>CM046063.1:41426722-42094424 GCA_025215515.1 Schistosoma japonicum | reverse complement strand
TACAGTAGACGGTCACTTTTACACACGGCGTCAAACAGTCAAATTTCAAGTGAACCAGAGGAACATTTGCTATTAAAAGAAGGTGTTAGATGCTAGATCCCCAGAATTCTCTTGACAAACTTGTTATTTTTGTGATTTATTTGTGAACATTTATATATCTCGTTTTCGTGCCAAAAAGTCCATTATTTTACATTCAGTTTGTGCTCCCCACTTAGCAAGACGCTAAATCTTATTGGTTAGTTTTTTATTTTAGACGCTATTTGTGACATTCAAGACGCTCTTTTGTATACATACGCATGAGATGTGTGTGCTGATATACGTCTGTCAGGCTGCCCGTGGAATCAAACGCTTATTGCTGACTTTGAACTTCTCACTCTAGATAGCCGGACTATGGCCCTGCGGATCAGCTTAGTTTTCTGTTGTTGTGTCTCTACTGTTACGTTGTTAGTATATACCGAGGCGTCATTTTAATTATCAATTCCTTAGTAGAAAATTAGACAAGAATATGTAGAGCTTCGTCATTAAAACTGTATCTACTCTAGTTGTAAACCAGTCACAACTTAATCAATTTCTTCCACCAGAAAGTGAAAATTCAACCAACAGTTAAGATCATTATAATTATTCTTCGAAAGTGATGCATCGACCTACAAAATGTGACCATATCTTACATATATTTCCTGCATAATACATATCGCTAGTGTGCTGATATTTGGGATATTCGATCTATTCAATGCCTGATCGTTTAGTTTAACTAATGACTTGGTGTTGTTTTATTAAATAAAGGTTGGGAGTGACTGTTAGAAACTTAGTTTCGCTTTAAAATAGCAGAAAAGTTTAACCAGTCACTTTCAGTTATCAATACACCGTTACAGCATTTAGTTGTACGTAGTTTTAAATAGTGTGATGGGGATTTGGTGATGTGTATTATGTGAGAATCTAGTGATGTACTATTTCTGCTTGACTGATATGAACAGACAATATGAAGAAGACCGTGCACACACACACACACCATTTGATGTTAATTATCAGATTATTTATATCTGATGCTCTATTGTTTAATCACGTTGACGAACACCGTTAAAATGAAATGAATCAAAACAATCTGTATTATGAAAACTATTTATTGAAAAGTAATTGCTACATGAATTAGTTAATTAAGAAAAACAAATGTGTTCAAAATATCAAGTTAAATTAGAACGTTTTTATGAACTCTTTTTCATAAGACCCGAGAACACAACTTCTGGAGGGGGTACCAACCAATTCTTGTCTAAAACTAAAATGAATTTAAATGAATGCATATTTGCCTGTAATGTAAGTAATTATTTACATTAAATTTTTAAATGAAGTCAGTGAATAACTAAACACCTAAATCAACGATTCCAGGTGTCGATATGGTGAATTATAATCAAATTCTGTAGTGCATGTATTTGATATAATGAATCGGTTTAAGATAGACAACCGTTGGAAATAAGAAAACATTCCACAGTATATTTGATTGAGTATAGGACTGCTTAGAATTGTGCATTTAGGTCCCAACCAGGTATTCAACTCCACAACATGCTGGATGTGCATCAAACACTAATTGTTGGACCACTAAGCTAGTCGGTTGATATTACGCATTTTGATCAGTTTGTGATATATTTATGAAACATAGTCAACTGTCATCAGTGGTTGATTGATTTACATCCATCTACAATCAAATCTATTAGTCACATCTTCTCACTGGGACTTCAGAAATTTTTTCAGCATTAAAACTGTCACTTAATTGAATATGTGTGTTCATGAAACTACAAATCACTAAGTCTTATCTAAGAAAAATTGAAATGAATGTTGGTGTAATTCATTTTCGTTGGATCGTGCATCCAATCAAATTGCAAGTTACTCTCCTGTTTCCACAAACATAATATCAATTGAAAATATTCCAATCATTTATAGAATTCGTGATAGGGTACAACTGCACAAATCTTGTCAATAGTTGACTTGAATTTTTGCCATTTTTTTACACTTACATGAAATGCATCCACAATGATAATCACTTTTTTACTTACGTTTGCACGTAATTTCTCCATTGTCCAT
Organism: Schistosoma japonicum; assembly: GCA_025215515.1. Lineage (NCBI taxonomy): Eukaryota > Metazoa > Platyhelminthes > Trematoda > Strigeidida > Schistosomatidae > Schistosoma > Schistosoma japonicum. Next base: position 42,092,348 of record CM046063.1, on the reverse strand, counting down.
TAGATTTAACATGGTTGTATATCGTTCCTCAGAAGGCAGAGCTAAACGCGTTTATTCATTAGTTTACTTATTGAACATACTTTTACACAATTCAAACCTCCGATACTCAGCTTCTCCAATCATATTTGCCAGGTCGTCTACAAGTCAAAACAATGTGAATACAATACAATTCAATGCGTGACAATCAGCATCAGTTCGGAATATGCATTAGTTCATGTATTACAAGAGAATTTAATCTGTCTGCGCATAGTAATTAAACGACGATAATATTTATAGGGAAACACTAAAATAAAATTACAAAATGCATCATTCAATTCTAGACCAGATTCACGATATTTGTTGAAAAGTCTACCACGATCTGAAAAAGAAAAATGAAATAGTGTCACAAGAGCTTAACACTCAGAGAATCAATCAATAGAAAGATAATATTATTTATTATACAAGGTCACTAAACCATACTTCAGGTACAACATGAGTACAGTGCGAAACAGTCATTTACATTCATGATACTAAACAGCTAACAACTGCAATAATTCAATAAACTAATCCCAAACAATGTCCATCATTAACAATTAAGGTGTATAATCAATTAGTTGTTTGTAAGTAACCATTTATAATAACTCAACAACTTGATTACACCGTTTCCGAAACGAGCGTATAGTAAAAATCTGTGATATCAAGCTAAAGATAAATATTATGGATGAAACTTCATGACAATCACTTAAAAATACAATTCCATTGAATTGGCGTGTGTAAATTATTAGATATCAAGTTATTCGTCTGAAAGTCCGATGTCATTCTATTATCCTGAATTCTGCAGCCTAAATTATATGCGTGTTTGGGGATGTGCATTAATGAAAATGTATGCCTGGACGAAATACATATTCATTGATTGCTCACCTTAAGATACTTTGTTTGATGAAGATCATCAACTAAATAAATGATTCACAGGTATTCGCATGATAGTCCTACTCATTCCACCAAGGCTTGTAATGCACGTTCATCTTAAATCATTCAATTCACTGTGCTTTGAGATAGCATGTATATATCAATAATCAAGTACTGTCGAATCAAGAACTAGCCTGTTGGTTGATTAGAGTCACACATGTATATATTGGACAACTACACATCTTGTCAAAGTTCTACATTATAAAGAATTCAATTCCACTAAACCGATCATCCTGTCGAATATAAAACACGACAGTCTTGATAAGTTTGAATCAGAGTAGCAAAACTTAAACTTAGTAAATTAGTTTAAGAGAAAATGTATGATATCTCACTACTACTTTTTCGATATTTATTAGCTGTCTCCACCGCTGTGAATAATAAATTCTTTACTTTAACTAAGATAAAAAGATTTAATTAACAATCAAACTGATGAAAAAGCAAATATTAGTCAACAATAAACTGATGTGGGATGTTAAGTCATTATCATATTATAATTCCAATTGTGTAATATTGAATTCTTCTTGAACTGACTGTATCTTATATTCCATTGGTTTGTAGATACATATGACAGATGGTGACACATTCTAATGTCATTTCAATTACGATACTCAAGTACTACCAACCAATTACAGGATAGTGATAAGATGATTTCAGTGAATATCAATGTTAGATAAAAATCCTTGATAGAGTTTTCGTAATGTTTCTTTAGTCTATATATGCATATTCTGTGGTGGTTTCATTATTTCTAATTCTCTTCTCTCTTACTTGAAACGTGTATTTTGATCAATAAACTGACACGTCATTACTAACGTCATCACATCAATTTCACATTTGGTTTCTGTCATTATTTTCTGTTAAATACATCGTTTCATGTTTTGAAATTCGAAACAGCTACTTTACATGCCACTCGGTCGCATCACATATTCGATTTCTACTTAGTCTTGAATAATTCTATTACCATGAACATAATTGTTATCATCTACTTATTCTGTTGAAATGCAGATGGACCGTTCTTCTTTTCAATAAAGAATAAAATGGATTATCAGGTGTATCATCTAAATGATTGAAATAAGTTGAGTATATAAATTCATAAACTAGAAATCATTGAAACTGGTTTATTTAAATGATGGACTTACAAAATTGATTATAAACGTCATTATACGACTGTGTAAACTCCTGCAAAACTTTTCCTGTTGATATCAGAAATCAAACAACAGATTCATTTAGTGAATAATTGAGACATGTTCTCATACAGTTTCAAAGGACATTATCTATTGATGAAGTGCCGAAGAGGTTATTCTACATCGTGGCAATTAACGTTAAGCTAAATCACTTGATATTATTTTGTTCAGTTATAAATTTTTATTGATCTGCTTACGTTGATTTTTGTTTTCATTTTGTTCTGTTTGAGCAAAGTATTTTTCTGAAAATGAATCAACATGTAATTTACTAATCAACTTGACCAAATGCTAACACAATCATATTACTTGTCCACTAGCTAAAATCTCTTCTTGATATGCCTGTAACATTGTATGGACTTCATTTTGATATGCTTTTCATCGATTAATTCTCTAATTAGATGAAATCTAAGTATTTAACTCTCCTCAAAGTACATGTTATGACATGCTCTAGATAGATCAATCATGAAGTGATATTTGAGCATGATTGGTTGTTTACACACACTGTTAACTTAAAATTATGTCATTTCATGTTCTTGCATGAAATGTCAATGAATAATCATTCATTGCAATCAAGTCTATAATTTGTATGGTCAAGAAAATGTATTCAATTGATTGTGGTTTAATTCTTTTTGGTGTACTCTGATATTTGTGTATTTAGCAAGGCTATGAAGATTCAGTTCTCACGCATATGCACACCTTCAGCCAACAACCATTATAATATACATACTTTCAACTTCATTGAGACGTTTTTGTGCTGACCATTTCTCTTCAGAACGGTTTATAAATAAATTATGTTCTATGAGGGAAAGAAGAAGAAGAGAATGAGTAAATGATACTGCAAAAATTATTTAATTTAATTTAATCATCTGAAATTGACGTACAGAACATTCCTATTGTTCTGCCTGATCAAAACACCAATACATCAAAATAGTACAACTTAACAATAAACATTGCGTGATCTCCACTATTATATGATTGCAGATTTGTCTATTACATTGCACATCGTTATGATATTCAGTATGAAGCAAGTAGATAACTCAAATGTAACACTCATTTTCCTAATTATCCATACTGTCTATCAGATAATTACGAATCGATTCTATACTGTGGATGTTTACACCAGCATTCATAGTAGTGAAAACAATTGATGAATTAACTTAGAAGATAGAATGATAAGTTATTCCTCAGTGGTACATTCAGAAACTATGAATTCGCAAATATATCACACTAAAGATTGATGTGTCGAATTTGTTCTATAGTTGATATGAACCTAATAAATTAAAGATATTCGACAACTGAGTTCATCGATTTGTTTATACACATCAAAATAAACCTTATTTATTTTAAGTGTGCAAGGAAACTTTTATTGACATAACACATTGGCTGAGGTGTTGTAAACTAGTAGTAGTGGCTGTTTGACTGGTACTAACAGAGGTAATGTTTGGACACTTTTCATTTGGGTTGGAAGCATCATATAGGCATTTGAGTGATCAGAAGAATGACTTAACAGTTTGAAATCAGTAGTTGCAATCAAATGTTGCTGCCATGCAGAATCATGCTTAAGTTGGAAAACAGTCTATTCAACTAGGAATCGATCAAACAATAAATTGAAAATGTTCACTTGAAATAATTAGTTGTTGTCAATTACCTTTGACTGAAAACATAGTGGTTTTTTCCATTGTACTTGCATGATCGAGGCGATCTTGATTAAAATGAAATAACATTTGAAACATATTAAGATTAAAGTGCTGCGTGAAAATTGATATGAAACTGCAAACATAATATTCGATAATAGAATCTGCTTCTTCAACGAAGTTATACTTGCGTTAAGTAACACTGATTTCTGTGAAGTCGTCTCGAAATAGCTTAGATTTGTTTACTCATATCACCTACTAGTTGTCTTATTACACAGATTCCTGTATTAGACTGCTTGTTGACACTCAGTTAAACACACAGTTACATATCACATAACTCATATGTGAATTATCAAAGATGAATCTGGTGTTGATCTCTACTTGCTCCAAAGTCAGAGTATTCAGAGTTTCACATATGGTAAGTTTGTTGGTACACACTGTTGATAAATGCATTGCTAGTGTTAATCAAATTTACTCAGCTTCCTTCTTCAACTACCAGAGGTAGACACTTAGATCTACAGTATGCAACTGAATGCATACAAATATTTTCCCATTGAAAGCATTGCTTAATCAACTATTGTACGATCATCTATACATTATGTCATTTTGTCATCTTACTAGTGTTTAGCTATTCTTAGTAAACAAACCAAACATTATGCGCTTACTAACCAGCTGAGCAATAAACAGTATTTCCAGTTCCTAGTTTCATTAAAACACAACTACCTACCTTTATATAAACGCAGTAGAGTTTCGTTGACTTCTTTTTGTTCTACAAGATAAAAGATTATCAATAATTAAGAGAGTAGATATAACTTCATATAAAAGTGACACATGCACTCTTGTTGAATTCGAATTCACCACTCACTGTCACATAGTTATTCACACTTCAAATGACAAATATGCTATAACAAACTACTGAAAATCCAATTCAAAATAAGACAGAATACCTAATACACAAAAGTGTTATGATGTATGCAGACAGATCACATTGTGTATATTGTCGTCAATATAGTGTTAACTAATGTGAATTTCGAAGAAAATTCTCAGCAAACTAGATAAGTAGATCTATGCAAAATGGTGTATTGAAGTCGACTGCGAATGATTGTGGTTATCAATGTACACGAGGTTATCTCTTACAAGGTGTGTTCTGTTTAGTGTATAAATTAAAAATATACACGAATTGTGTAAACAGTAACATACCAGTCATATAATCTACCGCCGTTTCCGTGAAATGCAGATACTCCAATCTCTTACATTCTAAATGAAATCACATGAATATCTCAATAAATACTTGATATTGTATAAAACATGAGATATGCAACAAACAATAAACAACGGTAAATATACACTCTAGAAGAATGAAATAATTCACCCTGTCACACAAAATAGTCAAAAGATGGTACTCTCATTTATGTTAATAAAGGTCATCATCTTTTCAGTTGTCGAAATGTAATGAAGACTAATGGTTAATTGTACAACATGCAATAAATGACACTAATAGGTGAAATCCAATGGTAGACATTCGACTTGTTCGATGGGTATGGATGAAAAATTGCATCATTGAGTTGTAAGAGTCAAATAACCGCGTAGATTATTCCAATTACCTACATCAGGTCACTGATACAAGTGACATGCATTTCTAATAAACATTCTTTAGTACATTCTGCTGATGAAATGAATTCACGAAATAATGTTTCGCAGCCGTAACCGAAACAAAACAACAACTTTAAATATTAATCGATGCTGCTTCCCAGTACAGCTGGCCAAATTCTACTCAGCTATCTGTTTGCAATTCAAAATGCCGGTGAAATGGGATGAAATATTTATTTCACGCTTCCCAAGTTGGTATTCATTTATCACCGAATATTCACATTAGAAGTGAATTGATATATTCATTCAAGTGCAAATAAAATCACTTATTATACTCTAAGAGTAGAATAAGTAGTATATAATAGTATTCATATTTGTAATGGTTGATTACGGTAAGTCTAATGAATGACATACCGCTCCAAACTGCCTCTTGTCCACTTGATGGGTTTAATAAGGTTTCCTGTACCAGATTTATATCTAAAACACAACAGATCGGACAAATGGTATTTACATAACTCATTTAATTCAATTGCATAGGTGAGCATGTTCTCTTACATAAGTAATACAAGTTAGTTATGAAACGTTTTCGCATCATTATAGTGTCTATGTTTAATTCAGTTGGATGAGTGTAACAGATTCGTACATGAAATTGTGACAACGTTTGTGAAACAATGAAGTCTGTCATTAAATAAATTCAACTGAACGAGTTACACAAAACGTGCAGTATTAGACATTGTCTGGACTGATAAAAATGGGTCAAACCTACATGAAACTGTCTAGTTATGTCGACTGTTATACATCTCACAAGATTATTCACTCTGCTATAAACCATATAAAATTAAGCTAATATACATCAACGAGTCGCTTAACCGTGAATCAACCACAGATTATATTCAGGCTGCAACTTGTGTGAAGAATTCCAAGGGTATATTGAAGTCGATGCACCGATTGATAAGTACTTTGAAAAAATTCCTCATACTAACGATTATCTCAAATTCATTAAACCGATTAGAATTAATAACAATTACAAAGGCTAGAAAGTCAAAAATCTCTTTCATATAGTAACAGCTTACATAGGGAATGAAGAAATTTGAGAATGACATAGCCTGTATTTCATAATTTCATCTTTTACCTCCTGTTCCACTGAAATACAATATTTGTGAATGATTATGTATCGATTGATAGAATAAAATGATTTCCTATAAAAGCAACTGATTGCAAATGTATTTTCATCCAGTGTCTAGTTATAACCCAATGTAAATTGACATGCAGAATATTACTTACAGGGTATTAAATCAATTGATTGCATACAATATGCACTTTTAACAACTGATATCATATTGGAAACATTACTCAATGTGTATAGTTATACGAGTCAATTGATTATGAATAGGTTTTACCAGTTCACAGTCACTGTTACTGTTATTTCGCATTATTGTTGACCTTGTGGTCAGGTTTTGTGTATGTATAAAGAAATGCATAGAATAAAATAATTCTGTATTGTTGATTTATCGGATTTTATTCTCCATATTTCTGGTTTGAGACTAAATAGGCGTCAGGCAGACCGAGCAGTGATCAGCTAAAGAACAGTAATCAGCGCCTGTTATTGTAACTTTGCGAGCATCAAATACATTGTCATACACACCAACCATTACAGATTTTTCTGATGTCAATACAATGTTACAGTTGAAGCAGTTAGTGAGTGAATTGTTTAGTGTAAATAGTGTCTATTCACATAATCATATTTCCTGTCGCTTATAAGTGAGTTTGATTTGTTTGTCTAGCCACTCAAAAGTTACTTATGTTAAAGTTTTCAATATTTATCCTTATTCGATGTAACTTTATTACACTTGACTAAAATATTTCTATAATTGAACTACATACACCTTGTTTCTTCGTTAATAATCCATGTGAATGGCTTAGTTTGGTGTATGTATCGATTGAATTAAGATGGATGGATTGGGTGTTGAAGTGATAATAGAAATGAGGAAAGAGAAATGACGGGGTGTAATGAGCGGTTGTTCAACGTGAACACTATCTCATTAGTGTGTTTAGAAAGAATGAGCATGGCGATTAATGTCGGCGAATTGTGTCATGCTTGCGGCCCCATGAATATTTTCTAAGTATTTAAATTGTTCATTTTAAATGTTGAATTACTTACAATATTCTTCTTCATCTTCTACTCCATCTGAAATTTAATGTTTTATTTGTTTCAGTAGTTCTCTTCATTCTACTCATTTAATGAAATCAACTTGCATTTCGTTTATTAATTAGAAATCACTTATTTCCTTATCATAGGTGTTTATCATCTTTCTGTTCTACATTGAAGTTTGTCACTTCTTCATGACTACTTATTACTGAATGCCACTAATTACTTAGTTTGTATTTCTACACTTTTGTCTAGTCATTGAACATTCTCTCAATTGTTTACTACATTGTGAATTGTGAATATTTTCAATGTGAAATTTATCTGAATTCAATGTTTGCCTTCAATCACAAAGGATTGATGACTACTTCAACCTAATGAAGTTATCAAGTTAAATGTATCAATTGCCATTTGTCACTTATTTATGTTGAATATAACGTGTTCACAAGTATTCTAGTTACTCATATAGTCAATGATGTTCACCAAACGTGATTTCACATCATTATTCCATGTTATCAACATCAGTTGAATGATTCTAATCATCTTACTAGATTTCACCTACTTACATTTTTTAATGACTATTCTTTAATCATCAAATATTACATGCTTGATATTAAGTTGTTCAGATATGGGCTACAATCAAATGTATTTCAATACATCATATGTCATTAACTAACTTATTATTACATTAAAACAAATTCACAAAAATAAAGAGAATAATAATTACACTAAGTAATTCAACTCACTGCAATACATCACCATTGAATGAAAGAAGATGAAGAAAAGAATGTTGGAGAACATCCTTGTTGTTGATTATTATCTAATAAAACAGCGTGAATTAGCTCACTTTATATACTGGTATTTTCATATATTGCAGCGTGCCAAACGGAAATCAAATTCTAGAATATAAAAAATAATTTTATTAATAAACAACCAGTAAAATTAAGTTAATTAGTTAACTGCATATACTAGCAATGTGGAATAAATAAATCATATTCTTGTTTATTAATAAATAATATTTTTTACAGAAAATCTATTGAAGTTGACCTGATTAACCAACGTACTATGAAGAAAACCATTACACTCTTGTATGCCAAAATTATGAAGCAATTGAATAAACTGGTGAAATTCAGTTTATTAGATAACTGCATATATTTGGAATGTGGAATAAGTAATTCATATTCTTGTTTATTAATAAATAATATTTTTTTACAGAAAATCTATTGAAGTTGACCTCATTAACCAACGTACCATGAAGAAAACCATTACACTCTTGTATGCCAAAAATTATGAAGCCATTGAATAAGCTGGTGAAATTTATTTCATTAGCTAACTGCATATATTTGCAAAGTGAAATATGTTAATCATATTCTCGTAGTTTTTAAATGTCATGCCTATCAGTCGGGATAACCACTAATTCTGTAGTTGGACAAGGCGAGTTAGCCTACTGTCGTTAACTACCCTTACTTCCCTCAGGTTTAGTTTCCTCGAGATCCACCTCCATTTGCGCAGGCCATGCATCAGTAGACTTTGTGCCTGGTTTATGCTTTATGGTCATTAGAAATTCTGTACAGTTTTTATCAAGTTTCAGTGGTTGATCGTATGCTTAAGTCCCTGTTAGATGGCTAATTATGGGAAATCTCCTTCGTTACCAGGACGTTTACTAACGAAAGTCACCGAGTCTCTCCAGCTTCAATTAGGCAGTTTGAGAGATTTTTCTTTCTACGCCCCTCGTCCCACAACATTATTTCTTCTCTCATCTATTTACCATGAGTAATAAAACTAATGTTTTTACGATTCACTTCAGAAGAATGCACAGAAATGTGAAATCAGGTGTAACATTTTGATTCAATTGTAACACACTTATTTTTAAACTGATTCGTCATTTAAATTAAAAATATTAAGACAAACGATCTTTTCTATTTCCTGAATATGTAAACTGAAATTAATGTAATTAATGCATAGTGTCGTTAAGGTCGATAAAACTGAAATGTAACATCCACGCATTCACTGATACCCTTCAAGTTTTAACATCACATTATTAGCCATCATCGAATTCCATATTGTAACCAGCATCAACTACAATTGATGTTATATATTAATGTGAAACTATATGCATTAGTTTGTTCCTCAAATTCGTTACTTACTAATATTAGTTGTGTAACACGAAAAGTTTAATAGGATACAACAGCTATTTCCTTCTAGTGTGGACTCCTCCTCGATTAATACCACCTCACTGCCATTAAATCTAACCTACAAATTGAAACAATTCAGCTGCATCCACCTGCAAGCTCATTACACGTATTCGACACACCATCTCTTAGTAAATGTTACAGTGAGTTAAACAGTAACAATGGGATCAGTCTTTATATGATACTAAATCATGACACTTTTGTTTCCACATTCATTAGGTCATTTTCTGGTCGATATTAATCAATTTGGCATGTTATAACTCAAATCTACAACAGATCATATCCACTTGGGGAATTTTGTCTGTTTTATTTAGGATTTCTATTCTTACAATGTAGATTTGATTATCTAAGTGAAATGCCTATTCTAAACTCTGTAAAATGCTTGTCAGATTGATAGTTACCTGCATTTAGTAGCTTCAGTGAATACCCTAATGACTTTCAAAGTGATAGTTTATTAGAATACATGAATCCCATGTGGATTTAGAATCTTTAACAATCTTACTGTTGTACTACGTTAATAAGTTAAAATGGGTTTGTTGCAAGAGACAATTAATCTAACAGCTGAATACTGTAAAAGCTATTTCGCAAAGGTTTTATTTATGTGCCAGATTTGTATGACCACATACTATACAATTATTCATGTGTTTCTATTACCTACGCTTTCAGGTTCTATTTAGACGACAAAATGTTGTGATTTGAAATTGATTAACCACCTGCTTTAATCACTCTCACATCAAATGCGTCAAACGGCCAACTTAAATCAATCACAGTCATAGTAGACGTTCGTGTTAGCATTCACCTAATACTAATAGTCTTTCAGACTCCAACATCTTCACGCATCACAAACCACTTATTTTATACAGTAAAATAACTTTCCTGTACATGGAATAGGCTCATTATTGTCACTCGACTGTCACAAACTCAGGTACTCAGATGCGTCGATATAACCAATACAATCTCAACGAAATAATTACCAGAAAAATTTCAATTCATGTGGTTCATTATGTTGAAAATGTGAGTGTAGTATGAGATGTGAGTTAATTCAAAGTACCATTCTTCATTTGTATCTGTGTGTTTCATCACTTTGAAAACACTTTAGCATTAGATTAGATTTATGAGAAACAGATGTATAAAGTGCAATTTAGTAACATGTGAAATAGATGTGAACCTGTCATCCTTATCAGGTAATTCTGAGTTCACTAGAAACCTAACAGATTTTCTCACAAATATAAACTATTTCAAGACAGTTAAACAGTCTATTGGCAAGAGAAATTCAATGTCAAAATGTTCTTTAAGCAACTTGTCTTTCTAATCATGTTTATCTTACTGACGTGTTAGTGTAAGTCAGCATTTACATTGACGATTATTTTATCACTTATGAAATTCATCACTTTGACATCCAGATGAACTGCATATATTAGCAATGTGGAACAGGTAAATCATATTCTTGTTTATTAATAAATAATATTTTTTACAGAAAATCTATTGAAGTTGACCTGATTAACCAACGTACCATGAAAAAAACCATTACACTCTTGAATGCCAAAAATTATGAAGCTATTGAATAAGCTGGTGAAATTTAGTTTATTTAGCTAACTGCATATATTAGCAATGTGAAATAAGTAAATCATATTCTTGTTTATTAATAAATAATATTTTTTACAGAAAATCTATTGAAGTTGACCTGATTAACCAACGTACCATGAAAAAAACCATTACACTCTTGAATGCCAAAAATTATGAAGCCATTGAATAAGCTGTTGAAATTTAGTTTATTTAGCTAACTGTATATATTAGCAATGTGGAACAAGTAAATCATATTCTTGTTTATTAAAAAATAATTATTTTACAGAAAATCTAATGAAGTTTGCCTAATTACCCATCGTTTCATTAAAAAATCAGCTGCAGAACGTAAGTTGCTTTACTAATATTTATGTATACTATGAACCATTCAACTGTCATTAAACGACTGTAAGGTATTTAAACAGTACTCAGATATTTCATACTGTTGCGAATTTAGTTGAGACTGACCGATACCTAATGATAATTGTATTGCACACGCATTTTACAAAAAAGAGCTCCCCATTGAATTGACTATGAATAAACCAGTTACCGAATACTGATTGCTTCATGTTATTTCACGTTTACTTCAGTATTCCTTATGTACTTGTAAACGTAAAATAAACCAAATATGGAAATGTGTATCTGATAAAATCAGACAACATAAGTGGACTGTTGTCATCCCAACAAAAAGTTGACTTCTATGTCGAGTTAAGTATTACTTGAAAAGCTTTACCTGAAGTAGAAAATCTCTCAGACATAGCTGATAACAATGTGATATCCTCTGTTTAACTCGGTTTACCTTTCTTCAAATGTTTTATTTCAGGTTAAGGAAATCAGTTTAATGAAGTACAAGGTTATGCAAACATTTGCATTTGGTACAAAATGGCTTTGGCTTTACTAACGTTGCAATAAAAAATCATGCATAAACGAGGCCGTTTTGATTGTTCAGATTCAACTTGTGTTTGCAAAGACAATTCGATGACAATGTCATCAGCGCCAAAATATCTTACTGTTGATTTCGTAACGACAGAAATCCAGTAATTATTTAGAGTTATTCATTTTGATGGTAATCGCTTGTTAGAGGGTTGTATATTCCACATATTAGGTTTCTAAGACTGAAGTCTTCAAAGTGAAATTAACATGATCCTGTGAGCTCTTTAATCGACGTAGAATTGAGTTTGTAAACGTTTCAAGGGTCACTAATATATATTGCTATTTCGTCCCTCCCTCACATAGTCTCTATCCTTCCTGAATAATGTTGTGCCTTGAAAATCTTCTCCATTACCTGCGATATTTTTTATGGACTAAAATTTTTAACTAGATATTTAAGCACAAATACATGTTCTCCTGGTCTTCTAACAACAAATTATTGTTTTTGCCAAATCAGGTTTCGGGAAAAGAACTGAACCAATCTCTTCAGAACTTGCCCAGACTGGTTTTCTAGTAAATAGCTATATCTAACTCTGTCTTACGTGTGAACATCCCAGTCATTTGGGATGGAGTTTCAGATTTGTCCTACATGAGTCAAATGAATTTGCCAAAACATATCCTACGACTCACCATAGTAGTAGTACAACACCACTAAGACTTCTCACGCTACCCACCAATCTGAAAACTGAGGAGCCACCCAGCCCATCTCTACTTACAACCCCTCCTAGTATAGACACACAACAATATCTCTTACAACCAACAAAAAGGGCAACAACCTAGTAGATTTAGACATCACTCCCAGGGGGAGTATATTTCTCGCTCAAATTAAAGAGATGAACAGGGTACCATCACACAACTTAATCCACCATCCTACCGTGTAAATCGAAACAAAATTCATATCCTATCCTTAAAATACACATAATGTCCTCCCTATCAGTAAGGCCCATCATAGCCTCATCTCTAACATTCAGAGAAATAAAGTAAGTAACAAATGCCAAACCACTAGGTACGATATATCTGAACTACTAGATTTAAAGGTCGATGCTGAGAACAAAAACATTCAATTTTTCTCCTCTCACCTTAAGTTTGTTCCCCCTCAAAAATACTTCAAAATCAATAGGATGACGCATGCAAATGCGCCAGAGCATCATGTGCCAATGATCCTGAAAACCGACTCTAGGCGGAAAAGCCTTCTTTCCCTACCAATACCGTTTCTATTCCAACAAGATACTGGGAAGAATAATTTTAACTTAGGAAGCTACTTGCTCCATCAATATAAGAGTCCTCTCTGACATGAAAACTTGCGAACTAAATACTTCCCTATAACTAACTACAACTACTTGGCTGCATCCCAAAGCTCATTACCAAACTACTATGATCCCTGTCTCGTATGCACACCCGATTCATTTTTAGAGTATCCTCATACGCCAATTCACGACCCTTCTCATCTCTACTCATTGCTGCTGCAGCCATTGCTAAGTCAACAACTGATGACGAACCCGAATACCCCCAATCTGCAGCTATGCTACTACTAAGTAATCACTTTAATAGCACTATGTCTCCCCTTACCTTAAACACTTTGTGCATGAAAAACAATGATCACAGTGCCAACATTGATCTTGTAAAGCAGTCACTCAATATCTGCCCACTAGTATCTGAACAATATGAAGCTCAACAATTAATCCCAAATCAAAATCCCATCCTAAATTCTAAGCCTGACCTCTTCATCCATGTTGTTTTAAACTACTTCAACCTTCTTGGCCACTCGCACAATCTTTGCCTACTAAACACACGATCAGTATGCAACAAAATGATCAACTTAGCTCTGCTTGCATCAATATGCCAACCCTCAATTATCATGGTAAGTGAGGCATGGACTATCCCTAATGTCTCTGATCTAAGCGTATCTTTAGATAATTATAATCTGTATCGTAGTGACAGGATACATGGACGTGAAGAGGGTTGTCCTATATATATTGACTGAAAGTTAGACTCAATTCTACTCGATACTGAAGGCCTAAATAAATTACAAGATTTAGTGTGGGTTGTCATCGGACCTACTGTTACAAAATTTTACTCATTCGGCGGTGTATATCACCAGCCCAACCTATCAATAGAAGATATAACCTTACTGTCAGACATTTTTACACTGGCCTTTTCCCTACCCTTTACAGGTAAGGTTATTTGTGAAGACTTTAACATGCCTGATATCTCATGATTTTCCGCCAAAGCACCGAAGCGCTATGACTTACTTATGGAAAGTTTAGAGCTTGGTGTCTGGTCACAGTATGTCCGTAGCCCTACCAGATATAAAAACATTTTGGATTTAGTTTTTACAAATGAACTTACTCCATGTACCGTCTATACAGGGAAACAATTCCCAGGTAGCGACTACAATATTGTCATGTGCAACTTCAACTTAGAAACTACAACGTACAAATGTTCAGTTACAATACCTAGCAGACTCTTTCACATGAATAAATGGACGAGCATTGTGGCTTACTTCAGACCTCTTGACTTGAATAACTATTTCACGGAAGATGATGCTGATAAGCTGACTGATATGCTCTACTACAACACTTATAATGCGCTTGACATAGTTGCACCTTTAAAATATACTAAACCCAGAATTCCAAAATGCATGCTTATTACCACTACTGCAAGAAGAAACCTACGTTGACATGCATTCAAATTTTATAAGTTTGAAGATTTTTCCTCTCTTATGACTATGAAAGAAATATATATTAAGGCCGAGGCGGATCGTCTTCTAATGGAAATCGCACTAAAAAACAGGCTACTATACAAAATAACCCTACAAGACTTCTCAAGACCTTCCTAAACAAAATCAGTAACGCTAAGATAAAGGGTGGAAACCTGTTTATGTGTGGCAATAAAATATATGATGACCTTCGCTGTATAGCTTATTTGTTCAGTGAGCACTTCACCACTACACATACCATTTGAAAACCACATAGATGGAAACGAAGTCATTACGCCACTATCATGCAAAGTTAAGGAGATAACATTTACTATAGGAAATATTACAAAGGCCTTCACTGCGTTAAATCACTCATACCCCTTGGGCTCTGATGGTATACTAGCTAATATACTCAAAAATGGTGGTACCGACTTCCACCTGGCACTTCTTAAACTATTTACAATATCACTCTTTACTGCATGCTACCCTACTTTATGGAAAACTACATGTCTCATTCCTAAGTTTATATTTGGACCTGTAGGAAATATAGAGAACTACCGCCCTATCAACCTAACCTCTGTTGTATCAAGAGTAATGGAAAAAATAATCAAGTTGGAATTACTCCAATATTTGCTCAAGAACGAAATGCTCTCCCCCTCCCAACATGGATTCTTAAGAACTAGGTCGTGTGACACATGCATGCTAGACTATCTAGATGACATAACTACGCATCGAGACAAAAGACTTCTAGTATCGGCTTTATTTCTTGACTTCAGTAAAGCCTTCGACCAAGTCCCGCATAAACGACTACTCATTAAAGCTAAAGTCATACGGGGTCAAAGACCCACTTCACTCATGGTTTGCATCTTTCCTAGTAGGAACACAGCAAACAGTAAAGTATAATAATCGCCTCTCATTACCTAAACCAATTACTAGCGGCGTAATAAAAGGAAGTGTACTGGGCCCTATATTGTTCATCATTTACATAAATGACATAATTAACGTTATAAAACATGGTCGACCGTATTTATATGCGGATGATCTCAAGATAGTATATAGCTATACACCGGATGTTTTAGAAGACATGACTCTAATTCAAAAGGACCTCGATAGCCTAACTGCCTGGAGCCGAAAATGGCAACTACCACTCAACCATAGTAAATGTGGAATCATGCACATAGGCAACCATAACCCCCAGATCACTTTTTATCTAAATGGGTCTAAAGTCCAAATACTCCAATCAACAAGCGACTTCGGCATCAAATACTCAGGTAACTTGAAGTTCACAGAGCACGCCTCCTCTATAGTCTCGAAAACTAAAAAAATTAACAGGCTTCCTTCTTAAAAACTTATTTACAAGGGAGGCTAAACTTACTTTGTTTAAGATATGTGTAAGACCTACACTTTAGTACTGCACATTTATCTCGAGCATGAATAGCATGGACAGGACATGTATAGAAAGTGTACAAAGTTTAACACGTCGAATTCTAGGAACTAACAGCAACATGAACTACACGGCTAGATGTAAAACACTCTCCTTAGAACTCTTGAGTCATCGCCGACTACGACATAACTTAATATTTTTCTATAAAATTATCACCGGAATATCATTCTCAGCCTTCTCTCCCCAATGGAACCAAACGCCTATATACGATCTTCGAAACTACGAGGCAACATTACTTATCAATAAATATCAAGCACAACAACGCTGTACGCTCTTCATCGTACTCTACAGCAAACTCTGGAATAAGCTACCACAAAATATTCGCACTACTGACTCTATCCTAAGGTTCAAACGACTGGTCACTACATACCTAGAATCTATAGACTTATACAAATTCGTTGACGACTTACCACTTAACGTAGAATCAACCAGTAATGGCTTATTAGGGCTGCAAAACTACAAACACTACAATCATGTACGCTGTAGTGAAAAAAAACGATGAAAAGAAAAGTCTGGTTTAAAAATGATTATTTTGTTCCCACTAGGTAAATTAGTTTTTTCTTTTTATTTCATATATTCTTCTATATCACTGTCTCTCCGAGTTTATGATCTGCTCTCGTATGGAATTGGTCTTCTTTAAGCAACTTACACTAAACGCTGGCAAAGAACGTAATTAAAGCATCAATAACTCACCGTTCAAGACCAACCCACATGAATTGGCTTTTATAACCAAATATCAAATACCTGGCCTTTACCCGTTTATGAATAGTCTCTATGGTCCATTCTGCTTACTAAGCCATTTACTGGGAAACTATTCAAGGGTCGCTGATATATATTTCTATTTCGTCCTCCCCCTCACATAGTCTTTATCCTTCCTAAATAATGTTGTGCCTTGAAAACCTACTCCAGTATTTGGGATTTTAAGGGTGAGACACGTACTGTTATGACACGTGAAAATTAGGATTGGTTAGTCGAGTGCCAATTACTTGCGCCTATTCGAAAATTGCGCGTCTGCCTCAGACCCACTGAGTCCCAAGCCAGAATAAAAAGAACACGAGTCGATAGACCAAACAGACAGAATCAAATTTTGTTTCATACATTCGTTTATATATATATATATATATATATATATATATGTCAAACCAGACCACACAGCAAACCAATAAGGAAATTAACATTAATGCAGAACTAAGAAAATAATGGCGGTGAATAGGGATAATTTGTACACAACCAATGAACTGTAGTTCATAACCAGAGACAATATACTGTACCGGTTAATAATCCGAAAATAAATAGTTACATAAGCTCTCGACATTGATGCTGACCATGTTTGTTTTAGCGGACACTACTAGTTGAAGGCGCGCGGTCACGCATCTTCACCAGATCACGACCCGAACCACTGTGGGTAGCATCTCTCTCTAGTTTGCCAGCCTAGACGTTGCTATCCCATTAAAGCTCTGTTTACGATCAAATATAATTTCGCTTCCATTCTTCATTGCCTTTTGATTTCTCATTCGTAAGAGTGGGGTCCATTCGATAGAAGTGGCTTTGGTTATACGACAAGCGCAACTTGGTCATATAACCGGGTTCACTTCAATACTAAGACAAAATATACTATTTGGGAGGATTGGCTTAGATAAATATAACAATCATAGAAACAAATGTTCACATTACCCACAGTTACAAAAATTGAAATGTTCTATAACACTGTTTTAAGAGTTTGTTACTCAATCAAGTGGTCCGGCATAACACATTCGATGGACTAGAATTTTTAGATAGATATTTAAGCACAAATACATGTCTTCCTGATCTTCTAGGCGCAAACTATTGTATTTGCTACATCAGGTTTTGGTGAAGGAAACGAGCCAGTGTCTTCAAACCTAGCCCAAACTTGTTTTCTAGTGAATAGCTAGATATAACTCTGTCTCCAATATGAACATCCCAGCCATTTGAGGTGGAGTTCTAGATTTGTCCTTCGTGAGTCATTAATTCTGTAGTGAAAGTATTTTCTGTCTCTTGGTGTTAACCCTGACTTGAAATTACCAAGATTTCCAGCTAACGACAGTTTAGTATGCGATATATTACTTAAATGATATAACTTCGATGATGAGTAAATAAAAGGTGTGTTAGGGGAGCTAGCACATTGACGCTATTGTGGATTGTTTGGTCGAATTGTTGTCTGTTGTCGAACCCCATACTACTTGCGTAGAATCGGTCGGGATGTTCGTATAATAAGTGGTAGACAATATACTTTCAGAAGTACGAAGAACTCTATACCAGCATACTATTTAAGACTTGTTTATTTCTTATTAAGGCCAAAGAACTCGTACTGCTGTTGTAAACACCGTATAATCAAAAAATGAAGTGTTGTTACTGTCGATTTGGCTTCTTGGATAGGAACAACTAGTATTCTGAAGACTGACAATCGCGACCAATCAGATTTATCCGAATAGTTTACTTGACAGTTACAATCGTATCATGATTACCTTTTGACAGATTGTCATTATCATGTGTATCCTACTTTATGCCAGTAACGCACATAAAGTTACTAGTCAACCATACCCAGTTTGGCAGGTATAGGTATCGCTACAGTGAACCGTTGGTTATTCCGACGCTACTTTGATAGTCAGAGTTGAAACCTTCCTGTCAAAAAAGCTGGAAGTAAAATTTAAAGAAGAATATTCCGAGAAATTGCAGCCACCAGACTACCGAACACTGCATTAGTTGATAACGATTTTCTTCGGTCATATTCGGTGATTAGACATTTACTCACCTGCCTCAAATGCCAACTATAAGTGAAAGAGTAAATAAGAATCAGTCTCCCAATAGAAAATGCCAACTATAGTCGGATGTCAGAAAATGCCTTGTTAATAGTTACAAAACAATTTGTTTGCTAGAGAAATCCTAAATATAATTACACAACTCCACAATTTTATAATAAAACTGTCGATGTAAAGATAGTTATATCGAGAAAGTCGTATACGATAGTTTCTACTAAGTCAAAATATATGTGGACAGCTTGAAAAGAAGAACCATATGTCAAAATACAAGATATGATTATTGAAACACTATGAAACGGAAAAATCATTTAGCGTCGACAAGTAACGGACACAGTGTCTACGTGATCGCTGCCTTTTTCTAACTTGGCTATTAACTTTTCGCAATATTGATAGTCGTTAAATAGGAATAGAAATAAAGCTGAAATAACGTGAATAAGTCATTGTTTATACCACGAATATAATTGATGCCACTTTGAACAGTTTGAGAACACATTAGAGATTATTATTATTATATTCTGGAATTGAGTACATAATTCACGCCAGTTTACACGCATGGTCATTGTGACACATGAAGGCTAACTTTCACATCAAGTTTCACAGAAAAGTGCCTGAATAGCAATAACATCCGCAGCACACTCGTTTATTGTGCAAAGGGATTAAATGTAAGCAAGAAAACCGTCAACTATCACCTGCAAGGTACTTTGTAATCATGGGTATTCAGGGATACATGAATGGAGAGCAATTATTATTAACATATGCGATCAATTCAAGTAAGAAGTGCCATAAGCAAGATACTAAAAATATTTAAATAATAGATGGTTGTTTGAAATACTCAATTGTAGCGTTAAGTACAAACATGACCTTATGTGAATAGCATCTGGTAAAAGAACGACGAAGATCGGGAGTATCACATTAAGGTATCATGAAGAGACCATGAAGACGCGCTTTCATTTTAACTTAGATTCTGGGTGATAATTTCAACATGACACAACAGTTGAGAACCAAAATAATATAAAGAAGAACAAGCAGCATGGCGAAAGGACACAAACGACTAGTTATGTATTGCTGTTTGCGGTGGAACCTAAAGTATACATGTTTCATTAAACAAAGCTGAATTGACATTCCGTTTCTTTATTCTGAAAACTGTTGACTAATACTGGAGATAACTATGATAGATTTCAGATCTACTCTGAGATAAATAGCTCAATGAAGTATAGTATATGGAAATAAAAGGTAGACGGTATCACCTCTAGGAAATGTATGGATATTACGAGATTCTAGAGTACTATCTGTCAGGGTGAAAAATGTTTTATTGACTGTAGGCGATTAGACGATAAAGTTCATAAGACCCGCAGAATTCTGTGTTATTGAGAAGACTAGATGCCAGAAGGTCCATTGATAAGTGTACCATATTCTATATAAGTTGTATAAAGTAAACTGCAAATACCAGCATTGTCAAGGTAGAGGTTTATTGCGATTCTAAACTGATAGAGAGCTACATAATTGTAAACATTTTGGTAACCGGTTCTAGAGGTTAGCGTAGCATGCAGCAAAGAAAGAGGATTTTAATTTACTAAAGGCATTCTGGACTCTTGCTAGAATGTTTTAGTTGCGTTAGTCCTACTTACGTTTCCGAGCATATGTCAAAACATTACAATCTGTTATAATTTCTTTTTCAAGATCAAGTTTAATCCTTCTGACGCATAAAGGGTCTAGCTTTCAAGCACAGCATCTATCATTATCCGGTTGACCACGGTTTAGCTGTCTAGTTAGTTGCCGTTTAATCTTCTATATTTTCTGTCGATTTGTAAGCACACGCAACTGTATATAATTGAACTGTACTCAAGCAGAGGTCAAACACAAGTTTTATAATGAATAACTCTAGATTCGTTAAGCTGATAGTTACGATGAATAAAACCAATACGTCTGCGAACTTCAGAGACTTGTGGTGCAACTCGCGCGGTAAAAGATAGGCTTCCTGAGTATCTTACTTCTTAGTCACAAATACTAGTTTGTTGATGAAATTAGTGTTTGTTAAGACGTAGGTTAATCACGGGGCTAGATTCTCCGAAATATGGATACCCTGACTTCTGTGTGTTAAGGGGGAGAAACCATGTATTACACCATTCAATTAGTTTATTCAAATTTCTCTGTATTATGTCATTTATATTGCAACCTTCATCTGGGTAGAATATATAGACAACTTTGAGGTCGTCCACAAACATAAAGGTTTGACCCTCTTGAAAATAATGGCGTGTCATTAAAATACATAATTAACAATAAGGTCCTATGACTTAACCTTGGAAGACACCACTAGTGATATTTTGACGACGTGGGAGATGTCGTCCTAATTTTACTAATTGAATGCGATCTTTCAAAAATGAAGTTATGTAATCATACAATTCGCCTGCTTTTCCAAAGGCTTTCAATTTATATAAGAGAGATGAATGATGTGCTTGGTCAAACGCCTTAGTGAGGTTGAAGTATAGGGTAGCAATTAGTTTTCCTTCATCTCTATTGTTTATAATGTAGTCAAAGTACTCTAGGCGGCAAGTTATGCAGGATTCTTTAGATGCAAAGCCGTGTTGGGAAGATATAATTAGTTTGTACTTTATTGAGTAAGTGTGAATCTTGTTTCATATAATTTTCTCCATGGCTCTAGATAAAACAGTAGATTGATTAATTGGACGGTAGTTTTCAATACTAAGCCTAGAGCCTTTCTAAAAGTAAGAAATTATATAAGTGGTTTAATACGATCTATGGAAAGTTCCATTTAAGGAGACGATAAATATTCTGGTAAGCAGTATTGTGAAGGCTGTGCTACCATATTTGGTCAAATTAACCAATAATCCATCCTCTCTACTATTAAGTAAAGGTTTTAGTGATCTTATAGTTTCTCTAACATTACAGATTGTAAACTCGAAGCCAGTTAATTTATGCTGGTTGAAATTGTTGATCATTCCTATATATGGATTGTTTCTGGTTAAAGAGTGGAGAGAGGATTTACTAACCGCTCCTCAAATCTCCATCGGCAACTAGTCATTTTAATTTAGAGACTCAGGATAGTGGGAAGACTGAACTAGGCACAAAGTCTCTTTCTTAGGGTAGCTGCTAAATAGGTTATCTTGTCACGTAACTTCAGTAGCGTTTATCGGCTTGGAATTTCCTCGTTTTGCTGTAGCTTGCTACATTTATGAATACTGAATGGATACTAAAAGTCATGTTGAACGAATAATGTCTTTCCCAACTTCCTCAATTTGTTTTCAAACTTAACAGGGATGTATTCGCCATTTGGGATATGTGGTGCAACACAGTCAAGATATAAATTTTGAGTAAAATCGTCTAGTAAGTTATTAACCTCGAAATGAAAGAAAAATATGTCCCGATTCAGATCGGTATGAGACCAGTTAATCTGAGCATAGTTTCTCCGAAAGTCAAGGGGATTGTTTGTTACATTTTTAGAACATGAACATTAACTGACAAGTAACTAGCAAATGACAACTTTGTGATCACTGCCAGGAAATTCAAGGCTAGTATTCTCTGTATAATCAGGGGCATTATGTAAAAAGACTGAGTCCAATAAATTGAGTTAGCGTGTATCTATACGTACCGCTTGAGCCCATGCACTACTTTCAAGTATTTTAAGGAATTTATCAAAGTGTGGAGGCCCATGTAAAGGGTTCCAAGTAACAGAAGGCATATTGAAGTAACCTTCTATTAACTTGGTTGCAAGCAGCAATGATAGTGATGCGAAAAAATGACCTAATTGTTGGGTAAAGGTATGAGAAGCATTAGGTGGTCTACAAATACAACCTATCAACAACTAGTGATGGAGACAGTTGTCAATACTAACATATATAGCGTCATCTGAAAGTTTACTACTTCTCGGGATGGTAAGTGATAGTGACAAATCGGACTGGATATATATTATGCGTCCTTAACCTTTTCCTGAATTCCGATCTTAACGGTTTGTGACGTAATTATCAACTCCAAGTATATGGTCTAATTTATTGTGAGTACACCAAGTTTCCGTCATTAGGACATAGCATGGGTTAACTAAATACATTAAAGATTTGAAGTGGATGATTTTATTGCGGAGGGAACAGGAGTTAAATGGAATAGTGAAGAACTGTGTAGAAATAATGAGATTAAATAATTCACGAGTTAGCTGAGCTAGTGGAAAATGTTTATGAACGCTGTTTGAACTGTAAAATGAAGATGGAGTATAGTGGAGTAGTAGCAGTGAGACATTAGTAATTAGAGGGTTGGGAGAGGATACCATGTCACTTGGTAGGATAATTTCTCTGTGATGGTGTGGAATAAGTGAGGACCGAACAGGAGTGGAAGTGGAGTGAGTATGATGGGATAATGAGATGGCAGACTTAGGAAGTTCGTTATTTGTACGAAACTCTAAGTTGTGAGTTGAGGTTCTATTGGGGTGAGGAATAGCGTGGATAGCGGTTCATGTGAAAATAATCTAATGGTTTGTAGGCAGGCAGCCAGTAATTATACAGAGGCAGGTTGTTATTGTATACCAAAGAAGCAGTGCCAAGCGACCCGTGGTTATGTTACCCTGAAGTGTGTGTGGGGGGTGATAATGGTTTGTGCGAACTCGATGTGAGCATGGGGCTGCCAAAGAAAAGTGCAAAACTATTGGTATAGACGGAATGAGTCTGATGAGAAGGGTGTATAGAAATTTTGCACGTATGAGCCACCTGGACTTTATGCTGGTTTTTGTTGAGTGATGAGAGGTCCGAGTACATTCGGTTCGGATTTAAAGAATATGCGGACTACACATTTTATCAGGTTTGTCCTGACGAGTTGTTAAGGAGTCGTGTGTGCATACTACCCTACTGAAGATATGGTGCTTAGATTTACCGCGATTATCTATGGAAGTATTCCACTGCACAGAGGGTCGGTTTGCAACGAAATACGTCTCCCCAGTATGTGATGCAAAGTACAAAAAGTCTACTTGCTTGGAATATTACCGCTGTTTTGTTGTTTGGCTTGGTTTTGTAGGTAATCCCAAGTAGCTCTGGTTGGCCTCAAGTAGAATATTATTACTGTTCCCATGTAGGGGGCACCAAAATTAAGAATCAAGTCTTCTATGCACTGTCAACACTGCCACTCGCTGTAACACAAACAGGTAGTCATTGAAAACGATCCAAAAATACCATCATTAAGAGCAACGCCAAAGAGACAGTTTGATAAGCAGTTCGTGACAATCATTAACGTTAGAGGCCTGTCCGAACTAATAGTAAGCAACACGAGGTGGAGCCGTGATAAGACGCCAACAAGGATCGCCCACCTTATAGTGTACAACCATCTTCTGGCTGAAAACGTTCTAGTGCAAGCCACACTAGAAAATAGTGACGAAGCACCATTCACTTCTGACATCAACACTAGTGATTTGCTATCATGGGACGATGATATAGCAAAGTTAACTATGAGCCATGAGTGAGTAACCACAACATTCACTGTAACCACAGGAATAGCAGCACCTTTTCATTGACAACCATTGAAAGCCATTAGAAAAGTTTGCTAGAAGCAATATTCAATAACGTCCCTACATCGAAGAGTAGATCAACTAAGAGAGTCTCTTGGTTGAAAGGAGCCACAATGAGTCTACTCCAAAATATGGTGGGGCTTGGGACAATCAAAAAATTTCCTGCTGGGTATTGAAGAGTCTCATTCATTAAGCCTTGTATAATAGATGCAATGTGAAGGTTGGAAATGACAGGATGTCTCACTAGGGAAATTTAGTAGAGAAATAAAGAAAGATTAGAGATGTTTGCACCCACTTATGATATAATTTAAACTAAAGAGTAAGGAAACTTTTGCCATGAAGAAACCCCAAGGAAAAAATTTCACCAGCGAAGAGATGGCGGAGATTTCCACGACACACTTCGCAAAACAGCTAAATGAATATCAATCCGACTAGACTCACAGTGAGTTCCCAGTCACACAGCACAACCCTCAACACAAATTAACATAACAATCGGTCTCACCGTGCGAAAACTGAAGGCATTTCTTTTAGACAAGTCTCCAGGTTAAAACATTACTCCCATTTAATACTAAAACCACATTATTATTATTACATTTCGAAGTTACTCACCGAATTTCTACTAATTTATAGGTGTGGTCATGGCGATTTATAACGGTTACTTACACTAATGCAGGGAAAAATCATGTAAACAAAAACGGAATGCACAATAAGTATGATGTGGATATAGTTGATTTGAATGGGATAATATCTGTAAATGTTTATGTGGCGTACATTACGAACGAGACCTTGGAAAGACCCTGTGGTAGCAGAAAAAAAAGCAGAGAATACTCAAGTCTCCATTTTGAAGAATAACATTAAAATGGACGCGAATGTTGAATGTTTTGCATAGTATGAAACATCGTAGTGTGTTAAGTCTGCTTATTGATGCGGTTTACTGGTAAAAAACTAGATTCGGTGGACAGCCACCGTCAGGTATTGGAGTCTATGCAAGATCAATTATCAAGTGAAAACATTATTGTGTGTTGTACGCTAAATCGATAAAATATGCCTACATAGTATAGAAAATATAGAGAAAAGTTTCTGAAACTTGCAACGTACAGATATTACGAGGATCCAAAGCATGGCCTGACTGACGGTATGTCATTTTGTTGCTGATAAGTTATGGATGAATGAATGTACAACGATTCAATGATATCAGTTGCATACAAACATCATTGCGTTGTATATCCACGATATCCGACCGATTTCAGACAATAAGGGGCCTATAACCTCGAGTGTGTATGGAAAGTAGCATAATAAAACAGAGCGTTAATATTTTTGAGAGCTATACTAAGTAGCCTACAGAATACTGAGTGATTTTCCGCCATGCGCACTACTGTTGGCAGTATGTTTCATATTCGACCAGACCTAACTGAATAAAAGTTTGCGCGAGCTTCTGTTTTATATTTCTAGAATTCAAATTAAAAAAGTTTGTTCCTCAGGTAATAGTGTCGAGTGTAACAACAGCAGGCAATATCAGTTGAAGTGTGGATCAGATTACCATACAATTTTTTGAAGAAAATTAAGTTTGATCTTATTCTTATTTTCCATGATGGTTCTGTTAAGGATTCCTAATCCCAGAGATACAATGATTGATTTAATTGAAGGAAAGAAGTTGTCTTGATTTTTTGTAAGCTTTATTTGTAAACTTCCATCACATTAATTTTATTTCAATGTGAGTCCTACTTCTAAATACAGTTTGCCAGTATTTCATTGTATTAATTAAATGTTGATGATTTCACTTGATGAATAATCACTGTAAATTAACTGATATAAAAATTGATGTATTTATGTAAATAGAATCGGCAGTTAGCTAGTGTTGTCTGTTTGGCTTTTGTTATTTTTATTTCGGCTTGGGACCCAGTGGGCATAGAGCAGACTCGCAATTATCGACTAGGCGCACCTCATTTAACATTCGGTCACCCACCACCGAATTTCGCGCACCATAACAGCTGGAGACAGGGTAAAATAGCAAAATATCATTTACCTTTGAACAAGTTGCAGCTTTGCTGAAACGCCGAGATAAACGCTACGAACAGTTCCAGATACGCGTACTAGAAACCTTAACCCAGTATATGAATCTTACTCAGAAGAAGCTGTCAGAAAACTCATGCATATCTCATGCGACATCAGGACCAGAATTTTGAGTAAGATTGAACAGTGTCCAATTATCACGCTGCAAGAAGTCATCAGTGAATGCCAGAGGTTGGTGAACTTGAAAAATGATACTTCTATGGTTGATAACGTCAGTCGTTCTCCGTACATCCATGCAATAACGGAGAGAACGGGTATCCAGATCAGCAGTATCAGCTTAGCGTCAGTAGATGAAGCACTACTTCAGCTCACATTCGCAATCGACTTCCAAACTCAGACAACACGTGCAACAGAAGCGTCTCTCTCCAGTGTGCCTAGTATCGCTGCTCCAGTGAAGCAAGATGAATCACTGGAGACATCTGCCCAGGTCAGTCTAAAGGTGGAACTTCTAGGTGATGAGACAACGGTAATCTCACTGTTATCCAGAGGATTGCAAAGTGCTTGCCTTAGTAGACATGCACTCATCATAACCACCAGTAAGAGTGAGAAGGTGAATTCGAGAAGCGTGCTCAAACCGTCTATTAGTCCTATGAAGCCACAACGTACAGCAAGAAGAAACATTAGGCCGAAGAATGTTGGTACCATTGCCAAAGCACACTACAAGTTTTATACAATCATTGACTTCTCAATTCATCCAAGAAGTCGCAAAGATACTGGCCCAATGACAACACATGGACAAGAAAATGAAGTGTCGATCTGGTTACAACGCAAAGACCCCACAGTTTTTCGCGGGGGAGGAGATCGGTGGTAGATTGTGATTGTTGTATAAATTGTAATTTATCATGTTCCTCTTATTTCTAAGTACTTTATAGTTGTACACAACCACGCAGATTATGTTAACCTTTGAAGTTTATGTACGTTCTGTTTTAATAATCATCTAAACAATATTCTTTGGTTTTATGTCTTTATTGGGTTTCGTGGGCAGGACAAAGTTTGAGCTGGTTGCTAATCAATTTAAACACACAATGTCTCTCAACATTTAATATAAGGTAACAGTAAACGTAATCACTATAAAGAATAAGAAAGTAAATGAATACTTAAGCTTTCTTATCTTCGTGTATACATAAGTTATGAAATCAACTATTAGCTCATTAACTTAAGTCGCTACATTAACTTCCTCTTAGAATTGACCTCCGTAGGAACGTCGTTTCGATCAACTTAACTAATAAATTATCGTAGTTTTGCCACTTTAGCTCGTTCAGCACTTGACATTAGGTCAACTGTAAACAGTCTTTTAGTATTCGACGATGCAACGTGGATTACATTTACTTTTAGTACTGGTTATCGAATTTGTAGCGTTTACATTCTCTCACAAATGATAATTAGATACTTGGACTTAAGCTCCTATTGGTGACCAGAAATTGGAAAATAACAGAGTAAGAAAATAAAACAAGAATATCTGATGAAGTACCGCGAGCGGGCTACCCAACACCATGTTGGTGAGGTACGATTTTCCCATGCTCTGTCCGGTTATCAGGTGTTTACTCACCTGCCTCTTGAGTCGCCCTCAAATCAAAGTGAAAGAAGAATCTACTTCAAAAAAAATATTGTTGAAACTCGATCACACCTAATGAATCGCTCCACTGTGTGTATAAAAAGTTAAAATACAAAAATAAAATGTACAATTATAATTGATAAGTCTTCGTTTCTACGTAAGTGTTCGGTTTCCAGACCGGTTTTGAACCTGGAATAAAATAAACATGGTGTAGATATCTGTGCATGCAAATGCATTTTTAAAAAATGTATATCAATTTAATTGAAAAAAATTTTTGTCTCTAACGTAAAACAAGCGACTGTTTAGGCACCCCTCCTCAGTTGTCGCAACCTGTGGAGGGGTTATTCGTTTCCCTGGTTCTTCGAAGTCTGTTTGGGCCAGGCGCATAGTTGGCTGCATCTGGTCGATTGAGCACCGAATTTCCAGTGATACCAACAAAATTGTCCAGATTGTCTGGACCCTTGCGACCTGTTCCATGATTTGGATCTCTGTCGTGGTGATGACCTGCCGCTATTTCTATGACTCGTTTGCATTTTGCTGACAGCCTCTGTGAGACTTTTAACACTCGCAATCAGTTGTGCTATAACTGGATCATTTGTTGATTTCGCTTTTTGAGTATGATGTACCATACGTGATGCTGTCGAGGAACCTCTTTCCATTATCCGATCTGCGATCCGTGCTAAATGAGATAGAGAGCTGTCAGGATTTTGTGCGTCCAAACAGTGTTGAACGTAGCATGGGAGAGCTTGTATCCATCCTTGTTTTAGGACTGCTTCACCCACTGTGTTGTCACCCACGAAAGCTTGAAGATGACGCAAAAACTGTGATGGTGACCTACCACCTAATGTTACTCCCTGGAAAAGCCTTTGAATTCTATGTCCATCTGATAATGATAGACGTATCATTATTTCTCGTCTTAGGATAGTGTATGGTTGTGGCGTTGGTGGACTTAAAATCAAGTCACGGACTTCTTTGGCTTCTGAAGGAGGTAGGACTGAAAATAGGCCTCGATAGCAAAATCCTTCAGATTTTACATTGTGCCTCGTGAAATAATGCTCTAGCTGAGCAAACCATAACTCAGGATCACTACGATCGAATTCAGTATGTCGAACTTTTGTAGTCATAACGGTGTCTATGTCTATCGCTGACATATCCTCTAGGCTTTTAGTTGGGGTTGAGTCTAACATGTTATGAACAATATAGTAATGTAATAAAAACGGAAAATAATGAGTCTAGTAGTAGTACCTAACGATAAAAATGAAATACTATATATATATATATACTATACTATATATATATGTACGTAATCTTAATTACTGCATAAACAGAAGGCTTATTTACCGTACAAATAAAAATTAAATATAATGTTCAACACAGGGCTCACCAGTTTGGAGTTTAGGTACGTTCCGTTTTATTTAACAGATGAAACAATAATCTTTGGTATCAGTTCTTTATTTTGTATCGCGAGCAGGAGACAATATCAGCGGGATGCTAATCATTTAAACACACAATGTCTCACAACATTCAATATAAGATAGTAAGAAACATAATTCCTATAAAGAATTAGAAAGTAAATGAATACTTAAGCTTTCTTATCTTCGAATATATATAAGCTATGAAATCAAATCTTAGCTAGTTAACTTAAGTTGCTACAAACGCACTGGACCATACCAGTATCTTTTACAAAAATGGGAGGTGTTGGGGATTCCTAACCCCAGAGGTACAATGATTGATTTAATTGAAGGAAAGAAGTTGTCTTGATTTTTTGTAAGCTTTATTTGTAAACTTCCATCACATTAATTTTATTTCAATGTGAGTCCTACTTCTAAATACAGTTTGCCAGTATTTCATTGTATTAATTAAATGTTGATGATTTCACTTGATGAATAATCACTGTAAATTAACTGATATAAAAATTGATGTATTTATGTAAATAGAATCGGCAGTTAGCTAGTGTTGTCTGTTTGGCTTTTGTTATTTTTATTTCGGCTTGGGACCCAGTGGGCATAGAGCAGACTCGCAATTATCGACTAGGCACACCTTATTTTGCTTTCGCTGTTCCACCTTTGAAACTCGCTCATAATTGCAGGTTCGATTTCAGGGAATTGACGCTTGGTTTTGTATTCAATTTTAGAATTATTTTTGTTAAGCTATCGTGTTATGTGGTGTTGCACATTTCGTACTCTTAGCTTGTCGCTCATTCGGAGATCTCCAAATGTAGATGTACAGTATTTAGGTATAGATCTTACACATAATAAATGAAGAAAGCGTTTCGACTTATTTTGGTAAAAGTTTCTTGTAATTTAATCTTAGTGTAGTCGTAATCTAGATAGTTTGGTTGTGATGTGTTTGAACGATTTATTCTTATGAGAATATTGACCGCCTAGGTAGATTACAGAGTTAAGTTCAAGAAGTGTATGGTTATTAAGTACAAGTTGTATGTTGAGGCAACATAATCACCTGCCTACAACTTATTTCAGCTTTTTTTCGATAGCGAACAAATTGCGAGTGATTGGGAAAAATGCCATTCTTCCTCTTATTTTTATAGAGCGGGAACAGGCAATAGCCTTTCAGTCATAGACTGATTGCCTTGTTTCCAATACTGTCATGAGTATTAGATAGCTCCTTTGGCGACCAGACCATAAAGAGTCTTTCGACAATCACTGGATATTTCACAAAGCGTTTCACAAACTCAGAGAGGACAGATTCTGTATAATAAATGTTTTTTTAGTAATGAATACCTGGATAAATAGCAAAGACCAGAAAATCTTAGTTCATACTGCTTTCTTTGACTTTCCTAAGACAACGGCATAGTGCAGCACGAAGTTTCGCCGGTGAAGATCTAAGTTATAGGCTTCTTTAGCCAACTACTCGCTCGGTTACCGAACCGATTGCTAAATCTGAAATTCCTCACAAAATCAGAGTACTGTCAGAGTGGGGAAAATCGTCATCAGTAGTGTTGAGTGGGTCTATCCTCAGGCCTTGGCTCTTCCTTTTTCATCGAACAGACTCGCGTTAGCAACGCTAATCTCTTCAGACAGTGTGCCATCAACATACAGACACTACAACAAAGCCTGTTTTGCCTCAAACGTTAACTTCATTTAATCGTCTGTTATTCAGCAAAAGGAAATGCCACATTATTTACCTCCTCACCCCGGAGGAGGAGAAGCAGCATTGGTCCACCCGTGGAGACCATCACTCTATCGACTTATAAGAAAGAGATCAAGGTTTCGTTCTGACCAACGTACTTGATACAGACGATGACTATCAGCAGGTCGAGGACTAAGTTTACACCACCTTCCATTCCATCCACAGTCGAGTATTCACTCTCCTGGACACATCCTCGTCCATTCAAGATCATGTCCGGAAGCACGACACAGTCTCTGCCCCCTACTAACTCTATGATAACCAGTTGGAAAAGGTGCAATGGCGAGCCATGAAGAGGGTCATAGGACACAATCTAAGGATCTACGAAGAACGACACTTTCCCATAGTCTACTCTTGCTCACCTACAGAAGAGCGATTGACTTAACAGCCTACAAAATCCCAAACGGCCCGGTGCATAAGTCTAAGGTGACACTACTTTAGATCCATACCTGATCTCACACTAAAGAGTGCACATTTAGATGGGGTTGAATTTTTCACCGATAGTCTATTTGATTGGGAATACTCATTTCACAGCTGTTGCTTTAACGAATGCATTAAGCACCTTAAGAAAGCGGTTGGAAGAATATGTATGCACACACTGAATTCTGTCCACATCTTGGAGTAGTGGTTGGCTACATTTATATCATCATTTCATGTCATGCACTTATTGTCTATTACTGTCACCGTCGATTTACATAATCTATCTACCTAGCCCATACCATAATATATATATTTCTCCCACTTTCCTCTTTGAGTAAAACCGACTGACTACCATTAAAATTACCATTACAGATAGGCAATTTATGATTTATCTTAAGCTAAGTGTACAAATGACTATTTGGTATATGGATCGTTTATGCTAAATTACAATAGTACTAGATTAATTAATATTATAATTTCAGATCATCTATAAATTACCGTGAAGCGGTAAATAATCCCCAAAATAAATAGTTGCATAAGCTCTCGACATTGATGCTGACCATGTTTGTTTTAGCGGACACTACTAGTTGAAAGCGCGCAGTCACGCATCTTCACCAGGTAACGACTCGAACCACCGTGGGTAGCGTCTCTCTCTAGTTTGCCAGCCTAGACGTTGCTATCCCATTAAAGCTCTGTTTGCAATCACATATAATTTCGCTTCCATCCTACAGTGTCTTCTGATTTCTCATTCGTGAGAGTGGGGTCCATTCGATAGAAGTGGCTTTGGTTATACGACAAGCGCAACTTAGTCATATATCCGGGTACACTTCAACCGTATATACAATCGACTAATACACCACCACCAATAATTGAGTTATTGTGTACGTTCAAAGTCGGTAACGATGAATTTATAAAGGTTGTGTCTGAACACAGCGTAAATCCAACAAGCAGTGAATCGAAACAAGTGTGAAATCAAAACCAACTGAGTGGGGTAGGGAGTAAATTTGAATACATCACTTTCTGTTTACACTCATGTTACAACATCCAAACTGTGAAATTCTAGATGCAAAACCAACAAAACTCGATTGTACTTTCGAACGGTTGGGGGTGGGGGTATCAGCGACTGTTACAACATCAGTCCACAAGCCAACTACCAAAACCGGAGGATACTTAGCAGTCAAGTAGTTAGAACTCCTATACTGTATACAATTGAATTTCTGGAATTCTACTTTAGCATCAAGAGGCAAGCATAATCAAACCAAACAGTACAAAGTAACTCGTCACAAAGATATTGGATATTGAAGACCAGTGCAGTCGTCTAGTTGAATCCCTATTATTAAACAATACCAAAGAACTGGACCCAAATCCAAGGTAATCAACATGGAAGGGCAACTGAACCTATCGGTTAAAGCTAACTCATTATACAAATACTGAACATTGCAGATATTCGAACTCACTACAGTGATATTGGATATTGTACAACGGTGTAATCTAATTGAATGTCTAAAATGAAGCAACTGTGTTTGTAACAGTTTGTAGATTTCCTGTTATTTACTGCTTCGAATTTAAGATTCTCTGTGTTGCATACTTGTGTCATTCCTTACATTGGTCGGTTGCTTTCATTAATCTACACTTGATGTAATTACTGAGTACTCAGTTCATCTTTTATTTTACTTGTCCCTCGGATTCTCTGGCACGTGGCTCTACACACATCTTAAGAATACAAATTATCTTCTGGCTGGACTGTAACCTCTTTGAGCTCCTACAGGTATGATTGTACTGCTTTTCCCTCTGACTCTTCTAAACTACTAGGCATCATCGTCCATGAGTTGCTTAAACAACCAACATTTGAAGCGGGAGGAATATAGGGACGATTGGGTATATATGTAGGGGGGAAGATGCCTTCCTTTCCTCGAAAATAGATTGCTTGCAACAACAATTTTCGCATTATTTTTTCACAAGCGAACGTACGTAGTTTCGAGCGTCCTATGGTTCCAATATAGTTGACAATAGTTTTTTGGGGCTAAAGGGAGAAACAACGGGAATCGAATATACAAGAATCGACCTAAATTCGTACTGTTCTTCGAAGCTACGAGCAGCTGCAGCACACTGCCGGTAAGATGGTTTGGAAATATACACGTATCGGCCTCGAAGTTACGTGTTCGGACCACTAATTAGGTTTGGTCGGTTACCTAATTTCACTGGCATTTATTCAGTGTTTTTAAAGGCGAAGTACATGAATCTTCACGCGGTCATTCAAAATTAATAAGTTGTCTGATAATAGGATCTTGCATTATTGGTAATTTGCATTTCACAACACCATAGCTTTAAACTACTTATTCCTTCTGACGATTCTATTCCCTTCAGCAATATTCAACTATCCCGATTCTCGCTTTTTTCTTCGAATTAGTGATTACTAATCGAGTTCAAGTTTTAATTTTTCATAACCCTTTTTGTGCATTTCAATGGGTTTTACTCTAGAATCTATAAACCTCACTGAAATTTTCTGTAAGTCTTGACAACACATTTCGCCATATCGCTTGTATTTTACCTATTGAGTGTGCGAATATTTTTATGCTTTCTTTTAGTGAAAGATTAGTGGTAGATTTAACTTAAGTAATGAAGCGGAAGCATACGGAAAAATCTGGTTATGTATCTGCATCAGTAATATCAGCTGTTGCACAGGATCTCAGTGATGATTTTGAAGATACATACAATTCAGAGATGGCTTGTATTCAAACTCAGTTGGACCAGTTAGATAATAAAACTCATCCAGGTAGTTTAAGTATTTATCCTGTATGATGGTATATGACTTTAGAATTTGTAAAAATTCGTGAAGAGATTGAAAATTGGTATGCAGAACAGAAACAACGTATTCAGATTTTACATGAACACAAGGTTGGTTTCACTTTTCTACTTAAATAGTTGTGTGTAAATTGGGAGACATTTTAATGACTGTAAAATTTGGTGTTGGCTTCATTCATCGTGATGATATTCAACTTTTGAAAGTGAACTATGGAAAGTGGATTTCAGTATGCTAGATTATCCATTAAATTGATGGTTTGTTCACCTTAGTCAATCTATGATGATGTTTCTTTAGTAATAATTCCAAATAGGAATTGTGTGAATTCATGAATACTGTCTTTCTGAATGTTGATTTAAGTGTATTAATCAAAGTTTACAGCTACATCTTTCTACAACCACTTCAGGTATATTTGAAATCAGTTAACTAACAACCATAAATCTAGGCCTAATCGTACTTAGGCTGACCCATATTCAATGAATATTATATCTAAGATCCATGCTCAAGTTCCCCCCATTGAATAATTTAAACATGAGTTTTGTCCATCTGTTTACCAAAAACAGTCTTATGTACATCTGTTTAGTGACCAACTGCTATTTGTTTAGCATTCGCTTACACTTTGATGTATTTGTAGTTGTGTTGGAAGATTTGATTAAACTCAGCTTCAGATAACATTTCTGACTATATCTGTTAGCTTCAGCTCATTATCGACAAGATGTTCGTTAAAATTAGTTCTACCTTCAAATGAGCGATCCTCTAAACTAACTGAAAACTCATACACATGTTTCACGTCTGCTTATATATGTATATATTTGCTTCAGATGGGCTTTTGAATGGATAATTAATTGAGAAGGCTGATATTTTATTTCAGACAGACAGATGCAACGTAGGACCAGGCACAGAAGTGCATCGGTCCAAGTTGCCACACCTCAACAGCATAGCAAGATGATCACCGAATTCATAGAATCAGTTACTTTAATGGTAGTAATATATAAAAGGAAGATTGCATATAAGGATATAATATGTAGAGAGGGAGAGAGAAAAAAATTAGTTTGTAGAAAGAAAGGTAGAGTAATTTTAGTCTCAAGGTGTACGTGAAGACAAATAATGTATACACCTACGCCATTGTGATCGATTCTGAGCCATGTCACCAAGAGTCTCCAACCACTGGGTACGGCAGTCACGCGGACCCCAACCAGGTAGTCGACATCTACCAATGTGGCTGAGACCAGAAGTTAGTGACTTCAACGACTGATGCTACGTTTTGGTTTGGCCTCCCCTAACCCTTTTCCAACCCACCCCAATACTAGTCATCATTGAGCGACGTGGTAACCGGTGTTCGGACATACGTAACACATGCTCCAACCATCTCAGTCGATGAAGTTTCATAACCTCATCAACAGATTTACCATTATTTCCTAATACCCTTCGTCTAACCTCATTATTAGTTACCCGGAGATCCCAGCAGGTACGAGATATATTTCTAAGACATCTGTGCTCAAATGCTAGTAACCTACGAGTGTCTTCTACCCTTAATGGCCATGTTTCACAGCCGTAAAGTAGAACAGGACGAACTGCTGTGCAATATACTCGTCCTTTAGTTGATAGACGGATATCACGCCTACGCCATAGATGGCGTAAGTTGGCAAAAGCCAAACGAGCCTTTCGAATTCGTGCAGAAATTTCGTCAGACACCAACCCATTAGGGCTGATCAGACTTCCAATATAAGTGAAGTTATCAACGCATTCAGCTTCTTCACTTCCTATCCTTAGTTCAGGGGTTGACGCAGGCCAGTCCTGAAGTAACAATTTACACTTAGAGGGGGAGAAACGCATCCCAAACATCCTGGCATTGTTGCTCAGTGCGTCCAGAAGACTCTGCATCTTATCAGTGTCTTCACCAAACAGGACTATGTCGTCTGCGTATTCTAAGTCGATGAGTGGACCTCCTGGAAGGAGATCAATCCCAGGAAATTCAGCCGAAGAAAGCGTTACTTCCAGTAGCACGTCTATGATAAAATTAAACAAAAACGGAGATAGTGGGCAGCCTTGACGGACACCACTTGAGGTCGCAAAGTCAGATGACAGTTCGCCATAAGCTCTGACTCGAATGGTAGTGTTCGAGTAAAGAGCCTTCACAAGGTTTATGTACTTCTGAGGTACACCTTTTAATGACAGACACTGCCACAGAACCTCACGGTCAACTGAGTCGAATGCTGCCTTTAAGTCGAGGAAAACCACCACTGTAGGACGCCGGTAGGTGTGCCTATGTTCTAAAACCTGACGAATGGTGAATATGTGGTCGATGCAACCACGACCAGGTCTGAACCCATCCTGGTTTTCTCGTGTTTGTAGTTCACGAGTATTCGTTAAACGTCCGATAATTATTGAGGCTAGTATTTTAGATGCTATATTAGTCAAACTAATCCCTCTATGGTTATCACAAGATGATTTTGGTCCTTTCTTATATATTGGGACTATTAGTGATTTAGACCAGTCGGATGGAATTTTATCTAGTTCCCAGACTTTAGCTAAAATACTAGTCAACCTAATCGCCAAGACTGGACCACCATCTTTGAAAACCTCTGGGGTTAGCCCATCTGGACCAGCTGCTCTTCCTCGTTTCAGGTTAGATATAGCTTTTTGAACTTCAGCTAGTGTCGGGGGGCCTACTTCAATGTTCCATTTAGCTTGAGTGGAAGTGCTGGGTAATTGTAGAGTAGCTGAAGGCCAGCTAAACTGTTCCTTGAAGTGTTCGGCCCAGCGTTCTAAACGTCTGGGTTGAGAGCAGATTACAGTATCATCTTTCTCGGAGATAGTTTCACTTATCCTTGACTTCTTAATTCCTGTTTCCCTGATTAGTCTATAAAGCTGCCTAGTGTTGCCTAAAGCCGCTGCCTTTTCCATCTCTTTTGCTTTCGTTGCCCACCACTGCTCACGATCGTTTCGTGAACTTCTACTTAATTTAGACTTGATTTGTTTTCGCTTTTCATCGTGTTCAGAGCCTGACGGGATTAGTTGACGAGAGCTCATCAGTGCCATAGATGTCGCAGAAATCCACTGGTTTTTCGTGCTCCTTCTGTTCAAATTACTAGTAGATGACGCTGCTGTTTCTACAGCTGTTTTTAGATCATTCCAGGCAACATCAGGATCAGCCTGGTTTTCAGAGTTACCTAATTGTGACCCTAACTGTTCTTGAAATTTACTTTTGACCTTCTCGTCGCTCAGATCAATTCTAATGGGTTTTCCTAATGTGGCCTTTCTACGTCCAGTGAGGTTCAAGCAAATGCGTGCTCGTACTAGAGCATGATCAGAGTCTAAACATGTACTCCAGAACGAGCGGCAATCTTCTATCGAGCCTCTCCAACGATGACTGATGGCAATATGGTCTATTTGAGTCCATCGTTGTCTTGGTGAAGAGGGTCGCCACGTTAGGCGATGTCTCTCCTTATGCCTAAAATTAGTATTCGCTAAGAATAAACGATTGTCTGAGCAAAGTTGCAGCAGACGGTCACCATTATCTGTTCTCTGAGCTGGAACACTAAAATACCCGCCTAAATGTCTTTCTGTTTGGTCTAAACTACCTACTTGAGCATTAAAGTCACCTGCGACGACTACTATGTCTGAGTGCTTGGCTTTTTGAAGAAGTTCACAAAGGTTTCTGTAAAATTCATCCTTCAGTTCGTCTGGGCTGCAGTCAGTGGGAGCGTAGGCGGAAACGACGAAAAGACAGCGACGAGTGTCCCTATTCGTCCGAGTCCTTACAGAGCCGTTCAGTCGAACAGCACATAGGCGACTATTAACAGGGATCCATTCTAATAGTGCTTGTTCTGCTCTCATGCTTAGCGCTATGCCCACACCCGCCAGTCCACGAGAGCTGGCTATCGAGTCGCCAGATAAACGGAGAGTGTATCTTGTCGCCTCGCCGTTTTGGCGAGGTGAGGTCAAGTGAATGACCACGCTAGGATCTTGTATGCGTGTTTCGGAGACACAGCACACATCAATTATACGAGATTCCAGGGTTTTAGCTAAGGAGGCCTGCTGACCGATTTGACATAGGGTGTGTACGTTGAAAGCTCCAATGTGTATTTTGGAGCGGGGTTTCAGTAGACCTGGGACATTACTTCGAATGCTAGAATCGTCGGACGTGGTGACACTTGAAGAGAAAGTTAGAAGAGGAAGTTCAGAGTTGATAGTCAAGGTAGAAGCAATGATAGGGATTGAAGAGAGTAAATGATTTTGAATACGGTGGTCTTGAGTGCTGTCAGAGGTATGAGGGCAGTTATCACTTCCCGGTTGCCCACACCGTGGAAGGGTTCTTCTGGAGGTACCTAAAAAGGAAATTGTATTAGAGCGTGACTGCAGTGCCCAAGGGACAACTGCTTGAGGCCGGTCACACACGACCTTTTGGTGAGTAGTTTTAGTGTTAGCTCCGTACTTGTTGAAGACCTTATCACCGGAGACGGAAATCCGTAGGATAAGGCGAGGTGTGCATTTTTAGGGTCAACCTTTTCTAACCCCACCCCTCCTTGTGGGAAGGCAGCATCGCTGTTATGCTGGTTGTCCGAGGGAAACACCTTACTGCCGTCACACCTCTGGTCAGTCGGCAGTACGACTTCGCCCTCAGACCTTGGATCTGCTGCTTTTAGTCTTACCGCTCTTCAACCGACCTGCCTGGCATGGTAGGACCTTGAGGAACATATGTTCCAGCCAGTATAGCTCGATTGGTTCATCACGATAGGCAAGCCCGACCATCACGTCAAGGTAGCAGCAACGTCTTCTAATGTTACTGCAGAGATAAGACGTGGAAAAGTAGAAAATAAATGGTGGAATATGTTTTAAAAGACCATATCAGACAATTTCCTACTTGATTAACCATGAACTTGTTGTCTTCAGCAAATAATCGGGTATCGTAAGATGTTTTGTTCAGATGTAGATGAGTGATTTTTTTCACGCAGGACACAATCGTAAAGAAGTTTGAAAGAGTGTGGATTCCAACTGCAGACTGCATGAAAGTTAGCGTCACACAAATAGTTTATCCATGTGACTCCTGGGTTTTCTGTCGGTGGTCATGCTTGTCAACATACATCACGTTATCCATTGGTTTCAGCGTCATCTCCGTTACCATCTCGATCATCAAATCCTTTCGAGTTAATAAATACCACCTCCTACTCGGTAATCGTTGCATCCAAATCCACGTCCATTTCTTGATAGCGACGTCTGTTTATTTGTATCGGACGTAAAGGAATGGGTATCATTTCTGCCTCCATTGACTGGCTATTGGAACTGTTGACAAGGAACGGTCTTGGCTTCTTTTCGAAGGCAAGGAAGTTAGCCTTGTTTCCCATGTTATCAGGTAGCATTCAAGATACGTATGAAAGGATACGTCCAGGTTTTCTATCGATAGATTATTATTAATTTAGAGATGCAATGGGCTTATTATTTACTCCAACATAAACCTATCGGCGCCAGCCACAATCCAAATTCAATAATGTTTCATTTGCGTACTCTTTTAATTGCATTATGGATGAAGCGGGCACGACGCAATAAGTAACAGGAATTAGGAAAAATATGATTAATTGTATCAAATCGTGCCTCTGCATCATCGGTAAGAAGGCCGTCTGCTTTTCAGCTTTGTTGTTGTTTTGAAAATCTATGGGAACGTCTTGATCATTCCTTAAGTTTTCCACCGGATAAACACTAGTGCAGTTGGTATAGCCGTCAAATTTACACTGACAGCTGCAATTTAATAGAATAGATTTATGCTGTCAGTTTTGTACTTTTCAATGACGTCGTGAAAACAATTCTCATCTTAATCAAATTGTAAACGTATGCTTTGCTTAGTGACTGCTTAACTTCTCAAAGCCACCTAAATTTTGAGCACTAAGATGAATAATTTATGTACCAGGAAGTTTAGACTGTTAAAAGACTTTGTGATGCTTGTTGAATACATATTATGGAATTAGTTGTTCACCGAATTAACTATATGCGAAATCGAACACTCCTGTTCCAGATGCTATCAGAGGCTTCAAAAAACCAAACTTCTTGGCGATAAGTTTTCCCGTCCATCTGTTATTTTCACTTATTAGGGAGTTGGATTTGTGGTTATTCCAAAGGTTACTATGAGGACTGTCTAATATCCATCTATTTTCGTGGTAAGTATGTTCACCGGAAGTTCACATTCTATAGATGTTCTACAGAAACACACTATATAAGAACCACTAGTATACCTTTTTCGGGTTTTTGTTAGTAAGTGTACATATATTTTTGGGACAGCTCAGTGAGGAACGACGGATCACAAAGTGACAGTACATCCCCTTTTCTTATCCTGATATAGTGTTATTCAAACCTTGCAGCATCGGTAATGCAACCAAGATTAACATGCTCCTTTATAAGTTTTCAGTATATGCAACTACATGGGAATCGGATTCTATAACATTGCAGTTGTATACACTGATTCCTTAATTAATATTGTTCGTCATTAGGAAAATAGATAATATTTCTTAGAAGTAAGTAGTTTATATACCCTCTTGTAACCGGTGGTTACAATCCAAATATTCTTAATTTCTCATTGGACAATATACAACAAAGGGGAAGGGAATAGACTTGATAAATTTTGATTTATATTCAGGAGACAAAAATGAATTTTTATTAGAATGAAGATATCTCTGTGTACTAAAGGATTATCTGATTGTACTATCACAAATTGACAGAGAGATCATAAAGGTCCTCGACCTAGTCATTTGTGAATAACGAGTGTGCACTGTTTGAAATGCTTCAAGCTATCTAATTTTTCAACTGATAAATATTACCTCCGTGATATAATTACTGCAGTGAACAAAACTTTGATTCTGTCATTTTTCTACAGTTTGGATTATTTTTCACCATATTGCACTTCCCTAAATTACAACGGGTGTTTTTTCTATAGTTAGATACTATTTATCGTGAATATACAAAAGAAGCTGAGGCATGTGATCGAGATTGTGAAGTAGGTTATTTCTACTATACTGCATAATTTCTCTTATATATCAGCATGAGAAACGATGAATTCAAGCTTATTTAGTATCATTATGCGAGGAATTGAAACGTCGCTTGGAACATGATAAGAAAAGTATTGAATTGACTCCAAGCGGAGGTCAGTTGATTATATGCACTCTTATTATTCTAGTAATTATTCTGATTATCCTAATACACATTTCTTTGATGATATCTGTTTTCATTTTGCTATGGTGTTTCTTTAGAATGTTTTGTGTTATAATTCATAGTGAAAACAAGAATGTTTAAACCGATTCTTGATTACTCATGTACGTTAAGAATATCAGTCAGTCAGTTGCAACACAGAACTTGGTACACGCGTACGTCACTTTAAGTTGCCATGTCCCGATTAGCAGATAGAGATGAATATGTCGGACCAAATATCAGGTTAGTGGAGGTGGTAGCCGAGTTAGTGTTGGTGGAGAGGATTAAAGATCGAAGATAAGATTTGAGAAAATATAAATCAGTAAAAAATTATAGTGAACTCGGAAGCCTAGAATTCGGATGAGGAAAATGAATGAATGCATCTAAGCTATTGCGATCGATTTTGAGCTATGTCGCCCAAATTCTCTAATTATTGGCTACGACTATCACGTAGACCCCAACCAGGTAGTCTACACCTATTAAAATGACTTAGCCCAATTATCAATAACTTCATGGGCTGGTGCCATGTCTTGGTTTTGCCGTCCCTAGCTTTTTTCTAACCTACTGTTACACCAGACAGAATTGCTTGTCGAAGTAGGCAGTGGCCGGTCATACGTAACACATGTGGTACCCATCTCACCACTCCGTCAATCGATTCACTACCTTTACCTAGTATTCTATTACTAACTCACGTATTTCTTACTTAGTGGTCCTAGAAAACATGAGCAATACTTTGAAGACATCTATGATCGAATACTAAAAGCCTACGAATATCCTATATTTTTAATGGTTACGCTTTTTATCCCTAAAGTAGGACGGATCTTAATACTGCCCAATAAACGCATCCTTCAATCGGTAGATAGATATCTCGCGTATGCCACAAGTGACTCAAATTGACAAAGCCAGTCGAGCCTTCTGTATATAAGTCAGTCAGTTACAATGTAGAACTTGGTACATGCTTACATCAGTTCAAGATGCCATGCCTCAATTAGCAGATATTGATTAAATTGTCGGACCAAATCCCAGAGTAGGGGAGGTAGTAACAGTAAGTACTAATGGAAAGGTATAGAGATCAGAGATAAGATTTAAAACGAAAAGGTGATTCAGTTAAGAGAAAGTTATGATAAGCTCAAAAACTGGAATTTGGAGGAAGACAAGGAGTGGATGCACCCGCGCCATTGCGAACGATTTTGAGCCACATCATCTAGAGTCTCTAACCGTTTGTTACGATCATCATGTGGGCCCCAATCAGGTAGTCTGCATCCATTAACATGACTCAGCCCAGTTGTCAATGACTTCATGGTTTGGTGCCATGTTTTCGTTTGGCCACCCTTAGCTTTCTTCTAGCCTACTCTCTTACAAGACAACATTGCTCGTCGAAGTAGACGGTAGTTAGGCCCACGTAACACATGTCCTAACCACCTCAGCTGGTGAAGATTCACTACTTCATCAATAGACTTACCGTATTTACCTAGTACTCTATTCTTAACCCACGCATTGCCTACTTGGTGGTCCCAGCAAACACGAGCAATGTTTCGAAGGTATCTTTGATCAAATACTGGGAGCCTACGAATATCCTCTATCCTTAATGGCCATGATTCACATCCACAAAGTAAGACGGATCTAACTGCTGCACAGTAAACGCGTCTTTTCGTCAGTAAACGAATGTCTCGCCTACTCCACAAGTGACGCAAGTTGGCAAAAGCCAATCGGTCGTTATGTATACGAGCCGAGATTTCATCAGACACCAGACCGTCAGGACTAATGAGGCTTCCAAGATAAGTAAAACGGTTAACACATTCAATTGCGTTGCTCCCTATCACTAACTTCGGTGCCAAATTAAGCCAGTTCTGAAGCAGCATTTAGCGTTTGGATGGGTAGAATCACATCACGAACATGCTTACATTCATGTTTAAGGTTGTCAAAAAGTTCTGTATTTTATCAGCATCTTCACTCAATAGAAGAATATCATCGGCATATTCTAAGTCAGTAAGTTTATCTCCTAGAAGGAGGTCAACCCCAGAGAAAACAGACGATGACAATGTTAACTCTAAAAGTATGTCCATGATTAAATTAAATGAAAATGGGGAAAGCGGACAACTTTGACCAACACCACTAGAGATGATCAATTCCGATGACAATCCTCCAGAAGCTCTAACACGACATGTTGTGTTCGAGTAGCGAGATTGTATAAGGTTAATGTACTTCTTCGATACGCCTTTTAGTGATAGACATTGCCACATAATCTTACGATGGAT
This sequence comes from Schistosoma japonicum, assembly GCA_025215515.1. Taxonomy (NCBI): domain Eukaryota; kingdom Metazoa; phylum Platyhelminthes; class Trematoda; order Strigeidida; family Schistosomatidae; genus Schistosoma; species Schistosoma japonicum. The sequence goes on along the minus strand of CM046063.1, from coordinate 42,048,301 downwards.
ATAATCAAACGCCACCATAAGGTCAAGGAATACAGCTATTGTTGGGCGTCTGAAAGTGTGCCCATGTTCCAGAACCTGCCTAAGTGTGAATATTTGGTCTATACTACCACGTCCAGGTCTGAAACCACCTCGGTTTTCTCGAGTTTGCTCTTCACGAGCTTTAGTTAGACGTTGAAGTGTCTCCAGAAACACGAATAGTGAAGGAAGCTTGGTTAATGTTAGTCTCAGTGACATGGGAGCGTGATAATAAAGCACAAGGGGTAGTTGCTTGTGGCCGATCACGCATGATCTTGTTATGGAGAATTTCTGAAGTGTTAGCTCCGTTCTTTTAAAAACCTTACCACCGGAAATGGGAATCTGTGGAGTGAGGTGAGGTGTGACATTCACAGGGTTGACCTTTTCCAACCTCTTCCTCCCGTTGAGAAGGTAGCATCCTTGCAGATGCTGATTTTCCGAGGTAATTACCTTGCTATAGTCACACTCCACTTCTGTCAACAGTACGATTTCGTCCTCAAGCCTTAGGTTGCTGTCTTTAGTCTTATCACTCTTCAATAGACCTACTTGATCTAGTGGGATATGCGTTTCTGTCAATATATCTCTGTTGGGTCATCACGACAGGTAAACGTGCATTGCTCATAAAGCTACCATTCTATACCTGCAAGTATTAAGTAAATTTCTAACCTCTCGTAGACCCCGAATCAAACCAGTGGGTATGTCGAATTTCCTGTTAAATCGATTAGGATTCGCCACTCAGTAATTCGAGTTGGTTGGGATTATCTAACCGACTCAAATATCCATTTATTTCAAGTATGGGTCAGGGTTAGACTACGTCGAGTGAATAAATTACGAATGTGACAGTATTGCATAAAGCTAGGTGTTAACTTATTGTACTACTAATTTCAAAGTTGAATTTCTATTCATTCAAAAGAGCTATTTGTTCCTTTGTATTCTGTCCACAGAGTTGTGCTGTACTGTTCAAGCTGTAAACAGCTTGGACACTACCTATTTCTTATGACAATGAGTGTGAGTTTAAGCCTTGTCATGGTATATTTATGGTTGTAATTGGTGGAGCGGTAGCTCAGTGGTTAGGGCTTTCTATTTAGATCTAAACTTTTCTCGAGTTACTTTGTTACCAATAGCCCTTTAGGTCAAAGCCAAGTACTCAATTCTGTGTCTGATAAATGGGTTAACGATCATTTAGTTCAATATGGTATATAGCGTCTAGAAATAGTGTATTTGTTTTTTCATTAATTTATTAGATATTCTTGAATTGAAACCTGCCATAACTCGCAAGTTGAGACGATGTGCTGTAGGCGGTGGTGGAGGCAGCTCTGGGGTCGGCGGAGGAGGTATTGATGTATCTACTTCAAATCCAGCTAATTTTATGTATTGGGGTGATTTACTACTTTGCAGTTCAAGATGGCCAGTGAATTCGACTTTGAATACAAGAAAATTACAAAAATCTGATTCGCATGGTTCACGCGATAACAATGATGAAAATACTGATCCAGTGCAGCCATCTTCAAATGTAGAGAATGAGTCTAAAGCAGATGCTTCGATTGATGGGTCAGCAACTTCTCGTAGTAATGTCGTGTCATCAGTTTTCGAGTCGACTCCGGCGACAACGATAGGTACCACTAGAACAGGCAGCACATTCAATTCAATTGCTAAGACTAATTTATTTGGATCTTTGGGTTTGAATCCTTTTGATGGAAGTTTATTATCCCATCTGCTAGCTTCGATGAATAGTAGTGCGGTTGCATCGTCCTCTTCATTAGCGAATTTTTATCCGAATGCGTCGGATAATGTAAATGGTGTTAATAATTTTTTACCTAGTGGCGTCAACTCATCATCATGTGGTCCTGCAGCGGCAGCCGTCGCTGCTGTTGCTGCTGGTCTCATTATACCATCTTGTAGTGGTGGTCCCACTGAAAGTGTCTGTTTGTCAAACAACGTCGGTTTCTCTCCAGCGGCTGCCGTTGCTGCACTTGGTTGTGGGCTTGTGCCACTTCTAAATAATAATAGTGCTTCATCGACGACATCTGCTCGTAAGCGACGTCATCAGAATACGACACCTAGTGCACAATTAAATCTCTTACTACCAGAGCATGAAATCTATGCGGATTTGACAATTATTCATAGGTGAGAAATTAATTGTTTTATCTGCTATTAGCCTAAGATATACAATATGACACAATCAAATAATTTCCCGTTACGAAAATAAATACTGTCGACACTTTAGCGAAGACGATGAATTTGTTTATTTCATTGTGATTAACGGTATTTTCTGTAAGATTGTCTGACTCCATCGTCATGATTGATAGTCACCGAATATTATGAGGTATTGTGACATTGTCTCTATCACTTTTCAGTTCCAGATGTCGTATACTACCAATTCATTCTGCTTTAGAAGATTCTAGATTTTATGTAAAGTACGTTTATTAGTCGAGGCCAAGGTAATTGGATGTAGTCAAAAAAACCCTGCTTCATCTAGATTTTGTGTTAGCTGGCATTCTTTGACGAAGGATATCTGCAATTTTTAAGGAACTAATCCACCTTTAGGGATTCAAGCCTGAGTTATCCATTCTTGCAGATTACGACTCTCTCATTGAGTTATTTGGGCCCCGACTCAATTCTTATATTACGCTCGATGTTATTCATGTGCTTGCTTTGTTTGATTAATGTAATGACTGTGGTCAGTTTACAATTGTGATAATATATTTTTTAAACATGAAAACATTGTTTGTCTGTGATAACTATTTGTTTATGTATTAAACAGGTTTTCATTAACACTATCGGCAGTGAAACATTGTCATTGATATCAGTCCATAAACTTATTGATTACTAATTTGAATTATCTTGGTAGGTGATGACTATTTGTTCAGGGTTGTTACGATGACCATGATGAAAGGTCAGAGATGCTGGGTGGGACATCGCTGAGAATCTACTAAAGTAGCACAGATCCATTCTTTTACACATTCAGTTCATGCATACTTTTCGTTTTAATTTTTTTGAAGCATATTCACAGTGTTTATTTGCTCTTATTATGACTCTTATTATTACTATAATGGCTTCGATTCTTTTATTATTCATCTTATTCATTTCATCTCAATTCGCTAATGTTATATGGCAAATTCTACTTTATTAATGATTGTAGTGGGTCGTTTATAGGTTGGCTTATCTGCTATGTTATTTGTGTTTTAATTTTTGTCTAAAGATTTTGTTTTCTCTAATTTCATGTGGATCAATGGTTCTGTAGACAAAGCGTTAGACTCAACCACCAAGCTGCTAGTCCTATCCATACTTTCCCTACTTCGATTGCGGTTACCCAGTAGGAACATCAGCCCTTACACTTGAGTTATACCTCGAAGTCATATGCATAAATTGTTACATCTCATAAATATGTTAATATAAAATACGATTTGATGTTAGTAAAATTTAACAAAGAGGCAATGAAATTCATTTTTTTTAGTCTACCTTCTCTTGCGTTTTTCGCTTTTTGTCTGCAGAGCCTGTTCGAAAATTTCAAATACTTCCAATTCAACGAATGGGACTGTGACTGGTAGTCGTAAGCATGCTTCACATACGACGAACAACAATAATATTAGTAATAACAATAATTCTAATACTTCTCAATTAAGTTATCATAGTCCAGTAAGTCCTCTTGGCAAATGCTATGAAGAGAATATTAGTTCAAGTAGAATGATCAAAGATTCCAATTCAACAATTGTTGCACCTTTAATATCATCATCGAATCCAATTGGTTCACCTAATTCGTTCACTGGTTCTGAAAACTTGTCTGTAACACGTACTAATACACGTAGTACAACTGGTAGCGTTGGCGCTGGAGCTAATTCCTCCACGAACCAATCGAATACATCCTTTTCTATATGGATTGATGATGGGCGACTTTACTGTGGACATAAATGGTATGGTTATTAACTCGATTTAGTTTGTACAACTTCATTTAGATTGAGTTGAACAATGTTTTAAACATTCAGTTGTTAAGCAACAGAGACCATTGAAGATCAGTTTTGTCGTAGTATCAGACTTGACATGATTGTACACTGATGAAACAATTAAGAATCTATCATGGGGTCTTCACTGATGTTGGATTAATCGACGTTTGCTACGTAGGTCATTTTGTGGTATTATGCGCGACTGTCAGAGACAAACCTGTTGTATTAATAATAATCATGAACTCATTAATGATTTACTTCAAGAAGTGTCCTCAATAAGCTGTGATTAGTGAAGTGCGACCATATCACAAGTGTAATAGATGTCATCGACAGCAGTGGACCTTAGTCCCTGTATATTCTAAGTTGGTTGAAATTGTAAGTGTTAATTATTGGCCTAAGAGTGATTTGTTTGATAAGCGACCTGTAAGTCCTATCTATAATTTATAGGAATAGTTGCTCCACACTGCTAGAAGCCCTTACTGTCGTTATTTGTCTGCATTCTAATAAATAGGATTAGAATAATTTGAGGTACAAGATAAACATGAATATTGTTTGAAATGTTTGGACACTGCCAGATTACTCACGTAGTAAAATTATGTTCCCTTTCGTGGAGTTTGATTATCAAAATCGAAATACCAGTAAGTCCTGTATATTATAGACATTAGCGAATGTGCATCGGCCCAAGTTGCCTTACCCCATTAGCATAGCATGGCAAACACCAATGTAAGAGAAATTATAGTCATATCAGTCGTAGTAAAAATGGTAGAGAATAGAGATCATGATTGGATTTAGAGAGTTGATTCATAGAAAGAAATGTATGTAATAATTTCAAAGGTCAGGACTTGAGAAGACACCAATAGTGAATCCATTGTGATTGGTTATAAACCATGTCACCCAAAATCACGAACCATTGCTTATGGTAATCTCACGCCACAATCAAGTATCTCACACTTACCTCTATGGTTCAGATTAACGATAATCAACTTCATAGATTGATGTCATGTTTTCATTAGGTCGTCCCTCGCTTTCTTCCATCCTATTCCAAAGTCAGTATAATAGTCATCAATGTATGTTGACGTAAGCGGTGGTTGATCATACAAAGTGCATTTCCGATCACTTCAGTTGGTGACGGTCCGCAACTTTGAAACCACTATCCGGACTTTAATGTTCTGTACCATGAGGCGGCTATATATATACTCTATCCAAGCTATCCATATAACATGGAGGTGTGTAGTATTTTAGGGGTAAATTCTTTATAATCCTTTCGTTTACGAAAAGTCGATATTACCCATTTCTTATCAAAAGTATCCTACTTTTCTTACTTAATACTGCTGTTGCCAGCAATTTACTTTCATCTTTCCAATTTTTCGTCTCACCTTTTTGTAACTGACTTTTTCAGCATTTTAAAGCCTCAACAAACACTTATTCCAGTCTAGATAGCAACGTAGATTCTGATCATTCAGATCGTTGTAAGAATGCATCTAGGTTTTACGCTGTTTTTTCATGATTAATTAATTGTTTGACAAACATTGTTATGTGTACCCTTTTTTGTTTCTATATTAATATGGAGTTATCAAATTGGCGCTTCAGTTATCTTAGAAGGTCGTGATGGTTCAAGTCATCGATGTGCTGGTACCATAGTATCTATCGGTGTACAAGATATAGCAATAAGAAGAAGCTCAGATCATGGAATATGTCGTGTAACAGTACAACAGTTAAAACAAGGACGTTATGCGTTATGGCCAAATAAAAATGAATAGACACTACTTCTCTAACTTGATTCCTGATTGTATAGAATTTTCCACATAAATAAACTGATTAAAGTATTAGTCATTTTGTAAAATATTATTATGTTATATTTGTTTACATGTAATCTTACGTGAATATTAATGCATTTGTATGTAATGTGATCCGTATGTGCACTTAAAACATTGTTTGTGTTTCTTAGGCAAGTGAATAAGTAATTCTTAGGTTAAGTATAGAGTAAATGAGCTGATACGTTTGTTAATCGGAAATGTATTTTATGTGACTAACCAATGCTTGCTTCAACATACATTGATGACTGTTATACTGATTTTGGAATAGGATGGAAGAAAGCGAGGGACGACCTAATGAAAACATGACATCAATCTATGAAGTTGATTATCGTTAATCTGAACCATAGAGGTAAGTGTGAGATACTTGATTGTGGCGTGAGATTACCATAAGCAATGGTTCGTGATTTTTGGTGACATGGGTTATAATCGTTCACAATGGAGCAACTGCATTACAGTCAATCGTTCTAATTATCCAAATATATTTTCGTCTTGACGGCATGCTTTCAGTCTTCAATTGATGTTTTCTTTTTAAATTGGAACCTGAGTCATTTATTTTCAGTCTGAGCTATTTATGCTATAACTAGTAGGACTGAGATGCTTGCATTCACTGAGTATTGATGAATGCTAGATGTCTTTCCATTGAGCTAGTCACAGTTAAAGAAATGTACTGACATTAAATTCCTGATTGTTTCTAGCTTTCACCTTCGCTCTATATTTAGTCAACTTTGTCGTGAATGCGTCAATTCTGAAACATTTTAAGCGATCTAGTGTGGCGTTCACTTTTGTATATTATTTCATTATGTAGCGTTGAATATTGTTTTGCTAATTTCCTTGTGACCCACCTTAGCTTTAGTGATAATGACATGCTGCTGATGTAATAAGTTGGTAGTGTTTAATTGCTGGTTCAAGTCGATCCTCAACATTTTTAAATTTCACAACAATATGGCTTAGACGAGAAGCTTCTCTTTCTTTATATCGGTTCAGTATTATACTCCATTTCGTAACAATCCAGTGAGATGTTTCATTTATATCAATTCAGCGTTAATTTTGCTAACTAATAATCATGCATGCAAATTAGTGTATTGTTAATGTGAAAACGTAGACGGATAAGTAAACCTTCATCTAACACCTTGTTAGTCTTCTTCATTGCTTTCTACCTTATTAAGTTTCGTTTGTATAGAAGTTTTCTGTCTCCTAAGTCTAACGTACCTCCACTTAGTGTGTACAAGCAAATTACCTAATTTGGGAGTTTTCGTATCTTCCCGCTGATTTTGTCATAGGCTGCCTGCTACATATACATAGTGAGCAAAATACCTCGTTACATCTATTTTTCACAAGTATGGTTACGACAGTTTTATGTCAATCAGCTGGAATCGAGAATGCTGGCTTCATTTTATGTTGGGCTTGCCTGCTGGATGTATTTACATTCCAATTAATACTCATAATTGAACTTGGAGTCAGTTCGTTTTCTCCCAGATGCTACCTTGTTCACCACATCAACACTGAGATGCAGACACATCCAACTCATGGGACTCAAATAGCACAACCTGACATTATATCAACATTATCAGATAAAATTAGTTATCACTCATTCAACGATTATTATCATTGAAGTGACTACTACTAGGTGGGTCATTCGGCATCCCAACCCTTCGAACGGATAACAGAGATCGTCTGATACAATTATGTTCAGACCACCACTTATTCTTAGCTAGCACAAACTTTAAGCATAAAGAGAGAGATTGTTTAACCTGGCGACCTCCATCATCTACACAACGATGGACGCAAATCGATCACATCGGTATCAGCAATCGTTGGAGAAGCTGTATAGACGACTGCTGCTTTCTCTGGGGCACGTGTTTAGATTCTGACCACGCCCTAGTGAGAGCACATATCTCTATGCGTTTTACTGGTTGTAGGAAGGTCACATCTAGTAAACCCCTTAGATATCAATTCGTGACTAAAAATGCCAAGATTGCATTTAGAAATGGCTAGGTTAAGCATTTTGTTGCCCACAACCAACAGATTCACCCCGAAACAGCTTGGAACGATTTTAAAGCAGGTGTAAACGCAGCAGCGTTATCTGCATCTAACTTCAATCCAAATGGTTATGAAAGACCAATGGATCTCTGGGACTTCTAGTGAACTGATGGAGGCTCGAAAAATCGTTCCAGCACGTTCGTAGAATGATAAAGAGCGACGCAATCGAAATGTAAACTGACAAAGAGTTTGCGTAAGAATCATGAACAGTGGTGGGCGACGGAATCAGAAGCGATGGAAGCATTGACGTCGACGGGCAATAGTAGACAGCTGTTCCAACTTATCAAGAACACCGGTATTAAGAAATCGGTGGTTAGTGAAATTATCTCGGAATATGATGGGTCTATGATTCACTGTCAGTCTAGAAGATTAAAAGGATGGGCAGAACACTTTCAGGAACAGTTCAACTGGCATCCAGGTACTCTAGGCTTACTTAATATCCCCAATCTATCTGGATGGAAAGCTGACACAGGTCCCCAACTCTCGGTGAGGTTGAAAAGGCCATAAGTAACATGAAGCGAGGGAAAGCAGCAGGACGTGATAGGTTGTTTACTGATATCTTTAAGGATGGTGGTCTTGTTTTAGCTGGTAGGTTGGCTGATATATTAGCCAACGTCTGGGAACTGAACATCATCCCATCTGATTGGTCTCGCTCACTGATCGTTCCAATTTACAAAAAGGGAGAGAAATCCTGTTGTTATAACCACAGAGGAATCAGTTTGACTAATGTAGTATCTAAAATATTATTTCTCTATAATAATTCGGCGTTTATCCAACACTAGAGAACAGCAGTCTCTTGAAGACCAGGTTGCTCGAACATAGACATGTGTATCGACGTCCGACTATAGTTGTATTCCTTGATTCCAAAGCAGCTATCGATTTGGCAGACTGTGAAGTCTTATGGCAATGTTTGCCATTAAAAGGCGTACCTCAAAAGTACAAAACCTTATAAAGGCTCTTTAGTCGGTCACCACCAGTCGATTCAGAGCATATGGTGCATTGTCACGAGAACTTTCATCCTCAAGTGAGGTTCGTTAAGGTTACTCCTTACCCCAATTATTATTTGATTTCGTCATAGATATACTCTTAGAAGTCTCAGTTACTTCTAACGCCTCAGGAATTTTTTCCTTCCAGGAGATTTTCTCGTCGACTTAAAAATACGCTGACGATATAGTCCTGTTTGGTGAAGATGCTGATAATATGCAGTCTCCTGAGCACATTGAATAACAATGCAAGCATATTCGGGATGCACTTCTCCCCTTCTAAGTGTAAAATGTTACTCTAGGTCTGGCCTGCTTCTTTACTTAGGTTAGTTATGTGGAATAAAGTAATTGAATGCGTTGACCACTTCACTTATCTCGGTAGTCTCATCACTCCTGGTGGGTCGGTGTCTGACGAAATCTCAGCATGGATTCAAAAAGCCCGATTGGCATCCCCCAATTTACACCATTTGTGGCGCAAGCGAGATATCCGTCTCAACGAAAGGCCGGGTATACTGCGCAGCACTCGGCGCCGTCCTAATATATGACAGACAGACAGATACAACGCAGAACTTCGTACGTACGTACATCAGTTCAGGTTGCCATACCACATCAGCACAGAGACGCAACTGTCAGTTCAAATCCAAGAGTGATAACGATAATAGAAGTATTAGCAGTAATGCAGAAAATTAGGGAGCGAAGATATCATTCGAAAAGTATAATTCAGTGAGATAAATTTGAAAGGAGAAAGATAGAGAATTCGGAAGGTTAGATTTTGAGAGAACACAAAGAGTGGATGCACCTGCGCCATTGCGAACGATTCTGAGCCATGTCGTTCAAGGTCTGTAACCATTGGTGACTTTCGTCTCGCGGACCCCAACCACGCAGCCTACATCTACCAACATGACTGGCTGCGGAACGTGGGCCATGAAAACCCAAGATATGCGTCGATTGAAGGTTTTTGACCATGGAAATCTTCGTAGCATCTGTCGTATATCATGGAACAGTAGAATAAGTAATATGGAGGTTAGACAAAATGTTCTTGGGAAATATGGTAAATCAGTCGAAGAAGTCATTAACCTTCATCGACTGAGATAGCTAGGACATGTGTTGCGCATGCTAGACTACCACCTGCCTCGTCGCGCGATGTTAGCTAGGGTTGAAGTAGGATGGAAGAAAGGTAGGGGCAGCCAAACCAAAACATGACATCAGTCCATGGAGTCATTGACTGTTGGTCTAAGCTATGTTGGTAGATGTAGATTACCTGGTTGGGTTCCGCGTAACAGTCGCAATAAATGTCTGGAGATGGCTCAGAATCGGTCACAGTGGCGCAAGTGTATTAACTATTTAACTTCGCCTAAATCTTGAATACTATTATTAATTTCTGCAAGCCATTACTTCACTCTCCCCTCTTGTATTCTGTTATTATGTTACCCCTGCTATTTCGTAGTGCTAATGTGGTATGACAGCTTGAACCTACGTTGTTGTTGTTGATGATGATGACTACTACTTCTATCGATTGATATTAATCTTACTGTGTTGTTGAGTTGTGGCGAGTTGGACCAATGCACACTTGCGCCAGTTTCTATGTTGTTCATACATGCATTTTATGACTAATTGCTATGATACGAACCAAGTAAATATAATACGAAAGTTTTTATTTAGTACATATTTTAATTATAATGAAATGAACAGTCAAACTCGAAATCACCTGTCAAGTACAGAAAGTAATAGAAATCAATTTTACACTGAACAGACATACTAAGTCTGAAGATGTACACTCATTAAATTAAGATACCTATGTTTAACTTTTAAGAAATGGTAATCCAACAGCATATGGAATGCTGTGATTACAACATCTAGTGTCGTGATGAGTGCATTCTCTTTTATTGACTGAATTCACTTATTTACACTATCAACTGTTTTGTAGTTTATCGTTACTATCGTCTAATTTTACTGGTGATAACTGTTTAACTTCTTCCAATATGAATACATACTATATAATTACATAATATCAATCTATTTAATTAAAAATTAATAATAGACCTTATCAACTAAGCCAGTTATATGTAATGCTATTAGTGTTGTTTATGTTATGTCCGCTGAGCTTGATAGTTTGTTTACTCATGTTTTTGATTGTTCTATTTAGCATTACTAGATTATACTTTATTTTGCAATACACACTATAGAATTAGTCAATAAAATAACAGTTATCCTTAGATGTGCTGTCTTCTTTATTTGTCTTAAAAGTTGTTTCCAGCCTTTACTTCATATGATCATAACTAAGGTCTGTGTTGATATTTACATCTAGAAATACACTTTATGTTTATATTGAAAAGTCTGAAATGAAATGAATTCAATTGTTAAATCAATCATTCGATTGCTGTTTGAGTTGGGCTATGACTGGCAAATGGAATCCATGACGTGCATCACGTCTCATTTTGGACTCGTCAGCTGAATGTAGCTGCATCCCAATGTTGATGTTCGAATCGGGACTGATTAATTTCAGTCCATGACAAATCAACGGGCAGATCTAAATACATTCTAATTAATTTGATATCATGAATTGTTCTGAATAAGACAGCCACTAGTCACCTGGATACTGGACAATTATTTTGTTCTATTGTAAAACTCTTCAGCAGTGTGCATCCATGATCCCATTAAGGATCGAATCCAGGATTCTCTATCTCTACGGTGAATGCCTTACAAGTAGAACACTGAGTGGGCTTCCAACCGTGTTGGGTGTTTGGCAGTTACACACCGATGTCAATGGATGAGGTGGTGCAAACGTATCACGAATTGATTGATTTAGAAATATCACCCTGTTAAGAGCCTACATATTTGTCTAATTGTAAAGCGTTCGCCGCGAAGTCAGAGGGTCCTGGGTTGAATCCTTGGTAAAGATGTGAATATGCACTGTCGAAGTCTCATACAAAGACGAAGCAGCTGTCTTGTGCTCCCAAGTGATCAGTGGTTGTCTAATTCATACTAATTCATGAAATTACATTCACGTTCAATTATCTCCACAACGCTTAATTATATTCAAATAATCATTCAGTTCATTTCAAATAAGATAATACTTTCTAGGTTTAGAGTCATCACATTAATATATAGCTTAGTTTAGAATTTTCAACATATAGTACCAATTCATTTGCTGAGTTTCATTATGATTCAATAAAAAATGTTATGACTGAATTGAGATGGTTACTTTTTGTGGAGTTTGGTGATAACTGTCTCACTTCCTACAGCGGGTAATTGTCGCACTACAGATCACAAATTGATGGAGGTGGGAATCCTACCATTGGATACCAACCATGCCAGTAGTTCAAGTGGTTAGGTGTTCCCCAACGAGAAGCCCGTGGTGCGGAGTCTAAGGTGCGAACTGCTGAGAAGTCCTACACTAGAACGTAACACCTATCAAGGGCTCCCTGGTTTTCACTGGTACCTTGCCAACATCAATCTGTAGCATATTCAATCGAAGAAACTACGTATAACAGTGTACTTGTTTACAAATTACTTTTCATCTCTAAAATTGTAACATTTATGGCTAGAATTTGATGTTACTGATGTATATTTTAAGTAGTAAGCAGTGAGATAACCTTTGGTTGTTTACATCGATTTAGCCATATGAAATAGAAATAGATTAGTTATTTTTTCTAATAAACAACTCAATATATCGGGGATTTAAAGACTATTGATTATCTTCTAGAACTGTTGTTCGGTAGTCTATTTCATTTATTTTGGTTGTGTAAGAAATGGATATTTCATTCGTATTATTATTTCATTCCCCTTCCCATATCCTTCTGTTTATCAAATTAACTGTTAGTATATAATTCCCTATTAATAAACTATGTTTAATCAATTGTACACACGTTATTCCAGTTCACAGTCACTGTTACTCCTATTTTGTATTAATGATTTATACATGTATATAGAGGATTATTTGAAATATAGTTTAATTCTGTCTGGTTGAATGATCGGTTTTATATTCTTTTTATTGCGGCTTGGGGCTGAGATGGCATCAAGAAATACGCCAATAATGGAATTTCTTCAATCACTAGAAAACTCAACATACTGGAATAAACTTTATTGTTGATTAAATCATTTGTACGTGTAGATGTCTTGACATATTAAAATGTTATTCGCATTAAATATTTGATTAAGGACAATATTAATTGTCAGCAACTGTCTACTACTTATAAATACTGCCATCGTTTAGATTAGTTAATTATTAGAAATAATGCCTATTAATGGAACTTATCGGAAGTGTTCACATGAAACTTCACTCAAGATATTCAACAAGCTAAGTTGTATAACTATCGCTAATCTTTGAAACCATTACTTGAAAATGCATGTTATCAATGATTAGTTTGTTAATTGAATGGATTACTTAAATAGATAACATTGTTTTATCATATAATACTGTTGAACAGTAATTTCATGTGGAAGGTAATTGTTGATTCATGAATTATAGTTCATTATTTAATAGAATCTAATGGATGATTACAGGAAGTGACTCTTACTATTCCATGTTTTATACATTAATGTAATGCACGCATACAAATAGGTATTCTTGTACGGAGACAGATGCAAATTTCCTCCCTACAGTTAATGTCTACTATTAATACAAGTGTCCTAACAATGCAAAGATGATTGATTTTAGGGAAGTAAAATAAAAAGAATTAACTTGATGTAAGTTTTTACAATTATTGTATGAATGACAAACAACTGGAAAATGCAATCTCTGGAGATTAGTTTATTTGGTGATGATGATGTCGGAATATGTGCTGTTAAACAGTAATTGTTTAACATTCAGTAGATATAATAGCTGTGTATTATGAACTGTCGGCTTTCCAAAAGACTCATTAACTTTTGCCATATCTCTTTTCGTTCTCCAGTTATTGTATTTTAACTACAAATCTATTATGCCATTTATTGTAAGTGACTGTTCTACTCTAGTATTTTGTCTTACGCTATGGTCTATCATTAATTGCATACAATCAGTTGATTTTACTGAATAACTGACTTGAGATATAATCGTATTCGTTGGTCCTTACTCGCTATTTCACTACCATTTGAAAGGTTTCACGTTAGCCAGCCGTTTGCCAGCTAATTATCGTCCTAAAGTTTCCGGTCATAAATTGTAGTCGTATGTATTACTAGCTAGTTCCAACAATCACATTGGCTCAACAACTGATATATCGGGCAATTCAAGAAATGTAACTTGCTTTCTGAACTGCTTTCCAGTTGACTATTTTGTTTATTTTGAGTATATGTATATTGACTCTTCTAATATTGTTATATTCCCATCGCCCAACGAAGAGTTTCAATTTACTCATGAGAAACCTATTCACATTGATGATCTAGGTGTTGACTTTTGTTTATAATTGTTGTAGTTGATCATATCAGATATTACATAAATGCAATACATTGTACTTTCAGTGTCTGCACTATCGATTTCGAAATTCTTAAACTTCTAAAATGTCATCTTCATTTGATGAATTTCAAGTATCATGTACTGTTACAGATGATAATTTAAGTCATATCTTCGATGTGAGAGTAACATTTCGTTTATAATTTAAAGAAGATTTGACCTGTACTTAATAACCATCAAGTGAACTCGATAACAATACAAAAGTAGGCATAGTTTCAGTACATAAAGGAGAACTACAAAATCATTATTCAAGTGACACAAGTAATTACAAACAGGTTGTTTGTGTAAAAAACTTTGGATCTGTTTACCAGACACCATTAGCATTCACCTACCGCATCTGAGAACAAACCAACTTCCAGCTGGGGGAGAAATTACGAAAAGACGATGGAGGTAGCCATAACACACATTAAGGAAACCATCGCACTGTGTCACATGACAAGCACTAACCTGGAATCCTGAAGGTGAAAGGAAAAGAAGAAGACCAAATAACATATTGTACCGCGATTTGGAGACAAACATGTAAAGAATGAATATCACTTGAGAATAACTGCAAAGAAAAGCCCAGGATAGAGTTGGTTGAAGAATGCTAGTCGGTTACCAATGCTTCATGATAAATAATAGGCATAGACTGACTGATTGATCGATTGACTGGAAGAGTCCTATTTTGAAATGAAGCTGCTATACATGTTTTCCTTCTCTTCATGGATACTTAACTGACATTAAACTATTCAAAATAAAATATTCAAATTAGAAATCGTAATATTCTTACTGACTTGTGATATTCAATTTATTTTTGACGAAGAATAGAAATAAGAAATAGGAAAGAACCTGTTTTCGTTTCGCATGTGTATTTCTACATTACACTGAAAAACACTTACAATATAATTTGTTCTTCTCTGTTAGTTTTTTGTTGTTGATAATTTCAGTCATAGTGACTATCTGTGGACTAAAGTAACACTGAAACTATTGAAACAGTTAAGTGAGTCGACGTATGTCGTTTTTATTTTCAATTTATTTTTGTTCAATTAAATTACTGTAAATAGGCATATCCTATAGAAATTAAACAACAAATGTGACTGAATTGAAATAATCTCTGAGGCGAAATCTAGTGTACGCATTGCTGATGAGTTGTATACTACGATGAAACAACTGTCTAGTGTTCCTTGGCTTCTAATGATAATATGCCAACATTAATTTGTGATGAATTCAATTAATCACATTTAAAAATGTAAATTTCTACCAAATTATAGTTGAACTGTGTATGCATATTAATACAGTGCTTGTGATAATCAACATGAGATTCATCTAATCCCCTTGATTAGTTCTTATCAAATCCTGTTGATAACTTTGTAATGTGATCACTAAATTTGGGTGAATCTGTGTTGTCTAAGTTAAGTTAAGGTGTTTGGTGTAATGAAGATAATTGGCATCATATCGAGATAAAAACACTGATCATCACGTAAGTATTATATGATGAATGCCGAACTAGAGAATAGGCATGAATGATGTAAGTTGTGAGTATATTACGAATCTGTAAGATGACAGTAATAGCTTGAATAGTTCATTTGTGTGAAGTAGGTTAGATTCTCACATTAGTTATTTTTAAGACAGTGCGTTTGTCTTATTGATGTATATTAGTTAGCAGTAAATAACTGATACTGTTTAGACGTTTGTATTCATCACAGATTCATGTTGGTTGTGTAATAATGTAAACTATGGAGCACTGATTAGCAGTTTTGCCAGTTTATTGAACAATAACGATTTCATCTGGTACTTCAAGTCAATACATTCTAATGACTTCATTCATTAACCGATAATCGAGAGCCCATACTGTCAACTATTAAACACCTCTCACAAACATAACATCATAATTTGCTGACATTCTTCACTAGAATACAAGAAATGCCTAATTCTTAATTCCTCATACGACACAAGTAGTTCAACCATTCTTGTATTCAGTGCATTGTATTCCTACTTCATTTGTGCAAAATGTTAATTTTCATGTTATTTATTGTTGTCAAGGGTTTTTCGTGCAAAATGTTAACAACGAAGTTGAGAAGCGATGAATGAAGATATGTTATGGGATAGTGTAGGCAGATCGTTATGATAAAAGTTCAATTAAACACATCTTTACCTAACCCACTGAATTCATCCTACAATATGTATTCGAGTGAAACATGTATTGATAAGACTAACCAACTCAATGTGTATATACAAATTCGCTTGCTGTTGTAAAAACAGGTTATTAATTCATTTACTGAGGCAATATGTCCACTCTAGTTGACAGTAGTTAATTGAATTACCTAGCATAGAGATATCAATCATCACTTATATCATTTATCGCATAATATGTAATAGACTCAGTACACTCTACTTTAATTTCATCCTTCCATATTACGAAATAACTTAGCTATGCATAATTGAAACCACAGGAAGTATTTTGTATTAGAAGTTATATGGATATGCAATATTGGTATATCACTACCAGTCTGTGTGTAGTATACTGTTGTATTCAGCACAGGGTATCAGTTAGTTTAGGCGAAACCGCTTACTTAATGAACTTTTATAATATGGCTTTAGAAAATCTAAAACAGCCTAAAGTTGTATCTAGAAATGACATAGATGTGAAATATATTCCTATCAGAATGAATATTTATATGCCTATATCTACAACTGAAATCTCTAAATGGTACAAGTTACTTTAGATTGGTACTATAAATATTAAAACAATGAGAATGACATCTGAATTATCAAAATGTGTATTTCAAGACAACAGTCGTTTACATATCTCAGGATAAATCTAATAGAAACACTCGTCTTTAAGTAATGAGTTCACTGAATTCTCATAATCATTATCGGGAAACAAATGTGACATTCACGTTACTTAGTGTTCCTAGTATATAAATGCTCTTCAAACATATCTCTCAGTGTACTCACATACTGAGTGTGTGAATAGACTTATTTGTTGGTGTTCACATAAAATTTGCTTTCACATACAATAACGATGAACGTAATTGATAAACTTACTGGGGAGCAGAGATTTGCCAATTTTCATTGACCATAACGCCACGAATGACTATCAATAATTATCACCTATTGAAGCAATCAACGGTTAACTAACCAGACTCAAAAATTCTAATGACGCCTTACAAATATTCACAGAAATGTCTTAAGAGATCGTAGGAGGACTGATGTGTAATGTCGAAGAAATAGAATGTCCTCCGAATATATCAGAAACGATCACATGTGAAATTCGTAAAACCCTGTTCAATTTATTACATTCGGACATGAAATTCACAATTAGATTAATTTCTGAAAGTTTATTTCTGACAAATTTAAATCATTAATCACTGTGGTTGGCCCACAAGTAACTAGATCGGCAGTCGGGCGAAATACACTGAAATGAATTAGAGTAGAATGGCAAATGTGAAGAATATATAGTCATCGTTTTATTTCGTTGAATCAATCGGTCACCAACATGTTTTCTGTTTGATAAGCTATCTCTTGCGATTGTTCATTGCTTGCTAATCATTATTACTTAATAGAAGCTTGACGCACTAATTAGTTATTAAAATAAGTAGTAAATGTAGTATTGGCTACAGTCATTATTTACTAACAAGTTCATGCTCAAATCATTACACTACGATACTGTTGATGATGAACAACGTTCCATAGGAATTATTACAATGATTATGTCATTTAAATATTTTTTTAGATTACGACATTCAGTAAGAATCATTTACTGTTTATATGTGCATTAACTCATATTTAATTGTATTCAACAGGTAATCAATGTGTCCACATTTGAAACTATGCTCTTACGAACATAAATTTGAAAAAATTGATCCAAGCAGACAAAAATCGAATGAAACCGAGCAATTACCTACTTTCGATTAACAATGGAGAGGCAATACGATTATCATCATTTCACCAATTACACGTCAAATATAGTCCATTTGAGTTTGAGAATAATTTTAATCTACAACAAATTCCATTGGGATATACTGATGTACTGTTTGAACTACTAGCAAGTAATCAGTAGTATAATAATAAGCAAAATTCAGTTAATCTCAATCAAACGATGAGGATTTATATGTTGGCACTCTCTCGTTACTGTATATCTCGTAGTTAAGAGAACTTAGTACCAATTTGACATACATATTTATATATCCTTTAATCGCATCTAATTATATTATAAGTTTAATTTATAACAAAACTTGAATTAATGGATACTAATGAATACAAAACAAATGTTCTAACGATTAAACATAAAACCTGAAGATCATTGGTTCGATTCCCGCTACATGCTGTTGAGGACTACTATATTAGAATAAAACAGATGTTCAGTGTCTACTAGTTACCTTTTCTATGTACAAATAATGTTAATTCATGATATAAACATAGAAATTAGCAATCACCAAAATACTCAAGTAAATTTTTAAAGTTAAAGAATAATATATCGGATGTTTTATTCTAGTAATTTTTCTTTCTTATGCCAACAGTGATGCATTTAACAAATATGATAACATACATATATAATTAAATTGAAATGATTTTTGGATATTAGTATTAAATTAAGTTGATTGAATTCACCATAGATTTATATTGGAAGGGTACCATTGAAGACCAGTGAGCATAAGACAGCCATTTCGTCCTAGTAAAGGAATCCTCAGCAGTGCGCATCTTAGATTTCACCCTAAGGGCTTCAGGTTAGCGAAGGTATAACTCTCTGCACTATTGGGATAGCAACCGTTTAGTGGTAGAGCTTCCACCTCAATCAATTTGTTATATACTTTGACGGTTATCCATTATCATTGGTGATAACTGTCCCACTCTCAAAAAGTCTGATCTCCACTAGTCATGACTTTCCACTAAAGCTTCAAGAACATACTGAAATCGGTCACCAGTTAAAAAAGTATTGTAACTAAATTGAGACAGTTATCGTCAATAATAAAAGATGATCGTCACACTATATTACAAATTAATGCAAGTGGGAATTCCACGATTGGACATTGGCTAGCCCAGTGATACATAGAGTTGGGCGCTCGCTATCCTGAAGCCCCTGGGGTAGAATCTAAGGTGCATACTGCTAAAGAGTCTAATACTAGGACGGGACAGCTCTCCAGCGCTTCCTAGTTCTCAGTGGCACCCTGTAAACATCAATCTGTGACGGATTCAATCAACATACGTATGTCATTTTTATTTTCCATAAAATAGTAATTAGAACTGATGCCTTCCATAACATAACTCCACGTACTTTATAAACAAATGTACATGACTATTGCTCACAATATACACATACACGTAGTATATCTCCATTTATTAGCATCACGTTTAGTTTACACAATGGAATAACAGATAGCTACTGTAAATTAGTATACTTTAGGGTGACTGTTTTGTTTTATTTCGAAGCGTCTTCTTTAAAAGGTTGTTAAATATTATTGCAATAATAAAGGAAACTCCTTAAATTTGATATAATGTTAAAGGTGACATAGTTATTACCATTTCACTGATTTAGCTGAATAGTTCTATTGAGAGAATATTACTACCTTCAATATAGTCTCTTTTCACATCAAAATCACTGGTCATTCATATAAATTAGCATTTGTTATCGATATTCATCTCTTCAGACTGTTAATGTAACTGTAGAGCTATCTATATAGGTCGTACTGAGATCTTTTACCTAGCTTTCTGTCGATTATTTACAAAAGTAGTCTCGAATAAAGTGGTATCATGTGAAAAAATGATAGACAATGAAGCAAAAATATTCCACTCCCCCCCCCCACCATCATAATAATGTATGTATTCTTTATAACTTATAAGCTACTGAAATCAACTCGATATATCAAAAAGAGGTATATCCATTCTACGTATTATTCTTAGCCCATAATAGACATTCAATTCACAAATTATGCACTGTAAACTCCTATCTCAGACTGTTTATACTGTCTACTTCCAATCAACTTTACTTTCTGTAGAATATTTTTATTTACATTCTTATTACTACTTGCTTATGGGAGTTCAACAAAACGGTTACAACACTGTACTTCTTCTAACATGTAAATTATGTACACGCTACTCCTTTAGTAAATGGAATATACCCTTACTTGATAAAAGGATCTTACTACCGTATTAATGACATTTCAAATAGGTTTCATTCTGTGTAGTAAGTTAAAACTTATTACTTATCAGTAGTATATCTTCAAAATTTAATGTTATTGTTAGATAATTGTACTATAATATATATAATTTAGATAATCAGGTAACTATGAATAGATAAACTATTGAAAACTATAATGCTATAATTCATTGCTTCATTTTGTTATGGAACGTTTTTTGTGTAAAATGTTGACGTAGATTAACATAATCAGTAATACTCTAATGCTTTAAGTAAGTAGACCACAAGTATAATCTGTAGACACCTTTGTAACAATGAACATAATATACATGTTTTGAAAGTATTCAAAATTTCCAACAGATAAACAATACACTTATTAATTAGTTTTACAATGAAAACATTTTCAACTGGTAAATTCATAGTACACAATTAATGTTTATCACAAAAAGTTTTCTCATCTACTCATAATTTTTCTAACATACCTTCTTTTACTTTAATTTGTATTGTGATTGGCAAGTGGAATCCAGGACGCGCGTTACGTACTATTTGGGACTCATCGGCTGGATGTACCTGCATCCCAATGTTGATGTCTACAGTGGGATTCGAACTCAGTCTGGTTCGTGTCATACCCCACCGCGCACACCACTAGACTACTGAATCCAGTCAGTAACGTTTATGCAATGGGCGAATTGGTAGTAGAATGAATTTGTATATTCCCATTGATTTGTTATAGACTGAAGCTGGTCAGTCACTGATACTTCTGAATAATCGCTATATCGAGGAGATCCGCACAGTATGCACATATAGCAACAGTGACTGACCAGCTTCAGTCTATAACAAATCAATGGAAATATACAAATTCATTCTATTACCTTCTTTTATATTTTGTTGAATGAAAAATTAACAGTATTTGAAATTTTAGTTCACTGGTTTTAATAAGGTGTATGGGAACTATACAGTTCCTAAAATGATTACCTCTTTTCTTAATGGTGAACAGTAATAATCATGAAGGCAGTATTATCAAATTTGCTTAACATGAAATTACGTCTACTGAGAACCTATTATAAAGTTAGTTAACGTTGGCTGCGTAATAATCGTAGATATTAACTTCTAGTGATAAATAGTTGAAACTGCTCATAATAGAGTGAATGACTTATGAGTAAACAAAATGTCATATTCTATTAAAATATCACAATGTATACATTTCATATCTTCCCATTAGGAAAACTTTTTACGACCATAAATCACACCACATCATATGAAGTAACGTAAGATGAAATAAAAATTTGGTAAGCATTAACAGTTTACTTGTGTATTTTTCAACATTCAACTAACACAATTGAGAATATCAATGGATAATGATGATTGATTTACTGGTGATAAAGAAAACAATGAACTGTTCATAATGTTTTAGATAAAATGTGATAGTAGTTTAATGAAGAATTAAAGCTAATTTCTAAAATAGTGTATTTTATAGAATCAGAATGTGTCACCATTACATATCATAATCATTGAAGCTAATAGTTATAAAGGTATGTTAGTAGTCTGTTTAGTTAAGTAATTTGTCGTTACTGTTATCCAAAGATGACATCAGATAGATAAAGATGTATAAATGAAATGATACAGTACAAATCACATTGCTGTACATTATCAGAATGGAACTTATTCAATATTTAAATTGTAATTTTGTTAGTCAGATATTCAAAGTAATAAGGAATATTTTCTTTTCTATAAAATCTAATCAAGTTATACACTTAGTAACTGAAATTAATTATTAACCCTAATCAATGACATTGTATAAGGTACAGAGATTACTTTTAAAACCCAACAATCTAAGACTTCAGGTCAGTTAACAATATAAAATTATTAATGACAAAATGACTATTGTGTGTGTGAAATATATGTAAATATGTATAAATGTGTACAACAGTTGAAATGGTAAATGTAATTAGTTGAATAAGTAAATTCAAGTCGATTATAAACTTAAATAAAAATTTGGTAGACGATTATTTAATGCATTAAAGAGTAGTATTTTCAACTAATCTAATTTTATAATTAAAATGCATTTGAATCTTCCCGTTGATTTATCATGGACTGAAATTGATTAGCTATTTTTGCTATGTATGCATCTTAAACAGATTACCTCGATTTACTGGTAGTTCACAAGTATTGTTTAAGTTTGATTGTAACTGATAAATGGAATCTAGGGCGTGCGTTTCGTCCTATTTAGGACTCGTTAGCTGAATATATCTGCCTTCCAATGTTAATGTTCATACTGTGACTCAATCTTAATAATTACTTTTTCACAGCTTAGAAAATCTGTATTCACCAAAAGAAATTTATTTACACATCAAGTAGTCACTAAATTTATAAAACTAATATGTTGTAAACTAAACATCAACCATGACCCATGTATACAAAAGAATAACGTGATAAGACTTTCATTACCATAGTAAATGTAATAGTCACTTTCTGTTGCATAATCATTCGGATGTTCAAGAATCTCTGTTCAAAACACATTAAATAATTGTGTAATTGTATACAAGGATTTTTCTATGACTACGTATTAGTTTTCTTTTTTAATTTCATAAAGATTGTGTTATACACTCTACTTTTCTATTGTTTACCAACTATATCCATATTCGTCTACACTTAATTTAAAGCATATAGATACATTTTATAATTAAGTGCAATTCTACGTATATCTTGTATCTCTATTTTAATCAGTGTGAGTTCTGTCTTCCTTCAGACTATTCATCTCAACATTAACAGATAAACTACTATCAAACATTTGATTCTAGGTAATTGATATGACGCATCGACATAAACTAATGAATTTATTTAATTCGGAAAGTCTTGTCCTGTCTTGCACTGTTCAAATTTATTAAGAAATCAGATTATATTAAACAGATCTGCCGAAATAATGTCAATTAGTTCCAAGTTGCATATCACCTATTCCAATTAGTCTACTTTTTATGTATTGAATCAAGTATACATATGTACACTTTTCCGCTGACTGTCATGATATAGTAACTGTGAATTTAAAGTTACAGGATCTGAAGATGATACTATTCTTAATGATTATTGCTAACTTAGTTGTATAAAAGAAGGTAACAGTTGTTAACAGCCTGATAAACATAGATCATTAACATGTTACACATAATAGTGACAAAGAAACTGAGTTGAAATAAATGATATCCACATTATGTATAAATAATTACCCTTCTCCTCCAATACCTTTGTTAAAAGAATATGACAGTGGGAACGATAAAAATGAAAGTTTCTTCAAAGGAACAAATTGCTTTAGCAGTTGCCCTATAATGAAGTGAATTATGTCAGAATTTAGATAAATTTTAAAACTTACAGGGTATGAGTGATATTTTCCTAGTTAACTTTACTTTTATTTCTACTTTAGTGAATGATAAAAAGAGATTGGTGCAACTCTGTCTATGCTGTCAAGTTTACTAAATGTGGTATTGTGTATATAAGAGTAGCAGCACGATGTTAGGATGCAGGATAACAAACTTTGTTTGAATGCATTATTCATTATGTTAAACTATCAATACTCTTAAATTAGCTTATAAATAACTGTCTGCGTAAGATACTTCGGATCCGTTGGCCAGATACCATCAACAGCAACCTCCTATGGCAGGGAAAAAATCAACCAGCTTCTAGCCGATGAAGAAATTAAGAAAAGACGCTGGAGGTGGATAGGACATACATGGAGGGAATCACCAAACTGTGTCACAAGGCAAGCATTAAAATGTAATTCTGAAAGCCAAAGAAAAAGTAGAAGACCCAAGAACACATTGCATCGGAAATAGCAGACAGACATGAATAGAATGAAGAGCGCTTAAGAAGAGCTAGAAAGGAAAGCTCATGACAGTGTTGGTTAGAGAATACTGATCGGCGGTCTATGCTCCACATGAGGTACCAGGCATTGATTGATTGATTGATTGATTGACTAATTCTCAAATTAAGTAGCATTTCAAAAGTATACACTTACATATCAACATTTCTTTCAAGAATTCACGAACCATTCCTCCATTGAATATTAGTTGCTTAAGAGACATTCAACAGATATTGCATGTTGTTGTTGTTGTTGTTGTGTATCTGATGATATGAATACATTTCTAAAATGTTGTTCATCAATTTAAACTTTAAATTAAAAAAAAATAAATGAAAATTAATGAAATTTATGCAAATCAGTGTAGTACTTCATATTGATAGAAACAATACAATAATCTTTTTCATAGTTACATATATTTAACAGATTTCATTCGATTTCACGGTGAATACAAGAAAACAAAAGTAATTGAATTCACTTAATGAAATTCAATCTCTTACTGTTAAAACATTTTTTTTAAATAATAATTTTATATGTTAAAATAAACGTAGAAAACAAAGAAATTTATTATTAGGTAAATATGTCTGTAGAATGAGAAATAGGTTGTTTATATTCATTAAATATATTGATCTTAATTGAATATTTTAAATATCAGGAAATGACTGATTGCTATGGCGATATTTTTGGTAGTAATGCACTTCCACAATTCTATTATGGATCTAACCTAAGACATTTAGATTTCCTAGTGTCTAACTGAGATAAATGTGTGTTGGTTACTGTGTGATTATTAATTAACTGTTTATAGTGCTGATCAAATTCTATCGACCAAATTGTATTATAGTCATCAGTCTAAGTGCCTCGACATTACTAGCATAGTTGAGAGGTGGGACATGATTTGGGGTTGTCGATAGAAAACCCTTGACCTAGATTTTGTTTTATTTGACATTCGTCAGTAAAGTGTACTTGGACTCTTTGGTAAGACTTATAATCCCCCTGAGGATTCGATCCCGAGTCACTCAGTTTTACAGTCTACGTCCGTTACCACTGGGAATATAGGGTGTTCACTACTGAGGAGCCCCATATTTGGTCAAAGCAGCTGTTCAGTTCTCCTTATCTTTCAATGGTACTCTGCTAACATCAATTTGTGACGAATTCAATCATTTAAAAGCAAGTCATCAAGAATCGCTGTAAGATCAATCAACCAATCCAAAATGTCTTTTTGTATAATGTGAAAATTAAGCAACATAGATCTCATGTTGAAATGTGTTTGTGTATAAATATGAACAGCAAGTTACTAGCATGTGTATGTTATTGTGTTCCTTAATACACACAATCGATTTTATTTGTAATGAACCAGAAAGTAAAAGAATAAAAATTGTAATTCTTATTCCTTCTTTCAAAGAGTCCATTCTAACATTAATGTAAAACTTCTTGTTGAACGGTGTTTTATGGACAACGCGATGATGTTGTAATCGCGTCATCAATAGGTCCTATCCTAGAGGATTTCTTTTTGACCTGAAGCGTACCCGGGTATATGAGCAAGTTACGCTTGTCGTACAACCAGAGCCACTTCTATCGATCGGACCCACTCTTACGAATAAGAAGAAATCAGAAGGCACTAAAGGATGGAAGAGAAATTATATTTGATCGCAAACAGAGCTTCAATGGGATAGCAACGTCTAGGCTGGCAAACTATAGAGAGATTCTTCTCAAAGTGGTTCGAGTCGTGATCTGGTGGTGATGCGTGGCCGCGCGCCTTCAACTAGTTGTGTCCACTGAAACAAACATGGTCAGCATCAATGTCGAGAGCCTATGCAACTATTTATTCTGAAGATTATTTACCGCTGCAGACCAAACTAGAAGCTGACCTTTCACAATGCATTGTAAGCGGGCTAGAACTCCATGATCACTATGTAGATGATACATTTGTAGTAATAAAAAGCAAAGATTGAGTACGAAATTTATAAAATTAATTGAACAGTGTTCACAAAGCGGTTAATTTTACAGTGTAAGAAGAAAACAACGGGAGCATTTTGTACCTAGACCTCTTACTGACGAGATAATAAGATGAAACAGTTAAAAGAGGAATCTATCGAACACCGACCTCATTAGACCAATTTACTCACTTGTCAAGTTTTATTTCATCACAGCAGAAAATGAATTTAGTTAAATACCCGGTCCATAGAGCTAGAACTAATTGTTCTTGTTGTATTGTGCCTTATTGTCCCGAAAATATTGTGTATTAATCCCTTTTAGTATTCTACGGTTCGACAACGACAGCGACTTGATTCCAGATCAGAACAAGAGTAAAGCATGTAGCAAAATGTATTGAGTAAATAGGAGCAGATGAAAGAAGGTAAAAGCAAAACAAATAATTATATTAGAGTTTATATAAACATCGGTATAAAAATATTCTAGAAACTTCCCGATTGTTCATTTGCCCTGGTTGGCCAAGAAGTGACCAAGGATAACATAGCTTCGTGAGTATGTTTTGGGCATACTTTAATTAGGATCGTTTCGTGTTAACAGTTCTGCAGACGAATTTGAAGAAGAACTGAGACCTGTACATGGATACACGTCAAAATTCTAAGCGAAACATATGCCTGTAAATAAATCGAGAGTAAAGCCATCAACTCCATCAAAGAAACCTATATTCCTGTAGTTACAATTTAAGGGAGATATAATAAGAAAATTAGAAGAACCATTAGTACTGCGAACTCTGCATTCAGTCTGTGATTATGTCACGGAATAAGGGTAGATTACCAATGTTCACCACCTCTATGTGTATTTGTTCTTCTAACTGCTCTTATAGGGCCAATTATATTGGGCATATGACGAGGAAATTCTATATTCGTATTTCGGAACATCATTCATCATCGATTAGCAAGGAACTAATAAGAACGATAAGAAGCTCCATCATAGTACAACTAATCGACACAGTCCATCAAATTGACATTAATTCAGCACTTAAAGTGATATATCGAATTTCACTGAATTTGTCCTTCGCCTCCAGATGTCGCCTTCTACAAACAGCTGAGGCCAAATATATACACCTAAACAACACCAATCTCTTCATTCATAAGTCATTTGTAATGCCAATTTCTATGCTCCTGGTCGTCAAACTAATCTCAAGCTACACAGTCTACTCTTAATCTTTATTTTATTCTTATTTTTATTTCCATTGATTGTTTGGAATTGTTTTTAATGTTCAACAAGTTTTTCCATATTTCTTTGTCGTTCTTGTTCATAGGTAATTAAATCAATTAACTTACTGATTCTTAAATCTTAATCTCGCCTTTTTTTTCATTCTACTAATTCATAAGCCCTACTAGTGAACACCCTGAATTCTATCATGAAATTCAACCTAGGGTCTTCAGATTTCACGTTGAACTTTTAACCATCACAACCACTTAACTGGCGTCCAATGGCAGAATTTCTATTAACATAAATTTGTGATATAAAGTTATAATTAGTCAATGTCGTTTGTGATAACTGTATCACTCTAAGCAGGTCTGAACTCCACCGATTACGAACTTCTCCCAAAACTTCTGGAATATCCTACTAATGAATCCCACACTAGCTTTAAAAAGCTGTTCAGTGCTCTCTGGTTTTCCATAATACTAAGTCAATATCATTCTGTGACATATATATATTGATACACTTAACACCTATCTCCACAAAGCCACGTCAATTCAACTGACGAGTGACTAACTTCATGATGTTTCTGAATTTTTAATGAGAAGTCATGATAGATGGACTTGTCCGGAATGAAACATATGTGTTACTTACTGTTTATTAATCGCACTGGCTAACAAATAAATTCAATTGTCTTCAACTGGTAAAATTAAAAAATGTGATACAAACTTTGGAGCTTAAATGAAATGGATTGAGAGTTTAACAGTTTTTCACAAACTTGGCAAGATTAAAACGTTTTGGAAATTTCTTACTAACTAACACACTTTCAAATCTATTTGTTCTATTAAAGCTAACATAATGACAATGAATTTTTTCGGCAATGTATAACTGTTATGATGTGAACTATAGGCTTATCATCATATACGAAGACATCAATTTTGGCAGGAATCAATATCGAAAACACCCAGGCACTAAGGTTATTGTTCTATACTCTCATCGTCGGCTCCATGAGCCTTAGTCACCAAACCAGATAATAGAACACAAGATAGGTGAGGCAACAATCGACCAGTCAAATCTCATTTCATTCATACGTTTATATAAACATAAAATCTGATCACACAAAGGACCAATAAGAAGATTAGCATTTATGCAGAGAAGGATAATTATGATTGAGAATTCAGGGAACAGATACATAGTTAATAAGTTATTGTTACCTAATTGAAAATGCTTCTAGTGGGAGATTAAAGTTAAGGGAAGGTAAAAGTAATCGAAATAAAGTAACCTATTTGTATGTGCTCAGAATAAATGAAATAGTCTTCTAAGAAAACAGTTTAGAAAGTTAACAATTCTCCTTAATTCGTCAAGCATAAGAATAATCATAGTAATTATTTATTACTTTAATGAATTATTTAAGGACTATGAATTTACCTTAATTAGTTCTCAATACCAATATCCAATCTAATTATGTTCATAGTTAAGTAACGTTAGTTAGATAACAAGGATTATATCACTGTTTAATTAGATTATTAACTAATTAACATAAGAAAATCATTAACCTAATTGATAACCACTGAGCAATATTCCCTATAGACTGACATCAGAAGTGTAAGTCATTCGAAACTAAATCAGTGACTGAGGATTTATACGTACGCAACTAAGCCTAAAGGTTGTGAATTCGGTGTGTGTTAAGGTATTATATATATATATATATATATATATATATATATATATATATATATATATATATATATTACTGATCGGTTTCATATCAGCCCAATGCTGCTACCTTTTTAATGCTCATTCAAAGTCAGTTTATGATTTAGTAACTCCCACAATCCTGTATACTGGGAAATGAAGTATTCGGTAGCTATTTAAAATCCTAAATAATATAAGTTAGTTGAGAAAATTTGATGGTTTTATGTATCGTTTAATTTGGATTGTGACTGTTAAGCGGAATTCAGGACTTGCGTTATGTTCTATTTGGATGTGCCAGCATCCCAGCATTATTGTTCACACCAGGACTAGAACTCACTTCGTTTCTTGGCAAATGCCACCGCGTGTCCACCTTTTAGACTACAGAGTTTAGACAGTCACATATGTGCAATCCACTTATGATGAACATATAACAATAGAAAGTGACGAGTTTTAC
Organism: Schistosoma japonicum; assembly: GCA_025215515.1. NCBI lineage: Eukaryota > Metazoa > Platyhelminthes > Trematoda > Strigeidida > Schistosomatidae > Schistosoma > Schistosoma japonicum. The sequence goes on along the minus strand of CM046063.1, from coordinate 42,018,822 downwards.
TCAGGGACAAATCAACAGGAAGATCTAAATACATCTTAATTAATGGTTTCATGTTTATTATTTAATAAAAGTCGTTAATTCATATTTTTAAGAAGTTCGGTAATCTCTGACTTCTGAAAGTTCTTTGAACAAATTTATTTCTTGATGTAAATTATGCTAGAGCTGATTGAAACTTCTACTTCATTATTATAATGATCCAATGATACTTTGAAATCTTTTGAAATAGAAATAGTCAACTACTTGATATATGAAATTACTGTAGTTTAACGAAAAATTCTCTTAAACATTAGTCTAATTGAATCTTTTAATGATAAAAAGAAAGATGGTAATATATAAGATTGAATGTATGATTATGAATTGATAACTATGGTAGTTCGGTTATGTGGTCAATACACAGAATAAGTACACATAGATAAGTACTGAATATGAATCCTATGTGATTATCTACACTTAGATACAGATACATACAATTGAAGTAAAATAAATATTAAAATGAAATGATCATTACATCTATTTCCCTGTTAATCACTAGAAAATGTATAATACGTTTAGTACAAGATTTGTATTCTCGTATACATTTACATTCTTAACATTTAGCTATCTTCAAAGATAATGTAATTGAAAGTGGTTACTTGTTCGCAACTTATACAGTTATTATTCAGCTTCGTTTCAATACTGTATCATAATATCATTCATCCAAAATGTCAGGTTTCTTGACATGAATTATGTAATACTTTTAATCAGTTGATCCATCTTATTATAGTTGGCTCAGTACTGTTTGATAAATGTTAATTTACCTAATATTATAGTATTACACATTATTTTACAGTCAATCTTAAGATTGTTTTATCATTTGATTTTAATGTTAAATGGTAGGATTCAATTAACAATGTGAAATTACATAATATGACGCTAGTCAATATTCTGTGACATATCAGTATCTCATTCATAAAGGAGGTTAATAATAATTTTGATAACAAAGTAATAACGTCTTACATTGTGAAATCGATTAACAACTCATAGTGGATATTAATAGTCTACGAATTAATGTTACACTAGGTTTTCTATCGACTACCTATATGATGATGAATAGTAAACAATAAAGTTATGCATTCAACCAATTGTATTTTGAATAAGTGAGTTAGAGGTAATTGCACAATTCAAATTGTGTTATATTACTATATAATCAACTCTTTTCCCTCCCCTTCTATCCTGGATATTAACCGTTTACTAACTGAGATTAATCGACTGATCAAGCTTCACAAACATGATACACTATCAAATGAAGTTAGTCTTTGAATACTAATGTATGAAGTAATCCACGATTAAAACATACACTATTCAAACTTTTCCTTATGTACGACTTGTACGACGAAATCGAGTATCAATTTAGATTTTGCACGTCAGTGATTCTAGTTGATCTTTTATTGAACTTTTATTACTAGTTGTCTTGTTCTATTTTCTACCTTATAGACTGTTTATCACTGATTCCATGATCACTATCTTCAGTTACTAACCGATTGCATACGAATAACATAGAATCAGCCTAGCTTATACCCACACATTATGTCACATAAATAACACTAAAGAATATTATGAAATAAAACTAGTGGTATAGAACACTTTCATTTCTTACCATGAAATGGTAAGAAACTGTTTTTGTTTTTTTCTTTCTTTCAAGTTGATACTGATTATATTTATAAAGGCATGAAACAAAAATGTCAAATAGATTAATAGATTTTACTTAGGTATTGTAAAGAAATTCAAATTGATATCATGATTACCATTAAGTACTATGCAGATATCTAAATGTTAACTTGATATTGTGAATTAGTATAAAATGACACTTATACTACTTATAATCACTTAACATCAATATAAATCAATTAGTGTAAACGACTAAAGAATAATGACATTAATTATTATTATTCAGTGTAAATATAGCAAACCTTAATGAGATAAGTTATAGATCACATAATTTATTAAAACAGATAAATCTATTTAACTGGCAACAATTGCCTTACATAACATTAATTCATGATTGCAACTATTTACTTACTGATAAAATACTGTATTAGGTATCCTTGTATAGTTTTGTAATCAAAATGGACAATATAACTAAAGAATAATTCATGTAGATGTCAAAGATGTAAAAACAAACTCCATGGTTGATGTACGAGACGATTAATGAATATGAACTTATGTGTACATGATCACAGTAACAACGTGAATGAGTATCTAGTCAGTCCACGTATGTTTGCCTGATGCTCACTTAAACCCAGCCTAAAATAGAAAGAAAGAAAGTCAATAAATCAATCAGAAGAAGTTGTATTATATTTCACACATTCGTTTATATATACATGAAATCAGACCACACAGTGAACTAATTAAAAATTTTTACATTGAGACGAAACAAAGAAGATAGTTGTTGTGTATATTAGTAACTTGTACACAACCAATCAACTGTATTTCATAACAAGAGACAAAACATTGACAATAAATACACTAAACAGTAATTAAGAGTAAGAGTAACTTAACCGTAATACACAGTTAAAGCACTCCAGTCATTGTATATTCATTACACCATTAAATAGATACTCAGTGATCTACATTCCTTGCTGAAATCAACTAGAATAATGTTTCGCGATCTTACTTTATGTTATTTTGACTGAAACCGAAGTATACAACAATAATAGAAAAAAGAGCCAATATTCATATACTGAAAATAGTCAACTGGAAAGCAGTTCAGAAAGCAAGTTACACTTCTTGAATTGCCCGATATATCAGTTGTTGAGCCAATGTGATTGTTGGAACTAGCTAGTAATACATACGACTACAATTTATGACCGAAAACTTTAGGACGATAATTAGCTGGAAAACGGCTGGCTAACGTGAAACCCTTCAAATGGTAGTGAAATATCGAAAAAAGTACCAACGAATACGATTAAATCTCAAGTCAGTTATTCAGTAAAATCAACTGATTGTATGCAATTAATGATAGACCATAGCGTAAGACAAAATACTAGAGTAGAACGGTCACTTACAATAAATGGCATAATAGATTTGTAGTTAAAACGCAATAACTGGAGAACGGAAAGAGATATGACAATAGTTAATGAGTCTTTTGGAAAGCCGACAGTTCATGATACACAGTTATTATATCTACTGAATGTTAGCCAACCACTGTTTAACAGCACATATTCTGACATCATCATCACGAAATAAACTAATCTCCAGAGGTTGCACTTTCCAGTTGTTTGTCATTCATACAATAATTGTAAAAACTTACATCAAGTTAATTCTTTATTTTACTTCCCTAAAATCAATCATCTTTGCATTGTTAGGACACTTGTATTAATAGTAGACATTAACTGTAGGGAGGAAATTTGCATCTGTCTCCGTACAAGAATACCTATTTGTATGCGTGCATGACATTAATGTATAAAACATGGAATAGTAAGAGTCACTTCCTGTAATCATCCATTAGATTCTATTAAATAATAAACTATAATTCATGAATCAACAATTACCTTCCACATGAAATTACTGTTCAACAGTATTATATGATAAAACAAAGTTATCTATTTAAGTAATCCATTCAATTAACAAACTAAACATTGATAACATGCATTTTCAAGTAATGGTTTCGAAGAATAGCGATAGTTATACAACTGAGCTTGTTGAATAACTTGAATGTAGTTTCATGTGAACACTTACGATAGGTTACATACATTGATGTTACAGATGTTTAATCTTCTGTTGTTATTCCTTATGATTATTTTGATTAATCAGTAGTATTATCTACTAGCAGTAGGCAGATGTTGACAACAAATGTTTTTTTCAATAAAATCTTTAATACAAATAGCATACTAGTATGTTAATTCATCTTTACATGCAAATGATGTAATCGTTAACAAAGTTTATTCCGATCTGTTGATTTTTTTGTTGATTGAATAACTACAATCACTGACGTACTTGAGTGTTAACCTTTAAATCTTGAATGTTGCCTGATAACACGAAACATTTCTGTTATCAAATGCTCACGTGACTCTCGATCAGATAGTCTAATAAAATCCAACCATTGATTATATACTAATATTCCGGTATCTTCTGTCAATATCACTGCTTAAATTGACTAGGTAAAAAAATCATTATTTACGGTTGTCGCTTCCAAAATTGTCTAGTTTAAAGCTACTATCTTGTAGGTGATTGATAAAGATTATTACTGATTCCACTATCGTGCTACTACTTCTATTACTCTAATGGAATGCTACTAACAAGGTCGTCTATAAGTAGTGTATAGAGAAGCATGAAATAAAATCTGAAATAGTAAACATCTGACGAAAGTAAATTTTAGGGTGGATGGAATCAAGACGTGTTTATAATACGTGGAAGGTAAGAAACCGAAGACTCTAAGCCAGCATCCACCATACTGATACTGCGTTTGTATGGTTTGTAGCATTAAAACAATTTACTATATAGCAGGATATTCGCCACATACATGATTTCATATAAAGTTTCATATAAACTGTAAATCATATTTTTAATAATAAATGATCGATTTTAACTAAAATTCCTAATGATTAGCCTAAATACTAATCTTAGTCATGATATACTGTCAACCTTATGCATTCTTTAATCAAAATGACAGCCACGTTGCAGCGAATAACCCATCTCACATTGATTAATCCAGAAATGCTTAGCTGTCATTACATTATTGCGTTCAATCGTTCCGATGCTATACTCCTTCCGAAAACCTAATGAGAAAGTACATTGATTTTTTCTTGCATTCAGTTTAATTATAATTCATCATATCTTACATTGAATGATTAAGTCTTAAGCATAATATCTATTCAAATTCCTCTTTTTAAAGTTTCTAAGAATTAATTTTAATGCTAACAGTTAGGTTACGATAAATTTTACGTAATGTTCAATAATATTTCTATATGAATTAAAAGAGGCTTAGTTGATTGAATTAGTCACAGATTGATGTTGGCAGAGAATCACGAAAAACCAGGGAGCACTGGAATGCTGTTTCATTGTAGTATACAACTCCTAAATAATGATCATCCAAGATTCCGCCCAGAAGGCTTCGAGTTTAGGAAACAGGTAAGACCTCTACTCCACCAATCTAGCCGTCACCTAACCTGCAACAGTTTATGATATATCTCAACGATCATCCAGTAGGCAAAATCTACGGTGTGCACTGCTGATGTGTGCCATACTGAGAAGATACACCCATCCACTCCTCCTCAGTTTTACATGGTACCCTACCAACATCAATCAATAATGAATTTAATCAACTACACTTAATACCAATCTCCACAAGTTATCATAATCTAAAAAAAGTTTATGATAAACTATGTATCTACAAAAACAGTTATCTAATTTAGAAACTAACAACTATTAACTATATTGCAAAATAACAGTATTTTTAGCAATAACTAACTACAAAATCATTTTAACAGGACTTCATAATACAAAGTATTTTTTAAAATTACTAGGTCTATCTTAAAACTGCAAAGAGTCTATCAGCTTACTGGTTTTGATTTTAAAGTTAATGTAATCAATTTGAAATGTTGATAATATTCAATAACTACTTATTTCAGTATTTTGACTGTATAGTAATGTAATTCAATTCCAAAGAATTAGATATAAGTAGTTTGTTACAAAATAAAAATGTACTTATTTAATTACTGATAGAATTAGAGTTTAATTAATCATTTCTAATTTGCATATATTTCTAATCCAAAGAGTTAAATGGTTATTGAAGCATGATTTCATGTAGGCAATATACAATTGAATTGAATTAGTTACAGGTTCATATTAACAATGTACCAATGAAAACCAAGGAACATTGAAAAGCTGTTTTGTCATAGTATTGGACTTCCAATATGTTAACTGTATAATACATTCACCAGTTGTGTATAATTTTTAGCTTTGCTTTGTTTTATTACATAACATGTTGATCTGAATAATGTATATTAATCATTATCATATATGTTGATATCTATAAGATATTTATTAGGGTATCAGACAGCCTAGTTGATGAGAGATTATATTTTATTGGAATATGTAATAACTAATTAATTGACTTAATTCATTTTTAAATGAAAGCTAATAAGTGTGAAAACACAGGATCTTATGACTGTCGTTATAGGGCTAGATATGATAGTGCTTTTGTACCTTTCCTATTCATAATCCACATTAATATTATTTGCTTCTGGTTTAAATACTTTAATACATAAACAACCTGAAAACTGTCTACATGCATCATGTAGACGAACTAAATAACATTCTTGAACAAATCAGATTGAGTTCGAATCCGAGTGTGGACATCAATGTTGGGATGAATGCACGTTCGGCCGACAAGTCCCCATAAGGGACAAAACGTGTGCCTTAGATTCCGCTTGTCGGTCACAATTCAACTTAAATAGCCTAAATTAGTTTGTAAACATATAGGCTCATAAGTTGGATTATTCATAATTTCTTCAAAGTTGAATCAAGGTTAGTACTCAGTGAGATTTCATTCATGTTGGTGAATATTTCTTGTTCACTCAAAACGTTCTTTGGTTTGTATATGCAATAAGAGGAGAGTTAAAAATGTGGTTTGTGGTTAGAATAACTTGAAATATTATGAAGTTATTAGCTTAGAACAACGTTAAAAAAAGAAATCTAAGCTCAATTTTGTATTGTCCTATAAGTTCCTGTATCATTTTCAACACCATATAGGTCAATTATAAATTTTTCTGAATACCTATGTACAACGTAAAAGTCTTTAAAAGAATAGTTGATGGACATCACTATAAGACTAGTAATTTAATAACAAATGATATACTTGGTCCAATTATCGGATTACACTTATTAGAACAACACAATATCTTGTAATAAAGTTTCTATAAAGAGTTATACATTAGGTTTGTTATCACTTGGTGTATATCACAAAACCAAATTACTCACGTGCATATATATATATATATATATATATATATATATATATACCAGCCAAAAGTATAGACCTTTACAATCAAACTACATTCACATGCTATCGTCCATTCATGTCCACTGTTCATGAGGATACAAGAACATTAAACAGGAAGTCATAGAAGGAGTTCGACTGCTATCATAAGAAGCCGTATTATTTAGCACACTGTAAACGCTAGTCATCATATAAAAACGGCCTTATCATTTAAAGTCATAGACATTGTCAATAAAATTCTCTTAAAATTAGCCTACTTCTGGCTTCTTACTGCAATTAAAGGGCAGAATTATGTAATTAAATTAAGGTGATTTTATGTCAAGTTTGGTTGCTTGCACCTATCACCGCAAAACCAACTCAATTTAATTGGAATAATCAGTTCACTAGTGACTAACTTTAAGTTGTTCTCTAAGCTCTAGTGAGAAGTCTTGACTGTTGGAGTTCAGGCTTGTCTGGAGTAAGACAGTCGTACAGTCAAGCTTATTTTAAAATATGTTTTGTACTAGTTGACATTCATCATAATGAAGTATTGATATATTTTCAATGAATCGTTGCTCTTTATGATATTTGAATCAATACAATTGCTTATCATAGTCATATGAATCGTAAATGACTTAAGTAAACAGTTCTTTATTCCACATTTGGCATACCATTGCTCTTTTGTACGTTACCATCAATTATTGTGAAGTATGAAAATGCATTTGCTGGCATTACTTATTAATAACCATAAATAATTTATTGTATTTTCTAATATGCATTACTTCCATTTTACTTTAAGCGATTAGTTGCCTATATCATAGAATTCTTTTCTTTTAAATTGAGCAATTAAAAGCATTGTGCACTTACAGAATGACAATGCTGAAATAAGCATTGCTAAGTGAACAGAGATCGGTATTGTTGCATTCAATATGAATAAATATAGTATTATTATTATTACTATTGTTATTACTATTATTGTTAGTAGTAGTAGTCGTCCTGGTGCGCCAACCAGCTTCGCGACGGCTTCAAATTACCGAAGGAATGCCTTGACGCCCCGTCCCCTAACTGTTGTGGCCACGGTACCTTTATCTCGTGTAGAGGCAGCGACATCAATTGTGAAAAGAACAATTAGGTAAACAAAGGTTTAGTTAGCGAAAACAGAGTAGGTCATAAAATATTACATACATTACTTCCAAGCATTAATTTGCACATCCTCCGGGTTGTCTGCACTATATCGTTTATCAGCCTGCTTCTCTTAGTTGTTCTCGATTGTCCTCTGTATTTTGATCATGCTTCACTTCTTGCCCTCTCGTAACTTGTCTCGTCTGCTGTTTACTGATTCTTCCCAATTTTCTTTGACGCTCTGCTACCTACTACTTATTGATGTCTTATAAGTAGTATCCACCACAGTAGTAGTATTAGTGGTAGTAGTAGTAGTAATGAGTGACAGTAAATTATCAATGTTATCATCTGTTTACGTCTATTAACCATGTGTACTTAAACGATTTCATAAAATACAAGAACTCCCCTTGAATATGAGTACTGTTCAAGAATATACAAAGTACCATCATAAAGCTTTGTATATTTCATTCCTACTCTTCTATAGTTTCGTGAAAAGAGAGACTGTACACCGGATATAATGCATACATCATATATATTAGACAATGAAATGTTATGTTAATCAAGCATTAAGTACATTCAGTTTAAAAATCCTATGTAGAATGAAATGAAGCATGCTTTTGAGTAAACTGTTTGATTAATAATGAATTCATTTATAGAACTCACGTTCAAACTGAAATCAACTTTAAAAGAATATGATTTATAAGCTTGCCTCGGGAAGATTCAAATATATCCCAATAATGTATACATACCTTTCACATAAGAACGGCTGCATGAACTTAGTAGCCTAATAGTTAACTCGGTGGCATTTTGTACAAAACGAACTAAGTTCAAGTCCCGGTGCGTACATCAACATTGGAATGCAGGTATATCCAGATAGAGAGTCCGAAATAAGACGACACGCGCTTCTTGCATTCTGTTAGCTAGGCACAATCTAACTCAAACAGTTCTAAATATACTTTATGACTTATGAATCAAATTGTATAGGATTAAACAATTTGGTCGAAGTATGAAAGTTTCGATGTCTGTATTCTATACTTTGATTGGTAGTCAAATTGGGCTTTTCATAAACTCATCATTGATCGTCATTTCTGCTTCCCTTTCCATGTTACTGTAATTTTAGTGTCAGCCTATTAGTCCCATTTTCTGTACGAAACTAGCTTCCCCCTTAAGATCAGTATTAATTATTACTGGTTGAGCCAGAATATGTTATGTAAAAGCCCTTGTTCATACTCAATAAACCAATTGTTGCTGTCTCCTATTTGTTGGTGTTTTATTCTCACACTCTCTACCTTTGAGAAAGCTTAGTCACATTAGCTCTACTCTAACTAATTAACGTCTACGTAGTCAGATTGTATAGACTATAGAGGCACGATCCGATTGATCTGTTTTAGATCGAAGGTCAGTGTTACATTTATCTCTGTTTTCTACTTTATCCTCGCCCTCAATGTCTCTTATTCTAATGAGGAAATTCTTACTAACTTGACTATTTACTTATTTTTGGTTTACTCAAAAAGTCAATCAACGTTTATTTCACATACTTTATTTTTGACTAAATTATACGCTCTATGCTAACATCAATCAACTTGTCTTCTACACTTCGTAAGCATGGTTAACATACGTAGGTAGTGTTAAAACGTTAAACTTGACTAGAATGCATCTATAGGACCAAAAATAAAGTAATTGACTGCTTTCTTTATCATTTTTACAAAAGAATTATGTCGTGGAGATATTTGTGTAGATGCAGACCAAAATAACCTCTAAAAGTATTAGGATCATAATTAAATTTCAGTATAGTACATCCTATAGGTATACACATATGAACCTCAGGTGTCTTTAGTGTATGCGCATTTATTGAATTAACTTATGGTAATGTATCATGTAGCATAATGTGCTATGAACTGAGTAGCTGTTGTGAATATGGTTACTGGTCATTCAAATTATCTCAATTTCTCGGAGTCCGACCTTTTGAAGAGGTTCTTTCGAGGATAAAAATGCAGTCCGATGATTTTAAACGTCAGTACTGCTATATCTTGAAAAATCAAGCAGTCACAATATATGTAAAACAGTAATCTCGGTAGGACCAAGCAGTACACGCTCATGGCTATCCTGTTACTACTAGTCTTGAAAGGCAGATTGAAGAACTCAAAACAACTGAATCAATCAGCAGACAGTTAGATTACACTTCACTCATCCATCTATATACATACAAAACCTGACCTACGCAGTGCACCAATAGTGAGAACAACATTTACATAAAATGAAGATAATAATGACTTGGTTTTGGGGAGTACAGTTGCATAGTTAGTTGATTATAGTTCCTGAATGACGAAATATATGATAACAGTTTATGAATCTAGTGGGAGGTTATGGAAATGGGAGCACGACAACATTAGAAATAAAATAATCCATCTATATATACTTAAAATAAATGAAATAATCTTTTGCAAAACAATTTAAAAAGTTAGTTACGCATCTTGAATTGCTTGATATAACAAGAAAAAATAAGATAAATTGTGAAAGTTTGTAGAGATCAGTTTAAAATTTAGTTGATTGAAATTGCAATAGAAAGATGTTGGTAGGTTACCATTGAAAACCAGGGAGCACTGTAAGTGGGAATTATATGATTGTATGCCACCCTTCCAGTGGTATAGTGAGTTAGGTGTTCGCCAACCTGATGCCCATGGGGCAAAATCTAGTGTGTGCAGTGTGGAGGTGTCCCATTCTTAATTAGTCTAAGTGCAAGAAAAACAAACATTTCTTACATTCATAATCATCAACTTACTCAGTGACATCTAATTTAAACAATATATTTCAACAGACATGTGTTAAAACAATAGTAGCTTTAATTCAAGTATTAAATGTTCACTAGTATGAATTGTAATATAGAATCTGTGTTATCAATGAATAAGTATTTTGTTCTTGTTTGAAGTAAATCAATAATTTATACTCATTCACTTGCATACGATTCAGGTAATGATCTTGGTTTTCGAAGTTGAGAACCTCTTTAATAGATCTTAATCTGTGACAATAAACGCTTTGTAACTGTTTCTATTATATTACATAGAACAGATAAATAAAAATTCAAATCTAATGACTAAGACAAGCATGCGATTTATGTGCATATACTACTTATAATTGTAGATCATTACATACAATGAAAATCACTTTACAAATTATTGAAACTACAAACTCGAAAACCATGTAGCACTGGACAGTTGATTTGTACTAGTATGGGACTCCTCGGCTTACCATCTACTTCCGTTTCAGGTGGTTTAGGTTGGCAAATATCTTACACTCTACATCAGTAGGCTAGCTGATGTCAAATGGTAAGATTCCCACTCCTATCAAGTTGTGATATAGGCTGACTATCATTCATTGTCATCCGTTGTAACTATCTCACTGTTGACAAGTCTGAACTCCATCATTCATGACTTCTCACCAGAATTTCAGAAGCATCCAATCTCCACAAACCATCCAGAATCGATTTCAATAATCAGCTGATTAACTTAAGGTTGTTCCTGAATTCCTAGTAAGAAGTCGTGAGTGGTGGAGTTTAAACTTGTCAAGAAAGATAATGGATATTCGTCGGGTTATGTCACAATACGATAAGAGTGGGAATTTCACCACTGGACGTCGGCTAGCCTATTGAAGTAGAGTGTATAACATTCACCAACCTGAACCACATTGAAACGGAGTAGATAGTGTGCACATTGCCGAGGAGTCTCATCCGAGGACAATGCAACTGTTATAGTTTCCTTAATTTTCAAATGTACCCTATTAACAACAATCTTTAACGAATTCAATTCATTTAAACTTAATACCAATCTCTATAAATTACTTCATATTCAATTATACCATTTATTGTTGTTTATTTCCAACTAATTGATTTAACTAGTAAATATGTAAACATATATAGTCTACTTAAATTGAAAATAGTACCACATTGTTTATCTAAATTGATGGTGTATAGATTCAATAAACTAAATAAACTAAGCTAAAATTTTGATGTTTTATATGTAAACACACCGATTACATGTAAGTGATTGATTAATTTTAGTACTTAATATGACAAACAATAATAATGTCAAACAGTTAGATCATAACTATTTAGTTTATATGATGAATAACTTCTACAACACTTCATTTATTAGAAATCAACTGGAATTATGAGCATTAGTACTGAAATGGAATTGAATCCAACTGATGTGCCGCATGTCACAATGAAATGTATATTGTAGATTCCACTGTGATGGGAACAGTCAAGTAGTGTTTATACTTTATATATTTATTCCGTTTCTTTAGTTTTAATAAAGATCTTACTTTTTCTAGATACTTTAAAATTAAGCATAACTCCATTTTCATCTATTCAAGTGTATCCTGGAAAGTATGAGATTATTAGGACTAGTATCGCTTTCTACAGTCATAACTATAACAGCATGTTATATATATATATATATATATATATATATATATATATATATATATTCAGCTGACCAGTGACTAACCTCGGAATGCTTTTGAAGTTCTAATAGGAAATCGTGACTGGTGGAATTTAGACGTGTCTAGATTACGAAAGTTATCGCTAATGACGATAGATGATAATCGCGCTATATATCATAAAGTGATGGAAGTAGGAATTCTACCGTTGGATTTCGGCAAGTCCAATGATGCAGAGGGTAAAGTATTCACCAATTTAAAGCCCGTCGTAATGAATCTGGAGTGCTCACTGATGAGGAGTTCCATACTAAGACGAAGCAGTTGTCTTATGCTCTCTTGTTTTCAGTGGTACCCTACGAAAGTCAATCTGTGACGGACGTGAATAATTACAAGTTAGTGCCAATCTCTACAAATTACCTCAATTCAATAATATAAAATTGCTCTTGATGCTTAACAAATCAATTATGTCAAATAACCGAATAAATCTTTACCAGTAATTTTTAATAGTTCAAAAAAGGGAGATAAATATGTCATATTATCTAAAGAGTTAGAAAAGTATAAGGTTACAATGTTTAGGTTAACCGGTAACTATGTAAAAATGATGAATGTCCATTTAAATAAGGTAGTTTTATAGATATACACCTGATAGGTTTATAGGAGTGAAATAAATTTTTGGTGATTCACTTTTATTGAACAGAAGTAGTTTGTTATGATTGGCATTAAGTTTAGTTTATTGTATTCGTCATAGATTGATGGTGTTTGGGTACCACTGAAAACTGAGGAGCATTGGACATCTGCTTCAGTCGTAGCATGTGACACATCAGCTGTGTATACCCTAGATTCCTCCATAGAAGCTTCAACCTGTGACAAATTCAATCGGCTAAAACCCAATACTAATCTCCACAAACCAACCCAATTCCAGTATGATAAATACTTGAAAGGGTTTGAATCTTCGCCTTTGGTTATTTTATGGACTAAATTTGACTACTCTCTGTTAATATACGTACATCATCGATGCAGCTGTAATTCACAAGCATGCTGATTAAAGTTTTAACTTAGTGGTGAATGCAATGATGTTTGACACGAAAGGGCCTAAATTTGAGTCCAGATTCGAACATCAGATACAATCAACCGATGTGTTCAAAATAGCGGAAACGTGCTTTTTAAATTTCACTTTCCAGCTATAATGAAGCTTTCATTATTATACTGTGGCAAAGTGTTACTTTAAACGTGGTACCTTCAAGTTACAATTTAGATTCAATGACGAAGTCAATGGATAAGTCGTTTACGCTATATTGGTACCCTCCTGCACTCTGTCTTAGCTGACTAGAGTACAGAACGTTATATAACAGTTAACATTTGCTAATTTTCATATCTACAAGTGGTTTATATATATATATATATTTGAAAATTTCCTGTATATACAACAGAAATAATAATATAAAAAAATCTTACATTATTTCAGTAGGCACCACTAGTTCAATGTATGTACAAAGGAATCAGAAATGAATGTTGAATCTAACTCTCTCAAATATCGACATATATGATTACTAATTTTGACCGAGTATAAACACATTAGCCTAATTTACACTGTATCATCGATAACTAGAGGAATCTAACTAGTGGCTTTCCTCTTCAACATCAACTTGAAACCATACTGTAAATAAAGTATTCAAAATTGATAGAGTTGAAGTGATCTTGAAATAAATGATTGTCAGAAACTTTGAGAAAAAGCTTCGATAATGGTGATCTATGACCTGTATTTACTATACATATAGATATCTATTCATACTATTTTTCAGTTATCGTACTGTTGACTGATAAAAGTTTCTTTACTGTACTATCTTTATTTTGTCAGTAATAAATTTACTATTATCATGATTTCACTCCAGCTGATGATTCCAATCTAGAAATAATAATTGTAATCATTAAGTTTATAAGAAGTGTATATTAAATAAATCAGAAACACTTTGATTGAAGTTCAGTATAGTGTGTATGCATATCGCATATTATGGCTTATTGATTAACTCAATGTAGTACTTCGGTGGCAGACACCGTGATTATTAACCTGTCTTATAATTCATACTCATATCAGTATTAGTTGGTTCTCTCTCCCTGCTTTAATCCATTTATTGATTATTTTCTCAATTATTTCATACTGTTTCCTTTATTAATCATAAACTCATAATGTTGGATCCCACTATCGTTGGATTAATCTTCTTGAACATACTTTACAATTAAGATGGGTAGTCTATAAATATTCTAATTATTAATTCGTTATTCACTAAACTACTGAATCTAAATAACCATGTTTATCCAACACGTATGTTTTCAAAGGCTTATATTTCTCTTTCTTTGATGCTACAGAGAAGGTAATCCCAACGTAATGAAGCATAATTATTTATGTTACTGGTGAAGTTGGGGAATTTTATGAGTGAAACAATTATTACCATTGATTATAGATGATCATCACAAATTAATGGAAGTAGGAATTCTGCAATTAGATGTTGGCCAGCTCAGTGGTGTTAATGATTAATTGTTCACCAACCTGAAAGCCTTGTTTTCCGCTTCTTAGTGAAATCGAGATTGTATACTACTATAGTGTCTTAGTCTATAACAATACAATTGTCTAATGCTTCCTAGTTTTGAATGGTAAGCAATCAATCTGTATTAAGTATAAACAAAAAAAAATTAAATGCCAATCTTCAGTAAAATTATCCTAAATCAATAATGCTATTTCTTTTTAGAAATAATTTGAATTGTTTCGTTTACTTTGAAACTGGCGCTTAATCATTTTTTTGAATGTCCAATAAATTTTGACTCATATTAAACAAAAGATAATTACGCTAGAAAAATAATCATGTTGACTTAGTTTGATAACAATGAAAATTATTATTACATTTTTCTAATGCTAATTAGTCTAGTTTCCTTTTTTTCTCATTAAAAGAAAAATAAATCCTAATTAGTAATTAAAATAAGGGATAATTTATAAAATGATGTAAAAAAAAGGTATTTAATAAATTACTGTTGCTATGGTAACCATCATTATAATAATTATCATAGAGAAATGATGATTTTCTATTGATTTTGTGCAGATATTTTTCTTTTTAACAAAAATGACAATTGTATAGATAAATAGCTTAACAGGAATAAAAGGAGTCTTTTATATTACTAGAAACATGCAAATAACATTCATTCATTCATTTGAAGGGAAAAATAAAGCATTAAAACAAATTTATTGATTTAATTAGTTAAATTTTTTCAATAGCAACAAAAATTTTTTTCATTTAGAAGAAAAATTCTTAAATGCAACATAGTACCTCTGTTTAATTTGTATTGTGACTGACAAGTGGAATTCAGGAAGCACGTTTCGTCCTATTTGGGACTCATCGGCTGGATGTACATGCAGCCAAATGATGATGTTCACAGTGGGATTCGAACTCAGTACGGTTCGTGTCATACGCCACCGCGTACACCACTAGACTACTGAGTCCAGACAGTCACGTTTGTGCAATGGGCGAATTGGTAGTAGTGAATATCAACATTGGGATGCAGGTACATCCAGCCGATGAGTCCCAAATAGGACGAAACGCGCGTCCTGGATTTCACTTGCCAGCCACAATACAAATTAAATGATACTTGTGAATAATCGCTATATCGAGACAATCCGCTCAGGATGCACATATAGCAACAGTGACTGACCAGCTTCAGTCTATAACAAGTCAATAGGAATATACAAATTCATCCTAATAGTACCTCTGTTATTTATTCACGTAAATTAATGTTAACTATAATGAAACTAAGTCGATAGAAATTAATGCAAATATTTGAGCCAATCCTATATACGATTAGCTAGAGCTTATAGATTGTAGTTGTAACTGTCGCAGATTATAAAACTGAGTAGCTGAGAGCCGAATTTACTAGAGATTGACAGATTCTACATGACTTCATATACACTTGACTTCTAACAATTATCAAATAACATTTAATTTATGTCAGCTTAGATTACCTGGAAACTACTTTCAACTCCATTCCATTCGAATAGCACATTCTATCATAAAATAGGGCTTGCGAGTTCGATTCATTTATACTACTGTCAGTCATAATACAACTCGATTCATACAATAAAGGGAATAAATGAACATCGGCTTCTTCACTAAATAATGATCATTCAGAGAAAACATTCAGTTAGATGATAGAAATATACTGCATAATAAAGTATTATTGGAAGATTTTAATAGGTAATTTTTTGACACTGTGAGATCAACGGTTTCATTTTATTGAAGGACTAATCATAGTATCCACTCAAGACAATGTCATCACTAGAATCCCAATTCTTTAAAGTTTGCAAGCTGATTTTGAATTATATACTCAACGGTTATGTTGTTGAAAATAGTCCTCAGCACTTGCCATCATGGCGTTCCTGTAGTTTGTTTAAAAATAAGGAATCCTCTGAAGAATTTGAGTTCGGAATCCTTATTGATGTAACCCTATCCTCATAATGGACTACAGAAGAATAAAATTGGTCATCAGTTAGTGATTAATCCACACCTGGGATTGTAAAGCAGAACTGTATATATCCAAATCCCATAGTAAATACTGTTTCCATCAAGATTAGTGTTAAGCTTTCTTGATGATTGCCATATAGCAGAAAGCCTGAATAAAGTTTGATTTTCTGCAGACAATTGAGATGGTTTGTGGTGATTGCTGTTAAATTTGATTAATTGAATTCGTCTAAGATTGATGTTCGTTGGGTACCATTGTAAGGCAAAGAGCATTAAACAGCTGTTTCGTCCTAGTATAAAACTCCTTAGCAGTGCGCACCCTCGAATCTACCCCAGAGGCTTTAATCTGTGAAGAATTTAATTATGTAAAACCTAATACCAATCTCCACAAACGACTTTAATTCAGTTACAATAATCAGTTGGCTAATAACTAACTTCAGGATGTTTCTGAAGCTCTAGTGAGAAATCATGACATGTAGAGTTCCTACTAGTAAGGAATGAAACAGTTATCACTAGTGAAAATGGATGATTATCAAACTATATCACAAATAGATGGTTTACAAATAAATTTGTAACACTGTAGTTGTAACGTTTATTCAAGTAACAAATCTTCATACCAGTCTACTTATTCGCAGTAGAAAGTATTGGGGGTGGGGGGTGGAGGTGGAAAGGAGTTAAAGATGGAAGAAACTATGCAGATAAATTTTTCCACAGTACACTGTTCATGTATTTCATTTCATTGATTTAAATATTTTGGCGAAAAATTCAATTGCATAAAAGTTGTACAGTATATAAATCACACTTGTGAACCACATAATTAGAAGAAATTCTTCTTGAAATTAGTTGAAATGTCATACTATTGGACAATAGCATGATAGTCTTATACAAAAATGTTAATTTAGTAATTAACAAGGAGATTCATATCAACTTTATCACATGGAAGCATATGAATTGATGAGTTAAGTTTGATTGGTTTTTAGCAAAAATTTTCATGTTAATATTGAATTGGTCTGAATTAAATAATTACTAACAATCAAAAACTACCATTGGACAGTATGAGACTCTTCAGCTTTTAACATTCACGACCTTGAACCTTCTAGCTCCTCATTGAACTCCATACCATTAAATGACTGAGACAATATCTAACGGTTGATATTTTTAACTTAGTTAATTCGTCATATATTGTGCAAACTCATGGAATGCCATCTACTGGAGACCATGTCACATCAGACGTAAGTGAAGTACAAAATCAAACCAGAACTCCAGGAATTCACTATCACTTCATTCGTTAGTGTTGAGGCTTCTTATCAATGGCAAACAGTTTTGAATTTCAACGAGTTACATGGAATTAAATGTTTGGTATGCTTTATCTGTTAATGTTCAAATGAATAGTTTAAATTAAGAAAAGAAATCATAATAATTCAAGATATGCTTATAATTGCATTTAAATATGACGTATATATATGTACTTAAAATGAAGAGCTATTCATTGTAGATACAGTTAACAAACTGGGTGGGACAGATAAGGTAGTCTTTGTAAAGTTACTGAAGGAAAGTATTACATAATAACGGGAAAATCTATATTCATGATTGCATAATATTCGATGAACTCTGAACAAAAGTCATTTTGTTTTCTAAACGTTCGAGTGATTACTTGACAGAAAATAATTATTACATTCACTATGGTAATTAAAGGCTTATTACGATATCGTTACGTAAACATAGGTCAGGTTGAAAATGTTTCGATTGCAAAGCGCAATAATAGTGATATCACTTGTCTGTTGATAACTTTGAATGCTTCCGAAACATTTACATTATGTCCACTGTTAAAAATGATATCTGGTAGTTGTCTTATTTGTAGCTCATCAGCTGGATGTACCCACATCCCGATGTTGATGTTCATACTGGAATACAAATTCGTCCAAATGACGAAAATTTTATTTTGTATTTAATGAATGCAGTCGTTGTCAAACGTTCATAAGTTTACTAATAAAACACTTAACTTCCTTGCATGTCGGTATCCAAACTCGTAAGTACAAGTTACTATACATCTTGAGCCTAATACAATCTACTTAATGGTGAATAAATGCGATCTGGAAACATGATATATTTATTGTATGACTTTTATTGAAATTCAAGATGAGATATTCATTCAAACTGCAAATCATCATCATCCTATCCTTGCATTTCAGAGTTGATTTTTATACGAAAACTTAAATCCAGTATCCTTCCAAACAGACGTTGGGATTTTAAATTCTAAGCTATTCAAGTACCTTTCATTTGAATACAATCTTGTCCTTATTTACGATGACCATTCCGATAAACGTTATAACGGACAACACCGGATATAAAGATATCATTAGATAACATAAACTGGGAGAAAGGAAGAAGTTTTGCAAACTTATGTATCTTCAACAAAATGATTATAGGTGGCACTATATTTTCCCACTAATACACAATGCTACCTGGATTTCACCAGACCGCAATACCAAGAACCAAATTGACCATATCTGCATCAATAAGAAGTTCAGAAATAGAGTGGAAGACGTAAGAGTAAATAAAGGAGGTGATATAATTTGAGATCACCGCCTGGTAGTGACCAAAGTGAAATCAAAGCTAAGAAAGCAGTGAACAACTGAAGCAACAACATTATAAATGTTTGGTATGGACTTTCTTTGGGATACCAACGAACTCAACAAATTGAGGATAGCTCCTACCAGTAAGTTCCAAGTTTTACGTGATTTACCAGTATATGAGGAAAACATTATTAAGAACAACTAGAGAGAGATTAAAGTTGCAATATGTTCAACATATCAGAAGGTTTTAGGTCTTAAGAAGCATCATAATAAAGAATGGATCTCTATTGACACCATGGATATGATTCAATAAAAGGAGGACAAGAAAGAAGCAATCAATAACAGTTTATCAAGAGCAAAGAACAGCAAGGTACAGGTCGGATACACAAAACGTCAACAAGCAAGTAAAGAAGACCATTAGAGCTGATAAACAGAACAATGTAGAAAACCTCGCAATGACGCCGAAAAAAGCTCCAAGAGAAGGAATCGTAAGACACCTATATGATGCGACAAAGAAGCTACATGGAAAATGCAGTGAGATTGAATGACCAATCAATCAATCTCTAAGACCCGATAATAACGAAACAGAATGATAAAGCACATTTAAGAACTCTTGAATAAACCAGCTCCAAAGAATTCACCGGTCGGTAAAGCTGCATCTACAAATTATTTTATATATATCGGCTCACTGAAAATCGAAGAAATCACCTTGACCGTCTGTGAGTTCAAGAGTGGTAAAGCCGAAGGGCAATATCAACTGAAGCACCAAAATCATGTCTCACATTTTCCTCAGAAAGATTTAATAGTAAGAACAAGTTCCGAGAGATTGGAAATGATACTTCATTAAAATTTGTAAGAAAGTAGACACTAAAAATAGTGAGAACTACAGAGGCATCACTTTATATTCAGTATCAGAAATAATCTTCAACAAAGTGCTGTTGAACCTAATGAGAAATCCAGTCCACGCCCAGCTTCGAAATCAAAAGGCCGAATTCTGTAAAGATCGATCGTGCACTGACCAGATCGAGATATTAAGGATATTTACTGAATACTCAAATAAATAGAACTCAACAAAATTATCTCGAATTTCTTGACTATGTAAAATTATTTACCAATGTGTCCAGGAGAACATTATGAAGTTCGCTTCGACACTATGATGAAAACGACTGCATAGATAACATAACAAGAAATTCTTACAATGAATTAAACTACCAATCAAGCACAGAGAGCAGCTCACAGATTCATTTGTGGTGAAAACAGGTATCAAAAAGGGTCACATAATGTAACCTACACTCTCTATTCTAATTGTTGACTAGATCATGAAAGCGCAACATCTCAGGAGCAGCAAGCAATATAGTGAACAACGAAGATGCATCTGGACGATACAGACAACACAGATTATTTAGTTATTCTGTCCCACACACAACAAAAAATGCATATTAGGACGGTTAGTGTAATAAAAGCCTCTGCAGCCATCAATTGGCATCAATATACACAAAGCTGAAAACAAGATTTTCAGATAGAAAACAATGAATATCAACCCAATTACACTTGACAGAGAAATAATAGATGTTGAAACTTTCATACACTTGGAAGGATTTGATGGATTGGCAAATCATGGGTGGCATTTCTACAATTGAAATACATTCGAAACTCACACCACCTCTCAGTTAACATCAGTGTCACAATTTTTAATACAAATATGAAGAGAGTTGAATTGTATGCAGCTGAAACTTGTATGGAGAAATATCAAAAGCATTATTCAAAATATACAAGTGTTTATAAACTATTGTCTGAGCAGGATGATACTCCAATTACTTTGACCAGACACCATCAACAACAACCTTCTGTGAAATAGAACACACCAACTGTCAACCGTGGATGGAATGAAATAGAGATGCTTGAGGTGAATATTACACACACTGAGGAAATCACCAAACCTCATCACAAGTTAAACACTAACTTAGAATTCTGTAGGTGAGAGGAATAGGGGACAAGCAAAGAACACATTACTCCGAGAATTGTAGACAGATATGTAAATGAAGAATAATACTTGTGAATAACTGGAAAGTCCAGGACATTGCTGGTTGGTTCGAGAATACTGGTCGGTGATCTATGCTTCACAAGTGGCCATATGCACTAATTGGTGTTTTCCTTATTTGAATCTTAATAGTCTTTTCTACCCTATATTGTTGCATATTCACTCTGACTTCAGGCTATGCCTATAACGTAAAGGGTATATCTAATTCCATTTGTAAATCTTGCTATCCAAAGTACTTCAAATTTTATTTAGCTGTAAATTTGGTCGACTGTGAACTGAGATTGATGGAAGCAAGGTTTCTACAATTTGATGCTGGTCAAATGTTGCAAAAGATCGTGGGTTTGCTGTTAAACCTGAGGTCTCTGGGTTTAGTCCTCTGAGGAAATCGAAAGTGTTTACTGCTTGTAAGTACTATACTAGGGTGAAACGACTGTCATATGCTTCTTCGTTCTCAGTGGTACTTCTGCAACATCAGTCTGTGACAAATAAAATCACTTAGAATTGAAATAATTTTCATTTATTTCTATTATTAGAACAAATACGAGATTGTATAGAATACATTGGACTCAATTTAATTGCGTAACATAGCAGACATTAATCATTAATCATAGAGTTAATTGGATATGACAATCTTAGGAAACAGTAGAAATGATTATGTAATTATTATATCACAGTCTTTTGCAAACATTAGGAGAAAAATAACAAACTGGAAATGTCAGAAACAAAATGATTGAAATAAATCGAAATGGTTTATGGTGATTGGTATTTTTAGTTGACAGAATTCATCACAGACTAAAGAGTACTACTAAAAACCAGGAAGCATCGGATAGCTGTTTCGTCCTAGTATGTTGTACATTGAATATACAAAGACGCAAACATAATTCATTTTCTGTTACCATGATAAACAAAGATTACCCAGTGAATGCTTTTGAATAATATAGTTATGAAGTTTTAGTATCTTGGTTACTATGACTTTAAAGAAATCCAATAACATTAAATTGTGTTCTATATTGATTATTTCACATAAATTCATTTATTTGGAATCATATTCACTAATGAATAAACAATGTAAACTTTTCAGGAAATTGTAGAGTTCTTATTCTTTTCAGAATAATAATAATAATGTTATTAATAATAATAATAGTAAATTCTAAAATTAATTACAAGACAGACAGACAGACACAACACAGAACTTCGTACGTACGTACATCAGTTCAGGTTGCCAAAACCACATCAGCACAGAGACGCAACTGTCAGTTCAAATCCAAGAGTGATAGCGATAATAGGAGTATTAGCAGTAATGCAGAAGATTAGGGAGCGAAGATATGATTCGAAAAGTATAATTCAGTGAGATAAATTTGAAAGGAGAAAGATAGAGAATTCAGAAGGTTTGATTTTGAGAGAACACAAAGAGTGGATGCACCTGCGCCATTGCAAACAATTCTGAGCCATGTCGTTCAAGGTCTCTAACCATTGGTGACTTTCGTCTCGCGGACCCCAACCACGCAGCCTACATCTACCAACATGACTCAGTCCACTTGTCAGTGACTTCATCGATTTCTGCCATGTTTTGGTTTGGCCGCCTCTAGCTTTCTTCCAACCTATTCCTACACCGCAAAACATAGCTCGTCGAGGCAGACGGTAGTTAGACATACGTAACACATGTCCCAACCACCTCAACTGATGAAGTTTCATAACCTCATCTATTGATTTGCCCTCCTTTCCGAGAACCCGTTTCCTAACGACAGCATCGCTCACTCGGTTGTCCCACGATACTCGAGCAATATTTCGGAGACACCTATGATCGAAGACCAGTAACCTACGAATGTCCTCTACTCTTAACGGCCATGTTTCGCTACCGTATAGTAGGACAGAGCGAGCTGCTGCGCGGTACACTCGTCCTTTGGTTAGCAAGCGGATATCTCGCCTGCGGCATAAGTGACGCAACTTGGCAAAAGCCAATCGAGCTTTCTGTATCCGTGCTGAGATTTCGTCAGTCACCAGGCCGTCAGCACTGATGAGACTCCCAAGATACATGAAGCGGTCTACACGCTTGACAAAGTATTAAACAATTTACAAGTGTATATGTAGGTACAATATTTTACAAAATAACATCTATTATTAATCACTTCAATTGAAGATTCAATGTGAAGTTTATAGAAATTATGAAGAATAAGATGTTAGCGAAATCCATACTCATAATAGATTAGATCTTTAGTATATGATTATTAATAAGTGAAATAATTTTCGTAGTACATACTTTAGCTATTGTAAATAATGTCCAGAAGTTGCAGTTCCTGTAGAAAATGACAACCATACATCATCACAAATGTTTTCGTGTAGACGATGTTGCAAAGAATACAGTATGTTTCAATATTCATTAAACTGAAATGGTATGACTATGAAGAAAAAATTAACAATGCGGTACAGGTAGATTCTATGCACATTTTGCACATGGTCATCTACACCTAGAAAGAAAAAACGTAAACAGAAAGCACAGAATAACAGTAAGAGCGAATGTGAGGCAATAATGTGGGTGGTAGATTTAGGGCTTACTCTGATATTGCATAAGGTATTTTACAACATAAGCTTGTAAAAGAGCTTACTATTCAGGTATGGGGTTGACTGAGCATCGGACAGACATACAGGAATCAGCTAGGCATTCATTGGCATTAGTTACTGTAATCTCGTACACACAAGATCGAATCAACTAATTGACCGTATACATCTGTCATAACATTAACATAGAGGGTGGATTAAAAATATACCATGTCTTGCTTTTAAAGCCAAGTAACAAAGCTTATAACATGTCAAATCTATAAACTGAAATAAGCTAGAGGAGTTGAAAGCTGATTTATTCAGTTTCTCGTAAATAAATTTCCGTAAAGCGTTTAGTCCCAACTTAATAGATCGAATTATGTAATTCAAGGTACAATCGCATGAAGAACTACGTTAATTTAATTCATTTACTTAATCTCTGAATAAGTAGCCTAGACTAAATCGTGAAATGCCAGTAATTTCATTATCACTTCATCGGGATATTACTAATACATTACTTGATTCTGCCATTGGCATCACAAATGTTCAGAATATTTGAGTCATTAGTTAACCACTGCATGAAACCTTCATAACTCATTACTCTTTATGGAAAAATCAACACCGAAGTGTGTATCTTCCACACATATACTGATTCATACTTAGTAACACTAATTTCTGACTTCTATTTTCAGTACCATAATAAACAAAGTTATGTTATATGAAAATATAATAAAAACATTTAAGAATCTAAAGCCTTATGATAGACTTAAACAAATAACTATAATCAACTACATAAACCTTAATGAAAACATCCATTAAATAGGATTGATTGTATATTATTGTTATGTATGCACTTTTATGTTAATAGGCAAAGTAAATATGCATTGATTATTATTTCTGTTCATTATTTCAAGACATGAAAGTATGAATGTAGTCGAAATCTAGGTAGAACATCTGTTTGATTTTATTCATTTCTATGTATTCCAACTTTAAAATGAATTGATATAAATAATAAGAAATAAAATATCTTTAAGTTACTTGTTGTTACAAGCTCCTGTTACTATCTGATGAAGGTTGTATAGATGTCTAAGATAATGTTTTATGAACATGATCATATAGTAATATAAATATTTTTAATAGTATTCATTATGTGTCACTGAGACTAATGAAATACATTCTGGCATGGTAAACTTCAGCTAAAAGAGCATTACAACTCAGGAAGATTCAAATTTAGTCAAAGAGTGCATTACTTTTAAGCTGTTGAACTGATATCAAATAGTCTATATTTCTAACTGTAACGAATTCCTATCATCGCTTAACGTAAACATAGATATCCACCTTACAAATGAATTCACAGTAATCAGTGAAGTTCTGTTATGGTGGAAATAAAATAATTTTAATAAATGATAGTTAATTATCACAGTTTTTCACAGTCTATTAAGAAATATTTTGCAACCACCTACGCCCCTTATTAAAAGGAAACCGACTTTATTGTCTTTTATTTTGTATGTTAACAGATCTATAGTTGATACTATAGTTGATATAGTCGATCTTTGAACTTGTGAACATTCCATGAATAGGTATAGAACATGTTTAATGAGTATGGTCAACATTCCATCTGTAAAGAACGTCCTCATCAAATAATGTAACTGAAGTAATAATTGTATAATAAACGATTCTCACTTCTCCGAAGGACACAATAAAAGAATGCGGTAAATAAAATAACCATTGAGAAGGTAATTTTTGAGTTAGATTGAATTTGATACAAATAATTTCTGCATTTACGTAAGTACATATGGTTGTTGAGTAACTAAAACATGCGTATAAGAGGAATGTTCAAGGTGACATGGCTACTTTCTTTGAATCTTGGTTATGCTACTGGATTTGTGACCTTGTTAGATTCAGTAACTGTATATATATATATATATATATATATATATATATATATATATATATATATATATATACTACCAGTAATTTCAACTTCGTGAATAACAATGACTAATGCACACATGATAATCACAAGGTACGCGTATAATCAAGAAGTTCAGGAGGAAGGTGCTATAGATATGTATATTTGAACCCAAAGAATTCAACGTTGCAGATTACACAACGTGTCAAAGTTTAATAGTACAGTACAGTCTAAAATTTAACACACATGCCAACAAACAAATATACAGTACATAAATTACTAAATTAGGCGGCAACTACGGCTTTTACACCTCAGAAAAATCACTTCTATTACATTTAGATAAATACCCTTGTTGCATTTTACACTGTAGTCAACAGTATAATTTATAAATTGTCTTAGAGTCAAAATGGAATACATTTTACATGAAGAATTGAGTAACATTGATTTAAAAGTGACCAGAGTGTCAAAGTAAAAATTTGCATGACTCTCAGTTTAGTTGTTTAAGTGTTAAGCCTCCAACATGAATCCTATTGGTATTAGACTTAATCTCCCCTTCCCCCCTTCATTTCACTAAAAAACATGAATTTTTATTATCTTTTGATAGCAAAGGTGTAAATGTATGCAATGTAATGGTTATAAACTAATAAAATAGCTGTTCAGCTACATCTGGCCATCACTGTCTGAATGATGTGTACTAGTTATCTCATGTTAAAAAAGCAATTTTTGTTTAGTCATTTATAGTACTGATCAACTACTTGTGATCATATTTCAGTGTGACAGCTAATGTTTCACCTAATGAAACCCATTGTTGTTTATCACACGTTAACATTATATTGTGCCTGTGATTTTGGGTCAATTGATGCTTCCTTATAGGATCAATCACACCATTTTATCGTCTGTGACTTTACTACGTAGCTACTTGCACCGAGATCTGACCCTTGTAAGATTATATGACATTTACAACGATTGATTACTGAGAACCGCCAAATGTAGTGTTATACGTTGTATATATTACTTTACATTATGATATAAGATGTTGTGGAAACTGTTAAGTTTGAAATCACAAATTAATTCTGATTATAGCTGTCACTGAAGGTAAAGATGCACAACAGATATTTTATCATAGTATATAGCACTTAATCACTGCGTATTTACAATCCTACCCGAGAATTGAGTTCAGAACTGTCATATTCATTATGAACGCTTAATCATCAGATCATTGAGCTTAGATCGAACTATCGAAAAAAGCGTATCAATTATATTTTTTCTACATTTATTCTCATTTAGACACTTCAATTACAAAACACTTTAGTAGAATCTGCTAGTTGTAAATAACATTTAGAAAAATACTTCAAATTCATGATTATTCTTGTAATATATATGAATAAATAAAATTTATAATTGCAATTATCTTTCAGATATTACATCATTACAAGTAGTCATTTTAAAACTTACCAAAATTAAATTAGTAAAATTTTGTACAGTTAATATCAATAATTGGCTTGAGTTAGACAACCACAGGAAACCTGGAGCTGATAGCGGAATGCTGTTATTAAGTTACTCAATTCGCTATATAATTTGGCGAACTCATTTATTACCATCAGTAAGTAAGTGCATCACACTCGATATGGCTAAATTCCAGCTAGTACGTCTTCATACTAGAACCCTAGGATTCGCCTTTAGAAGTTAGTCACCAATGAGCTGATATTGAGTGCAATTGGACGTTATGGAGTTTACTGTACTTGAATTTGATAGCATGAATTGATTTGAGTTAGACAATCATAGAAAGCAGATTAAAAATCATCAATCCCCGTAACAACAAATTACAATCATTATCATCTTTCCCTTAATCACTAGTGACAAACTTTTGGACGTGATTTCAGAAGTTCTGATCAAAAGACGCGACCAAAGGAGTACAACCATATCGCATGTGACTCAGTTACCCATCGATAGCATTAGATGAGGTCTCATATGACATATTTTGAACTGATTGAATAAGAAATATCAACTGTTGATATCTGGCCGGTTAACTGGTCTAATAGATAAACGTTCATCTCAAAGTTTGAAAACCCTGGGTTGGATCTCTGGTGGGGTTATGAATATGTACTGCTGAATAGTACGTAACAACTGTCAATTACTTTTAAGTTTTAAATATTTATCTAACTCAAATCAATCATTGCTATTAAATTCAAATTCAATAATCTAAGTAACCACAGCCCTTTTCACCCCCCACCTACCCCAGCCACTTACAGTTAATACTTCAACTGTAATGTTCATGCAGAAATTAAAATTGGCGTCAAGTGCTTTGTTTATAAAATACAGTTTACATAAACAAAATGGAGACATTTATGTCTAACTGTTTTAAAAAAACACAAACATATTGAGTTAAGATTACTGTTACTTGTCAATAAACAGAATAACCGAAAACTTAGTTACTAATAATACTAGTTGTTTAAAAGCGTATATCTCAAGTGCTTCGTTAGTAAGGTTTGTGTAACTTGACTGAAAACTAATTGAAATTTTGCACGTTAATGATTCTTGTTGGTATCATTAGACTTTAGTAGATGATTGTT
Source organism: Schistosoma japonicum (assembly GCA_025215515.1). NCBI lineage: Eukaryota > Metazoa > Platyhelminthes > Trematoda > Strigeidida > Schistosomatidae > Schistosoma > Schistosoma japonicum. Next base: position 41,990,160 of record CM046063.1, on the reverse strand, counting down.
TTGTACGATTTGCCTCCTTTTAAATTTTTATCTATATTAATTCACTATAGCTTCGTTTGGTTATAAACCAATAACATAGAACCTGATTACCTTAGAGATTGACAAATTTATTGTAATCACCACATGGAAAGTTTACTAATCTTTTCTTTCATATAAACTTCTTTGTTGCTTACAGTTATTTCTTTCATAACAGACGTATCATACAAAGTAACATGAACCAGTAACATGAGACATTTCATTAAAAGGCTTAAAGATTTCTACCATTTCTAATATCCGAGAAACAATCATTTTTAACCTTTGTTTCACTAAGCACCGCATTATTTTGACAGATAATTCAGTATAAGAATTGTATGACGTAACTGAAAATTAGTTGAAGTGATTCCAGATGATTTTACAAAGCTTTTGCTGATGGTAATTATTTTGTTTTATAAATCTAAGAGTGTTTCCCTCTTTGTTGTGCTTACCAGTCATTTTTAACAATCAGTTACTATCATCGTGCAGCCGTTCACCAAAGGATTTTTTAAACCCAAGTGTCTACGCAAAAGTGAGTTTCTAAATCGTATGTATTATAACTTTAAAATATATGAGCCATTTTCCGACCTTCAAGAGTTCATTAATTGTATAAAAATTATGAATTCTATCTAAATGTCTTAGCCACCTTTATCATTTGAAGGTATTTGTAAACCACTTACCAACCACAGATCTACTCAATTCATACTTGTGAAGTAAAGTTTCATTTAGACAATGTTTTCAGAATGTACATATGACAACGGGGACTAATCGATTTCAGTTCATAACAAACCAAAGGCAGGTACAAACACCTTTAAATTATATATACATACCGGTTAAAAATATGCAGCCGTCTAGGCACAATAGTCTAGATGTGAATGCCGTTGTCAGTCAAACAATGCCTGTTACCCCATGTGGACAATAAGCCACCTACTAGCGATCTCCAACAAACCAGCAATTTCCTGGACTTTCCAATTATTTACAAGTATTATTCTTTTTTTCCATATCTATCTACAATTCTCGGCATAATGCGTTCTATGGTTCTCCTCATTTCCTTTCATATTCAGGATTTCAAGTTAGTGTTTAACTTGTGATGAGTTTTGGTGATTTCCTCAGTGTGTGTAATATTCACCTCAAGCGTCTCTTCCTCATTCCATCCACGGTTGACAGTTGGTGTGTTCTATTTCACAGAAGGTTGATGTTGAAGGTGTCTGGTCAAAGTATTTGGAGTAACATCTTGCTTAGACAATAGTTTATAAACACTTGTATATTTTGAATAATGCTGGCGACGGTATATAACCCTTTCTGATTCCGGTCTTCACTTCAAATGAATCTGTGAGCTGTTCTCTATGCTTGATTTGTAGTTCAATTCATCGTAATAATTTCTTATGATGTTGATTATTCTTTTGTTGACATCATACTGTGGAAGAAGACTTCATAATCTTCTCATGTCCACACGATTACCGTACTGTTTAACATTAAATACGAACGGAATTTCAGTCCTGGTGTGAACACCATAACTTCATGGGATGAATATACATTAGTCTAAATTAGCCTAAACACTTTTCTTCATTTCCACTTACCAGCCACAATCCAACATAATTCATTTTTATCATCTTTTTTCATCTACAACTGTGTTTTCATTGATTACATCAAAGTCATTTGTAATTGTTAAAATTCACCTGTAATGTATAATTTCAACTTTTAGATCGTGACAATAAACATCAGATTTACATCTGTATCATTGATAAAAACAATTTTCATCAATAACACTTAATGATGATGTTGATTATAATCAAATATACTGACTAAAGTCGAATTTATGTACGATTGAATAGAATAACTTTAATTAACTTATTATTTAATCCTCTATGTCTTACAAATAACCATTAAACTAATCTTACATTTAATTGGAATGGTTATTTTTGTGGAGATTGGTTATTTATTTCATTGAATATGTCACAGATTGATGCTGCCAGGATATCATTGAGAAAACAAGCAAGCACTAGACACATCTGTTTCATTCTTGTGTGGAACTCCTCATCAGTACCCACTCTATATTCCCTACTAAGGGTTTCAGATTGACGCTGAACGCTTAACCCTCTGGAGCAAATAGTTGACATTCAATCTTAAATTCATATTCAGAATGAATTGATGCATTATCGTTTATTCATCTAACTTATTATATTTTCTGAAACATAATAAATTCAAATCGATTAGTTACCAAATGATTAATGAACCTTTTTTTTTCTATTTTTTTTAATGAGAAATTTTATTGACATAATTTTCTTACGTTTCTTTTAGGACAGAGGAAGCGGAGAGTTAACCTCAATAATAAATGATTAAAAGAAAATTAGTTTTCTTTTCATGATTAATGAGATTTTATGATCTTTATAGAGTATTTGTGTATGCATATACCTAGTTGGATAATAAATGCTTACAAACATGAGATTCAATTAAAAGTAAATGATCTAATTGCTGAATTGAGATGGTTTATGAAGATTGGTATTAAGTGTTAATTGATTGAATTCATCACAGACTGATGTTAGTAAGGACATCTATTTCATATTAGTGCAAAATTAAGTAGTGCACACCCTAAACTCAGTCCAAATAGCCTTAGGTTGTCGAACGCCTAACCTTCTGCATGACTGGGTTGGCCGGCCAAGTGATGCAGAGGATTTTGTTATTCTTATTGGTTTCATTCTTGTTAACCGATAACGATTAGAGAAAATGAAAGTGAGGATTTTACTTTTGAACAATCGAGTTCTCTGTTTCATTCTATGTCTAGTATCCTCAAGGGAGAGGGAAGGAAATCTGAGATATGTGCTACTCAGGAGTCCCATACTAGGATAAAAAGGTGTCAAGTTCTTCCTGTGTTTCAATAGTATTCAGACTATGTCAGTCTCTGACAAATACAAACAACTAAAACCAATAGATGTGTCCAAAAAACATGTTAGTTCAAAGGAAATCTGTTGCTATATAATAACGAAAATATGATGAACTAATTAATGAAATAGCATACTTGAAATAGTAGTTAGAAATTGTGGCGGTTTTCGAATGCTAATTTGATATGACGAATTGATTTGAATTAAAAACCACTAACAACCAGAAATGGGCACTGGACAGCTGTTACATCATGGTATGGGACTTTTCAACAGTGCGCATCGACGATTTCAGCACAGATAAAACCCAGAGTTCAGTGGCTGCACCGTGAATGCTTTACCATTTGATCACTTAAGCAAGATGGTTTTGATGGTTGATATGTATTACCTAGCCAATTCACCATATATATTTACTCAACTTAATCTTTAGCCATTAGTTGTTAATCGCAACATACATGACATACTTGAACTCTACTGATCACTTCTCATCAAAACTTTAGTTATTTTCTCCAGAATTTAGTCATCAATAAACCGATATTGATTGTAACAGGATTCTGTGCAGATTGTTGAATGTTAATTTGATATCACGAGTTAATCTGTTGAAATAAGATATTCCCTTTACAGTGTAGTTTCGAAGAAATAATACAGTAAGCCTAAACAGCCTACAAAAAGACCAACGGTGTATCATGAATACTAAATTTATCTAAAGTATACTTCAGAGAGAAGAAATTCAAAGTATCTATCTTAACATAAGACTTAAAGTAAAGAATTTTCAACACTGACTTTGTAAACTAACAGAATTCGAACTATATAATTAAAGAAAACACTTTATTTTTAAACTATTTATTGAAATGAAATAGTAGCTCTTAAAAAGGAAGATTCTATGTGATAATTACAAATTAATATATTGGATACTATTAACCATGACCTAATTAATACAAAAAGAGTATAATCTAATGATTAGTTATGGAGATTGTTAAGTATGAATTGAATATCATGATATATGATAACTGAAATAAACATTGAAAACTAAGAAACTAGAACTGGATGGCTGTTTCAAGGAGCAATTTCTGAAGTTCTAGTGAAATAACGTGACCAATGGAGTTCAACTTTGCCAGATGTAAGCCGGTTACTCACCAATGGTAATGAATGAAGTGTGATGAAAATATGGAGAATTAAGTTAAATTGCAGCTAAAATGTGGAATCTGAAGCGTGAGCTTCGTCTTATTTGTGACCCGTCATTTGGACGTGCCTGTATCTTAATATAAATGTTCACATCAGGACTCGAATACAATCCGTTTCATAACAAACGCCACCACACTCACTAACATTGAGATGAAAGTACAAAACCTGTCTTCTGGATTCAACTTTACGGCTACAATCTAACCTAGTTCATACCTTTGTCTGTATGTTCACACAAATGTTTTTCTAGAATATATATATATACGACTGAACAGCTTTGAAAACGAAACTACTCTATAGATATCTGTACTCTGAATCATTGTTTAATTTTTTCAAGTTTCGATAGGCATTTTAGTTTTGCCAAAATTTTAGAAAAGTATACCTTCAACTTTTAAGAAACTAATAGCTTCTTGCTGATTTGATCCGTGGTCATAAAGTGTCATAGTCCATGGCCGTTATCATTGAAATATTCATGAAGCAAATGAGTCCATTTAGAACTGATGTGTATACGTTGACTGATCAGTAATTAATTAATACTGTGAAGTCTGCCAAGTTATTCATAGTACTGACCGAGATTTATCGATGACGTTGGAATATCATCATAAGTATAAAGTTATTCAACATTACGATTACCATATTGAGATGGATGCTGTTTATTATTTTAAAAATCTTTTGTATCAATCTAAATGATTCACAACTAGTTTCATCGTTCATCTCGATTGTAACTGCTTTGTTTACATTTCTATAAAAGTAAAACTTACAATTCCACCTTTATGACTTGGTGACTACATTTAATAAGGAAGAAGAATAGTAACAACAGAAACAGTATATGCAATACTATTTAACAATCCACCCTGTTTCTGTCTTTTATTACATTCAACAATATTGAAATTAGATTCTTTTCTTATAAACAATGCATTTTGGACAACATCAAGAAGAAACAGATAGTTTTATTATTTTACATGTGTGTGTGTGTGTGTTCATAAATAAATTCTACATACATGTGTTAAATCTTCGAAACTGTATAAGCTTAATAAACACATGAAGTAAATATGTAACAAGACTAAAATGTATTTAACTATCAGTGATTGGTATTACAATTGTATTATGTCTTCTAAACTCATCGGTTTCATTACCATCTTAACTAATAACATAAGAGGTTTTCTCACATAGAAGTAGGATGTTTAGTGATTCCAGCAAAGTTAAACTATCCTGATTTGTTTGTGTAGTCTATGGATATTTATCTCTGATGATTTATTCTCCTTAGTTTTATTTATATTCGTATTCATTTTTCAAGTATTCTGTTTAGTTGATCCTTTTGTTTATAGATGTGTTAATAAAGTTTATATTGATATACTTTTTGATTGTTGATTAACTTGAGTATAATGTATTCGAAAACTCTGTGAAATTCTTTCAATTCACAGAACACAGTATAACACAAAATAGTTAGCTATTGTTAATGATTCAAATGTTATTTCTGTCTACATAAAACCTACATGAACTGGGCACTATTAAAGCTCTCATAGTTATTGTCCAGTACAGTATAAAAAAAGTCTAGTAAATGGTTTATTCAATAGGATTAAGGGTATTTGTATAAATGATGTGTTATGATGTGCGAAATTTCTGTTGGTTGACAGAATACCGATCAGGTGTGACTAGTCGATAATTGTACGTCTGCCCTATGCCCACTTAGTCCAAGCCGGAATGAGAAGAACACAAGACGACAGAACAATCAGATAGAATCAAATGACATTTCAAACATTCCTTCATATATACAAAAAACCAGAACACACAGTAAACCAGTTAGAAAACTAACTATTAGTACAAAGTAGGAGTAATAATGAATGTGAACTAGAGTTCGTATACACAATTGATTAACCATAGTTCATCAATGAGAAACCACACCATAACAGTTAATGTGTACAGATGGAAGGATATAGCAGGGGGAACTGAATGATAATAGAAATAAATTGTTCATCTTGAATATGACCAAAAATACTGAAATAAACCACAGTTAAATAGCTCTTGAAGATAATCAATCTTCTTTAGGCGCTCGGCATATCATGATGTTGTTGAAGTAAATGTTAATTTGACAATAGAAACAATAATGTCGTAATTGATATCCTAAGTGTTTTTAAATGATTGTAAAAACATTAGTATTAGTATCATGCATTTCACTACCCCTTTAACGCCTAACAATCTTGTTTATATCAACTAACCATTCAGAAATAATTCAAATATCTTTGTGTTAAAACGAATTCTTAAATCAATCATCAACATGACACTTTATTCAACTGTGATTCACTACAAACCTGTATAGATTTTAAATGATTACGTCGTATCCTACTGTGTCTAGCAAATTACATGTGTGTTTCAAGGATAGTTAAACATAAACCTAAATAGCTTCAAAATCTAATGAAAAAATAGGAGTAACTGACAACCAGCTATCATTCCCTACAGCCAAACATTCAACTAAACCAAGTCACAAAGTTAATAACAAATTAGCCTTTGTGGTATTGTATGAGAGTTGTTTAAGATGTATACTAAGATTTGTTGAAGCCTTAGCTATACAAAAGTTCACCCTCACCCTCATTTTATGAGCGAAAACAATTTGTATTTGTGCAGTAACTGTTGTAAGTACTTTTAGATTCTGAATGCATTGCACAATGACTACATGTGATTATCACAACATGAATCGACTAAATACTGTACATTAGGTTGAGCTTGTATCTATTTAGACGCAGTAGCCTATTGGTAAACGCGGTGGTGCTTGACATAAAGTGAACTGAGTTCGAATCCCAGTTGACCATCAACAGTCAGATACAGGTACATCCAGCCGATGATTTCCAAACAGGACGGAACGTGCATCCTGGATTCTGCTTGTCAGTCACAATCCAACATAAATACTGTACAGTTTAAAGTATCTCATTTGTTGTCATTTACATCAATATTACTTTGACTGACCTCTAAATTTACAAAATCACTTAAAGTCGATCAAATTTATCTACAAAATTCATTTTCAGAGAAATATTCCTTTTAAAAAACGTTATTTTACTTAAATCATAGATTTAAAGTAGTTACCTATAATTTACCGCTTACATTATTAGTCGATTGTTAACTTCCTTTAAAATATGTAAATTCCATAATGATAAATGTTTTTACCTGAACACTGATCAGTCAGAAATATGTTTAAAAATGTGTTACTATGGGACGTTTAAATGTTGTTGTGTTTTGTTGTTTTTTGGAAATTTGCCAACTCTGTACATATATAACCTTCATGTATTATGAACATAAAAGTACTTATATGTCACCAAGTCAAGATTTCAAGCTCCAATCACGTAATACTAGTGAATAGATACAATTAGAATCTATTAGAATTTTCCTGTTGACTGAAACTGATCAGTTTCTGTTGCCATATGTGAATCTTGAGCAAACTTGCCTCAATATATTAAGGCAGGTATTATAGCTGACAATTTTCAAATAGGACACAATGTACGTCCTGGATTCCGTTTACAAGTCACAATCCAACTTATACAATTATAAACAAATAATCATACTACTCAATCAATAAAGACAGATTCAACCTATGAATATACGAACTACACCATTTGTATTCCTTTTCTATCCAACTTGTATAATCCATCTTCAGACTTGTTACTAAGTTAAATGATTTGCTATGTAAGAATCTTAATTTACTTATTCTTATCAAAAATATTTTAAAAAAAAACAGTAACTATATTGATTATAATCATAATCGTATTCAATTATATTTTTTAAAAAATGACCACCAACATTGACAAAATCTTGAAGTATAATGTATTAATATGACGTAATACAGGTAGTAGATCGACAGCATAGAAAACCTACTTACAATTAAGTCAATTATCAAGTATACAATTATGTCCTATAGTATGATGACATTTGAAATAGCCTCTTTCAACTAAGTGAAATATATTGTATGAATTAACATAATTATCGTTCACTAACATGAAAAGAGGTTAGCAACTAATAAAAGTGTTGAATAACTTTAGCTTTATACAATTCTTCTTAACCAATAAACATTGAACAGTTATTTTGTCACAGTAACAGGATTTTTGAAAAGAATACCTGATTAGAAAATTTGTCATCAGATGTTATATTTCCAAGTAAATATCAACTAGGTGAACTATTCAATTTATTACAATAATGCATAAATTCATTACCTTCGATGTTGTATTAGATCATATGCATAATGATCAATAGTCGTATACCAGAAGCTTCATATACCATGTTTAAGATCCATTGTTTGTATTCGTTAGAGACAGATGTTAGTAGGATAACACTTAAAACCAAGAAGTATTTGACAGTCATGTCATCCTAGTGTAGGATTCCACAGCAGTATTCATTTATGATATCAATAGGAAATTATACACAGAACCATCAGGTTTCATGGCAGACCATTAACCATCTGAACCACATGGTGCAGTATCCAATAGTAGAACTCCTTACTTTGAATATTCGAGATTGCCTTTAAACATCTAATAAATCAAATGATAGTCTAAATAAATATATGTATGATCCGATCCATCAGCTAGATCTATTTAATCAGAGTATATCTAGTAAATTAAACATTTAAAATGACTGTCATAAACAAGCTGTTCATTAGAAACTATTTAACACATCTATATTTAGTCTAAAATATAAGTAAAACTAAGGAAAGTGCCTATTGACGGTCTTCCAAAAGAATGGTTATTTAAAGAACTTTAGTCAAGAAATACCCCTGAAGATCACCAAAAATATTGAATCAAACGCCGAAACTAACAAACAGATCATCCTACCATACTTAAAAGACATTATAGAAACTATAAATTGACTGTTGAGGCTTCGTGGAATAAGTGTCGCACACAAGCCAGCTATTTTACTACAATTAATTCTACGTAAATATCATAAAAAGATAACAAAAGAAGACAAATCGAACGTTATGTACAAAACTAACTGAGCCGATTGTGATAAAAATTACATCGGACAAATCAGCGGACCTCTTCATCTCCGTTTACATGAATACCGATTAGCTGATAAACGCCATGATATATCACTTCTCATGTTAATACATACGAAAATTAATAAACATCGATTTAAGTGAGAAAACGTGGGGATTGTAGACTAAAAAAACCAGAGATTTTTTAGAATCTTGGCATTAAGGCTAACAGGCAATCAATATTCACATTAAAATAGACGGAATTAGTCAACCAATTATGAAACTAAACTAGTAAACAACTACAAAAATTATAAATCCAGCCAAGAGAAAAGGAAATTAAAAGGAATCTGTAAAAAATGACTAGATAAGTGCCAACAGAACAGGATTGACAGTCAATTGTAGAGAAAATTCCATAGCTCACGTCCTATCAGAAGCTTACACCAATAAAGTCGTTCAATATGACGATGGCAGCTCCACACTTGAGCCATTATGTTTTCAGAATACAATAAAACTAAAACTATCCTTCTGAGCTACAAATCTTCTCTGTAACCTCATTTTCAAGTTTATTTAAAATTCATTCTGTCTAACTATATAAAAATATGTTTCGTATGTTAAGTCGTATTTCATTTTATCTGAATCTATCCAATAAGTTTATTTCAATACCGATTTCCATGTTCATACAGGAATTCAAACCAATAAATTTATCACTGACTTACTGGATCTATCAATTCATAAAATGTTTGCGATGAATAATCTTCATAAGTATTAAAGGATGGATCTAAGAATAAATCAACAAACTATTTAGGGTAACACATTTTAACTGTTTATTTATCATTCAGAAGATAGTAAAGCAGAGTAAATATTTTTCAGGTGAAAAGTGATAATACTAAGAAGGGTATAGAAATTTTATATGATTATAAATTTTATCAAAGACAGAAGTATCAAAATGGAAGTATCAATGAAACCTTGAATTCTATCAATTGACACCGGTCCAGCTGTGGTAATGGTTAAGGACTTGTCTGAAGGAAATGGGTTAAATTCCTTGACGTGACCAAGGGTGCAGATTGCTAAAAAATCCTATAATAAAATGAAACAGTTTTCTAGTGCTTCCTGGTTTAAATGCTACCAGACGACCTCAGTCTATGATGGGTGCTTAGAAGGTCAATATAATGCTCGTCTGTTTACTGATAATCTTCAGAGACGCCAACTCTCAAAACGTTGATACGTAAACTCAGTATTTATATACATCAAATTATTTAATGTTAAAATCATTTGGTTAATAATTGGTGCTTGTGTTATGACTGGAATTTCGTCCAGTTATATGGTATGATTTTGTAAGCACCAAATTGCAGTGATCAATGACAAATATAACAGTGTAATTGATGCCTAACTTCTCTTATGATCCTTACTCACTTTCAAGCTGAAACAGGAAGTACATAAGACTGATTAACCAACCGGATAAATCAAACAATTTTTCAAGCACTTTTTGATAGATATATGCAAAACCTGACTAAAGAGTCAATCAATTAAAAATTTAACATCGATTCATGGTAGGAACAGCAATAATAGGGGAATAGAGTAGCATATACACAAGTTCTTAACAATAGTTCATAATAGTAAGTGGCTAACTAATAGTTAATTAGTCAAACAAGGGGATAAGGACAAGAAGAACCTTACAGTAATAGAAATAGGATATTTACATTTGCTAAGAATAGAAGAAACTAATTACTTTTCATGTAATTATTCTCAATTTTGCTATTTTTTATTTAATTGTAAAGTAAGCGGTAACCACTACTGCCCTTCATTTTCTCCTCTCTGACCTTGTTAATTGTGATTGGTTGTTGTGTCATTTTGGTATACTAATTACTCTAACTTCTATAAGGTCGCTTTTGTAACTATATATACAGAGTTGGGATGTAATAGGATCGAATCTTTCTAGTGCTGAGTTCGTGTCTTCTTTATTTTGGCTTGGGGTGAGTAATCAGTTATCGAGTTGTTGGTCACGATTGCGATTATCAGTTAGCGCAGACAAATTTGCAGATTAAAGTTGCGGTTAGTTCGCGTTTAGCAGTAGGCGTTTTATTGCGACATTGCACACAACCAAAATAATTGAAATAGTTTACCAAAATACGGTTACAGTAAATAGCTGATTGAATTCATTACTGGTGAAGCTTACACTTGTCTGGAGTGAAGTAGTTATCCCAATGACAATGGATGATCGTTGCAGTATATCGCAAATTAATGAAAGTGAGAATTTCGCCATTGGATGTCGACCAGCTCAATAGTACAGTGGGTTACGCGCTCGCCATCCTGGATCCTCTGAGACAGAAACTAAGGCATGCAATGCTGAGGAGTCGCATACTATGACGAAACAGCTGTCTAGTGCTCCGTGGTCTTCAGTGGTACTCTGTTGACAATAATCTGTGATCAATTCAATCAACTTAACTTGATATCAATCTCTAAAAACCACCTCATCTTAATTCTAGAAAATAATCAATCTTCTTTGGTTGTCCAGCATATCAATTTGTGGTTAATGTTAAGGGATAAGAGTCAATGTCTACTATCAATGTTTGAATTGTATTATGATGAGGTTAAGTGTAATCTTATCTCTGATCTCTTAACCTTTCTTTTAGTACCTACTCTGTTACTTACTTCCCTACGCTGGGATTTGGTCCGACAATTTAATCTCTATCTGCTAATTAGGGCATGTCAACTTAAACTGATGCGTGCATGTACGAAGTCCTACGTTGTAACTGACTGACTGAGTTTAAGTGTTACTAATAGGATTAATTCATGTTATGTATGCAGTTTACTTATCGATAATATAATAATTGGGAAATGTATCCATTCTACATCATCAAATAATACATTTCCCTTTAAAGTATGCTTTTAAGTAGTATTAAGCCATGTTAACACAGTTAACTAAGCAATGGATATTTTTTTTAGATTTCGTAGATCAGTGATGAAGGATAAATCCAAGTAGTTTGTCGTGGACATTTAAAGAGCTGTTTTGTTTCATTAGTAACTCATGATTTTATCATACCTATAGCTTAAAACACTAAAGTAGCCTAAATTTATGCATATATACATAAAAAGGTTCGTAATCCTAATAACTTGCAAACTGAGAAGCACTTTGTTATAACAAAATAGATAATCTGGTATCATAATCGATGATTTTTGTCCTCTATGTTATTGGAACCCTTGCTTCCAAGCAGCCTCTATCAATCATTTAGTAACTATGATATTCATATTACGTAAGTTATATGCTTTTCATAAGGACAACATTGATTAACATTTATGTTTCCGTTCTCGAGTTACTGTAATTTTACCATGAACTTATTATCGCGTTTTCTGTACTAAACTACCTCAGTTCAGTATTTCCTATTACTGGTTGATGCAGAATGCCTTATATCAAAGCCTTTGTTCATACTTAATAGACCACTTGGTGTTTCATTCTAACTGTCTCTGGGCAAGTTTAATTACATTAGCACCAATCCAATTAATTAACGTCTACGTAGTCAAATTGTATAGAATATAGGAGCAGATCCTATTGATCTATTCTAGCTGCAAGATTAATGTTTAATTTATTTCGGTCGTTTTGTACCTTACCTTCACACCAACAGCCTCTAAGATCATTTCACACTTATTTTTAATGTAGTTACTATTACATGAATGCAGATACATTAATTTAACATGTTTCTAACAGAACTTGAAAAGTGCCATCACTGTCGGCTATATCCTAAATATACTAAAATCTAACTCAATAGTGAACAACTTCCTGTAATAAAGTCGACAATATGAGATTAGTGTTCTTTTTACTATTTTTCATTATCTTGTTTAGTGAAATCAAACTTATGCAAATTCAGTAGACAATTCACTTGTCAACATTCTGTCTACTCATGATTCATTTATTGAAAAATATGCTGAATTATAAACATTTCATAACTTTTCAATGACTCACTAAAATTATTTGAATATAACAATGAGGGAATTTGTATTTGTCACAGATTTATGTCGATTGAGTACCATAGAAAATTAGTGAATACTGAAAAATATTATTCTAAGTTGGAACTTCTTATTGGGACTAAGCGTTCCGACATCACTACGGATCGAATAAAGAACCAACATATTTTGAGGTGGTTACTTAATCACCAACATTATTAGGCGTATATGAAATGGAACGGACCTCATTTCAAGTAATTTGCATCATAGTGTTATGATTCAATTGAGATACATCTCACTAATGACCTATTATGAAATTCTTTCAAAGTTCTGGTGAGAATTTGTGACTAGTGAATTTCAGACAGGACGTTGAGTGGGGGGGGAGGGTAAATGGCGCTAGTCAGTTATCACCATTTGGAGCGGATAATCACCACACTGTATCGCAACTTGATTTGCAGGGTTATCCTGTAATTGGATGCCTAAAGGCATAGTGGTGCTTATCTTTAATCGTTCGATCTTTAGTAGTATTAAAGTGTAACCAATGAAGTGTACTTTAAGAGGATCAAACAGCCTCCCAGAGCCCTCTAGTTTCTGTAGTACACATTCTAGACAAATCTGTGACAAATAAATAAAACAACATGAGGTCAGTTTTCACTAAACAGCTTAGGAATAAAAGATGAACTTCATTAAACTATTCGTCTGTCATTTATGTTAATTAGTTAATAAGTTATCAGAGGAATAATTGTATAGCCAAAATTTAAAAATTTATGTAAATAAAGAAATTTAGAAAATAAACTTTTCACTGAGTGAAATGGATGAAGAGTCATAGAGTGAAGTAATTGAGTGTGTAAACTATTCCACTTATGTGAGATGTCTCATCGCACCTGACATGTCGGTGTCTGATGGAGTCTCAATTTAGATATAAGAATTTTGATTGGGTGGGCAAACTATCAAACTCTCAATGAAAGGTCAAGTTTGCTGCTTAGCAGTCCACTAAGCTGTAACCTATGAATATGAAGCAAACGACTTAAAAATAGGAGATATGAGTAGGCTCCAGGTCTTTGTTAATAGAAATCTTAGAAATATCTCTCGCATATCATGGTAAATCAGTCAAAGAAGTAGTAAACATTTATCGACTTAGACAGTTGGCAAATGTGTTGCCGTACTATCACCTCTCCCGTCATGCGATGTTGGCTGACGGAGTAAAATGGAAGAATGCTTAAGACGACCGAGCAAAAATATGGCTTCATTTCATGAAGTCGTTAACTGTTGGTATAGATCATGTTGGTAGATGCAGATTACGTGGTTACGGTTTATGTGATAATGGTGATTAGTGGGTAGTGACACTGCTTGCTATGCATGATAGTCTGTCACAGTTGCTGAAGTATATTCACTCTTTATGCTTGTCTAGATCTTAATCTCCTTTATTCTTTTGTAAATACGTTTACTTTATTCCTTCCTGATGAATTATATTTTCATGTTAATCTTGCAATAATCTCGTTGCTATAATGTGTTATGTTAACGTGAACCTATCTGCATATGTATCAGGTTCTACGTTGTCCATGACTAAGTGACTGGAATCAAGTGCATTTTTTTTAAATTTTAAGTACATTATTATGTCAATGGGTTTATGTAGTACTCATTTGTTTATAGTAGATCTCTAAAATCTTCTTCATTCAAAAAACTTGAAAAATGTCAATATAGAACGTTATCATCATATAATTAAAACTAAAGTGATATTGATTTAACACGTCGATAAAATAGAAATCTGATCTGAAAAATTTAGAATTTATCTTTAGACTACGAAGTTGGATGATACAATTCCAAGTCCCTGATGACGTATTAGTTCCTTCAAGATTGTAGTTTTGACTTAATTATGATTGTTAGTTATTGCAAAACTAGAGCTTATAGTTACAGATTGGATACCTCTGATCCTCTAATGCGTGATATAAAGTCACTTAGATTATGTAATGATCAATCAATATATTCACTTTATTTTTATGAAAAAAAACATGTGTAAAAACATAAATGTTTTGTTTTTAGTTTAGAAGTGTGTGAAGATAATTAACTTTACTGGTTTTACACGATAAACTGGCGACTACATGTAGGTAACCATATTCAACATAAGATAAACATTGATAATATAATTAGTTGTTAATCATGGAAATTCAAGAACCAGTTAAAATAATAAATAAAAACTCATTAACCAAAAGGTTAGTGAATTGCCATCATGATTGAAAGTCCTTGCGTTTAATCTATGGTAGGTTCGTAAATATACATCTACAATGAGAAATTCTTTACAAAGACTAGTCAAATGTTTATTACTTCATGGCTCTCAGCAGTTATCATGCAAAAGCAGATAGATAAATTTCTCTATTTACAATAAATATGCTACATGTTATACTTAATTGCTTACAGACCGCAATTGCGTACACTGTCGAGGATATACGGGCTACATCCATCTTAAGGTAAGTTGTATGTGTCTGTCAAAATTGATGTTCCTTTCGGTACCAATCTAAACCAGAGAACATTGAACAACTGTTTTGTTCGAGTATGGGACACCTCAGCGGTACACACATGCGATAAACACTCGAATCAATATATCGATTTCAATTCCTCACATCCATTCACTGCAGAAATTCCTCTGGCTCTAAACTTATTCAGAAGAACCATCAAATTTATTACACCGGAAAATGATAAGCAAACTGAATGCAAAAATGTAATTGGCATTTAACAATTTAATATTTTTTTCACTGAATATTATTATCAAAACACAAAATTGAAACAACCTATTACGGATTAATAATAAATCAACTGAAATGTTATAGATTGGTATCATCGTTCTACCTTATTGCTATGCCACAACAGAAAAATGTCAAAGGATTCTAAAACGACATACAATTTAAGTATTCTACATCACTGCCAATACTGTATAAGATGCAGTACAATCAAAATACATATTTGATTTTGTCATATTAAGTTATCTGAATGAGGGTAATTTAAAGATTGAAGTGTTGGTACGATTATTTATTGGTCTTATTGCGATAAGAGGTTTATGAATAATCAGTAAACCATAGAAACGAAAAGTTGTACATGATTTAGGGTATAAATTAAATCATAGAAAGAATCTAATGAATAGTTTCAGTTGATTTCAGAAGTTAATCCATCACGGATTCCCTTTATTTTTTAACGTTGTATAATTTTTTTAAATTCATCATTGGATATAATCCTGTGGATTAATGTTTAAAGGCTTTATCATCATAATCTATTTTATTCATTATCACTGTAGTATCACCTTCGTCCGTTTTGGTAAATCACCTTGACGCCAATGACTTGACATGAAACGAGGAGACTTGTATTTCGATTGTACTAAACTGTTTGAATTTCGATTTATTCCCTTGTGTATCATTTAATGTTACGTTGATTCAATTCAGTTATTTATGTATTCTCGGAACAAGCTACTTACATTAAACTTCAGAACGTCAAAAATATTATATTTTACTTATTGCAATATAACAAATGTGCACATGCATATCACTCATTTACACAGATTAGTATTTACATTCAAATGAATACATCGAGTAGTTTTGTTTTCAGTCATGATATACAAAAGTGAATTTGATACGTGTTTTAGAAATTGTTCCTAATACTAATCATATGATTAAGTTACAGTGTTATTTTGATTGTTTTTAGTTTGGTTGAGCAAGAATAATTATAAATGTTACGTCATACTAATAGCCACTATTCAACGTAAGTACCTTTGCTAACGGGTGGTGTGTTAACATCGTTTATAGGGTCGTTAACCCAGTGGAGATCATTTAAGTCATTGAATATGAAGATATAGGATGAAGTGAATGACATGATAAACACTAAACTATTATATCTTGATTTTCACTAAGCTGATTTCACTAGACTTTTGATAACATCAATACATTAAAAAAACTGTATATTCACTATACATCTAATAAAAACAACTTATGATGATATCTAATGTAGACAGGCTGTTAAATTTAGATGTTACTGTTCGTCACAGATTAATTTTCGTTGGGTACCATTGCAAATCAGTTCACTGGTGACTTACTTCAGGAGGTTCATGAAATTCTATTGCGAAGTCATGTTTAGTAGAGTTCATATGTATGTGAAGTGAGAAAGTTATCACTAATGATAATGAATGATTATCAAGTTGTGTTACAATCTGTTGAAATTGGGAATTCTACTACTGGACATATGCTAAGTGTCCCAGATATTTAAAAGTTCACTGTGAGACCTGAAGGCTGGGAGTTTGATTCCCTGACTGCATTAAATTTGTGCATAAATATACATACCATTACTATCCAACGCTCAATTCCATATTGAAATTATTAAGTCAAACCTTGGTAGTGATATATATATATATACACTAATCTGTTTCGATGTAATGCATTTTCATAAGTGGAAACATCTTTAATCCAATATAATGATGTTTCTCATTAGTCGTAATTTCAAAGTAACAACTAAACTCTCATCAAACGTTATTCACCTAACTTGTAAATATTTAATATATTTAAACAACCATTAAAAGAAGTAAGTTAATTACACTCAGAAAATCTACAGTCATGCTTTCTCTAATATTAATTATATTAATTACGTAATATATTTCATGTATAAATGGTTGTCATCTTTTATTTGTCTCCAAATTCCATATGGAGATGAAATTATACTCACTACTATGCTTGTTCTTCAGGAGTCACATGATCCATCGTAAACATTCGATGCCAGTTATAAAAATTGAGAAATGAATTATTTGTTGAAAGCAGTGTTCGAAATAGGTTTGAGAAGCTTTTATAAATTGGATTTAAGAAGCATTTCATAATGTACGAAACTAATGAACAAGTAATCAAAAGAATTGATAGAAATGTTGTTGAATAGATCTTTTGAGATCTAGATATTCTACAAAACCTTTCATTTATGTACAAATAAAATTGAAAGTGATCTTGTTTAATGTATAAACAGATTTATAGAATAAAAATTAGAATGTATAGCTGAATATTTTATGAATGAATGAAGTTGTTTTTGTAATCAGCTTTATTATTCAAACTACAGACTGTATTACACTGACAGTCTACGTTACTCATCAGTTTATTGTATTCGTTCAATTACAGTAATATAACTAAGAGTTTCTAGTGGCTTACAATCAATAAATAAACTATAAGTTAACATTTTCACATTCTTCTTTTATATTTCTTGTACTTTTACACTTGATTGTTGATATTCAAACTGTGATTTGAATCTTGAATGCACTGATTCAACCATGTTTATTGAGAAATTAAAGATCGTTAGCTTTCTTCCCAAATGCATTATTCAATGAATTAAAGTTGTACCAGAGATATAAGTGTATTTATTTAACGGAAAATTCTTAGAAATCAATCCTAGTTATATACAAGGCAAACGAAATGTAATATCGTTTTTGACAAATTAGGGTAATTATGCTGAATAGATTTCTATACAGACATCCTTAGAATAGGATTACATGACTATATGAGGAATTAAAACATCATTCAGTGATACTTAGAAATGAAGTAACGATAAATCAATTTTATAATCTAGTGAAATAAACTTTCATAAGAATCGTTCATCTGAAAAAGAATCATCGAATTTGTGCTCTGAGAGTGTGCAAAATACATTTGACCAAACTTGTAATCGTAAATAATCCCACTGAATAAAATTAATAAATATCCAAATCTTTTACTAGACGAGTTGCTCCATGTTTCATTAGAAAAATAGTCTGATACGAAAACCATAAATCATAAATATGAACAAAAGGCAATGATTATCGAAATCATATTCAAAGGACAATTACATTACGCGAATCATTTAGTATAAGTGAACTAATACTCAGAATGTCGGGGTTGAAGAAGGTATACTTCAATGTGTAATTCACATGTTACATAAACGTTTATATACTTGGCTATGATTATGTAATAGAATAGACGATCGAAACATTAACTTATCAATTCATACAAATTTGAGAACAAGTGAAAATAAATGGATGTGACGATAATTACAAGTTAAAGGAAGGATGTAGACTTTATTATAGGTAATATGGTTAGATTGTATAATTAGACTAAATAATTCTAAACCAAATAACGAAAATAGAAATTCTACCATTGAATGCAAGCCCAGTAATACAGAGGGCTGAACGTTCGCTGGCTTGAAGCATCTAGAGCGTAATTTGAGGCCAACATTTCTGAGGAATCTCATACCAGGAGAAAGTCGTTGTTTTGTTCTCCCTAGTTTTGAATGGTACTCTACCGACATCAATCTGTGACAATTCCAATCAACATAGTAACAAATGATTGTATGTAAAGGAGTTTTAACGCAGCCAAAAGACAATGGCAAGTTTAATTATGAAACTAACAATTGATCGAGCTGATGTTACATTGTAATTCATAGTATCGTATAGTAATAGAATGTTGAAATAGTAGGAAATGTTTAAATCCACTTATTAATCATTAGTTACCATATTGTGGACTAGCAATTGCACTGCTTTGTCTGTTTATATTAGTTTAATATGACTACTGGCTGTTAGTCTTTCTTCATAAAATTTCGTTCATTGAAATTGATAATGTGCTTCGTTTCTATTAAGGAATCTATTTTCAAGTTTTCTGAAAATCTTCAGACTATGTAATATTGCGCTTTATACAAACTATACGTTTCTTCACCCTTATCCTTTAACTTTGTGCTGTTTCTCCCCACGTCCTAGTATAGGAGCGCAATGCTTTTGAATCATGTAAATTACACATTTATGCAAACTTTCTTCATCCACGACATTCTAAATATTGGCTCTTTTATAATAAATGACGCATGTAATGTTTTTATGCTTTAAACATGATCGGACAGTTATAGTAGCATTTCGCCCCCTCCACATTTACACTTATATTAGCTGATTTTGATATCCCGTTAATTCTCTGATGAAGATGAGACCACACCTGTTGTGCAAAACGTCAGAATATCTCCCAGCTTTATTCGCTGAAACTATTTTTAAAAATGATTTATTCAAATATCAACGAGATGAATATTGGAACACATCTTTCAAATATCTCTATTCTATGTATAACAAAACATCCATCTGTTGATACATAGAATTCATAATGTTACTTGTTTACTGACTGATTTAAAGCAATTATATCGGTTATCATCCATGAATAAATCGTATGTATAAAGTTGAAGGAACTGATGGACTATCTACACTGTAACAATCAAAGAAGTTACCAATAAACTATATTGAAATTAATAAACTTGCTAATAAAATGAGAATTTCTCTTTGACCATTTTAAAAATCCCTCTACTCAGAATGCTGTCTTTAACCCATTCCAATTGATGTATATACAGTTGTGGAGTATATATTCTATCCTATCAGTCGTAATCAGTGTTTACGTTGATAAAGGTACAAGAGGTTATCATTCGCTGGTTATGTTTTCTAAACTAAATGCTCACTCAAAATGAATCATTGATTTACTATGGAGGATGTGATTCAATATTATCAGTAGACAAATATCCACTAGACAAATGTTTGCCAAAAAATATGAAACTTCAACGAAAAGTTACATAATGAATTTCGCTTAATTAATCCATTTTTTCGAACAAGTGCATTGCATGTGACCAGTGAAGTTGAACCATAACGGTTGTGAAACAGTTAACCACCAATGGCAATGGGTGAGGTTGCACAAACCTATCGCGAATTTGCTTGAATTAAAAATATCAACCGTTGAGAGCCGACTTAGTGGTTTAATGGTAAATCAAGAGCAGCTGATGTTCTAGGTTCGATTTTTGATGGAGGTCATGGTTGAACAAAGCTTAAGAGCCCCATACTAGGATGAAACAGTTGTCAAGTACCTATTAGTGATCAATGAGTGTCCAATTGAGACCAATTCGTGATATCAAATTGATAATAATCAATCTCCACAACACCCAATCACAGTACACTAAACTAGAGTAGTTGGCACATAAAATTCATTTAAACAAATAATATATAATTTAGCAGTTAAAGGCTGTTTGTTATGTATAAAGCTTTGTCTGAAACTAAATCATAACAACGCGACAACGAATTGAATGTTGTTAATAGCCATTATAAAATATAGAGGCCAGAAATATGGTTACGTCTTCGTGACATAGCACCTGGAATTACTGTATGTGATGACATTGAATGCTGTAGAGTTTGTTTAATTTGAATTCGATTTCATAAATTCACCTGATTTAGACAACTACTAAAAACTAGGGACCTGAGCTAAACAGCTGTTTTGTTTTACTATGGGACTAATAAACTTAAGAGACTTGAAGGTCCTGGGCTTGATCTTCTGGTTTGGTTTAAGATACTGATTGTGTTATAATAAATGCACTTTCGTTGCAAACTATTTACAATACTATCAACGACATCAACATTACAACAGGCATCAACTCTTTAAGCCACTGAAAATTGTATATAAATTGTATTCGAATGTGCATGATTTACACACTACATCAATTACCAATTATAGTCAAATGTACTAACCACTACCAATCTACTAAACTGCATGAAGTATTATCCATCTTCTCATAATAAGCTAAAGTTAATGAATAAACAGAATCTTTTGTTTACTGTATATCGTATATGTTATTATCTCAGTTCTATTTCATAGTGAAATTATAAATCATAAAAAGCTGTAAGATGAATAGTGTGAAATAGAGAACTATCCTACTAACATTATTGTACATTATTCGAATTCTCTTAATTGTTCAATGTTAATTGTTTCGTCTATTTTTATTAACTTTGTTCAATGATTCTGAAGTCAATAGTGTATTTCGATCCACATTAATTTAATGCCTGAAGAAAGTAGATATGTACTGGAATGAATTATAATGGATATAATTGTAAATTAGTATGAATGACTCATGAATTGTATTGTCTTCAATGTTTTTTCAGATATAGATGTATGTTTATATGTGTGTATCCATCGAAATATAGTAGCTAATGGGAAAAAGTGTCCCATGAATTAACAATACCAACAAGTTTCGTCAAACAACAAGTTCTATAAAAGTAGACAATTATATGGTAATTATCATCAATAATTTCATATATTGGTCTATATGTATAAGTGTTTTCGATTTCATAAGAGGTTCTGAGTAGCTTATCAAAACATTAATAAATGAGCCTGATATATTTCAAAGACGCCATTAAAATCAACTAAAAGGAACTACACTGATGTGTCTAACAAATATATATATATATATATATATATATATATATATATATATATGAATATTCATCTACTTTGTTATTCGTAACTCATATGTCAGCCGAACATCAAATAAATAGTTCGAAACTTATTTCATGTATACTCCTGTAATGATACCTACCAATGAAATGGTCTTATCAGTTTGGGACCTAAACTAATCCAGTTGACACATTATTTTAATTTAACAACGTGAATCGGTCTGAATTAGAAAGCTACTGATTACCAGGAGAGCTGTTTTTCCCTAATATAGGACTAGCAGTTCATCTCCGTGACCCCACCAAGGACCGGACTCAAGACCATCTGGCTTCGCAAAGAACGCTTTACAATTAAACCACTAATGCCGGCTGATAACGGTTGATATTCCTAAGTCAGTTAACTCGCGATATAATCGTGCAACTCCATCTATTGCTATCGGTGGATAATTGCCCCACACCCGACACGGGTGAAGTTCGCATGACATTATTAATGTTATCATAAGCAATAATTAAGTAGTTCCTATTAAATCAATATGATTTTAATTTATTACTGATTGTCTTAAGTATATTATTCATAGATGACACTTTATATGATATGAGCATGAGACGTGGTATCCACCAGGCTCAACTAATTATATCGACTATATCACATAGTTCTCTTACATAACTACTGTAATATACCAGTTATTCTAATAAAATATATATGGCTATATAACTATGGATCATAAGAATAGTGTTATTGAAGCATAGATCCTCAAATAAACATTCTCATATTTTTGAACATTTTATTAAAATTCTATGTGAATTGTCGTAAAATAAAATGAGGTTCTATGGAAAATAGATTCTCAGTCATAAACATACCTCCGCTTAGTGAAACTCATCTGTAATTGTAGTATGCTTGCCAGTCACAATCCAAACTTAAGCATTACTTGTGATTAATAGCTATATCGAGGTAATCCGTTTAGGATGCACATATAACAACAGAGACTGACCAGTTTCAGTTTATGACTAATCGATAAGAAGATACTAACTCCTTCTAATTGAATATCTCCATGTGAAAAACCGATCAAAGTTTGTATAGAACTCTTTGATAATGTGTACTTACAAGTCTTCCAACAAAAGACTCATACAATCAACAAGTTGACATCCCTTGATTTGCATCATTGTTGAAAATATAGAAAAAACATATTTATCTTATAGTCATATATCTTTTAGTATTATAACTAATATATTGATCGACTATGAACAAAGTTTCATTATTGTTAACAATGTTTTTCCGTTTGATTCTTTTCTGTAATCATTTTCTCTAATAACATATAATCTAAATGGTTTCCTATTAAAATCAGTACTCTAGACAAACAAATTATAACCATATGTTGATAAATTCGAATTTGAACAACAATTAAAAATAATTGAAATATATTTTTTGTAGAGATTGATATTTTTAATTGCTTGAATACTTCACAAATTGATTTTGGCAGAGTACCACTGAAAACCGGAGAGTACTGGACAATTGTTTTGTTCCAGTATTGAACTCCTCAGCAGTACGCGCCCTCCGGAATCCGAATCAGAGGCCTCAGGTTGGCGAATATTTAACCTTCTGCACCACTGGGCTGGTCTGCATCCAATGTTTGAATACCCACTTCCATCAATTTGTGATATAGTGAGACGTCAATAAATAAGTATAGTTTAGTAAATGATTCACAATTATATGTATTGATATAATTATGAATAAAGGGAGGCCCACTCATTACTGATGCACTTAACAGCTGATGGAAAAATGTAATCAAGTCAATGTGTCCATTGTATTCATCACAGATAGATATTGGTTAAATAACACTATAAGCTGAGAAGCGCTGGAAAACTGTTTTGTCCTAGTATAAGAACTCTACAATTGGACACTGTCTGGCCCATTAGTGCACAGAGTTAATCCTTCTCCAATTTGATAGACCTGAGTTTGATTCCTTAGTGGAATAGGTGTAGGGGAGGGAAGCTCAAAGCTGAGGAGTCCCACATTGAGATAAAACAAGTGTCCAGTGTTCCCTGGTTTTCATTATCAACAAACCACCATCAAACTGTAACTAATACAAATAATGAAACTTAAAGCCCTATTAAACTGTATACACCTTAATTCAATGTATTCTCTATTATATATAAATTTGTTTTTAAAACTATTACGGAAATAAAATGAATAATGGACAATTGTTGACTGTTTTGATTAGGCTTTAGTTGATAAGTGAGAAATAAACATCATGGTGTATGTTACTAATGCTGACCAAATCGTAAATGAAGTGTCATTTATAAACGTTGTAAGTAAACTTTAATGATGAATCCCAAATAACATGAAATTTAAGTAGTCAGCTTTCTGTTAGTTGCTTACTATTGTATTAATCAGCTTAAACAATAAATTTTTTTCAGTTCATATTGAATAAATCTTTGGAATACTTGTAAATCATTTTATTGTTCAATACTAGAAAACTCATAGTGACACATCATATGATTTAATTTAGATTGTGGTTGGCGAGTGGAATTCCGGATACACGTTACATATGACGAGAAATAAACTCGGTTCAAGTTCTAATGCAAATATCAACAGTGGAATACAGGTACAAACAGCTGAAGAGACCTAAGTAGGATGAAAAGTGTGTCCTCAATTCCAATTACCAGCCACAATCTAATCCGATTCATACATGCAAATTTCAAGTATAACGAAGCACTCCACTCAAGATTCACATATAAAACAACCGTAACTGATTAATTTCAATTCATATGAAACTAATGTCATTTGAGGAAACACTAAACGATTACATTAGAATTTATGTATCAAAAATAAACTGCGTGTAAAGAACATTGTTAACAGTTGACAACGTTTAACAAAAATACCACTGATAGCCTGAATAATTTCAAAATAAGGTGAAGGTCAAATCGACATTTATGACTACATAATAAAACTGATCCTGTGAATTTCTTATTTCAACTGAATAAATCTACGATTATGTAACCAGTTTGGTTATTATATTACAAACTAATTCATATAGTTCAAGTATTTAACTTGTAGGAATTCAATTGTATTTATACATTAATCACAAGTAGTTTTATCTTTTTTTTCATTCCTTTTTCGTATCTCCATCTCAGTGTTTGTGTTCATGCTGGAACTCATACTCTATTGTATTCAATAAGAAGATGAAAATAGCAATATTAAGTGTGAAGATACATGTTTCTTTCGACCTTAAATACTCTCAAATTAATGTTATTTAATTGAATATTGAAAGATGATCTATTTTAAATGATCTTACGATTGATCTCTTCAAATGTCAAGGTGTTAATTTTAGTCAAATACGTAAAATCAACTAAAAGACTATTTTGAATTTTCATGACCTTCTTACCATCAGAGACTCTATAATAAAGATTCTAGTGGATAAAAGTCAACTTAAGCTGAATGACATGAATACGTATAATTAATAAAGAATATAGGTCTATTATAGGAATATCAAATATGATAAAACTTGTACAGTTATACGAATAACTGAAAGTTTACATATACATTCACTTGGATAACAGTAATATTGCATTTTCGAAAAGTGTCAAATTCAATCTACAGTCTTTATTTCCAAATTGACAAGAAGTGATTTGGTGATACAGCGACGATTGTAGGTAAACGTAGAATAGTGATAAGAAGGATGTTGTAGTGGTTAACATAAGTTAACATAGATTCACTCTGTTAAATTACACTATAACATAAATCAATTTTAAGTCAATAATTTCAATAAAACAAGCATAACTCAGAATAAATAGTGTTGCAGACATGTTTGTTAGATTTCCACCAGAAGAAGTACGTCAGTTAAGCCTATAGAGCGGTAGAAAATGTACGGTTACAAAAAAATTAGTGTTGTATTAAAGTTACATTAACAAAACATGTATATGGACAAGTGTATCACTGAAAGTCTAGAACATGAAGTATTAATAAGTTACTTTACAAAATTTATCATTTCTATATCATCTTCAATATTGAATGTATTTTATTTCCTATCTTACTTGGTCTTTATATCAAAGAACATTTTTCTTTTAATTTACTGTGTACCAAGAATACGTATATTACCATCACTAAACACT
The DNA here is from genome assembly GCA_025215515.1 of Schistosoma japonicum. NCBI lineage: Eukaryota > Metazoa > Platyhelminthes > Trematoda > Strigeidida > Schistosomatidae > Schistosoma > Schistosoma japonicum. Next base: position 41,963,846 of record CM046063.1, on the reverse strand, counting down.
TATTTCTACAATTTATCATTTCTTGATGTTATCTACTACTGCTGTACTCTCTGCACTGATCTTTCCTAGACTTTCAAGTAAAGACATATGGTGTTGAAGGATGTCAGTAGAATATGTCGTAGAACTTTCGATGTTATTTTGAATATGGTTTTAGATAAATATTTAAAATCCTATAAACAATTATATAGTGTACTGTTCTGTTGGATACAAACCACCCTCTTCATTTACATCTTTCACTTTATATAACTATCAGCGGAATACTACGATGCTGAATTAGAATTAATGTACGTAAGAAAAAGTATAAACCTCCGCTATTTCCTGCTAAGTACATAAATTATGCAATGGCTGATCTTATTAGATATTTTTTACTTTTTTTACTATCACCTAAAGTTTACACATATGTGTTAGGTAGGATCACAAAGATGTGTAACAAGCTTTCAGAACTGTGTTTGAGAACACTATTTCATTTATTCGAACTGTCTGTATTGTAAACATTTTGTTTCTATTATTGTTACGCTCCGCTTGCCCTATCCTCCCGTTTAGCATAATTACTGTTATTATATTGTCTCTTGTAATGGACTGCAGTCAATAAGTTGTGTACAAGTTGTTCCTATTCACTACCACTATTTCCCTCGTTCTGTATTCATGCTAATTTTCTAACTGGTTTGCTGTGTGGTCTGAATTTATGTATATATAAAAGAATGCTTGAAATATAATATGATTTTGTCTGGCTTACCTATTGGCTCGCATTCTTCTTTTTTCGGCTTGGGACTAACTGGGCACAGGGCAGACGCGTAATAACCAACTAGGCACTAGTAATTTGGATCTCGGCCAACCAAACAAACTGTTTTTTCTTACGATATAACAATATGCACATACACTCTTTATTCTACCTTTCGTTTACATTATATGCGCATGTATTACATGAGATGTGAATAAAGTAAACGAAATATATGCTAAGAATCCCATTTTGTACTAAAGATGTAACAGATATATTCAACTGATCAGTTCCAGGTATGAAAGAATAGACCAACCATCATTCCAACATTAAACTTATTTGTTATCCTCTACTGAATGGATACATGGCCTCAAAAGCGCCAATAACTAATCAATCACACATCATAACGATACCAACAAACAGATGTAAACACTTTCTGATGGCTTTACACAGATAATGTTGCTTAAATCTAGTAGTGAAAAAAAGGTAAAACTCATCTTCTTATTATTTGTTATTTTGTTCTCCTGTGAAAAATATCACTATTTATGAACTATTAATGGTGTCTCTGTTTCCGTACAAGTTTAAGTATTTCCAAGTTCATAGAGATTTCAACATTGTAATATAAAAAGTAATAAAGTCAACATTAGTAAAATAAAGATTCAGTTTAAATCTATTGAAAATGATGTGTTTTTTCTAGTTAGTGACTTTTTAGCAATGGTTGTTTTTATGGGATATGGTTGCCAACTTCATACCCAACCTTCCTCCTATGTTGAGGCTTGAAACTGGCAGTAACCTTAAAGAAAAATCCTAGGTGGAGGAATAATAAGCATTGATTGATTAGACTGATTATTGAATATGACACGTATTTAGTAAGTTATCAAGTAATAAACAAAAAGATATTAAAATATTTAAAATAGAATATTATACTAACAAAAATTTAATTGGAACTTGTAGTAAATGTAGAATTCAGTGTTTCATATCATGAATTAAGCTTACTTAAACTAATTATTGAAAACTAAGATGTATTTGATAATTGTTCCGGTAGGTGATTATGACTATTTAGTTTTGTCTAATGAAGATATCAACGGCTAAGGGTTGAATAAATCTATAACTTACGCTTCTGAGTTTCTATCACTTAGTACCAAACGGCTTACAATTCTAACTTTAAGTGAACTACAAATAGTTCACAATCAATATTCAATCAATTAGTTGCTAACTGATTCACACCTTGACTTAATATAAATTAGAATCATTTTGTTATATAAAACGTTAGATTCAACAATTTCCACATAGTATCCAATAGCTAACAGTCATTGTATGCTTATAAATGATTGATATAAAGAGTTAATTCTAGAAATTTGCTAAAATTTAACCAATGAAAGTTAACTATATCTAAAGTGTGGCCGTTTTCAACCAATAACCTTAGGTACAGACACAGTTGATGGTACGGTTAAGAGCCCAATATAATACTGAGGGTTCCGAATTTAGTTTCTCGCACATTTTTCGATGCACACTACTAAGGAGTTTTGAAGCATCTGCCTAATATTTCTTGACTTTCAATAATTACACAAATGGTGATTAGTTCATGATGCATAATTTTAAATTATTTTGTCAAGACTCTTTACTTTTCTGTCTTTTAAATTAAAGACACGATATTGGCCAATAGATGGTGTCTACACGTGCGATTCTGTGTAAGAATATCAACCCTAAATAACGTGGTACATTTCTGGCTGAGGAGTCTTAATTTCCCCACCAGTTACAATCTACATTCAACGCACTTCATAACACTCAACATCAGCTCATTGTTAACCAACTTCTGGAGGGGATTTCTGGAACCATAGGGAGAAGACGTGACCATTAAAATCCAGCTGTGTTGGGTGTAAGACAGATACCCACCAATAGTAGTGAATGAGGAAGCACAGATTATATCGTTAATTGGTCAAATTAAATATTTTAATCGTTAGTAGTCGATCGGCTTAGTGGTCTAATTAAGAACGTTGCGTCGTGGAGCCAGAAGGTCCTAGGTTCGATCCTTAATGAGGTCGTGGACACGCCTAGCTAAAGAATCTCATACTATGACAAATCAGTTGTCCAGTGCTTACTGGTGGTCAGTGGTTTTCTAATGCAGACCAATATGTGATATCAAATTAAATGCATAAGCTGTCGTTTTGATATATTATTTCGGTATGAGTGGCAGTCATGTGAGTTTTTATTGATTTAGTACGGTTCGCAATATGATATAGCTAATAGATCCAGAGTAGCTGGATTATATATATGATTCCCTCTATAGTCCATACGGTTAATGAGAAGTGCTATTTCTGATACTTGCTACTTCAATCGGATACCACAACTTGTTCCTTCTCAATATACAGCTACTCCAGAAGATTAGACTTGTAGGATGACTGAAATATGGGCCAAAAAGTGAAACTAGCAAACAACATATACATAAATGCATCGAATTTTCATATTAAATAAATTTACAGTAATTATTCATCAAGTGAAATCATCAACACTTTATTACTACTTAAGTTGAGTCGTGGCTACCAAGCAGAACCCACGACACACGTTTCTTCCTATTTGGGACTTATCGGCTGGATGTACCTGCATACAATTAAATGTTATCATACTGTACTCAGAAGTAGGACTCATATTGAAATTAAATTAATGTAATGAAAGTTTGCAATCAAGCTAACCAATGATTAATTCAACTTCTTTTGTTTGATTTAATCAACAATTGTATTTTTCAGGAATATTGAATCCCCGACACTTTTTCAAAGTGTAGTATGAATCAGTCATATCCTATTTGATATAATTGAAATATGATGCATACCATATTGGCAGCTGACTACCACTTTCGTAATGATAGCATTTTCGATTAAATGATATACATTAACACCAGTATGTAACTGACAACATTGTACTTTTAGCTATTCGAAAACATACTAAACAATGGATTCAATATATGTTCCTAATATCTACGATTTAATGTGATCAATTGCTGTTCGATTTTTCGCTTCGTAGCTACAAGATAATTCTATTTTGGTTGTCTCCTGGCAGTGGAAGTTAAAACTCATGTCCTATTCAATTTATGGGTTTATAACTTTATATCTCAGCATCCGATATGGATATTCAAAGTATGACTCAAGCTCATTGCTGGTTATCGTGACTAAGTAACCAAGTGAATAAATGTTTCCGAGTTTGAATTAATTGGTACAGGCTTTGAATCCATACTAGACATTAAGCTGAATTGTAAACGTATATAGTTGATAAGTAAGAGATAATTTGAAACCGACATCTTTAAATCTACTGTAATCTACTAACCGAGATATAATTTGACTTAACTTAAATAAGCTTTATGCTTATGAACAAGACGAAATTTAGGTTGTTTGTAAGCTGTATAATCAACATTATACTTCTAATACAAACTGTATTTTGTAATTCTATTTGAAAATACTATTGTGACAGAAGTGAAGCAATTGTTTCCATGGTTTATTACAATCAAAGTCAAGGGAACTAGTTACCTTTTATCTAAGTTGAATAAACATTACAACTGGAAACACGATTCCATTGTCCATGAAATATCTCTGACTTATTGAATCGAAATGTAATGGTACTGGTTTATATAATCATTACAGTGAGAATTACATGAAACGATCGTGTAGTTGAACTACGCATCGTTTAACTGTGCATTCATAAATCTGCGCTAAAACAAAGTCACAGTAAATACAGAATTTTCGCCAAGGTAAACACATGATAGGTCTCTTCCTGATTGGAGATCGTTGGGAAACTGAGAAGTTATTTAATTTTTTATCTCACAAGTGTCATAAATTTCAGGATACATTTCTACTAAAATTTACTTCACTTAGTGAACAAATTCAATTGGCATTAGACAGCTACTACAATATAATTAAGGACTTTAACAAATTAAAAACCATCATATAATGTAGTTTGGATGTGTTTGAATCTTCTTATTGATTCGATATAGACTCAAATCAATCAGTCGCCATTGCTATATGGACAAACTGAACAGATCGCATCGAAACAACGATTGCTTACAAACATGATTTGAGTTGGATTGTGGCTGACAATAAAATTCAAAACGAGCATCTCATTCTACATGGGAAGTCACCATCTGGATATGCTTGAATCTTACATTGGTGATGCTTTCATCGAAAACACTAACTCAGTCCGGTTTTATGCCGAACGCAACCGCTTTCACTATTAGGCTAGTGAGTCCTATCAAACACAGTCTAACTTAAGTCACCACACAATGTATTTTTTTTAAATCAGAATATTCGATTTTCAACTAAATAAGCCAAATATACATCAAAATATAAACAAATAAGGGTAGATTTATGAAGAGTGGTTATATATTTATGCTTGAGTTCATCAACGATTTACCACGATAAGTTGCCAATTAAAATCGGGAAACACTTGAAATTTTCTTTGTTTTAGTATAGGATTTCCTAATAGTGCCCAATAACAATCATAGTAGGAACTCAAACTCGTTTTCAGGTCTTGCAACAAACCCTTAACGATTGACAACAATGAACACTATGTTACCCCAATATCATTAACAATAACTGCGTTATAATCAGGTTGATTAAACTCTAACAGTCGTGACATTCTCTACAATTTCTACTGATTGATGTCACTGACTAAAAGCTACCAGCGAAATCTAAAGATTGTTGGTCTGATTCCTAGGTGGATCAACGATGTATATTACTGGAAACCCCACCACCACCACCACCACCACCACCTCCACCACCACCTAAACAAAAAGCTATCCAGTGCTTCTTGGTTTCACTCTGTATCTAATTAAGATCAGTCTATAAACAAAGATATTCATAATTGATTGAATATGTCACAGATTGATGTTGGTAGGGTACCACTGAAAAACCAGGGAGCACTGAATAGCTGATTCGTCCTATTACGGAACCCCTCAGAAGTGTACACCCCAGACCCCACACCAAGGGCTCCAGGTTGACGGTGAACACCTAAACCTCTGCACCATTTAGTCGGCATCCAACGGTAAGATTCCTACATCCATCAATAACTGTTTCGCAATTAATTTTTTGATAAACAAATTGTTAACATAAACTAATTTATATTAGGTTCCTATTTTGTTTATAAAACCTATCATTATTACGTGATATCATTGATACCATTGAAAGTTTCACTATTCACTCGGATACATCTGTCAAATACATCAAATGAATAATCTAATTATAGTCAATATTAATGCACAAAGTAGATTCAATTTACAAATAGTTCACCTATACATTTGCCCTAGTTACAATATTTTACTGAAAAATTATAAAATAATCATGAAAAATTTATATGTTTTGTTTACATTTCACTTTATTTTATAAATATTATTACTGAATAAGTCAATCATATTTCAAACTTCTGATATAATTATTAGCATAGTGTTATTTTTAGTGAAACACTGATAGATTATAGCTTAACGCTTGATGATACTTTATCAATAATTGATGTTAACAGTTCATATAGTTGATATAGGATCTGTACGTGCACTGTATAGTTTTGTAATTTATGAAGCTACCAGTTTGATTTATGAATCCTAATTGACTGAGATGTTATTAATGACTAATCAGTGTCATGATTAAAAGTGAACCATAGATGTTAAATGAAATCCTAGACACGTATCTCCTTTCATTCATTAGGTGAATGTTTGCCTATGCTTGTGTTGAGTTAGCACTATATTAAGGATATTGCATATGTGGCGATAAGTGTGATCAATTACAGTTTTTATGACATCAAGTAAAATACATAATTACTTTAAAATCTTTGCAAATGTCATTTTTGCTTAGTCCATACTGTTAACCGAATTTCAGTACTTAAGTGACGGGCATTGAGATTCCAAAGAAGTATTAGTTTTGCCTTCAAGTTACAAATTCTCTTTCTTAATGACTATAATATAAAACTAAACCTAACTACATGTTTTCCGTACTAATAATTCATATCACATAACATTAATGGCATAGTACACACTGTGATTAGTCACTTAAACTAACGACCATAGTACAGCTATTTGATTGATGAAATTCTACTAACACTATGTATGTGTCAAACAAAACACTCACAACTATGTCATGAGCTTATAAACATTCATTAATTATTTACTGGTCTTAGCAACTTGTCGTTTGTATTTATTCACTGACTAACATTTTTTACTCTGATCGCAACTGATGACTTATTAGTGGACTGTAACTGATCATTCTCCATTACTAATTGGTGAATTCAGTAGCATTTAGCACGTAACAAACGGAATTCGAGTCCCGGTGTAAACATCAATACTAGGATGCAAGTAATTCTAGCAAACGAGTCCCAAAAAGGAAGATACACGAATCCTAGATTCCTCTTGCCAGTCCACAATTAAGTTTAAAGGAAATATGCTTGTTATATTTTATTAAATTAATAATGGATGTTTTAATTAAAAAAACTTCACAATGAACTGAATTGTCATTAACACGCATCATTTCAAATTAGCCGCCAAAATTCAATTTTTAAATCAAGTGTTTTCTTTAGCGAAAATATTAAAGAGAAGAATTTTTGAAAAAAAACATTAAAGAATTCTTAAAACAAAATATCATTTAAACTAAAACAATTCAACTATTTCGACATAATCAATTTATTGCATGAAACGGAACTACAGACTACTCGTAACCATTGATTAGAAAAACACAATAATCTTGAACATTGAAATCATTCAATTGAAAGTAGGATATCTCATTATTATATAGAATTATAAACAACTAAACTAAATTTCGACAAATTTTCATCTATATTTTTTTTAATAAATGCATCTTGTTTTATTGTTCTAATGATTACACTCAACTAATATTGAATAGTTTTCTGTCAGTTTTATGCTTTACAATCACTTTTACTCACTCCTAGTTCACTTTATATTTCTCTCCTCTCTCTCTCTCTCTACATTCTACACTGTCCTTCTTCATTTCCTGCTTCAAGTCCAACTGATGGTTGTTTTGTTTTCCTTCTTGTTAAACAGAATGAATTCTTATTTTGATGAATTATCCGAAAACTGGTTTGAAGCTGAATAAGAGTGTATGTATGTATGTGTGTGTGTGTGCGCTCGTGCCAAAGATACAGAGAGCAAGAGAGCTAAAGAAATGAAAGAACTGGAGTCATCAAAGAATTTATTTCATTTAAAAACACTGAATCAAAATTTTTTTACTTATGAAAGATAATGTCTTTTATGTAAATTAGTCAACATCAATTTTATAGAGATTCTGTTATTTTCTTTGAATGTATGAATGGTAAAAATGAGAGTTCTATCATTCAGTAGATGAATATGCAATTTCATAGGAATAAAACGATTACGTATGAATTATGTTCAATATGAATGTTTCCTTGATTAACATTTCTTTAGATGTTAACTACTGAAGTTTTAGAACTAATTCAGTGATTCAAGAATTAACGAATTGCTATAAAGCCTAAAGATCTTTATTCATGCATTACTAAATAGTTTCACTCTTAAATGATAATTTTTTTTGAATTAAAATCCTTGTGTAATGTTGTTATGACGCGAGAAATTTTTGGTGAGGTGATCGAATGCCGATTGAATGTGCTTAGTACGATAATAGCGCGTCTTCCCTATGCCCAGTGAATTTCAAGCCAGGATGAGAAAAACACAAGACGATAGACCAGCCAGACAGAATCGAATTATATTTCATACATTTCTTTATATATACATAAAACCAGACCACAGAGCTAACCAATTAGGAAATTAACATGAATACAGGACTAAGGAAATAGTGGCAGTGAATAGAGACAACTTGTACATAACCAATTAACTGTAGTTCATAGTAAGAGACAATACACTAAGAGTAAATATACTAATCAAGAGGATAGGGTAAGAGGAACGTAACAATAATAGAAACAAAATGTTAATACATTACCCACAGCTTAGAATAATTGAAAATAGTGATCTAAAACACAAGTTCTGAGAGTTTGTTACTATTTTTTATTGATCCGGACATAACGAATGTATTACTCGATTTCAACAGTCTTTTCAATACTTGATAATAATTAAAATCTGGTGGGGAGGGTGATAGAGGTGTCAAACCTATAGATAATTTCTTAAAAAATTCCTGAAGCAAATCAATTAATTAAACTACCTTATGAAAATTAGCTGGAATAATATTTACAAGATGATTGTATTATCATTATTTAGCAAATTTAGGATGTGTCGTAGATTTTCTCAATGTTGCATATAATTCAGTACAACCGTGCTAGAAGTACAGATCTTTCTGTATGTATCGCTTATTGTTTTCTTATCAAAATACCAGACAATTCACTGATTCTCAATGAAATTTCGTCCTTGTTTAAGATTCACTGAAGTTATACACTTTAAAATCTAGCAGATATGTGTATTTATACTGTTGAGTAATTGTGAAGTAAGTTGAAAGAATTGTCCAGTTAATTCCTATTTTAAATGTTTCTTCCCAGTTTAAGTAATATTTGGCGAAGATTTTTAATTCCACATTACGAAGTGATTTACATTCGACAAGTAATAAAAATCCAATGTCGTTAAACAGCTGTTTCGTAATTGTTTGCGAAGTTTTAACAGTGACCATCTATTCCACGCCAGGAGTCAAACCCAAATTTGTCAATATAAAGAATTACCAGAAGTATAACACTATACCATACAGCGTAAATGACAAACTGAACTGTTATAGAAAGTCTACATGTTATAAGTGTATATTTAATAATGCACTAAGACTACTGGCAAGAATCACTTTAGTACATACTTACATACTCCTCATCTTTACATTATACTTACACTTAATAGTGTATTTATATACCAGTGAAATCCATGATGCATCATTCTCCTTCATTCGTAACGCATCATTTGAAATTAGTTCCGGTGAAACTAATAAGTTCATTTCCACATTAATAAATATTCACTGATTTCTTGTTTTAATGTGATTATCCACATTCTAATAAAATTATATTTAACTAATCAGTCTCATTCGTAACGAAACATGAGAACTAAAATCTAAATCTAACATTATCATTTATGAAATAGTTCATTTTGTTCATCTGTTTGCATATATATATACATGCATAATGACATGTAGTTATGTAACACTATAATTGTCTAATGTAACAATAAGCTAATATATGTTAGTTAACAATTCCGTGTAATTGTAATGAAAATAAAATTGCACCGATTTCTATCAATGACTTCATATAAAACCTTTTACAATACACAATGTTGCTGTTAATATGTGTAAAGTGGAATTCAATTGATCAATTTTGTCTATAGTTAAATACTAACAATTGAACAGTAATAAAATGCCAATACAGTTTAACAAAATCTGATTTAAAGGTAACATTTACAATCATTTGATAATGATACTTTGTCATAAATGAACTACTGAATTATTTTTTAAAAAAATCAATTGAATATATTGAGATTAGCTGATGAAGTCCAAGAAATCGAAACAAATCACATTAATCTTGTATTCTAATTTAATATTTCTAAATAGTTTGTCTGTTTTAATTTTCTTATTCAATAGAGCCTAGGATCTTGAATAGAATTAAACTATGAAGTATAAACAAAGATTAATGTTATGTTGGGAGATTTCAGAAGGGCATTAACCTTTCGAACTGTTTTCAGAAGAATGTTATATATATCCATTATTTTATTTCTATTATTGTCATATTCCCATCACTCTAACCTTCCACTAGACTCATAAACTTTTATCACACCTTCTGTTACTCAGGAACTAAAATCAATTAATTAGGAATCTGTTTCCCCCATCCTCTCCCAATCCCTAGTCATTATTGTTACCGTTTTCTATAATTGTTATTTTTTCTATTGATCCGCTATGTGGTCAGGTTTTGTATGTATATGAATGGTTGAGTGAAATATAATCTGTCTATCTGCTAACTGGCTTAGTTATCTTGTGTTCATCATTACGACTTGAGGACTAGTAGTCACGTGGCAAATGTATGCATGCATTGAGTAGTATTATAGAGGTCACTGTTTTCTAAGTAATTGCCCCATTTTTCAAGATATAACAATAATAATAACAATTGTTTGTATTAATGAGATCACAAAATGTGAACTGATATACCATACACTTGATTACTGATAATCCCACACACAACTTTAACACTCAGATGCCTTGAATCCTCCACCTTCCAAATCAGAAGACAAAAGGATAGTAGGAAAAAATGTCTATACCTGTTATATTGGCTGATTCAAGAAGAATAACTAACTTTCAAAACTGTCGTTTAGAAAACTATTTCATTTATTTTAGTAAGTGTAAATCAATTGTTTTATTTCTATTATTAACATGTTACCCTCGCCTTAACCTCCTACTAGACCTATGAACTGAGATCATGTTATTTTCCTCTCAGTAACAATAATTAATTAACTATGTATATGTTCCGTCAGTTCCTAGCCATCCTTCTTCCTCGTATGTTTAAATGTTATTCGTATTGATCTCGTGCGTGTTCAAATTTTGTGTGCATATAAACGACTGAGTGAAATATAATCTAACTGATTGGTTGTTGACTAGCTTATCTTGTGCTCTTCTATACGGCTTGAGGACTAGGACTCACAAGGTAGACGTGTGGGTATAGAACAGCTACCCTAGTGTTTGGGTTTACCAGTATTAGTTTTGATTAAGATGACCGTTTCTGTATATCTTGATAGGCCTTAGTTTCACGTTCTAACAATTTCAACAAGTGTTAAACATACACAAAATACTAGAATATTTATAGCTTTCTGTGAAAGTGAAATCGTCAGTGCAGTTCATCCAATTTGCAAATAGTAGTTTTCAGCTATTATTCAATTAGTAAACTCAGTGCCAAGATTCTGAAAAGTTCTACTGATCAGTGATTAGACAAAGTGTTTTCGGCTCTTTCAGGGATTTTTAAAGCTTCGTCGGTTTACTGAGAGCTATATCTTGTACCTAAAGAGAACTGTCTAGGGAATATATGTTTAAGTACTTAAGGTTTTGAGGGCGTCAATTCTGGTATCACTAACTGGTCTAATGGTAAAGCTTTCGTCACGGAGATAGACGGTATTGGGTTCGATCCGCTTTGAGGTCGTGGATGAGTACTGCTGAAGAGTTCTATGCTGGGACTAAACAACTGTCCAACGCTTTCAGGTGATCAATGGTTATCTGATTAAAATCAATTCGTGAAGTCAAAATTGACAGTTAAATATCTCCACAACCCCTGATTATTTTGAGAGGTTTAATTGTGTATAGAATGAATGCTTCTTCGTTTTTAGTACTACTTATCTGAATGAAGTCACACCTTGGTGCTTACCTATGTATCGACATCAATTATTGGACCCTAACCCGGTATAATCATCCACACTGAAATGATGAAACATTTAAATGACAAGGCTGAAACTGAAATGTCTGCATATTATAAGTTTAGATTTCATTATGAATAACTGAATAGCTAAAAGTTAAGCATTCCTGTATGATGAAAACCTATCCATGTTTATTGGTTAACTGAAACCTCTGCCTAAATTCTGCATACAAACGAGATAACCAATACACTTGAGAATTTAAATAATATGTTTCAAAACCGCTCCAAGCTAAATAATTGTTTTATTCTTGCTAGTGTAAATCATTTGTCAATAATTGCATTGAATAATCGATGTAATATTTTACTGAAGTTAGAAATCCAAACCACAGGAGACCGATGTGGCTTTCCCTGCTTCTCTCGCTCTGTGAGATCACGCAGTTTTGGTTTGATCCCTGGCATAGTAATCAGTGTTTACTCCACAAATGAAAACAATCTACATGTGCTTATTGGTTACCAACTGTGCTTAAAGTGAGACTAAAATGTCGTATATAACAATTCTCAATTCACACAAACAAAACTAATACAAATTTCTATTAAACCTATTTCCAACTTTGTCTATTAGTTGGTTATAAGTAGTATTATTCAAATAAAGTATATTATTCCATTATTTACCTTTATGATGATTAATAATGGTAAGATATAATTGATGAAATATCACAGATTAATCCTGACAGGGTACCAATGAGAACCAGGAAGCATTGGACAGCTATTTCGTCCTAGTATGGGATTCATTAGCAGTGCGCACCCTAAATTCCGTCCTAAAGTCTTAAGGTCAGTGAACGCCTAACCTCCTGCACCACTGGGACGGCGACTAATGATAAAATTCCAACGATCATCATTTTGGGATATAAGTGCAACGATTATTCATTGTTATTGGCGATAACTGTCTCAGTCTCGACACGTTTGAAGTCCATCAGTCATGACTTCAAGATATTTTTGAAGCTCTAGTGAGAAATAGTGACTAATGGAGTTTAAACCTGTCGTCGCACTATAACACAAATCGATGGAAGTGGTAATTCTGCCATTGGATATTGGCCCGCTTGTTGGTGCAGAAGATTAGTCATTTGAAATCTGAGTTCCATCAGGCGCAGTCTCAAGTGCTAACGGCTGTGGAATTCCATACTAGGAATAAATATTTGTCCAGTGCTCCATAGTTTTCAACGGTATCCTACTAACATCAATATTTGATGAATTTAATAAAGTAAAATTTTATACAATCGTCCACAATCCACCTCAAGTCAATCAAGTAATTCTTAGATATTGACTAACTGCCGTTTATATTCATTCACAAATGTTTATAACTAGTCTTGCCTTCTGTTAATAATTGCTTATCACCATAGAAACCAATCCTCAACTACCTCGTGACCAGTCAAAATAACAGAAACAAAATAAAACATATGAACCACTGTAGTAGCATTTCTTGAGTTTCGCAATAGTAAATCACTTCTCTATGTGATATAAAGACTTTTTCAAAACCCTTACGTACATTCAGTTGATAAACATAATTAATTTATACAAATAAATGAAAAGGAAGAAAATGCATAACAACTAATGCACTTTTAGAGATATTATTGCCAATAGGTTGAAGTAGACCACCATGTTCTAATTAAACAAGTTCGTATTATTCCCATGCAACATATTCTATAATCTAATTAGGTTTCATACAATTCAGTAACAATGTCTAGCTAAATGAACCGTTTCCATGGGAACGTTTCCTTTATTGTTACTTTTACAACATTTTCAAATTAGAAAAGCTGTCGTTTGTTTTATGTACTACAATATTCGTATGTCACCATCATCAAACTCTAATAACATCATAGCTGAACTAACAGATGTTATTTGAGCATTTGAATATGTCTATCTGTCTTAAAACTTGCTTTTATTACAATCTTTAACATTGGAGATTCAGCTGAAAATTATTTTTCGTTAGTGTCAGCAACTTCATGTTGATGATGATGATCATGATCATGATAGGAACTGAAATTGATCAACCTATATTACCAAATATACATTCTTATGGGATCACTACACGAGCATAATTACAGTTGAATTACAGCTGGTTCGAGGTAACCAATGACAACACTTCATCTCATATGAGATTAGTCCTAGTGTTCCAGTATTGATGTTTAGATCTAGAAGTGGAATGTTGGACTAAACAATCAAGTAGTCAAATGTTATTATTTCGTCTCTTTCTCATCCATTCTATTCAGAAAAGAACCATATACATTTCCTGTGTGTGTTTGGCAATATATTTAAAAGAAAAACTTAAAAGTTGTTCAACAGTTAAATGATCTTCACCTTCAAACATCCATCGATGCTGAATAAATCAATTCGTAAATCGTGAGAAAAGAAAATCTAAGTTGTCTAGTCTTATTTATTCATAGTCAAATGGTTAAATAATAGTCTTCCAATTACCTTTTCATTGGTCAATTCAGTTGACCTTATTTTGACCTTTGATTATTTTCATGTTATTTAATAACTCCATTTATTTATTTGTATTTTTCCTATATCTAGACATATCACAAATTGGGAAATCTACCATCGGATGCTGAACCTGTGGTGGAGTGAGTTAGCTGTTCGATATTAACCTGGAGCTCCTGGTGCGGGATCTAGGGTGCACACTGCTAATGAGTCCCATACTAGGACGAAATAGCTGTCCAATGCTTCCTGGTTCTCATTGGTACCCTGTCAGGATTTATCTGTGATATTTCATTAATTATATCTTACCATTATTAATCATCATAAAGGTAAATAGTGGAATAATATATTTATTTGAATAGTACTACTTATAACCAACTAATAGACAAAGTTGGAAATAGGTTTAATGGAAATTTGTATTAGTTTTGTTTGTGTGAATTGAGAATTGTTATATACGACATTTTAGTCTCACTTGAAGCACAGTTGGTAACCAGTAAGCACATGTAGATTGTTTTGCATTGACGTTGAACACTTGTGGAGTAAACACTGATTACTATGCCAGGGATCAAACCAAAACTGCGTGATCTCATAGAGCGAGATATTCAGTGCTCTCTATTGCAAAGTTACTTTACCACCATCAATCTGTGATGAATCCAATCAACCAAGAACCATTTACATGTAACTGTTTCTGTCCTTAATTTTGAATTTAATTTGTACGTCTGCATGTAAGTATTGCTGTTTATTACTGTAAAGCCTGATGAAATCTACATAAAATCAATATTATTCGCTTATGTGCATTATTCTAGTTGCAATATTTAGTCACTTCGTTCTAATGACTTCATGAGTCATTTTATCTTGAAGTAATGTTATCTCTATGCGCTTCACGATTAACTGATCTAGATTAGAAAACACTTAAACACTATAAGTACTCACTCAAAACAATGTTCACAGCAGCATTTGAAATATTAGGCCACCATTTTTTCAAATTTCTCAACAAGTTACTTTTTCACTTTTGTTTTGTTTAAAAAGCTGAATCCCATCCCAAATTCCCATTGAGTACTTACGCGCCTATAGAAGAGATCTACAACTTATCGAGATCCAAACAAAGACACCACTGTGGCTAGCTACACAGATTATAAAGGATCAATATTCATTAGATGTATATTGCTGAAATTACTAGTGTTAACTACAGATTGCAAAAGTGGACTACCTTCAAATTCTTTTGAGTCTAACCATATACCTTAATTGTGATTTAATCACAGTTTAAGAATCATGGTTATATAACCTATATGATGATATTTCGGTATAACTAAAAGGTTTCCAGATTTCTCGTCAGCATCATTCTATCATCAAGAAAAAATATTGTGATGATGGCGGCATTGATACTTTCCTGAACACAAACTGGCATGTATACATGAAAACACTGAATACCGAAAATTCGTGTTATACTGAATATACTATTGAATTAAACCAATACTACTATTATTATATTTAAGTTGGATTGTGACTAGGCAAGTGGAATCCAGGACGCGCGTTTCGTCCTATTTGGGTACTCATCGGCTGGATGTACCTGTGTTCCATTGTTGATGTTCACACTGGGATTCGAACTTAGTCCGCTTCGTGTCAAACGCCACCGCGTTCACCACTAGGCTATTGTGTCCAGACAGTCATACTTGTGCAACAGGTACATATGTAATTCAGAATAAGCTTGTATCTTCCTGTTGATTTGTAATGGATTGAAACTGGTCAGCCTCTGTTGCCATATGTGCATCCTGAGCGGATTGCCTCTATATGGTGGTATTACACAAGTTATATTTAAGTTGGATTGTGACTGGCAAGTGGAATCTAGGAACTTACAAGCCTATTCTGTATTATTATTATTATTATTATTATTATTATTATTATTATTATTATTATTAGAAACGGTAAAATATCTTTAATTATATCAATTTCGAAAATGCTTATCATACAATTAGGCCAATTTAAATGTAGTTAGATGATAAATTATCATTTGATTTAACAACTTGAATAAACTTAAATAAACTGGATAACTGATAAATACACATGCTGATTGAATGATAACAATCAAGCTAATCGTGTGATTACTACGACCTATATTCACTTAGTACATAACTAATGTCAATGAAGTTTTTTTTATTATTCTTAAATTATTCTTAATAATTTCATTGAATAGGTATGATAATAATCAAGTGTATAGTTGAAAAGTTTAATTTTCATTTATAAATACAATTAACATATTTTATATTTAACTGATTGAACATTAAACAGATTCATGTACGACGTAGAACCTAACATGTATGCTCATGGATTCAAGTTGTCATATCATATTAGTAGGACGAGATCAAATTCATAATGATTAACAAAATAATATAATTGAATAGGAAGCAATGAAATAAATGAAAGAATAGTGAAATTTAAGATCTAGTAGAATATAAATAGTACATACATTTACGCCACTGTAACTGAATTTTATCCATTTCATTCAGCGCCTTCGACCACTGATCACGACTGTCACGTAGGTCCTAATTAGGTGACTTGCATCTGCCAATATGGTTTAAATCAGTTTTCAAAGACTTCATAGACTGATGCCATGCCATGATTCGACCGCCTCTGTCTTTCTCCTGTCCCAATCCTACTTCGGTGATCGTAGAGCGATGAGGCAGGCGCAGGTTAGGCGTATGCAACAAATGTCCCAAACAACTCAGTTGATGTATTTTTATGACCTCTTCGACAAATTTGCCATGTTTTCCTAGTACTCTATGTATAATATCAGTATTACTTATTTGCTTACAACTCATACTTCTAATAGCATTTGAGATCACTTCGTTAACAACTAAACACCTACTCCATCTAATAACTCTTCCACATTTACTCCAGTTCGCCAAATCTCTCTCTCACTTCTCCTACACGTGCCACTAGTGACCCGATTCCACGAAGCTCTATTCCAGGTTTACTTAAATCACGCTCTAAACTTCATTTTGCGACTTTTCCTGTAGAAACATAAACATACACCAGAAAGTTATATAAAAATTCCCCATTATGAATTAAAGCAAGTAGTTTAGTGAAGAAACTTTTTGACGACAACATTCTCATTAGCTGAACAATCGTCGTAATTTATATGAAATAATGAATGGGATAAACAAATATTTATTAAACTGAGGTGGTCTGTGGAGAATGGGATTAAGTTTTAGTTGACTGAGTTAGCCACAGATAGATATTGGTAGGGTTCCATTAAAAACAATTGGCCTGAGTCATGTTGATAGGTGCAGACTACTTGGTAGGGATTCGAGTGATGATCGAAAAAAATGGTTAAAGACTTTGGATGATATGGCTCACAATCGTTCTCAAAGTCGCAGGTGTGTCCATTCGTTGTCCTCCTTCAGATTCTAAGATTCTGAATTTTTCATAATTTTATTTTTACTGAATTGTATTCTTTTAAATCTTATTTTTGATCTCTTATCTTCTCCATTAATACTCACCCTGTTACTACATTCAATACTCTGAGATGTAGTCTGCAATTACATTTCCATCTGCTAATTGGAGCATCGCAACTTGAATTGATGTACGCATGTACTAAATTCTTCGTTGTAACTGACTGACTGATCATTGGAAATCAGGGATCATTAGACAGCTCTTTCGTCCCTTTCTGGGATTCATCAGTAATGCACGCCCTAGAATCTGTTTATCACAGTCATTATTTCATGTAAATTACGACGATTGTACAACAATTGACAGTGAAATCGTCAAAAAGAAAACTTAAGATTATTTATTGACTGGTGTGATCAAAAATGAAGTCACACATATATTTCATGTTTAATGTTTCGTAATCTGACTGACATCATTGAAACTCTCACTGTTCGATTTCTGTTTTTATTTTAGTTTGAAAATTATAGTAGTTATTGTCAATAATCTTACATGTGATCTAAACAAAGTGCTTCAGATTCAAGGGTGAGTACAATGCATTCATAAGTCATAATTATATTCTTCACATTATTCTAATGAAATTAGTTTAGTTTTAAAGAGATTTAAATGTTGTAGCATTTTCACTCAGTACATAAACATAAGTGTATGTGCTAAAGAGATAATTGTAAGTAGTGATTGAACTTAAAATAGATAATCAGTGTTCTCATGATTCCAAGTACATATTTATTAATGTGTTCCGCATATTACGAAATCAACCTGACTTATAAGTTAAGAAGGGTTTCCTGTCAACTAGCAAAACCTACGTTAAGTAACTTCACACTAGTGGTCACAATGTAACTTACTCAGTGGAATTCGATTAGTATATGAGACTAGATAAACATCAAATCGACACCGCTTAGTGATCAATCAATGAAAACAGGTTAGCTGAGTTATGTATCAATTAAAATATATACAATTAGAGTTATTATTATGATTGCGAAATCAAAAGTCAAGATTCATTGCAAATTGTTTCATTATACACATTATATTGCATCATATTTTAATGTATTTAATATGCACAAAGACAGTTTTAAATATAAGGCAGTTGGAAGACCTTTATTTCAGCCATTTTTTCATGATTTGAAATATTCTTGAATGTCATTAAAAACTAGTCTCTTTAGCTGCCTTATCGCAGATGTGTACTGATGAAGAGTATTTCACTAAAGTGAAACATCTTTCGAGTGACAGTTCCTGATTTCTGTTGTTGTTGTTATTTATTCCAGGTCAATTATCAATTTAAAAATCAGAGTCAATAATCTCACTATTCAATCATTACGTGAAATGTTGGACGAAACACATTGTGAAAAGCCTCAACCTAAGAATCACATTCGAAATAAATTGTATTTACTTCTTAGTAAGCACTTGAGTAAGTAATCGCTACCATTAACTAGAAATGCTTAAACGCCAATTTCCTGTGACCAAATCTTGTTTAAACATGTAAAGTATAAGAGAAAACT
This sequence comes from Schistosoma japonicum, assembly GCA_025215515.1. Classification (NCBI taxonomy): domain Eukaryota; kingdom Metazoa; phylum Platyhelminthes; class Trematoda; order Strigeidida; family Schistosomatidae; genus Schistosoma; species Schistosoma japonicum. The sequence continues at coordinate 41,944,391 of CM046063.1, read as the reverse complement.
AATACTTCACTTTAACCAATGAAGTCATGTTACCAGGATAGTGAAATTTTCAAAAAGAAACAGTTTATAAACATCATTACTCCACTTAGAGATTATGTAAAAGTTAGGTTGTACTAACCTTGAATTCTTCATCAGTCATCACTGAGTCAAAAACTAAATAACTTTGAAGTGAATTACAACCTAGTGAAAGATGAGATCTAGAAGTAATGGATAATTACACTTAATGATATCCTATGCTACTTGAAGATGTTAGGTAGTAAGAGTTCAAACTTGCAACAATCTAACTGTTGAATCATTTTAAATTTTAAATAATTCAGTAATTAAAAACAATTCATAAGTAGAATAGCATTTATGTGGCCTTTTATACATGAGGTAATTTACAGGAATCTATAAGAAATTCTACTTGAACTATGGAACACTGAATGCCAAAGATAGTTTTCCGTGAAGAATTTACCTAGTTTTCGGTAATACCAAACACTTATTATTATAACTTGTCAGTTTTTGAATATTACTTATTATTCTATAATGTTCCTCACTTTTTTTCTTGGATTTCTAAAAACAATCTATGTGGTATTGTGTAGAGTATTGAAGGCTTTTAGTAGAGTGCATATTAAGACCATTGATGTTACTATAAGCACAATTGTGGATAAACATTTGAAATCCTGTAAATAATTACCTAATATTATTCTACAAGATATAGATCATCTTCTGCATTCATACTTATCACCTTGAATATCTTCTGGGAAAACACAACACCGCTAATTAAGAATTCATAAACTCCAAGAAAAGAATAAACGCTTTACTATTTAGTTTGTAGAATACATTGTACGCCGAGTGAATGTTATTAAGGCTGATCTAATTAGAAATCTTTGTTATTACGAATACAGGTATAAAGACTACTGTTTTGTATAAAATTTTCATCTGAAATTTACGTATAAACGTATTTCGTTAGATGTGGACATAGGCGTAGTGGTAATAATGTTGGTAGTACTAGTAGTGGTAGCAGTAGAAGTACCAATAGTAAAAGTATGTTGACATTCATTAAATGTGTTTATAACTCCTTTACATTTTGCTTTTAAAGCTAGAAATGATAGTAGGAAATGATCAATTCAATCTTACTATTAATAATCTATAATTAATAAATAGGTACTTCATTCGTTAGTGTATATTCAGTAGAATGTGGATCTATCAGCATACAATAATCGAACATGTTTCTCTTATCCTTCATAGACATATCAAGTAAAAAAGATGATTTCATAAGAAAGGCATATTATCATAGTAGAAACTATTGTCCATATTTAAGAACATAAACTTTTGGTCAACTCAACATTAAGTGTTGCATAAGGTATTGAGGAGATTTCTTACATTTTATTTGCTTACATGTATTCTAATATGCCTAAATCTAGTTCTATCAGAATATAAACAAAGGAAAAGATATAAATGAAATGAACATAGTTTCAATTGACAGAATGACACTTGCTAATCGTTTTCAAGATTATTTAATAACAAATCAATGGGAATATACAAATTCATCCTAATACTAATGTACCCATTGCACAAGTGTGACTGTTTGGACTTAGGAGTCTAGTGGTAAATGTGGGGAGCGTTTGGCACAAAACCAACTGAGTTTCGATTCCACTGCAGGTACATCCAGCAGATGAGTTCCAAAAAGAACGAAACGCGCCTCCTGGATTTTATTTTCCAGTCACAATCCAACTTAAGTAATTATTTGATAATTGTTTATAACTATATGAGTGCAATCGTAGTTGAATTTGTTATTGATTCATAATATTTCATCGCATACTGTATTGACAGTTTTTATTCTGCTATCCATTCCCTAAACGTACCTATATTACAATGATAATATTTATACCCAAATAAGAAATCCATCTGTTGGTGTAAAATATCATAGCGTTATCCCCTAAGCTACTGATTTCAGATAACAATACTTATGCAATGAATATGTATATATATTGACTCAGAAACTCTGGAAGATGTAAAAACTATTACATACCTAGGCAGCGTCATCAATAAACAAGGAGGGTCTGATACAGATGTGAAGATGCAGATCGGGAAGGCAAGAGCAGCACTTTTACAACTGAAGGACATCTGAAACTCAAACCAACTGTCAGTCAACATTAAAGTCACAATTTTCAATACAAATGTGAAGACAGTCCTATTATATGGAGCTGAAACTTGGAGATACAAGTAATTATAAATATATTTTGGCGCAAGATACTTCGGATACGTTGGCCGGATACAGTCAGCAGCAACTTACTGTATCAAAAAGCAAACCAACTAACTTCTAGCCAAGGGAGAAACTAGGGAAAGACGCTGGGGGGTGGATAGGCCACATACTGAGGAAATCTCCAAACTTCAGCCCAAGACAAGCACTAACTTCAAATCCTCGAGGTCAAACAAAAAGAGGATGACGAAAGAACACATTACGCCGAGGATTGAGGATAGATACGAAAAGAACGAACAGCACTTGGAAATAACTTAAGTTGAAAACAAAGAACAAAGTTGATTACAGATTGCAGATCAACGGCCAATGCTTCACAAAGGGGGTAACAGGAATTGATTGATGTATATATAAACCCTAAGTGAATTGACGTGATAAGGAATTACATCCAGGACTCCACTTCTTGTTCGTAATCCAACTTTAATTATGCCTGTGAATTGATGTCGTATCAAGACAATTTACAATGGACTGCATATATATGATAACAGAGACTGATCACTCATAGTTCTTAAAAGTATAAACCGCAAGATTGAATGATTCACAACTAATAATATTACTATCAATCTATAATAAATTCCAAGTAGCTAACGAAGTTGTTATCATTAGTTATATTACTCCTTACACAGAACTGTTCGATATTACTTTTTCACTGAAGGTATGCTCTCTAATACACACCATTTTCCACCATATTACCCTTTACTTTATACATTCTTATGCAAAAGAAGCTGTACAAGCCAAGAGAGAGAAAGAGACAAGAATTGAGACTCAGTGAATAAAGTTTGTATGTGTACACACAAGTAGAATTAAAGTATATACAGTCACATTAATAATAATCAATTTCATTTCACTATCTCAGAATATAAAGAATAATGTGTAAAGAACAAAAATAGGCAACCATCAATGATAATTACAACAAGAAGAAATTTTCATTGTCTATTCTCAATTCATATGGATTAAAATGAGATAGAGAAATATGCTTCTTTAAATCAATAATATTTCTCTATTTAATCCCACAAACAACAGAATGAAACATAGTGACAAGAATTACACAGACAATAAATATAGTAGAAAGAAGAAAGAACAGAGAAAGATTTAGTTAACCGATATAGATGAATAGGTAGAGAGATAGTAAGATAGTTAGTTAGTTAGAAAGAAAGAAAGAAAGAATCGACATTAGTCCGAAGTTCTCACTCATTCTATTCATGTATGTGTTTAATTTTTTTTCATTTCATCGAAAGAAGAAATGAATGCCAATAAAAACATGGAAGAGAAACATATAAGTTATATTAGATTATCTAGTTTTACTCAACAGCAATAATGATTTAAGGTGGATTGTGACTGGCAAGCAGAATTCAGGAAGTGCGTTACATCCTACATTCAGGACTCGTCGGGTGAATGTACCCGGATCCCAATGTTTATGTTCACACTAGCATTCGAACTCAGTCGGCTTCATACCAAAAAGGATGAAACAGGCGGCTTGGATTCAAATTACTAGTCACAATCTAACTTAAACATTACTTGCGATTTATAGCTATATCGAGGTAAACCACTCAGGATGTACATATAGCAATATAGGCTGACCAGTTTCAGTCTATAAAAGATAAACTGGAAGATACAAATTTATCGTAAGAAATAATGGTTATTAAAAATTCAGAAGCATGAGTAGATTGTGAAGGTGTTGGGAATGTGTGGGGATTAAAGGTATGGCATAACACATTTACTAGAGGCATAATATCACGAACTAACCTTAATAGACAACCATCGAGAGTTATGGTCCATAGAACACTTGTTTATTTGTAGGAATTTTCAACAGTGTACATCTACCATCATGTAATGTAAAACATTGAGTGCCAGCTCAGAGATCAAATTATTAATCTCCACCTGATAAACAAGGTTTTCCGTTCGATCCCTAGTGAGATGGTGGATATATACTGCTATCGAGTAATTGTGTTCTATGATAAAAGAGTAATCCACACCTTCCTGGTCTTCAAAAACCCCTTGTTTAGTCTGGGTTTTGTACTAACTGACACTAATTACTGTAATGTACACATGATACAGACGGAATTAATACTCCAAACGGGATTTAAATTCGTGTTACCCCGTGTAACAGACGATAAAGTACAATCATTACTGAAAAGTAAAGAGTGGGGGAGCGTTAGTTACTCATTGATCAACCAGTGTAATTAATTTAACCAGACAGAGTTTCAGTCTGACCCACAAAGATACTACTCGGTAAGATGTCCAAGTAGCTGTGGCATCTACGGTGACATCTATCAATGACTTTAATCAGCAGGTCAAAAAAAATCACTGTATCTCGAAGGCTTCTGTTGAGTTAGTGGACTTTCGAAAACTTATCCCATCAGGCTCCGAACAAGATGAAGAGCGAACAGTAATCGGGTACAAACTAACAAAAGGTCTCCGAAACGACTGTGAGCGGTCGGGGGTAATGAAAGCAAAGGAAATGAAAAAGACAGCGGTGTAGGATAACACTAAACAACTTTTCAAGTTAATTAAAGAAACTGGGGTTAAAAAATCAGGTGTTATTAAGACAATCTCCGGAAGGGATGGCACGCTTATTATCTCTTAGTTTAGACGCTTGGAGCGATGGGCTGAACACTCCATGGAGCAGTTCAGCTGGCCTTTAGCTGCTCTAGAACTTCCCACTATTTTAAGACAACCAAAATGGAAACTCGAGTTAGGTCTCCCTGGTTCTTCTCGAAGTCGAAAAGGCTATAACTAATCTAAAGGAGGAAAAGCAGCGGGTCTGGATGAATTATCTCCAGAGGTCTCCAAGGATGGTTGTACCACTTTGACAATTTGGCTGACTGATATTTTGACTAAAGAATGGGAACTTAACATAATTGTACCTTACTGGTGTCTATCGTTAATTGTCCCAGTATATAAAAAAGGGTCAAAGTCGTTAGACCTGGTCCTGGTGGCACAGACCAGATATTTACCATTCATCGGGTTTTAGAACGCAAACATACTTTTCGACGCCCGATAATGATGGTTTTCCTTGATTTGGAAGCTGCATTTGACTCTGCAGACCGAAAAATTCTACGGCAATATCTTTCATTGAAAGGCGCACCCCAGAAGTACATAGATTTTGTTAAGGCTCTTTACTTAAACACTATTAGTCGTGCCAGAGCTAATGGTGAACTGTCATTTGAATTTGTAACCTCAAGTGATGTCCATCAAGGCTGCCCACTGTCTGCATTTTTTTAAAATTTCACAGTCGATTTACGGTTGAAAATTAGACTCTAATCGTCTAACTTTTCAGGAGTTGATCTCCTACCAGAAGATCTACTTATTGACTTCGAATATGCTAATGACATAGTCCTGCCTGGCTAAGACGCTGATAAGATGTAGAATCTTTTGACTACAATAAGCACCAATGCAACCATATTCAAAATGAGTTTCTCCCCTTCTTAATGTAAACTATTGCTCCAGAACTGGTCTTCATCGAAAGCTAAGCTAAAGATAGGTAGTGAGGTAGTTGTGCATGTCAACCACTCCACTTATCTTGGACGTCTAATTAACCCTATTGGGTTGTTCTCTGACGAAATCTCAGTACGGATTCAAAAAGCTCGTTCGCCTTTTGCCAACTTAAGTCACCTATGGCGTAGACGAGATACTCGTCTCTCAACGAAGTGTAGAGTGTACTACGCAAACAGTTTGCTGTTTTATTGCATGGGTGTAAAACGTGGCTATTAGGGGTAGTCGACACTCGAAGGTTATTGGTTTCTGACCATCGATGTCTTCGAAACATCACTAGCATCAACAGGGATCATCGAGTAAGTTAAACGAGGTTAGACGATGGATATTAGGCAGATGTGGTCAATCAGTCGGCGAGGTTGTGAATGTTCATCGACTGAGGTGGTTGGGACATGTGTTACGAAAACCTAACCACCATCTGCCTCGGCGCACGATGTTGACTGATATAGGTGCATGATAGGAGAGAGTCAGAGGCCGCCAAACTAAAACATGATATCAGTCCATGAAATCAATGACTGCTGATTGGAGTTGTGTCGGTAGCTGCCGACTACCTGACTGGAGTCCTCACAAATACTGTAACCGGAAGCTAGAAACACTAAGTGACATGGCCCAGAATCGGCTATAATGGCGCAGATTCATCTACTTATTTTCCTCCCTTAAATCATGGTCTTTGAATTATTTCATAACTTTCTTTCTACGCTTCCTGAACCATAATCTATATGTTCACACTTCTTGTTATTATTATTAGTATTATTATTATCATTGAAGTAACTTCTATTAATGTGGTCTTAGTTTTGCTGTGCGATAAAAATATGGCAACTTGGACCGATTCACACATGTGCCAGGTTCTATGTTGATCATATATACACATACATGGTGCAGCTAACAATACCCAGTTTCGTCGGTTCATAGTGTCGAGATATGCCCGTATGCTTAGGGCTTTAGATGTTAACCCTTCTTTATAAGATTTAAAACCTTTTTGATGGATTTCGCCTCCACAAAAATTAATGCTGTGCCGTGTTTCTATTGAATGTAATGCTATTCCTGACTTGTTTTGAGTTGTATAAGTTGTTCAGTGGATTTATGAATATGCTCTAAACAAAGTATATGTTCATTCACCCCTAAATTCAAATTTTGTGATATTTCTTCTACGTATATAGCATTACATTCACTCCATTTGATCTCATAGGTACAGTTTATTTGTTCTTTTTTTAGTACTTTATCCTTGATATTTACAAGTGAAGAGCCCAGTGTATTGTTTGTTTAGTTGAAAACATGTATACCATACTCATTCAAACTTCTTCTAATCTCTTAAGATGTTCCATTTCTGTATAGCAAAAACACAGTATCAATTCACTCTTTCAGTTGAACCTTCGGTTTACCTTTCCCATTACGTTTTTCCTTAAATATCTTTTTTAATAAACTTCTTAGGGTGGTTGTTTATTATTAGTGTTTAATTTAATTTCTTTATCTTTCATATCTGTGACAGTTTGGTGAATTCTGTTTATCAGGTTCCCAACAACTGTCACTTTCGTTGATTTAACTGAAAAATGATTTCAATGTCAGAAGTCATTTTAACGATGCTACTGATTCAATGCTACACATATATATGCATTAAGTTTAACCTATATATGTTATTAACATAAATCTTATATATATATATATATATATATATATATATATATATATATATATATATATATATATATATAATAGGACTTATTTAACCTGATAATAATTTCTTAAACATTGTGAATTGTCTAAATAACAAATGTTAGCTTGTTTACCTAGATATGCTGTTATATAGCAAAAATACATAATAAGTAGTATATATAGGTTCATTAAAAATAAACATGAGTTTTTATACTCTGTTTATAAATAATGCCTCCGTGATTCATTCTAATAAACAATAATATGGTGAATGAAATGGAACAACAAAATCATTTACATAGTAAAGTTGTTATTATTATCATTTCATTTACTTGTCAAACATTACAACAGTAATGCTTTTTCATTGACGTTTCATTCAGTGATATCAGTCCTACAGTAGGTTAGTCTAGGCATGAAAAGTTTATTGATAACAGTCGATGACTGAAAAAGTGTCCTGATAGATCAGTTTCTTTAAAATTACAGATATATCTTTTTACTTATCTGTGATAATTAGCACAAAACTTCGGCTAAGTAAAATTTATAGCTTCAAACCTATTGAACAAGTTGGTGACTACTGGGGTTGAGTAAAATAGTTGATTAGGAGTGATAGATTGAGCAAATCAAAATGAATGACTAATTTCTAGATATGGTTTTCAGAAGACTATTTCATATATTTTGGTTGCATTTACACCAGACGTTTTATTTCTCTTATTTGTATATTCCCCTTGCCCTAATCTCCCATTTACTTATTAACTGTTACTGTATCATTTTCCCATTAATAAACTATAACTAGTTAATTGTACACAAGTTTCGTTAGATCCTTATCATTGTTGCCCTTGCTCTATGTTTATGTTATTTTCTTAATCGGTTGGCAGTGCAGTCAGTTTTAACATGTATATAAAAGATGTTTGAAATATAAATAGGACTTTGGCCAGTTTATTTAGTTGTATCGTGTTGTTATATCACACTTTGAAATGGAAAGATCTGAGTAAACTTAAGGCATCGATTAATCGGTCTCAAGCTATGTGATCAGACTATTGGTTTGGCTTAGATCCCATCAATAATTTCGTCAAACGTTATGTGTATTTATTGAAACTGACAATATTTCAAAGAGTTAGCATTTGAAATGATAATTACTCAGTTCAAACCCAAGTGTGTATCAACATGGATTCTAATACCTCTAGATGTGACAAGTCCCAAACGGCTGTAAATTGGTATCCAGGATTTCTTCGTCAGTTGCAATGGATCATTTGTAAGTTATTTCAAAACTGAATAGCTTAATTGATTTTCTAATTATCATGTTGACCAAGATTATAACAACTTACTGCAAGCGGAAGTGAAGCTTAAAAACTTATTTTTTCACAAGTACTCTGTCGGTCTGTTTTGATGACGATCATTGGTAACTATTTCTCTAATTTTAGATCTTGTTAGCATCATGTGATTACATGCTTCTATTGTTCTATTTCGTTCATTTAATGTTTAACCATGTAACTATTTGATTACTTTTATAAACCATATCTATGTCAATATGTCTACTGAGTGTATATTGATCTGAATGTGAAGAACTAAATGAAGATGATATCTGCTGAAAGTAACCGATTATGTATGCTTATAAATTGAACCTTTCAGCTTAGAGACAAATGAACTCGTTGACAGTATTCTAGGCTAATTTACAACTAATATTACTTGCACGTTGTTATTCAAGGTAGTAAGCACAGCTACCTGTATTAGTTCTAAACTGTTTACATGAAATGATCTTGCAGTTACTTGAGGAAAAAAGAACTAATGAGATTTTTGCTGTGACTACGACCAGATAGACTTAAAAATAACGATTGGTAGATGCGATAGCTGAGTGACCAAACCCTTCCTCTAGAAGCTTGAATAGAAAGAGCAAACTTAGGAGAATGAGAATTAAGGCATTAAAACATTAGCTTTTATATATCATATACTGGGAAGTGCACAATGCAACGAAAGCTGAATTAGGGAAGATAACAACATCATAATAAGATTTCAGTAATTTAGAAAGAAAAACACAAATGACAATCTTTAATGAGTCTGTGAGAAGCGTATAAGTTGAACAACACAAATATCATAGTCTAACCGAATGCAGCTTAGCCGTAAGTGTCCAAATAGCTCGAAGTATTGACTCGATGGATTGCGAATCTCCGATTTTTTCGTCCCTGATATAATATTGTTTTGCACAGTATCTGAGTGTACAGTAGACATTTTTGCGACGATGCAATTCGAAATTTTATTTATAACTTCGGTCTAGGTGTATTATTCTCTCCTGAAATTGTGGATTTCTTAAACATACACGCCAACGGTACTCAGATTGAATACAGAACATGCACCTAATCTTATTTGGAGCTCGTTTCATATAGATATTACGTTTCCATTACACAAACTGAACAAGAACCAAATCGGCTATCAACTTTAGTACTTTCTACCAATTTTTCCAGTATCTCAAAGTTACAAATTATCCCACAAATAACCTCGCTTTTCATAAGAAAACCAAATTTAGAAGTAGAACATTTTGCAATTCTTCCTGCCTTGTGTTTTCCTTTAGGAGTTCGAGAGTGAAAGACTTCTGGATATTAAAATGTCTGTACATAAACGCACAAAAAATATAATATCCCTAACTGACTAAATATACTAATCTATGTATACATATTAAGTTACACATTTACTTAGTTCCCGATGGCATTGTTGAAGAAACATGATCTGTTGATCAACAAGATGTGCCTGGAGGCTGAATTCATTTAATTGTACATGATTTTGATATATTGCTGATATTTATTAGAACCCTTTACCAAGTTATTTCAAAGCTTAGAGTAAATATGTTTCGTACCATGAATTTCGTATCATTGACCCTACTATGGTACGGAGTCCAGGACTTTCAGACTTTATGTCGAAATTTCGATCATTAGACTAATCAGCTGGCATCTAATAGACTACTTTTTCTATCTTCAGTCAATTAGTGATATAACGTATGAGCTGATTCATTGCATTAGTAAGTAATTTCGACACTTTCCACTGATCACTGTCTTCTAGCTTGAAGTTCAAAGTTACCTCCTGAAATTAGCCACTTGTGAAATGGTACTGATTACAGTCGTAAGTGTTGTGGAGATTGCTCATTTCAAAATTTAAGCCGATGATTTGATATGAAACCTGGTGGACTCTGGTTGGTTCGAGGACTGAAGACTATCTAGAGTTGAAACAAATATCCAGTAACAATCCTTTTTCTCCATTGAATATCTGTTCGTAAGTCAATTTACGACATGAAAATCAAATTTGATTGTCACCATTCACACCCACACCCTAGCACCCAAGAAAACAACATTTTTAAAAAATGAGTATAAAGAAATAGTTAACCTTATACCTGATTTTCTGAACCAAAGACTAATGACCTGACAATGTTCATGAGTTAAATGACCAGTTTATCAGGTTAGACCACATATGAACAGTATAGAAATATTGTCATAACTTGTTTTAACTTGATTCTATTGTATTTTTACTACCACACCCTATAGAGTATTCGGTGTTCATTGGGTATGTTGTCTCCAGTATACAGAGAGCTTTTCTTAAGAGAATTAAAAAGCTACATATGATGCTTGCTATGAGAACTACACAGACTGATTCGTAGTTAGATTAGGTCAAACTAAATATAAATTCTATGTACATATAGTTCATGTATATCAACTAACTTCAAGCCCACATACAGTTGGTTGTCTATATGTAAATAAAGAATTCAATATAAAAGATTAGATAAAAATATATTTTGGAATTAAAATAATCCAACAAACTACTAAGGTTCCAATGCCCTAAAAACGAAGAGAGTTCAATCACAACTTGAACATGTAAACATAAAAAAAATGCATAATTTAAGAGTTGATACGTTCAAGAGATAATCTAGGTATCTACACCGAAATGAAAGATTATAAAGTAGCGTTTGATAAAGCACAATACAATCAATAACTTCAGAACCCTGTTTGATCATTATAATTATGAAAAATCAAATTCAATTATATGAAACTACTATTTTTAAATAGTAATCTAAATAGAGATAGTAAAGAGGTAACCTGTGTAATGCTCTGTAAGCTACACAGTTTAATTGTGAAATTGATATAAGTAGATAAAATAAATTTCGTAAAGATAACTAGTCACAAGTAATACCATCAGAGTAGACTGATTTGACTCTTGAGAATCATTTTTAGTAAAGTTGAACGGTAGTCAGTTATGATTTCTAAAAAGTACGTTCTGTTCTATTTCAAATTCATCACATGTAAATCTACCTACATTCAAATATTCATGTTTATGCTATGACTGATAGCTATGACTGAAATAACATATATAACTTTATACGTGTTATAACATCAGAAACTGCTATGACTGATGCCGGTCATCAATTATTTGATATGACATTGTGCGCATGAAGTTACAGTTACAAGCACCAATGCGAGTTCTTAGTCGGTCCCTGCACATCTGCTCCATGCCCACTCAATCCTAGGCAGGAAATCGAAGGAACATAAGCTGATGGACAAATCAGATAATGTCATATTATATAATCAGAATGTATTTGGATCTTCCTGTAACGAGCTTGGTTCGAGTCCTGGTGTGAACATTAACATTGTGATGCAGGTATATCCAGCTGACAAGTCCCTAAATAGAATGAAACGAGCTTCCTGCACTCCGTTAACCAGTCACAATCCATTTTAATTAAAATCATATTATATTTGAAGCATTCTTTTATACATACATCAGACCATGTAGTCAGTCAGCTGAGAAATTAATAAGCGAGGTAGTGGTCGCGAACTGAGGTAACGTGTACACTATCATTTAACTGTAATTCATAAATAGGAAATGATATATTAACAGTTAATGTGAGAAATGGGAGGATATGGCACGTGGTACATAATAATGATAATCTTTACTCTACACAAAAGCAAAGCAACTGAAATAGTCTAGTTAAAAATTATTGTTTATAGTTCTAATAACATTCAATATGAGCTACTACTTAAATATGCATCATTTATTTAGGTAGTGCCTAATTAATGTTACTAACTTAACCTAATTCCTAGAATAATAACACATAAATTCTCAACGACAAAAAATATGTTCGTTGAGCTATATATCACAAACTGATGAAAGTGGAAATCCTACATTTAGATGCTGGTCAGCCCAGTAGTGTGAACTATTGAGTGTTAGCCAGTCCATGGGGCAGAATCTCGAGTACTCACTGCTGAGAAATCTCATACATTCTATACATCACCAAATGATTAAATTGAATACACCATTCTATATTCCTTCATTAAGAAACACAATTTTCAATTATTAGTATGTTTATATCATGTAAACTATGCTTCATATCTGGTTAATTTTATCTTATTTGTATATCAAATATGACATCTGGTTGTTTACATAAGTCGAATGTGTTTAGATCTTCCCGTTAATTTGTTATGGACTAAAATTGGTCAGTCTTTGTGGCCATTTGTACATCTTCAGTGGATTGCCTTGATATAGCGGTAGTACACAAGTATTATTTTGAGTTACAGTTACATCCAGTCGATGATTTCCAAATAGAACGAAACACGCATCCTGGATTTCACTTAGCCAATCACAATCCAATTCGAAATATTATTTAGTCCTCTACATGTCTAGAAATAATTACATTAACAATAAATTATCTATCAATATTAATTAGTATATTAGATTGTATTATCAGTTTTTGTAAGATGTATGGTTTATTTGAAGATATTTGTAAGGAAGTGAATTACATCTGTGGTATATCTACGGAAGCTTCTAACAATTAAACTCATACATACGAATTTGTAGAAATTAGAAGATAGTGATTAGTGGAAGAGAAGATATATATGATTATAAGTAAAGTTTAAACGGGATTGTGATATCTATGCTGGTTGTATATCGAAGTTGTTTTCTGTAGTATTTCGTGTGTTGATCTGGTAGTGATCTGGTCGTGCACTTTCAAGTAATCGTGTCCATTGGAGCAAACATGGTCAGCATCTATGACGAAAGTCTACACAATTATTTACTTTGGGGGAATTATTTACTACTACATGAGAAAGGTGAATGGTTGGAAATGGTCAGTGTTATACCACACAAAGAAAAGAATGACACCATGGCTAAAATGTTGATAGTACAGATAAAGAAAATTCTAGGAAGTGAAGAAGTATAATCCTGTATGAGGTAATTTAGAGATATGCGAGATGTTTTCAAGTCCAGCTGTTCATTCTACCAAATAATATATATACCTGAGGTGTGGAAATCAACTGGATTAGTAGTAACCTTGTAAAGTTAGAATAGCAATCACAGAACTTACTAGATAACTTCATAATGCTTGGCATACACATCTATTACGAGAGTAGTTTCGATTAAGTCAGCCATACATTTGCATGGCTTTATGATAGAAAGCTGACACCCATTGGACAAAATGAAGTATGTTATATTCTTATGGTTGATTTCTTCTAACTCAGTCCCGTTGTGAAAATACAGTATCACTAAGGATTCTAGTTGTCCACAAAAAGCGCTATACTTCAATATAGTCAACTAAAATGGTATGACCCTTAGACTTCGATTTCAACACAGTTTTAGTGGTCTAATGATTAAACACTTACCGCAAAACCTTATTTTGATGTCTGGAAAAGTCATGGAAGCACACTGCTGATAAAACTCATATTACGATAATAGAGTTCGTCAGTGTATATTGGTTTTCAATAGTTTTACAAGGTCATTTCGTTCTATGAAACTTTACATTGAATAACATCTACAATACCCAGTAACACAATTCATTCTGCTATGAATAATAGAAGGTGGTTTGGGGATAGTCGGCAAGAAACCCTGAATCCAAGTTTCGTTCTACTTAGTTCTCGTCAACAAGACGTATTTAAAATCTTTGAGAAAATTTGTGATCCTCTGTGGATTTGATTTCGAATCAGCAGTTTCACAGTCTACACTATGAAAAAGGACTTACTATACAGTGATCAACCAGTATACTACGAATAGTATTATGTATGAACCTACTTGCCATCAAAATATTTAATGAAGTTTCTTATGTCTTATACTTCTGGCTGATTGTTTTTGTTTATCAATTTCATTTGAACTTTAACTTTTGTGTGCCATTTTTGTATTTTTCATTGAGTAACTTGATGAGTCAAGTTTATAGCTAACCTACAGCTAATGAATTAAAATATCAAGTTTATGTTTATTCACTGAATCGCAATAGTTTGTTTTTTTTATGTGGCTAGTAGTACAATTCAAGAAGTCGCCACATTAGTTCAACCTCATTCAACTGTTAGTATCTATACTACGAACTTAAAATAACTATCTTCTGTTTGAAAAACACCAACATGTTATTCAATAAGCAGGACAGAGTATACTGTTCAGTAGTTAAGAAGGTATTAGTAGTATATCGGCAATGATACCCCTGTATCTGACTGATCAGTCCTCGTTGTCTTGTGTACTACTTGATCGCAACTGTTGAATATGGCATTCAGTTACATATATTAAAATATTCGTTATCCAGCTGACAAGTCATGAGTTTCGTCATGTATGGGACTCGTCGACCACATTTATCCGAACCAAATAGTTATCCATTACTCACCGACAGGAGATTACGAACTTTCACAAATTCACACTTCGATAAAACTAATATTATTTAATTCTAAATATGCCATCTTGTATCAGTGCTATATCGGGTGATTCAAGAAGAGCAAATAACTTTCCCTACTATCTTTCAGATGACTAAATCATTTACCGTGATTATATGTAAATCGATTGTTTTATTTATATTATTCTCATATTCGCATCGCAATAACTTCCCATTTGACTCACGAACTGTTATCATATCTGTTGTTAAGTCAGAAACTATAGTCAAATAACTATATATATATATCCTCAGTTCCTAGCCAATAATGTCTTTGTTTTGAAAAAATGTTATTCTTCCTATTGATAGTTAAGTTTGTAAGTATATAAATGGAAAGGTAAAATATAATCTAACTGTCTGGTGGTTGGGTCAGTGGTCTTGTGTTCATTATTCCAGCTTTAGGGATTGTTAATCACTGGGTAGATTTATGCTCATTTTGATTGGTCCGATTGAAATGGTATTTTTCGATATATCATAATTAATCGTATTTCCCAAGACATAACAGTCAATTGCATAGTAAACAAATGTTCTTGAAACATAAAACTCAAGTACGATTTGTCAGATTTTAATGGATACTAGGACGAAATATTATGAGAAGACAAAACAGTTGCTGAATATTCCAAACGATACTTTATATGCTCTTTGTTTGTTGAAAATTATTTAATGATGAATTCCTTCAAACAATTATAACAGTATTAGTACTAAGTATTAACCCCTAATTTATTATTAGTTGTTATCAGTCACTACTGTGACTAATCTATGACTTAAACAATAACTATGCTAGTTTAGACTAATTAATCACTTCATGGAACTGTCTGCTAATTACAAATGCATAGGTATACATATATACATCTATAAATACATGTAGGCAAAAACCATACAACCTACCTAACAAATATTAAAACAATTGTCTGGTAAATTAATATGAATTAAAAAGTGAAAATCCACATAACTTAACGAATAAACACAACGTAGATAGACGACAAGTATAAACATGAAGTTAGTTTAACAAAACAATTTATGTAGGCTACCTCAAATTGAAAGTTGAAATGTTTTCAAGGTTAAATTGTATCCAGCATTTTCAGTCATTCAACCACTTATTTAGTAGGTAAATGGTGTATATCGTAACATCAAAGATAACATTTCGAATAAATCAATTTATTCACAATCATATGCTTTGAATATATTCAGTATAGTAAAGTGACAGACACAACCAAATAATAAAAACTGAACGTTAACAAACAGTAACCAGTTACTAAATGAATGCAAAAAAGGATTGGAAGCGTTGGATACAGCATATGAAATATACACCTAAGTCACGTAAAACCTTATTCTTGATTCTTCATACCAGCATAATTAAAGTGACAAGACATTCTTAGACAAATAGGTTTTATTTTGACAAAATCTATTATTGGTTACTTGAAATGTTCCATGTTCAATTTTTGGCTAAAGTTCAGTGTTGAGGAGATTGTCGAATATTAACTTGATATCATGAATTAGTTTGAACTAAACATCCACTGATCATCGAAAAGCATTGAACAGCTATTTTGTCCTTATACGGGACTCTTCATCAGTCCATTTCCACAAACTGAGTTGGAAATAACAAACTTTGGTATAGTGTTTGCAGCGGACCCAGGAGGTTTTTGGTTTGATCCTTAATGGAATCGTGCATGCTCACTGATGAAATCCTGCACTAGGAGGAAACAGCTGTTCAGTGCTTCCTGTTGATCAGTAGTTGCTTATTTCAGACCAGTTCATGGTATCTAATGAAAATATAAAGTTGACTAACGCACCTTTGATTTGGAAAATATTGTGTTTCTAGAATTTCACCGTTATGTACTATCGAAAATAATCTAATGATTAAACTACACATCATTGACTAACAATGAAATCTAGGATGTACACTTCGTTATATTTTATAATCCACTAGTTGTTATATATGTGCTTCCTGATGATGGACTATAAACATATACGAAACTAATTTATATGTTTGCCTTTCTACCCTGAAATGCACCTATAGATATTTTTCTGCTGAGTAAGTATATGCAAATATAGGATCTAATTAAAAGTAATAGTATATTTTTTATTCGAGAAAAAATAATTATTTTAGTGGGGGGGGGGGGAAGCATTGGTTTATTTATGGTTACAATAGCAGTACCATAGGCGATATACGTATGCATCTCGAAGAATTCAGGAACAATCTTTTTAACTAAGTTATTTCAGAATTCGATATCACTAACTTACCTGGGTTAGGTACCCTGAAGAAATTAGAAAGTGTCTCCTGGAGAACTGTTTTTTATGAGTATATCATTGTTCAGTAGTCTATTTCCATGACCTCACTAGATAATCGAGTATAAAATATTTAGGTTTCTATTAGATTACTAAACCAAAATACAATGGTTGATATTTCTGTGTTTAGTCAGCTCGTGACAAATTTTCTCGACATCAATATGGTTGCACTCGAAAACCAGTAAGATCCTGGGCTCTATTTCCTGGTTAAATCGGAGATACGTACTACTAAGCAGTTTCATACCAAGAAGAATCTGCTGTCCAGTGTTTCCTGGTATTTTGTAGTTTTCTAACTCAAATCAACTTATAGCATCAAGTCTACATGGAGCAGTCTTTATAACACCCAATTATAATTTATCTATAGTTTCCAACTGAATGTTGCGGTGACTCAAACATAAAGCGGATTGACTGAATTATAAATATCGTCCGCTATGATCTGGCATAGTAGTCTAATGGTAAAGCATTTGTCGCAGAGCCATATGGTGTTGGGTCTGATCCTTAGTGAAGTTATAGGTGCTTACTGATGGAGAGTTTTATGCTAGTACGAAAAAGATTATCAGTATTTCTTGGTGATCAGTTATCATCTAATCTATACCAATTGGTAATATAAATTAACACATATATTGTTTGCTTTTTATACTTGGCGAAGGTTGGTCTCTGTTGGATACCACTAAAATCCCAAGAAACAATAAATAACTGTTTTGATCTTAGTTTATATACACGCAAATTATTAAATCTTTGATTTGAGGTGGTTTATGGAGATTAGTATTGAGTTTCGATTAATTAAATTCGTCATAGATTGATTCGATAGGGTACCACTGAAAACCACGAATCACTGGACAGCTATCCCATCCTAGTATGTGACTCCTCAACAGTGCACACTCTAGACCTCTCCCATCCCTGGGGAGGAGGTGGTCTAGGGGTCAGGATGGTGAATACCTTACCCTTTGCGTCACTAAGTCAGTATCCACTTGTAGAATTCCCACTTTCATCAGAATGTGATATAGCACGTCGATTATCCATTGTCAACGGGCTAATAACTGTTTCAGCTCTCAATAAGTCTAAACTCTACCAGTCATAATTTCTCACTATTATCTTTATTTTCAACAATTTCTATTGGTTAATTCAAGTAATAATTTTATTTATTAATAAAATATTAACCAATCAAAATGCAGGAAAAAAATAATTTAAAAAATTTTACCTACTCTCATTTCATATGACTATTTCATTCTTTAAATAAATTAAAATAAATAAATAAAGGAAAATAATTTTTTTTCCTCTTGTTTTTACAAATAAATATACGAAAAATTTTATTGATTAATTCTTATTTAATAGATTTCAATGTGAGTTATGTATATGAATGTGTGTAGATAATGTAAAACACATAATGAAATGTTGTTACTAAGTGAAATTGTTGTTATCAATATTAATAATGCAATAAAATGTAACAATTCACATTGTGGTTAGTAAGTAAAATCTAGAAGTTGTGTTATGTCCACTTACTAGCTATAGTCTAAATTGTAATAGTATAAATGAGGTAATTTACTCAGGATGTATATATATGGTAATACTATCTAATCAATTTCAGTTCATAGCAAGTTAACGGTAAGATTTAAACATATTTAAATTAATAATGTGAAGTATATATTGGAAGTGAGGTGATTTTGTGGAGATAAGTGTTAAATTAAATTGTATTTATCATAGATTGATGTTGGTCGAGTACCAATGAAAATCTGTGAGTACTTGATAACCGCTTTATCCTAGTATGAAGTTTCGCAGAAATGTGCACCGTCGATTCAACCAGAAGATCGATTCCATAATCTTCAGGTCTCGGGGAAAACGCTGAACAATCTCCAACACTGAGGTGGCGTTCAGTGGTATAACCATTGATAATCATGGATAATTATTGATTGTTATCGGTCATTTCTGTTTCAAACCCCCTTTCCTTCCCCAAGTCTAAATTTTACTAATAAAGACATGTCACAAATTGATGAAAGTGAGGATTATGAAATTGGGTGCAGGCTCATTAGTGTAGAGTGTTAGGCGTTCGCGTTGAGACCTAAGGATACTGCTGGAATGGAGGGTGCTCAATGCTAAGGGATCCTATACTAGGATAGAACGGTTTTCAGTACTCCCTAGTTTTCAGTGATACACAGTCAACTATAAGTGTCATTATGAATACATACAACAGATAATAAATTATTTATTTACTTGACCAATATTCTGATTAGTTAATAACTGATTCTAATTTAACAACCTCATATTAGTGACATTAAAATACATTAATAAAGTGCAAGTCACATCAAACATGCTGATTAACTACATAAAGCATTTCAAGTATTAAATGTATCAATACAATGAGAGAAAAAAATCCTTCTACTAGAAACCCTAAATGTTTAAATGAGAAATTCTTCTAACTTTGTATTAGATTTTAATGATTAAAAGACTGTCACTTAGAAATGTAATAGATAAAGAAGAACATTACTATTATTATCATTAGTTAGTAGTATTAATAGTACTGAGTTACATTAAGCTTACAGCAAACATGAACTACTGACTGAATTGAATAATAAATGAACATGTAGAATGAAAATAAAATGAAACAAAAAAACGATATAATGTTCATCACAAATCAACGGGAACATACGAGCTTATTTTGATTACACTATGTACTTGTTGCACATCGTGTGACTATCCAGACACAGACTAGTGGTGAACGCGGTGGCGTTTGGCACGAAGTGGATCGAGTCGGAATCCTAATGTGAACAACAACATTGAAATGCAGGTACATCCAGCCGATTAGTCCCAAATAGGACGAAACAGGCTGCTTGAGTTCAAATTACTAGTCACAATCTAACTTAAACATTACTATAATTTATAGCTATATCGAGGCAATCTGCTCAGGATGCACATATAGTAATAGAGGCTGACCAGTTTCAGTCTATTAAAAATCAACGGGGAAATTCAAGGTTATTTTAATTTATGAATAGTTGTATTAATTTTGTATGAGATGTTACACTATCCGGACTCCGGAACTAGAGCTAGTGGTTTTCATAATCGAGTCTTGTCCTCATTTTAATGACAGTCGTTCAACATCAATAAAAGATATTACACTGTAACCTGGTACCGATGAATATTCCAACAGTTATCAGTATATCCTTATTGTAAACTAAGTCAGTTGAAGAACTGAACATTGGATTTAAATTATTTACTTTAGTATGGAATACTACCATCACGTGTAGTCAGTGGGTAGAAGCTCCATGAAGTATGCTTACAAACATGTAATCATATGAAAACACTTTAAAAGGTAAAGAGAACCTTACCTTCTTCAGAATATATCAGGCTATTTTAAGAACGTATCTCCTACTATACCTTGTTAGTAATAAGAATAGTAGTAGTAATCATGCAGTCGTAGTGGTAACAATAACAGCAGTAGTAACAATATTAGTAGAAGTAGTAGTAGTACTGGTAGTAGTACACTAATCACTTGTACTTCATACTTTAGATTAAACAATAAGTACTACCCTCTGTATTTTAAATAGCCTACCAAGAAACGTAGTATATGTATACATTAGTAAATGAAAGATAATCAAACTATATTAACTATTTTAATAACAATAACAACAATATCAAATTAAAGTAACAGTTTCAATGAACAGCTGACTCTTCCTTTATTCACAAGCCTTTTTCCATTTTAACTTTGGCGTCACTTAATGTTACATATCTATTCATTTAAAGTATATAAGTAAACAAATACAGTCATTAGAAAATGTATACATATTGGTCACCTATACTTAATATTAAATAGAATTATAATAATAACAATACAATTACTAATAATTATTATTAGTTTATGGAAGTAAAAGAAAAGTAAATGAGTCACTTCATGTAGATTAACTGACGGATTGTGAATATCCAATTGTCATGTTTATTCAGTTATTTACTACTTATTGAAATGTATATATTATTGATCAAGTTACAATGTAATGTAGTTACATGTTGTAGTGAATCGATTTCATCTAAGATGATATCCAACTAACTGAATCTTAATTATTATCTTGTGTTTGTTACTTTCATTCATTCGTCTACTTTTATTATAGTTGATAAATTCATCTTCTACATACTGGCGAAGCTAATGGTATTCATATCCGCAAACCTGAATATTTATGATCTTCATAAGTTTTACACTATGCCAGTTTTACTCATAAAATAATGATACTTATAATTTGTATTCTTGCATAATATGTTGATTATAACTTAAGTATTTTGTTGATTGGCTTGTTATCGAAATTATTTAACGATTGTTACGTAATATCGATTTAATTACAACCATCAACGAACTAGTAACTAATTTCAGGATGTTTCTAAAGTTGTAGCAAGGAGACGTGAACTGGTGGAATTCAGGTATATCAGGAGTGAAACAAGTTAACACCAACGATGATGAATGATCGTCGCACTATATTCCAAATTGACGAAAAATAAAATTCTACCACGAAGCGTCTGCACAGTAGTGCAGAGGGTTAATAGTTGTATAACCTGTTAAACTATATTTTAACTTCAATTACTGTAATTACTTTATTATCCTCCCTTAAATAAATAACTCATAAACTGCCTGCATGAAAACCAAATATCCACTGTTTCTCTCATTTATCTTTTCGTCTAGTAGATAAGAGTTATATATTACAGTGCCATTTTCAATAAGTATTTCATTTACAATCGTCTAAACCTATCCACAGTAATCTGTAATGAGCATGTCAGTATAGTGAAACTTGATATTCTAATGAATAGCAAGAAAATTATGAAATTAATAGATTCGTATGCACAACTTAGCTATTATAGGTCAGGATCAGAGAAACACTGTGAACTAATCAGGAAGTAGATTTCAACTTAAAGGTCAAAACAGAATAGTTTGGTGATTCGTGTTGATGATTTATTGTACGTTACTTAATTTCTACTGAAAAATTATATCAGCTAATTACGGAAGAAGGATTTACTTCGAAGAATAGGTTTATTTGTCTGTGGTGTATTTATACAGCTGGATGAATGTTTTCAGAAGTGTGTTAACCTCATATTTTGGTGTCTGAAATGCTGCCGAAAGAAATCTGTTAGATTGGGTTCGTTCTTTACACCTTCCAAAATCTCTCATCAGAATATAATAGTCCTAGTTATGCAGTGGTTATCAGAGACACCTACAACTTTAGCAGCACCTAAAACAGACGTCGGTTTAGTAATATGGTGATATGATGGTATCAGTACTGCAGTGACCTTAGCTCGGACATACTAATGGAAACACCGATGTCTATGGATAGTGTTGGTAAAATTGTTGAGTCTTATTGAGTGGTTGTAAGAAAATGTAAATATAATCGAAGACGTAACATTCACATTGTATGGATAGGTAGATTTTATGTTATATCTTACAATAGATATTTGGTATTTAGATTCAATATCTTGGAAGAGAACACTTTGAAAGGATTTCTAGTCACAAGTGATTCACCTTAATCTTTATTATTAAGAAATTTATCGAACTAGGAACACTAATTTCGATAGATGGTTTGAAGTAATTGTTCACAGCCGGCAGTTCATTCATGAAACATTAGGGCTACGTGATCTACGTCAAAAAAAAAAACATCTTCACAAATATAAAGAAACTCGTTGAAAATTGATTTGTGACCACATGTTTGGGTGTGTATACAGCAGTTACTTTGATTTTGAATATTTACAACCTTTAAATTACACTGATTGAAAATTGTAATTGTGTGCTGTTGAGATTGTTTAGTATCTATTCAATATCACAATTTACTGTGAGTTAGACAACTACTGATAAGCAGAAAGCACTGGACAAATGTTTTTTTCTATTATCGAACTCTTCAATAATGCGCTTCCACGACCTCACCAACAGATCGAGCCCAGGATCTTCGGGTTTCGAAGTGAACGCTTAACCATTAAACCACTAAGTCAACCGACTACCGACAGTTGATATTTCTAACTAAGTCAACTCGCCATATATTTGAGTTGACGTCATCTATTGTCATCAGTGGTTAACTGTCTCACTCCTTATGTGGTTAGACTCTGTTATATCCTACGGTTGAGTAATCACGACATACGAAAAATAATAGCTTTTCTAAGTCCTGTACACACAAGCTTCAACTACATGACTACCATCCCATCATTAACGGATCACCTCAATACTAGCTAGCAGGAACGGAATTGAGTGAAAACATAGAAGACCAATAATTCATCAGCCCAAGATATATTAATGAATGCATACATGAAATACTTATATATATATATATATATAATCAAAAGCTATAACACGTAAAAGACTAATAAGAATAATAATATCAGCATACACGACAACAACCTTTAGAATGGATGAATGTAGTAATGAATCCACAAATAATCGAATTTAGTTAATGTATGGAAAGCTCTATAGCAACAATCTATGGTTTAAATAAAAGCTGGATAACTAGGGCTGTATATAAATTGTAATAACAGAATAATAAAATAGGCATATAATTCATTTAAATAAATAAAACCTTTGTAAGCTAACTTTCAACGTTTCTATTTCTTATTTAATTTGTATTGTGACTGGCAAGTGGAATCCAGGACGCGCGTTTCGTCCTATTTGGGACTAATCGGCTGGATGTACCTGCATCCCAATGTTGATGTTCACAGTGGGATTCGAACTCAGTCCAGGTTCGTCTCATACGCCACCGCGTACACCACTAGACTACTGAGTCCAGACAGTCACGTTTGTGCAATAGGCGAATTGGTAGTAGGATGAATTTGTATATTCCCATTGATTTGTTATAGACTGAAGCTGGTCAGTCACTGTTTTCTTAGATTAATTATCTCTTACAACAGACATCATTGATCATGTCTTCTTATTAGAACTTCTAAAAATTAACTCGAAAAATTAGTGATTATTATTGAGTTGATATTAGATATAATTAAATCTTATGAAGATTGTTCAATGTTAAAATACTTAACACAATACATTAAATTGAATATTGAATTGTTTACATTTTATCTCAATATCTCAGTATAAATAGTTTTTTTTGTTAGAAATTTACAAATTTTAATTAATAAATAAAATTCATGATATACTGGGCATCAAAAGAAGATTGATTACCACTTACAACTGTTTCTTTATAGTAGACTATTTAATTTATTTTGGTTGTATACAAAGTGAACATTTTATTTCTATTATTACTAAGTTCCCTTTGATCCACCCGTCCATTTATCATATATACTGTCATTAGATCATTAGCATTTGGAAATTATAGTTAATCAATTGTACGTACGTTGCTCAAGATCATAGTTACTGTTACTCTTATTTTGTATCAAGGATAATTTTCTAATTGGCCGACTGAGTGATCAGATTATATATATATATATATATATATATATATATATATATATATATATCACTGCTTGTGACCCCATCTGGAGCATGGGCCGCTGACCAGTATTCTCCAACCAACTTTGTTCTGAGCATTCCTTTCCAGCTCTTCCCGAAAGCACTTCATTCTCTTCATGTCTGTCTCCGATTCCCAACGTAATGTGTTCTTTGGTCTTCCAATTTTCATTTGGCCTTCAGAATTTCATTTTAATACTTGTCTTATGACAGTCTGATGATTTCCTCAATGTGTGTCCTATGTATACGTATATATATACATATACAATTTGATTCACTGGTGGTCAGCTTAGTTGTCTTATCTTTTTCATCCTAGTTCTAGGAGGGGGGTGGGGAAAGCACGTACTAATTGATTATACTCTCCCATCATTAAAACAGACTTTTCTGACGTCATAACAGTTTATCAACATTCAAGTAATTTACTTATCAGTTAACATCGGTTACATCAACATACATTTTGTAAATAGATCAGTTAAACAAATGAATTCAATGTTCAATATTTATAAATTTTTGAAATTCCCAGACTAAACATTATTTTTATGTTAATATAAATATAAAAATATCAAAGTAAACTATTTAAAAAATAGAACTCATGACTTATTAAATATGTTTTATGTTTATAATAATAAACTACAATGATGTATTTAGTTATAAAAGTCTAAGAGATAAACAGCCAATTTTCAATATCATAGACTAACATAACTTAAGGATCTAAGAATAAATGGTCATCTTGTATTGTATTAGTATAGGTCATCATACTTCATATGGATTGTGCTATCTTGGCATCCGAATATTGATGTATAATCTCATAAAACCATAAAGTAGTACTCTTTGGTACTGAAATAGTTGTCTAACTAAAATCATTTTGCGATGTAAGATTTTTTTTTCATTTTCAGAAATAACATTTTGATCACTTTTGTCAATTCAATTATACCTTTTAATAGTAAGTTTATGAGCTCATAACCGAGACTTCTGTTAGAAATGATAGATATCATACTGCAACATACAGATGATAACCCATTACTAAGAAGTTTTCAGTCTAAGCATCAACTAGATAATAAAACATATTTACATACTAATGAAATAATTACATGCAATCAGTAGAACACACATATACAAAATAATTAACATGAGGTCTAGAGCATAGAAACAAGCATACTGACTTCTTAAATGACTGCAAATATTTCCCAATTAACCGATCCGAGATGGGCTGTTGGCGTCAAGGTTGCCGCCAATTTGAACCAAAAATGCCTACTATAGACAATATTTCACAGCTAAGATTCGCATTTAGGCTAGAGATTAAAAATTCCAGTTAAATTAGGTATTTAGTGCTAGAAATATAATTTTGTGTCAGGTTTCGTGATAAGAAATAAGTTTTATTATAAGCATATTCAACGAATAGAACACTACACTTCAACACATAGTTGCAGATCCATCTGTTCATTTACTCAAAAAGAAATTAGATCATTTGAGGAATTCCTATCACCAGAACTGATACCGATGATCTTGCCTTCTGAATCAATCATACTATAACTAAACCTAACACAATCAGCCAAATGGTAGGTGGTAAATCATATAAGGTTGGAGGGGGGGGGGTGAAAAGCCGAGGACTTCGTAATATGTTGCCCAACGTTTTCCATATTCTGGTGTTTATCCTACGTTTTACCCTACTTTATAATATTTGTTGCCTTAACTTGCATTTTTCTGTCCATTCTTACAGCACTGTTGTAAAATCCTGGTGTTAACCAGAATTACTAGATTCTGCTGATAATACTAATCTATACGATAAATACTGTTTCCAGACTTAAGTTCCAAGCCTATTCCTTAAGTTTTAGACCGAGCAAAATGTAATGTAATCCCAGAATCAGTATTTGAAGTTATGAATTAGTTGTTAAGTTAGGATTTAAGATCATAACTACATTTATAACCTGATAGTAGTATTTACGAATAGATCGCTGTGTGATCAATGAAACAATAGTTATTATATTACATCTTCACCATAGAAAACGTGATTTATAATGAGAACTACATATATAATGAGCATAGTCAGGTTCGAAACTAAGAATGAAATTCAAACCCACGTTAAATACTAAACCACCAGTTTCACAGAAACCTGATTGATTTACTCATATACGAAGTACAGTGTTGTCACATTTTGTATAGGCTAGCAATAATGTCCCGTTGTTCAAGTATAAGTGAAGCGAAATTTAAACTTGAGCTATAACCATTAAGTGTTGGCTAAATGATGATCAAGTACGCTGATCTATAATTAGTCAATGAGTTCCACTCAACTGACAATCAATGAGAACACTGTATGTCTATAATGAACTTGATATATTACAGGGAACAAAAAAGTAAAATTTCTAGTTGATTATAATCGTCACAAAATGATGTTTGTTTGGATACTACTGAAAACAATGGAGCAATGGATAGTTGTTCCATTCTGGTGCGAGACCCCTCAGAAGTGAGCACCTTCAAATCCAGAGCCTCTAGACCTCACAACCAACACTTAACTACCTGTACTACTGACGACGAGTCTCATACTAGGACGAAACAGATGTCCAGTACTCCCTAGTTTCCAATGGAAAGCAATCGATATCAATCTGTAACTAATACACTTAACTAAACCCAATATTTTTACAAAATCTCTTTAATTCACAAAAACAATCCTTTTAAATTGATATATTTTTATTCAGATACTTATACATAATCATTACACGTAATTCTTGTCGAAATTCCGTTTTCCCGCCATTCAAAATCAAATGTCATCATTGATGAATTGAAAATGAAAATCATATAATATTAATGAATAACAATAATAAATATTATTATCATTATTATTATTAGTAGTAGTAGTAATAGTAGTAGTTTATTGCATTACATGGACAGAAATCGTTAATTCGTCTATTTATAAGCAGGTTGATATTGTTGACTACAAATGAATGAAAAAAATATGCCCTTAACAACAATGAAAGAAAAATGTGTGTGTGTGTGTCTATGTATGCATGTAGTAGTGACAACAATATTGTTGTCTAGGTAGAAGAACATTAACTCAACAATATCTGAGGTATATAAAAACATTAAGAGAAAATAAAAGAAATAATAATGATGTGTAAAAGAAATAAGAAGAATCAAATATACAAAACATATACATAAGTAGGATGATTTAACTTCATTGTCACAAACTAACTTTACATAGTCACAGATTGAAAGTATACATGTACACTGATAGATGAGATATGGAAATAAAAAAGAAAAACTAGAAGATAATAAGAATAAGATAGTAGTAATAATAAAACATAAAAAAGGTAAAAGAGAAATTCACAAAAAAGCATTTTGATTGTACGTAAAGAAATAGGATAGTATTTCAAGTAGCTGTACCAACCACTATTCCCGTATCTTGTTATTCATGGAATAATGCTAGAGGGAAGAACAACCAAACGATGATATCAGAAGAATGAATGAAGTTTTCATAAACAGAAATGAATACATATGTGTAAGGGAGGAAGGTTGAAATATACCACAGTGTGATACACATTCCGATGCATAAAAAGCAACTACAAATTAGATAACAAATGGAATGTATCAACAGTCCAGTAGTGGATTTCATTGTTCCTGTCTATCGAGAACCCAACAATGAAATGAAGTAACATAGGGTGTGAGCAGGATTTGAACAATAACGATATATGGTATGCGTATATTATCAGCAGTATTAAAACACACAGTAAATTTGTTCGAATGAAACGCTGAGATTAAGAATAGAAAGAAACACTCTAAGCACATCTACATAACCTCCTACAATACAAGTTAAAGAATGAAAAATTCATCAAAACGAGATCGATAAGTAAAATAAATATATACGCATTAAGAGAATTAAACAATGACATAATCATAATGATAATAACAATGAATATACATTTTTTATAGCCAGGATAGGAAAAACACAGTACATTAGATCATCATCATAAAGATAGTAAAAGTGAAATCTTGTGGAAAAGATACAAGATGAAATTGAAGTAATGATCACCTAATTGAAAATGAATTGTCACAAAAACAAAACATATGCTACACTTAAAACCGGAAACGATGTATACAAAGAGAGAAAAGAGAGAGAGAGAGAAGGAGGAGGAAGAGAACACTGAGAACAACAGTACAAACAACAGCAACAACAACAAGAAATTAGGAATCTATGCTTAACATACAATTTTCTTTTAACCAAATGAATCACTCTTCTAAATATAAACAAAATAATTACAAATAATAATAATAATAATAATTGTAATTTTCATTTATTTATCCATTGTGGATAAAATTAAAAGTCAACAGAAATGCACATACATATAAAAGAGAGAGAGGGAAAAAAAAAGAAAAACAACACCAATAAACTGTATATGTCCCCAAGAATACACCAATTGACTAACAAAGTACACAGTTGGTTTAACGTAGAACTATGTAGATCGACTTAGATATTCATTGAAAACCTATACTAATGATACTAAGTAATGCATACAATACACAAATGATATATATATATATATATATATATATATATATATATATATATATATATATATATATATCAAGATGAAATCTAATCCCTTTTATATTCTAACTATAATGACTAATACTCTGAAAACTTAATAATGATTACGCAGATGATGAAAATGATAGTAAAGCAAACAAAAAATAAACAAGAAAAACAGACGAGATGAAATAAAAACAAGATATAAAATAGAAGAAGTAAATGAGAAAGAAAAAGGAGAAAAAGTAAGGAACAATTCAATGTCAGCATTATAAAGAAGAAACTAAAAACTTTACTACATAATGAAGTTATTGCTGTTGTTGTTTTTGTTATTGCTATCATTAACACGCCACATGTGAAGGTTGAATCGTTGATAAAGACGCTGAAGGATGACGATGAGCTATAGACAGTAAATATATTTTTTTAAAAAAGGAAAAACAATTAAAAACAAATAAAAAAATTCAAATGCAATTTTGTTTTAGAAAAACAGTTACCTATCAATTGACAATGTATGAAGTTGCAAATAAGAACTGCGCTTGAAATTGTAAACACATTGGATGTCGGTTCAAAAGTTTCGAGGTGAAGTGTCAGGTGACTAGCCTGAATGCTATAGGTATACAATGTTAGCAGTAAGTCCTATACAAGGAGTAAACAATTTTAAAGTGCTTCCCAGTTCTCAATGGTATTCCTTCCATAGAGTAAAATCCGCAAAACAGTTTATGAATTTACAACACGTGAAATATTGACTTTAATAACACCTAATAACGTCACAAGTGCGAATGGTGATTAACCCACTTAAACAATTGAGCAAAAGAATCAAAAGCACATAATGCTAGACAAGAACTCTGTGTGACAGTGGACTGCTTATTAGGGAGTCGTTCGGGTTCGACTTTGTTTTAATTACCAAGATCTGAAACCATAACTCAAAGCCAGCTATACGAATCTCTATCTGCTAAATAAGTTAATATTAATACAGTGGGTGAGTTTCAGTGGTATGTTCATCAATAGTATAATTAATTCACAAACGTGTGCACAATGTTCGCAAGTTGGATGACTAAAATTAATTAAATACTAAAAACTTATATAATCGAGTCTTCAAAGGATTGATATTCCTTGTAGAACTATAACACTCTATCATCCGGTTTCCATAGTCTGAGAAATCCATTTGTTGAGAAGTATGACAACTAGTACAGAAACCAGATTAGACAAGCACCCACTCCTAAAACCACCTAACATTTACTACCACTACTTCTCACTTCACACAAGAGATAAGTGCCTAATGTAATTGATGGTCACAAGTTCAAATCCTATTTCACCTGTAACACTGGTCACTCGAGGTATGATCATAAGCCTTAATATAAAAACCTATAACTCTAGGCTGAATACAAGTACATGAACTTAACAGAAAAATGAATGGTGATCTCACTCAAAAAATAAAGTCATACATAATTGTCTACAAGGAACGTCAGTTGTTAAAACATCCATCCATACGGATTCAAATACTGTTCTAATATTCTACTTCATTTTTCGAAAGTAGAGTACAGAAACCTACACTACGTAGAAACGTCAATAATGAACCTACCTACCAGGTACATATTTCATAACTTGGCTTCCAGTCACATTTCAAGTGTGAGAGCTAGTCATACTAATACTAAAACCCGATTGGCAACACAGTCAAAGAAAGTGGAGTCCTAATCAATGTTTAAACTTAACAGTTTCAACTAAAATTTCATAATGACTGAGCCAATTCCCTCCACCTCTCTTAATCCACATTTTATCTAAGTGACTCTTTTCAACGTTCAATTGACTGATAATCATAACGTTCACTAATCCCTGTATTGTTTTTATGTTGTGTTGATTGATTTCGAAATAACAAGATATAAATGTATGTAACAAGAATGACCTTCGTATTTTGTGTTCATTAGGTCAGTTTAAATTACATAGAATTCAAGTGTCTGTTTATATAAAGAAACGAATTTCACATGGACACAAGAAAACAATTTAGAGACGTCAAACAAATAAACCTAAGAACACACACATATGTCAACATATATTGTGCGATTTGACAGAAAATAAGAAAACAGTCAAAGTAGATAAAACGAATAAAACCTGTTTCACAAAACAAGCTGACCATATTCAGATAATTAATAAAAACTAGGATACACAGAAGGGCTATCCTATTCAAGAAAGTCAACAATTCCTGTACAACGCAGGACTTGGGTCATATGTGCATCACTCTAAGTTGCTACACAATATTAGCACAGTAACATGAACAACAAAGTAATGGAATTAGTCACAATGTCGGCTGCCTTAAAAAGGTTTAACATTAAGAATATGGTTTGAGAAACAAATTCAGGATTCAGGATTGCAGTTGATAAGTGAATCCCCTGAGGACGGAGCGATATTTGAAAAGTCAAATGAGTAAAGTATTCTTTCTAGTAGTAAGTCTATGATGAAATGAAACAAAATTGAGGGATATAAGACGATCTCGATGGCCACTACATGACGTCACTAGTTTAGATGACAATTCGCCAAAGGCTCTGACTAAGCCAAACATGATCCAGTAAAAGACTACAAGATATGGCACTAAGTACAAGAACATAGTACCCTATTCTTAAATTAATTTCTGTCGACAATCACCTGTCTGATATATATATATATATATATATATATATATATATATATATATAAAGTTTGACTGATCTCGTTCGGTATTCGTTGCAGTTTAAAAGGAAGAATAGAAGTCCTATTGGAATGGCTACAGAGAGATTAGTTTGACAATGTTGAAAACATTATCGGCGTGTAACGACGAATATAGAACAGCTAACCCAAGAAATGGAGCTGGATTTAGACACGGTCATGGTTGTCATGATTAATCAAATAATCACTTCTGCTGCTCTGAAACACTTGCCGACGTCATACAATAATATTTTGTGACTTTAAAGTGGCACTTGAGTGATTTTGTGAGTTTGTTATTCCAGAGCGTATCCTATGAGTACATAAGCCCTGTGACGGCTTTTTACTGGATCATATTTGGCTGAGTCAGAGCCTTTGGCAAATTGTCATCTAAACTAGTGACGTCATGTAGTGGCCATCGAGATCGTCTTATATCCCTCAATTTTGTTTCATTTCATCATAGACTTACTACTAGAAAGAATACTTTACTCATTTGACTTTTTTCAAATATCGCTCCGTCCTCAGGGGATTCACTTATCAACTGCAATCCTGAATCCTGAATTTGTTTCTCAAACCATATTCTTAATGTTAAACCTTTTTAAGGCAGCCGACATTGTGACTAATTCCATTACTTTGTTGTTCATGTTACTGTGCTAATATTGTGTAGCAACATAGAGCAATCTACATGCGTCTCCCTTTTTTACGTTGTATATTACCGAATGCTGAAAGATCTCTAATTATTAGGTGGGGCAAAATGCAGCCAGTGCTCCCAGATTTCTAATGATTCGCTATATCAAATTAGTCCGTGGTGTAGAATTACAAAATAGAAAATGGTTAAATGAACTTTGATACCTTACTTGACTGTATATATTAATTTAGTATGGAAAAATAAACTACACGTTTCAAAGTATAGAGTAACACATAAATATATTATAAAACGACTGAGTTAGCAGAATACAATACTAACCAAATATGTGTTGTTCTGTGGAATGAGGTGTCAAGGATAAACTTTCATTATTAGGCCACTCGGATGACAGACCACTAGTTTTTGAAAGCGAATGTGAAGATGTTGGATGAGTACTACCACTAACACTTTCATGTTGCGATGTCATCAACCAATTCCGATGTGAAGAAGAAGAGGAAGATGGAACAGGTGGACCACCTTGAATTTGAGATGATGACTGACGAAAATCACTATATGCGGCCGAATCTTCACCGCTACCTCCCGAACATGGTGCTTCGCCTAGTGACCAACTCGTAAAGTGATGTGGAACCGGAGAGAATGAAGGTAATGATGGAGGTGGATAATCTGGAGGAGGTGGAATAATTTCTGCAAGTGAAAGTTGTCTACCACGTGACTGTCCTTGTTGAATAGCAGCAGCATAATCCACAGGCATGTGATCAAATATCATTGGTTGGATAACTGATACACTGGCATATGGTGTGGCATGATCTCCTGATGATTGATCTTGTAAATTATGACCAAGGGTAGGTATAGGTAAACACCCATTTGGTAATAAATGAGTTGCATTAGTAGTATGAATAAGCTCTGGTGGACAATGGGTGCCTCCAGGCAATACTGAAATATAAAATTTAAAGTTAACCGAGTTAGAAAAACTGCAACCATAAAAGTATTTGCCTTCAATAATATCAGTCAGTCAGTTACAAGGTAGAACTTGGTACATGCGTATATCAGTTCAGGTTGCCATGTCCCAATTAGCAGATAGAGATTAAATTGTCGGACCAAATCCCAGGGTAGGGGACGTAGTAACAGAGTAAATACTCATCGAAAGGTATAGAGATCGGAGATAAGATTTGAAACAAAAGAAATGTGATTCAGTAAAGAGAAAATTATGATTAGCTCAAAAACTGGAATTTAGAGGAAGACAATTAGTGGATGCACCTGCGCCATTGCGAACGATTTTGAGCCATATCACCTAAAGTCTCTAACCGTTTGTTACGATCATCGCGTGGGCCCCAATCAGGTAGTCTGCATTCATTAACATGGCTCAACCCAATTGTTAATGACTTCATGAATTGGTGCCATGTTTTCGTTTGGCCACCCTTAGCTTTCTTCTAGCCTACTCCCACAACAGACAACATGGCTCGTCGAGGTAGACGGTGGTTAGGCCCACGTAACACATGTCTTAACCACCTCATCTGGTGAAGATTCACTACTTCATCAATAGACTTACCGTATTTACCTAGTACTCTATCCATAACCTACGCATTGCCTACTTGGTGGTTCCAACCTAAAGTCTCTAACCATTTTTTACGATCATCGTGTGGGCCCCAACCAGGTAGTCTACATCTATTAACATGGCTCAGCCCAATTGTCAATAATATCATGACTGATGTTATTAATTGTTTAGACTTAATCAAAAAGCATGCACTAACTTGATGAGGTTACGAATTTATGACTCCAGTGCTGTTACAGATGTGGGAATAGTTGTCACTTGCCGGTAATCCACACCACGGAAAAGGTCTTCTCCTTTAGGTACCTGAAAATGAAATATAGTTAATTGTCCTCACGTCGGTCTGGCATCACAATCACAAATCGCAGGGGATAATTACTTAATACCAAATATAAACGGTCGTTATGCAATTAGTTCTTAACGTATTAATGCTGAAGTTTTGAAGGCCTTTCCGCCGGAGACGAAAATCCGAGGAGTAAGATGATGTTGAATTATTCTAGCATGCGAAAAGACAATACGACTGTCTAACCAAAACACCTTACTGTCGTCTGGTCATTGTAATGTTGGCAATACGACTTCTTCCAAGGAACTTCATTTAGCTGTCTATAGTCCTAACATCGTTCAACTGGCCTGCTTACTTGCAAATAGTTGCTCCGAATAGTGTAACCCGATTGGTTTGTTTCAATGAACAAGCCTATATATTACGTTAAGATTTCTCTGGGGTTGACCTTCTTCTAGGAGATAAACTTACTGACTTAGAATATGCCAATGATATACTTCTATTGAGTGAAGATGCTGATAAAATACAGAACTTTTTGACAACCTTAAACATGAATGTAAGCATGTTCGTGATGTGATTCTACCCATCCAAACGCTAAATGCTGCTTCAGAACTGGCTTAATTTGGCACCGAAGTTAGTGATAGGGAGCGAAGCAACTGAATGTGCTAACCACTTTACTCATCTCGGAAGCCTCATTAGTCCTGACTGTCTGGTGTCTGATGAAATCTCGGCTCGTATACATAACGACCGATTGGCTTTTGCTTATTTGCGTCACTTGTGGCGTAGGCGAGACATTCGTTTATTGACGAAAAGACGCGTTTACTGCGCAGCAGTTAGATCCGTCTTACTTTGTGGATGTGAATCATGGCCATTAAGGATAGAGGATATTCGTAGGCTCCCAGTATTTGATCATAGATATCTTCGAAACATTGCTCGTGTTTGCTGGAACCACCAAGTAGGCAATGCGTAGGTTATGGATAGAGTACTAGGTAAATACGGTAAGTCTATTGATGAAGTAGTGAATCTTCACCAGATGAGGTGGTTAAGACATGTGTTACGTGGGCCTAACCACCGTCTACCTCGACGAGCCATGTTGTCTGTTGTGGGAGTAGGCTAGAAGAAAGCTAAGGGTGGCCAAACGAAAACATGGCACCAATTCATGAAGTCATTAACAATTGGGTTGAGCCATGTTAATGAATGCAGACTACCTGATTGGGGCCCACGCGATGATCGTAACAAACGGTTAGAGACTTTAGGTGATATGGCTCAAAATCGTTCGCAATGGCGCAGGTGCATCCACTAATTGTCTTCCTCTAAATTCCAGTTTTTGAGCTAATCATAATTTTCTCTTTACTGAATCACATTTCTTTTGTTTCAAATCTTATCTCCGATCTCTATACCTTTCGATGAGTATTTACTCTGTTACTACGTCCCCTACCCTGGGATTTGGTCCGACAATTTAATCTCTATCTGCTAATTGGGACATGGCAACCTGAACTGATATACGCATGTACCAAGTTCTACGTTGTAACTGGCTGACTGAATCAAACATCAAGAAATAGTCACTTAGACTAGTAGCGGCTTTCCTGCAACATGATATACAGAGTTCGATTACTACAAACGATCCATAGATGGAAGTGTCGTTGTTTTAAAATAACTTAATTACGAACTCCCATAAGCTGATAAACCATAATCGAGTGACGGTTCAGTAATTAACGTGCTCCAATCTTAGTGCCGCTAGGTTGCAGCTTCGAACACTGCCCTACTTACTACGGTTTGGGTAACAGCTTAGTCATATTACTAATCTCTACACCTAGAGTGAGAATCGAAACCAAGTACCTAAAAGTTTTACCTGGTAAATAAACTGAGTTAACCAAATCATTAAAATCAGTAAGCATTTGAAAAACCATTTACTTCTTGATTCTGGTGAAACTATCTCCCAATGCGGATACGGCAATACAATACTGTAATACGATTCTAGGAAATTCTGATGAAAAGGCTCATATCATGGTGAAACAGATGTCATGCACTTCCTGATTTGGATAGTTAGAACTACACTGGCTAAGACACTTACTTCAGGTCCTACAATGCCAGGAAGGCCGGTTAGGGAGAGGTATGATTAAAGGCGGTAAATTAGGGTCTGAGGGCTAAATTTCATTGACAACTGTCCTGAGGTGTAGTAGGAGTGACGTGTTTCTCTCAGACAACCAGTATCTGCAGCGGCGTCGGCTTCTCCCAGTAAAGGACGAGATTAGAATAGGTTACCCCTAAAAATATCACACTTCATTCATTCCCATGGATTTCCATCGCCAACAGTAAGGTTTTGGAACTTTGGAGCTGATAAATCTAAAAGAACTTATAAAATACACCAAACAATTATTTGATTTCTATAGTCACCCTTACTCGTTTACCAGAACACTAGAAATCCTTGGCAAGTATCTCAAGAAATATCAGTCTATGGAGTGAGCTGAATGACAGCAGCCAATATCTCGAACAGAGCTCAAGATCACCTGAATGACTGTGATACATAATCATCGTTTTATACAGCTTCTTGATACGACCACTTGAAGAAAATATTTAATTAGCAAACAGTGAGAAACGATGACATACATAGCACTGCAACAGAAAAACTTAAATATAACATTCTCAAATATTTACTTTTAGTAATTAACTTACACTGAGAACCTCCAATCGAAACATTTGGAACCATGACACCTGAATTATTAAATGAATGATTTTTTAGATTGTCAATCGATAACATTGGATTACTCATTGGATACTGTGGTAAATAAGATGGCACTGACTGTAAACTTCCATCATTTGTCAAAGAAAATGTATTGGCTACAGATACAGAATATGATGGGTTTACTGAACGAGTGATAAAGCCATTCACGTAAGAATTGCCGAATTGCTTTGGTGTATGATTTCTATCAGGTAGCATAGATGAATTTACAGCTAGAGGTTCCATTAGAGTAAGAGGTGTAGCTTTGGTTTCTGTAGAGGTGGAAAAATTACCCATGAAAATCTGAGGTGTACTCGCTTCCTGAGTAGAATCAACCACTCCACCAAGGCGTCCATTTTTGGCAATTATTTCGACATCCATCACATCTAAAACCGTGTGACGTCGTCTTTGTCGCTCGCTTCTATGACGTCCATATATGATAAGACCGAGACAAATAAGCACCCAAAGTACACTGAACATAACCGCACTAACTATGAACCAAGGCTCTCTGGTAAGACTAACCCTATCTTCATGTGCTTCAGTAGTTTTAACAATCATGTGTTCACTAAGCGACTGTGATCCAGGATATAGACTTCTCCCATCGTATAAAACCTTACGAAAAACAATCCCAGATTCATGCTGATTCAAGTTCATTACTGGAAGCTTGGATTGTTCAACATCTAACCCCAGAAAATGGCCTTGTGTAGGATATGCAAAAATATATACCGGTAACGATCTCACTCCCTCACCGTGACAAGTAACTGCAGACAAATACAGTGTATAATTAGACCATGGATCAAGATCGTATATATGAAAAGATGATTGCTCAGTCCCCATCTAAAGTATATGAATGACAAAAATAAGCAAATAAAAGTGATCAACTGATACAGGGCTTATTGCAAAATATAAACATGATAGTCGCTACACCCAAAATAACTAATTCAGCTTCGGTATATCCGTGAAAGTCAACTATGAGATAACTGTAACTAACCTATTACGAACAGTGATGCAGAATAAGTATGTGGCCTTACGAAAACGACTACAAATCTGATGAACGCTTTTAGTAACTTTTTAACAATATAATTAGGCTATGAATAACAATAAGTGACGCATAACTCATTATTAAGCTAAAAGTAATAAATGCAACTTCAGTGAAATAGAAAATATAAATTTCTTAAATAGTACAGCTTATGTTACCGGCTAAGTTTGTTTAATCTGGATAGCGTTTTTTTTAGCAAGATCCGTAAGGATCGGTCATGCACAGACCAAATCGCAGCACTACGGATCGTCGTTGAACAATTAATTGAATGGAACTCATCACTATACATCAACTTCATTGATTATGAGAAGGCGTTTGACAGCGTAGACAGGAGATCACTATGGAAACTTCTTCGACACTACGGTATACCAGAGAAACTCGTCAACATCATTCGGAATTCTTACTACGGACTACAGTGCAAAATCGTGCATGGAGGACAGCTGACAAATGCATTCCTAGTAAGAACCGGTGTCAGACAAGAATGTTTCCTCTCTCCTTTCCTCTTCCTCCTAGTGGTTGATTGGATCATGAAAACCTCTACATCTGGGGGGAAGCACGGGATTCAATGGAAAAGTAGGATGCAACTTGATGATCTGGACTTCGCGGATGATCTAGCACTTCTATCCCATACACACCAGCAAATGCAAGTGAAGACAACCAACGTAGCAGCAACCTCAGCATCAATAGGCCTGAACATACATAAGAGAAAGAGCAAGATCCTCAAATTCAACACAGAGAGCACCGACCCAATTGAACTTGATGGAGAAACTCTGGAAGAAGTGGATACCTTTACATACCTGGGGAGCATCATCGATGAACAAGGAGGATCCGATGCAGATGTAAGGGCAAGGATCGGCAAAGCAAGGGCAGCGTTCCTACAGTTGAAAAATATATAGGAGTCCAAACAACTGTCTACCAAACACAAAGTTAGACTTTTCAATTCGAACGTCAAGACAGTTCTGATGTATGGAGCTGAAACGTGGAGAACTAATGCAAACATCCTCAGGAAATATCAGGAAACGACGTTGGAAATGGATAGGACATACATTGCGGAAATCATCAGACTGTATCACGAGGCAAGCACTAACTTGGAATCCTGTTGGACAACGGAAAAGAGGAAGGCCAAAGAACACCCTGCGTCGAGAGTTGGAAGCAGACATAAAAAGGATGAACAGTAACTGGAGACAGCTGGAAATGATTGCTCAGGACAGAGTTGAATGGAGAATACTGGTAAGCGGCCTATGCTCCTCCGAGAGGGGTAACAGGCGTAAGTAAGTAAGTAAGTATGTTACCGGCATTGAACACTATGGATGGTAACAGCCAGTGACAGTATTCGGTTGCTCAATCTAAAGTTTAACAAGTAACTTAATATATGGAAGCTGAATTTTCCAACTATTAAGCCACTGGCTCTACATCTAAATAAGAGTAACTCAGTTCGGAATTCATATTGATTTTTGGGAAATCCAAGTTAGCTAAGACCTTCCCTTCATCTATCAATATTTTGGGGGACGATATTACCAATCAGTGTAACCAATTTCGTATTTCCGATGTCATCAAAAGAATGGCACACAATGAAACAAAAAAGCTGTCATAATAATTGTAAATCCGTAAAAACAGGTTTGATTGATTATTTTCAAATACCTATGTTGAATTCGCTGCTTCAACTGCTACGTGATATACTGGTGAAACATCGACGGGTTGTTACAGTGGGCTTGAACAGTAATTTTATATCTTAAATATCATTTTAACAAAAAGACAGTTCAAACCAAACTAAATGGAGGGATAAATTCACGAAAACTGACTGCAGGTCAATCCTATGATGGTAAGTGCAGACTGCCTAGTTTGGGCCCACATGATGACTGAGACCAGTGGTTGGAGATATCGGTTGACATGGATTGGAATTAGTCACAGTGTCTCAAGTGTATCCAATTAATTTTCTTTATTAGATTTTTATCAGCATTTATCAGCATTTTTTATCTCAGCATTCTTCCACAAATCGCTTTTCACTCCGCCTTTTTGAACTATATTCCGAATGTTCGGTTTTTCTTACCATTAAAACTATATTATTTCTATCCCTTTTTGTATTTATATTTTTCCACCTCGTTGCAATAATGCGATGTGCCAACTTGAGCTACTGAATACTTGAGCCAGTGTTATTAGTAATTATTAGTGCCTTTTAACTTATGATCAATCTATTGATTAAATGAGCACAATAATGAAGTAATAAACGGAAACTAGTATGCTTAATGCAAACCGACTAATAAATTCTTTATGATAACTCTGCCTGATTTCACTATATCTTATTGTTTTGTTGTTATAAGCACCAAAGTTATTGAATAGATCAATACATCTGTATACGTTTTATAAATTTTTATTCCCATAAATATGTAACGAAAAATGAACTTCATGATTATTCTACTACTGCATCTGTCTTTAGTTATCAAAACACTTGGATGTATTTGTACAAGTATATACCCTACCATTGATAATGGCCACAGAAAGCATGCGAAAATGTTTAAATATCAATTGAATATAGAGTTAAACCTGCAGTTAGCAGAGATTTTTGCATTGATACAAAAAATTAGCGATGAGTCCTTGTATTGACGCTTATTACTAGAAAAACTCAGTGGTCAATACAATGTTTAGTTAGGGTGAAAATGTGACAATTTTTCATTTAAGCATGACCAGTCAACAGTTACAGACATCATACTCGAGAAACTCAATAATCACATTACTGTAATTCATACAAACAAAACCTAAGATGCAGGAGGAAAATAATAAATGAATTCCTTATTTGTCAATACCTTAGTGGTCAATATTTGACGACATGGATGAAGCATCAAGATTACGTGAGTCCTATGTGGAACGTTTTATTTGCTGCTCCATTTGAAACCTTGCCAGGTTTCAACCAAATTTGTGTAGTATACATAGACTAATTATGTGAAAGACGGAGATACTTCATCTCAAAATGAAATATGGTTTAGTTTGAAAGGTTAACTAATGGATATTTTATTATAGAAAACACAGTTTGAATAACAAAATAACATAAGATTTACGAAATGGTATCAGGTGGTATAGTCGGAAAAAATATATCTTAAAACTTGTCATATTTTGTGTTTCAAAACTGAAACATTTGATCAGTTAGACCGCTAATACATTGCGTTATAATTAAAAGAAAGAAAATTCCATAAGACTGATTTTTCTATGATTGCGAAACACCTTAGGAAACAAATGTAACCCGTCCGTAACAAAATCCCAGGAAATGTAATATTGGATGTTATGCACATTTCTTGATTGTGCAATATATTTCCACCACTTGTGGCCATTACTGTTTGGTAGTATCTAATTATTGCACTTTAAGATGGTTTATGTGATGGTAGTTACGTAGTAATTATAGCTTACTCGTAGAAAATATGGGCTTAATGCATCAAGCTGTGACTGTTATCTGATAATTTGAGTTTATTAGTCAATAGGCAAATGTTAATAAGACTATCCAAGTAGTTATTTGCTATCAAAATTAGATAATAAACTGATGTTCAGTGATTTGGCCATCCAACTCCCAGCGTTATAGCTTTTGGCACCACTTCAATGAACCCCATTCGTCTACCTTAGTTTGGTTAAGTTGAATGACTAGACCACACATTTAACGTGGCTAGAAACCAAGTATGTAAGACAGACAGATAGATACAACGCAGAACTTCGTACGTACGTACATCAATTCAGGTTGCCATACCACATCAGCACAGAGACGCAACTGTCAGTTCAAATCCAAGAGTGATAGCGATAGTAGAAGTATTAGCAGTAATGCAGAAAATCAGGGAGCGAAGATATGATTCGAAAAGTATAATTCAGTGAGATAAATTTGAAAGGAGAAAGGTAGAGAATTCAGAAGGTTAGATTTTGAGAGAACACAAAGAGTGGATGCACCTGTGCCATTGCAAATGATTCTGAGCCATGTCGTTCAAGGTCTCTAACCATTGGTGACTTTCGTCTCGCGGACCCCAACCACGCAGCCTACATCTACCAACATGACTCAGTCCACTTGTCAGTGACCACATCTTCACACTGCGACAGGTCCTAGAACACAGACACACATTTAGGCGTCCTACAATAGTTGTCTCTCTGGACCTAAAGGCGGCATTCGACTCTGTGGATCGTGAGTTTCTGCGGCAGTGTCTGTCATTGAAAGGTGTACCAAAGAAGTACA
The DNA here is from genome assembly GCA_025215515.1 of Schistosoma japonicum. NCBI lineage: Eukaryota > Metazoa > Platyhelminthes > Trematoda > Strigeidida > Schistosomatidae > Schistosoma > Schistosoma japonicum. The sequence continues at coordinate 41,901,997 of CM046063.1, read as the reverse complement.
TTAACCTTATACAAGCTCTCTACTCTAGAACTACAGGTCGAGTGAGAGCTTATGGCGAACTGTCATCGGAATTCCTCACTTCAAGTGGTGTCCGTCAGGGATGTCCACTCTCCCCATTCTTGTTTAATTTTGTCATAGACATGCTCCTCGATATAACCAAGTATGTAAACCTGTACCCAGTAGATAAGATGCATATATGATTTGAGAAGTGGATTTGAGACGGATCTATGATGAGTGAATGCGTTCACCTCACTGCGACCGCTTTAGGTACATTTTACCACTCGGTACCTCTAACTATTCGTCACGATAATCACGCAGATCTCAACCAAGCAATCTTCACTACTAGAGTAGCTTAGATTATGGTTGCCACTACTTCTCTTTCAATCTACTCTTACACCACCCAAGATCGCGAGTAACTAGGTGGTGGGTTGGTATATGCAATGCATGTCCAAGTCATTTCATTCAACGAAAATTCAGTTCCAATAATTTATTTGTTACTTTTACATGGTACTGTGCCTAACTTCAGCATTTCTTACTCTAAGTATATATTAGAAATAATTCATTAGAAATAATGATAATTTAAGTTCTCAACTCGAAATAACATGACATTTTCTGATTACAAAAAAAAACATGTTAATGATCAAAATAATGATATTTGATTCGTTTACTAACGAAATATAGTTTAAATCAGAACATAAATATACATTCTCGGAACATAACCTAGACATTGACTGAGTTAGGTGTAGGTTTCTCCAGATAATTTGCAGGATCTATTACTCATACCAGTTCACTAATCATACCATAATACCATCTGCGTAATGAATACGTCTACACTACATATAGCGCTATTTCAAAAAATAAAACCTAAGCTAATATTTTGAAAGATATGTTAACAATAATTTGATACATAATATCTTAAAAATTGAAAGAACTTACGTTGACAGTACGACTGAGTTTCAGTCCAGTAGTTAATATTTTTAAAGAATATCCTGTCAAAATACCTCCACGTTCCCATTCATTTGGTGGATTCCAATCTAACTGAAGTACAGTTCCATTTTTAAGCCATCGAACATTTGTTATTTGTGGAGCGCCTGTTGGTGTAGTATCATATGTAAGAGCAACTGAAACCTGGCTTTTCTGAGCAAAAATCCTGCTGTGCTCTGGATGATCAATAAATGTTTCGATACGAATAGCATAACAAATGAAAGGTCGTAAATTACTAATAGCCATCTTAATACTTGTAGTAGCTGTAGTCACTTCTGATGGACGGACATAATAATCAACTTTTTCGCCATTTAGAAAACTAGGTGGGCTCCAGTCCAGTGATTGTTGCTTCGGAATCAGTGGTAAACTGCAAGGAGTTAAGTCATCCTCATAAGAGTCTAATAAATTCTCCATAGAATCACCTTTAAAGGCACAAGGATTCTGGTCCGCTTTAGGATAGTGCATGATACTTTCTTTGACATAATACCCACTGCCTTCTCTGTTAGAAGTTATACACCTAGACATTGGTACACTCCGATAAGTTGCTTTAAAGCCGGTGATAAGAAACAAACTATCTGGTGGACCACATAGAAACCACTCTGCTAATAATTCGGATGGTGAGATTGCCTTCACATGCAGAGGACTAAAATCCACAGACTGTAGTCTGACGACTAACTCAGTTGGGAGAAAGTTACGCGTCAATTCAAGGGTTTTAGTAAATACTAGTTTATTTAGAATAAAAGGTTTACCAACACCGTAGTGATTTACGTAACGAACGAGAATGTGGTAACCAGTGTGAGGTAATAAACCATTTACACGAACTGAATTATAGGCACCAGATGATTCCACTACACGCCAACTACTAGAAGTATTGAACTCTGTAACTTCTACTTGAACACCTGTTATAAATGCAGTTTCACTAAGATCGCGTTTCTGCATAACGTGTCCGATAGTTTGGTCATTGGCTAAATCCAGTACAACCCACGTATCACCAATACTAGTGACTTTAACATTCTTCGGAGGATCTGGTAACAACATAGCAACTTCATCTCCAGGTGAGAGATACGTGCCACTTCCAGACGAATCCCCTTGAGTTACTTGCAAGAAAGCAGTCCACGATGTTGAGCGTCGTGAAAACGGAGTAGATGAGAAATCCTGAATTTCAACTTTACATGTGTAGTAACCAGTATCTGACATACGGAGAGCATTGATTTGAAGGGATCCAGAGTTTAGCATTACAACTCGAGGATTAGAAATGGTAGAAACAGCAGAATTATTAACTAACCATTGTGTTATAATTGGAGTGAATGTATTAATGTTGGAATGTATTAATGAGTTCGGAACCTGCAAAGTATATTGAAGAACAGTAGAGTGACACGGTAAAGTTGCAACCATCCCTTGGAAAATCGTTCTATTTTGAGGCCCGATCTCAATAAGAGGGAGAGACATCACAAGAGACTCAAAAAACAGCTGAGCTGTTGATTTGACGATACCGGCTTTTTGTGATGCTTTGCATTCAAATAATCCTGCATCGGATAGTACCGTAGAGTTTATAAAAAGTGTTCCATTAGGAAATACCTGAAATCTTCCTGTTTGTAGTGGTTTCTCACTTGGCTTCGGTATCCAGTATGAGAACTTATTGTGCAACCATCTGACACTGGGAGGTGGGGAACCGGAAGTTAGACAGTCAAACGAAACTTGTCCACCAAGAGGAACCGTCTTATCCTCCGGTGTGATCACAAAAATTGGTGGCGAAATAACAGATAAGTGAGCTATAGCTTCTACATTACCACCAACACTTTTCGCTTCGCATATGTAGTCACCACCATCAGATAACTGAACATGCTCTATACGCAGTGTTTTTCTATCAATTAAAGAAGCTTGAATGATTTTGTTGCCTTCCCGTCTCCACAAAATCGTAGAGTTAGGGTCCTCCGAAGCCAAACACTGGAATTCTACGGAGTCACCAACGATGGCTTGCTTGCTCATAGGTGTGAATTTAAAACGAGGTTTACGACGAACAGTAAGTGTAGCTGGTTTACTATCCCAGTGGCCAGCAGAATTTTCAGCAAAGCATTGATACATTCCAGCATCTTGACGTTTAGCACTATCAATTCTCAAGCCTCCATTTTCCATAAGCCTAGTGCGTGAACTATCAATAATTTTCTGGTTATTATGTTTCCAGTACACTGTAGGGGCCGGTGATCCAGTAGGCGGAATGCACTCAAGTAGAACTGTTTGACCGAGATAGGCAGATTTACTTTCAGGACTGGAGGCACTACTGGTATCAAAATATGCAGCTTTTACAAGAGCAGAAGGAGAACTAGTCCAACCATGAATATTCGACGCATTGCAATAGTAATGGCCCTCATCCTCCTCACTAAATGAAAGAAATAGAAGTTCACCGGCTTTTGTGATTCTGTTAGATGTGCCTGGTTTATGTCTTTGAGTTTCAACAACTTTTCCATCCTTATACCATGTGATAGAAACGATAGACTCACCATCAGCACGACAAAACAACCTTAGTTGTTGACGAAGAAGCGGAAATGCGTCTCTGGGGTACTCAGTGAAAACAGGCTTTCGAGGTGATACAGACTCATTAGTGCAATCTACGATCCACAGAATAACGGTAAACGAACAAATCAATAATTTAAAGTACATTGATTCGATTTAGCTTGATCATATATTAATCCCAATAATAAAGAATCGTGAAATAATAATTGGTGTAATTCCACAAACATATCTATAAACACAGATGCATAATTAAGAAAATAAAAATCCCATAATGTAACAGTAACGGGAAGTTCCCGCGTTAAGTTTAATCCAAACACTGCGGCAAAGAGACAAACTTTACTAAATGATATGAACAAACAAATGCATTTTGGAACCTTGAATTCGAAAAAATAAACCAACAAGCGAGTATTAAAAGCAATAGCTGAATAAAATATGTCTTTAGTGTGGTAGTAATTTACTGTTACTGCTTAAATACTTGAATTTTAACGTGCGCTTATTATTCAGATAATTTACTCGTCATTACATCTTCGTGTTTCGGTCCCCTTCATGGTATATTATACCTTCTAGTAGGAACCATTTTGTTGTTTATCTGCAATCTGCTTGGTATTGTCAATAAGAAGGATGAGAATTTTCTGATCACTCATTTCAAATATAAACTTCGTTCTGGATTCATTCATTTATATTTTTTCTCTTTTATGCATACATTCATTGTTTTTTGACGTCTCCTCTCTTATTTATAATTATTTATCATCTGTCGATACATGTGTGTTTTTCCTTCAATATGGTCCTCCTTAATTGTATACCGTTAAGTAAAGTAGCATAGTATTGTATAATGGGTTGTAGAACCCAAGGTTAATCCCACAGATTAGGATATAAGTAGGTATAAGTAAAGACAGTTGGCTACAGATAAGAGCGTATACCTTGTCAGTGGTATGTGAAAGTCAAAAGAACAGTGTAATCAAAATTATGGTATAAGGATTCAGTAAATACTAATGAGTCCAAGTAGCAGATAGGATGACCAGGTAATTAAACCCAAGGAGCCAGAGAAAATATTGGCACCCTTTCAGAAGATTTCGCTGAACCCTAAAAAAATGTTGGCGATTTGTTGAATTTTTCATCAGATATGGGAGAATTTCGAAGAAATGTCACAGGGACACATTCTTTATTGGCATTTATGATGAAAATAGGAAACCTTTAGATTTTTGGTTGCTGATCACTGTTACCATCTGAGAATCCACCAGTTGACATGATTTATGCTTTTTCTGTGAGCCTACACATATGAGACATTTAGAAATAATTGAATGTTTAATGAGTTTAGAGTTTGAGTTTTCAAGCAGTCACATGAAGCATATGATTATCATTATTATAGGCTGTATTATGAGGCCCTACGACGATGTAGGAAGTGTATTCCCTGTTATTCCCAACAGAAATATAGTGTTTTAAATAATGTATTTTTATGTGAGGCTACGGTTTAGGAATATTTTTTCTAAACTTGAAACTAGTAATGCTTAATGAAAATTTAATATGAACTCCGTACTTAGATTTTTTCCACTTGTCATTGTTTTCTAGCCTTAATTCTCATCCTAAATTGTACATGCGATATGCGAAAGGTGTTAAAAGACTCGTACATATTTTTTGATTACAGTACGAATGGTGTCATGAACAGCACCACTTCATCTACAATATGCAAATTTTAATGTATATTGTTGATAATGAACTACGATATGAAAGGTGAGGCTATTTTTCGGCTTTTTCTATCGAGTCTAACATGAGAAATGCAGGGTTTAGAAGGATTAGTGGAATACACAACCGTATTACACCCATCGTCGCTCATGTGGAATGCTCAATGAACGCCACTTTTTTTATAAAGACGATGAAAAAGAATGGTGCTGATGATGGCTCACTAATTAATCTGCGTTATGAGACTCGTAAGCCAACGTAAGTGCTATTTCATTAACGTAACGGCCAAATTGTTCATTTCCCATATCTACGGCCTGGGTCATGTCCTACATTTCAATGTGTTGTCCTCAGGACCTTTAAGATTTTTCGTTTATGCAATGCACCAGGATAACATTAAGATAAAGTGTTTATTAATTTTCAATTATTTTGGAAAATATATGTCGAAAGCTTAAAGGTGTTTTTTAATAGTTGCTTTGTCCACAGAATATATGTTCTCTACATCAAGTAACAGTGGACATCATAAAAAAAGTTATGTTTGTGGGAAATCACAACATTATAGTCGCTTCTGAAAGACCTAGATATGTTTTCCAGGTCGTGAATGGTGAGACATTTTGTTTTAGACTGCATGAGCAGGCTACGGATTTTTTCAAGGAACCGATATTATGATTGGGCATTAGGATATTCAAGGGGTTAGTAATAAGTCACAAGGCCATGTGGCTACCTCTGTCATCCATTGTATGTAAATGTATGTCAAAACCATTCGTCAATTATGAAGTCAATTCCCTTATTACACACGTTCCAGAAACAGGCTGTCACGCAGCGTACGTAATGTTGTACTACGTGCACTAAATAAAATATTCTTCGGGAAGCGAGCGTTTTCCACCCTTCTCACGTTGTGGCTCAATCAGAGTAATCACTACTAAATGAACATTTGTACTATATTAGAACATGTACAAAGAAATCTAACAACATTAACTGATAAAGGACACCTCCTTTCTGTAAAACATTCCAGTTACTTAAATGCCATGTGGCACATAAGTTTGGTAAAAGTAAATTATTTTTCAAGGCGGATTTGGTTAGCTTAATACCTACTTTTAGCGGGGTTTATGGTAACGTTAAGATGAGTAGTGAAGTAACGTTAGCTGTACCAGACAAACTAAATTAACTGTAAGTAGCATTTGTTTCTAGATAATAGTGTTTTTAAGGGATGCAAAATGCAGGAAGAACGACTTTCTGTTTACATCAACAGATGCATATGTCGCTTCGCAGCATTCAAATGCGTTGAACCGAACTATCCAAAGGTTGATTTTATAAATCCGAATACACTATCTCCAACTTCAAGGTTGGCGTTATTTACTTCACTTTCACTTGTATCGCATCCTAAAGTATGTATGGGTTAGCAACCTTGTCATCAGTTGTCGTGTCAAATTCCATCGTAAAATGTGAATGAGGCTGAAAACAACGTTTTACAGTCCCACTTAGTAACAGTATCAAAATTTATAACTAGTAAATATAGATGATCAGAACGACTGAGCAAAGCTTTATTTAAAATATATGAATTGGTTGATTCGTAGATACATAACACTGAAAAGCCTGCAACACTGTTGACTGAAAATTTTCAGTTTAAATTTCTTTCCGAACAGCGAGTGCTAACTGTTAGCATTAATAAGTATACTGAAAGAACAATAACTCGGTGATGCTTTCGTATGTTAAATTTTCTAATGAATATAATGAATAATTTTGTACTGACCAAAAAACTTACCGATACTACAAAGTTATCATCGTAGATGATAAAAAACTACAATTTACAACCTTACGTCAGAACACTTTATACCGCTTTCGGAATTAACAAGAAAACAGCCATTATAAAGTTCAAGTTGCATAATATTATTAAGCATCGTTGACACTGGTTTATTTATTTAAAGTATCACACTAGTAATGAACGTCAGAAGGTATCACCTACCCAAATATTAATTGGTTCTTCATACTTCTTGTTTGAATTTAAGATTACCAATTATCACTGTATTGAAAAGCTGAAAAGAAGATAGGGTTCATACATATAGTATTGAAGTTTACACAGTAAATTTTAACGTCTTTACTTAGATACTACGACATTTGTTTGTTTAAGATATTATTGGAAATTAAGAATGTTGACTACTAATCGGATTGATTATACATGTTTTGTCGCAGGCACCGATATCTCACCTCACTATAATCTGCATGTATATTTCCACGGCCTGGTAAGTGACCTAATACTCAGTTCGGAGTATCACATTCTGACCGTAAGATTATGTGCAAACAACTTATCTTTACATACTTGATGCTGTACATCTTTGTAATCATTCGAAAGGACAGTTTGGTTGATGATTTCAGCTGGATTTGAGTGGACATGTATAGTTAGAACTACACTTTTAATTTATTCCCACTAAGCTACCCATACTAAAGATCATAAGTTAAATATTTTTCTTCGTACGGGTGGTTGCCAAAGCAGACTCGACTTTTATCCGTTGATCAGATTTTTTGAGTTATAATACTCAGTTTTTACTAGCTCTTGTGGGATTACGCACAATCTAATTATCCAGAACCGCTATAACTTGATTCCCCACGCAACTCTTGAGCTAGTGAAAATAACTCAGTCGTCGTAACACACTTTTATTTGAACAACAAATAAAAATATCAACAGCGTGCTGGATAGTAATTAAGTTTAATAAAATAGAATTATCAAGGAGTTACTAGGTACTCCCAGTAGTATTTCTCCTGCGTCTATCACACGGAACAGCCAATAACACACAATATGGTTACTGTCAAGAGTAAAGGGAACCGAGCCAAACAGAACAAATGATCAATGATGCCAATAGGCAATAAACGTTGACAGTGTTTGTGAAGAGACTTAGATGCTGTTATGGTGAATTGACCATATCTATATCAAATTTAAAACAGCTTTAAAATCAGTAAACTTTATTCTGCAATAATAATAGTAAGTTGCCTCTTTACTCTTTAACGTTGCCCTTTGCCTTTTCTTTTATGGCTGAGGCAGCAAACGTATGCAACATATTAGTAATGCAGTTCTGAAATTTCATTACTCACTTTGCGTTGCCTTTTGACACACTAAGTATACGTTGACTGTGTGTAGTATTAGACAAACAATAGTTAAATACACTCAACTTTCATTCCTTGTTATAAAGTGTCGATTTTACATAGCTTTTAAAAAAATATTTCCAATAGGCGATATTATAATATCAGCTACAAATGACAATGACGGACCTTCTATGATGCTGCAGACAACAACAAAGTATGCATATTTCCCTGTCTTTTACAAAATTCATAGTCAACAGGCTTTGAAAAGTTCTTTAGAGCAGCTTTGTTCCCATGTGAACATTTGGAAACTTTAAGCTGGGAACGATGCTAATACTTGTAACAAAGCTGACTCTTCAAAATACAAAAACTACAAACTGCATACAAGCTTACTAATGCCAAACAAAACTAAGGAGCAGATAAGGGACGTGATGGTTAGTTTCTATCTGAAGACGGCTTCCTAAACTTGATAACGGACAGTTATAAAAGCTACGTCTCTATTGAGTAGGAAAGCTGCTGATCAGCTTCCCGAGCACACGCGCGCATGAAATCCTAACCAAATCCACTTAAGACACCTATCTGTTTGAACTATTATTGCTGAATCTTAGTTACATCTAGTTTGTTTAAATGTATATCTTTAGCCCATATAATCCTTGCATATTGATTGTCCCTACACACATATACGGCTGATTGGATGTACAAAAATTAGAAAATGATGCATAAACAACAGAGAAGTGTATTCATAGCCAAGTAAATCCAGCAAACGACGAAAGTTTGCGCATCACTGGATGAAATAATTAATTCAAATGTACCTTAAGCAAGCATACTAAAGAGAAATTTGGTATGTAAACGTTACAAAGTCCATGAGAGTAATTGGGATCCCTACAAAACCGTTACACATGAAAACCCTGGTGGGCGGTAAAAAAGTTAATAGTATTCGTTTCATCAATTTCGACTGCAACGTTTAACTCAAAACATTCAAAAAAACGCTGTCCCTTGGTGATAGAGATGTTTAGATTGGCATATCGGTCCAAATTACCGATTGTATTTATGAGAAAGCTCAATTAAAGGCTGTATCTTGATTCAGACAGTTTACGTTAATGAGTGTTGTCGACATTTTAAAAAGCAGATAGGAGTAATACTAGCCAAAATAACGATTTTCCATAGAAGCAAAACGCCAATTAAATGGGTCAAAATAAGGTCTTCTAGAGGACGCAGACGCTAAGATAAAACAATCTTTAAATTCTGTATGTTGTTCTCACAGAAAATTAAGTGAACACGCAATTTACTAAGCATTAACTAAGACGAAGATGAATAAGAACCTCAAAAACTATATTCTACTACATGAAAAACTAATTCTAAATAGTGGGTTATACTTTAACCTTAGTAATGTCATGTAATATAATTCCCCTCCGCACATATTAGACGTCGTATCATTTACGAGCTTTGCTACCAACTCATTTTTGATGGCTCTAATGAATGTGACAAAGGTCTGTTGCTAATCGAAAGCCTTGTTTGGTTAGCTTGATTCAACGATTGACCTCTATTTGAAAACAATGAAAGTGATGCCCCCCTCCTCATTAAGAGCAGTGGCCACATTACGATGGTGTTTGATATAGCTACCTGAGTAACGGACCTGTGGAATGAAAGAACACCATATTTTACGATGTTCGAACAACCTACTGGGCCATTAACGAATACCTCACCCAAGTAGCACGTTTCAAGGACTGGGAGAATATACTCGTGAACGAATAATGGTAAATGAACAGAGGCACTATCAACAAAGTGGTAATAAAATACACTTTGTTGTGGTAGGCAAACTAGAACAGTCTCGTGATTGAGGTAGAAAACCGAATGCCTACTCAAGAGTATAAACAAAGCTTTGCATATGTGGAGCACATCTCAGAAGGCCTTTGACCATGATTTGTATTTGCGCTTAGAGGATAGGCCCAACATACGTGTTAGAAAGAACAATCGCCAACAAAAACTAGACTGCCTTGTCAAAAGTTCCGAAAAAACCCATAAAAGACACCTAAACTGACTTATGGTCAGGAAGTCGACTGCAAATCTAAGTGTTATAATTATAACGGGACCTCGGAAAGAAATCCTAATAAACGCTGAGAAGGTTGAAATCGTTGACCCCTACTCGTGCAGACGGATGGATTGTTTTTATCCCTGACCGACCAACTGGCATCCACACCCCCATGAACAGATCTGGGGCTCGGTGAGATCAAGCCTCGGTTAGTCCTAAGGAAACTATTGGAATAAAGCCTGAAATATGGCCGACCTGTGATAAGTGCGTGAATTTACTGACAAGTTCAACCTAGTACATGAGGCATAGCACTGCTTTCAGTGAGGTAGGTCATGTAATACAACATTTATTTTCACGTGACAACTGGACGGTTCGTTGAGAAGCAAACGCGCCAGTCCGTGTAATATTTCTAGACATCACCACAGCGTTCAACAATGTGTTCTACAGCCTCTTTATTCATAAGGCAGCTGTAATGGACCTCATAAACCACTGAAATCTTGTATATGGGGATATCACTTGGAGAGGAAGCTCCGTATCTAGGTGAACGAGGGGCATTCAGATTGGAGGGTGTCCACCTCCAAAATATCACTAGGCTCCGCTCTCTAGATGCTACCCGAACAAACTGGTACCAGGCGGGCAACGAATAACTGATAACTCAAGAGGATGAGATCCAGGTCTGCTTACACTGACAGACTGGGCAATAGGAAAAGCTACCAAATGAATTTCACTGAAAAATACACTTCCCTGAACCGAATTCGTCGACAGCTGTATATTCTGACAACAAAAGTTGACAATATTTAAAGTCTACACAATACCGCATTTGAAAACTCACAACGTTGCTCCCCCCACCGCACTCTCAGGAAGGATGCCTATCTCTTGGAAAAGGTACATATTTAGGATACAGAGTTACTTGAGTAAACAATATACTAACAGACTACGCCAGTTAAGGTTGTTCTTACCGAGTTTTAGGCGGTCACAGAGCGACATAGTTACGATCCACAGTTTTCTGAGCCCACTCCAACAAGAGTATACTTCCTTCACTGTGCACTATTAAACCAAAAAATCCCGATCCACTGCCTCTCAAAAGATATAAACGGAAATGAGGGCTAATCTCATGCCAATAATGTATCACTTCCACTGGAACGTATTGCCAGATGCCGCAACTATACCCTCCCCCCAGACCTTGGAAAGTTTCAAGAGAAAACTAGGTGATTACGGCATACTGAAACCACCTCGAACAGGGACTGAACACCTGCATGACCTGAACATCTCACGCTGCACAACTTTAAATTCTATACCATCTTTCTGGTTCTAATCCTGCATCATTTTACTGATCTTAACGTCCTCAAATTGTAGCTCCTCTCTTTCTATGTTCATTCTATAGCAACGTTAGAGACTTCATCCATGAACTTGACTGAGGACTGAGAACTGGTGGATTCCAACCCACTAAAAAATTTAAAATAGAAGAAAATGAAATAGGAATAATAATAATGACAAAAACGAAAATGAAAAAACTGAAAAATAAGGAAAAAATTCAAGGTAAAATGATTTTAAAAGTTAAAGAATGGAATAGAAAATGTGTACAAAAAATGTGTCTGAAACTACCTAGACTAGAATAGTTGTGAGGCTAGATACTATTACTGAAATAAAGCAGTGAATCACTACCAAAGTTTTTAGGACGCAAGAACAAAGAAAACAACTGATTTATGATGGCTAATTATACAACTATTGGATACCCGTACCTTTCAAGAAGAACATGAACTTAAATTATCTGCCTAGCATGCTGAAAGAGATCATCTAGAAGTGCAATTTCTAATTTACTAAAATATATATACACATATCTATGTTTATTAAACCATCTTATGTTCTTTACATTACTGCACATAATAACGTGATCAAAACCTATAGTCGTTCTAATGTCTTGTTTGTAATGAACGCTACGTAAGTAGCCGATTTAAAACAACGTTTACTATTCCATTATATATCACGGTTTGAACAGTCTGTGCAACAATTAAACACTACTACTCTTATATGTTTTTATTGATCCCGCCTGTAAAAATGGCTTGCTCTTGATATCAGGAAACAGTTTATCATCGTTTGTTTAGTCCAATTGTTCGTAAGCCAAATCAATGACTTTGTGACTATCAGTATTCCATTCAAAAGAGACTTGGATTACACTTTTTTCGTCGCTATGTAGTCAATTTTCAGAGTAGTATGTAGTCATGAAGCATGCGGTATACGGATGACTATATACGGTATCGACAGATACCATTTCATACCCCCCCCCAGTAGCATACCGCTGTGGCTAACAAAAAGAGAAAGTAAAGTAGATAAATAAAAAAGGAGGCGAATTTTAATGATTAGGAAAAGAGACAGAAAAATCGCGACGGTTAAGCGTCTTCCTTCCTTCGATAAATATACCTGTCTATTGCAGACGACTTTCTCTCGTCTCTCTTTTATTGTAGACTAACTTCCCTCCTTTTGGACAATTCGTTTCTCTTTTTTCTTCTTATTCCAGGCTATTTAATCCATCTTCTTTTCGGACTTACTTTTCTCCATTCCAACTTATATTATATTTCCTACCAGAAGTTTTCCTTATTTCCCTACTTTCCGTATTATTTACCCTTTCCAACATTACTTAATTATATCCTTTCTTTCCTTTTTAACGTCAACCCTACTTGCTCTTTAACTTGTTAATTTCTAACTGCATCTCCACTATCTTTACTTTATGTCAGAGTACTCATAATTTAGAATGACATGACTTATAACCCGGATTAACGAATTTAAAATTGTGATCTTTAAACAATAAGCTAATCATATTGAAGCAAAGAAAAGTGATTGAATTCACGTCAAAATAGATTACATTATGACATATAAAATGCCTTTATGATACTAACTAACTGTAACTGCCAACAGAGAGACGGAAATCGTAGCGGCTGCATCACAATATACACCTGTACTACTAACCTGGTCCCAAGCATCTAAATCTAACCCTAATCTCTAGCATATCCCCGACCTCAACTATAATCTTCAACCTACTTCCAACCTCAGACTTACACTAGTCTAAATCATACTTCATAAACTAAGAAATTTTGTACGTTTGCATCTATATATCTGTAGTGATTTGGAAAAACATCCCGGTTTAATAGCATCCGCAACAATGGTTGTGTTAGAGCTAAATATCTTTGATATCAACGACTTATATGTGATAGTATACTTCAAAGTATTCTACAACTTCATTTACAGACATTGCATTTATCGTTGATATCAATCTATAGTATTTGTGCGCATATGAAGACACTGTTTCTGTATAAGTTTGTTGAAGAAATTATTGAAACGTGGTAAGGATTCAGTAACACTAACAGCTAATCCTACATCATGGAAAATTTAAAAAAGTTGTCTCTTAGGTTGGCTTTAAATATACCAATTGTAATGTCAAATATTCGGCCACGGGGATCATAAGTGTGGCTTCACTTGCTAACTCATAAAGTAGCTAGTAATTAGAAATGGGGTTAATTTTGAGATACCTTTGTCAAAAGAGAGAAAGATCAAGCTTTTGACACCTTGTCGTTTATTTCTATCTTCCTTGTTACCTAACACATAAGAGGCAAAGTGATTTTAGACAAGTTCTATCCTATTCTTAATTCATAAGTGCGAACAACTACTAGTCAAAAATAAGTTTATATCAATGACTCTATATTGAACATGAAGGACAACTCTGGTTACGTGACAGCGTAAAAATAAGGTATATCAGCGTCACTAACTCATTATTACCCGAATGTGTGTAAACATTTCATGTTCAAGTACCCACATCGACCTATAAGCTTAGTTCCAGAAAACACTGAACCATTCTAATTTAATTATCTCCAAGTTTTCTATAAATTCACTACACTACTGAAATTATTTTTATTATTCTGTATTCAAGGCTACAAGTTTCAATAAAAAGTTGTGCAAAATATTAGTATTTATCATCATGTAAAATGGTGTACAGAATTTTTTAAACTTTCACAAATAAAATGTAACATCATTAAATAAGCCAATGTCCAGTTAGTGCAGTAAACTGACTTTAAATCACAGATAGTAGCAGATGTCAGGATTAATGAACTTTAGTTCCAAATCGGTGCGTTTTCTTGTCACATTTTGATGATTTGTGTGTAACTTTTGAAGGAGTTCTCTATAGTGAAATAAAAATGAATTAGCATTACTCATAATAATTTTACTGCCAGTTGTCATTCTTCTGACGATCTTGTTTATTTGTTCTTCATAAGTTTCGCTGTTAACAAGGACTTAATTCCTTGCTATCATCAAAACAAACGGCAACAAGATGGCGCTAAAATATATTTGAAAACTACCAGTTAAATCCACAGGCCCTACAGTTATACGGCTACCTGAAATAAAATGAGGATAGCTAATTTTACCGGCTGATTACATGTTCACTGTGAAGAAAATAACATTAATTATTCAACAGAATTTCCTTGAACATGGAATTAACTGAGACCAACCAAGTGGTCTTATACGGTGTATTTCTTCTAGTTTGTTCTTAAACATTACAAGACGTAGATTTTATCTAAGATCAGGCTAAGAAATAGCATACTTCTGCATAGCAAGGGATTTAATTTACCATTTCAGAAAAAATTAATTTTCTGATTGCATGCCAGTTACAATAATTAATGAAGTAAATAGCCGAACAGAGGGTTTCAACATGCGTGTACGGCTAACAAGTTATTGTTGGATAGTATGCATTCCATAAGCAGCCGCTTTTTAGCGATTTCACTGAAACCCCGATAACGTATAACGACATCACAAGAACACCTAAAATGACCTATACAAGGTGACTCTTATAGAAAAATTAAGTTGTCACTTATTTTAATTAAATTTTTATTCGGAGTTATTAGTTTGATATTTTACACATTTTCCATTTGACTGTACGATAACGCTACTTGTATGTAACTAAATGAGGTACATAATTTGTTGGAGACATATAATTCGTCATCCTAGGTGCTTTCCTGATATCGTAATCAGTTATCATGTTATTAATGAAATCATCAGAAATCAGCTATGTTAAAATTTACACTATTTAACTTTGATATTTTAACTGTACATGCATATTAAACTACTCTACATTATTACTGACTGCACTTAGTCGCCTAGCTGCCACAGAGTCACAGGGCTTTTTTTGGTTTTCTTGTTCTGAAATGTGTCATTTTAAGTTTTATAAAGATAATAATTGCATATCATAATCGTTAAGAGCGAACTGCAGTTTAATTACGTCATCTAGGACCGTTAAGGTAGTTTGTCAGGTTTATATGGTTACAACTTTTCCTTAGCAGTTTATATTGTTTCTACTTTGTAATAAACAAACTATGAATCGCTGATGCAGTATGTCCATATTTTACATGCACTAGTTGTATAACTGTAATTCACGTTTATAACCACATTCGCAGATGGTGCTGTGATGGCCTGATTTTGTTTCAATTAAACTGTTTATACTTACAAAGTCCCTGCTAGGAGTAAAACTTATAAGAATAGAGTGAGTGAGATTGTAGGGAGAATGCTGATGGATGATTAATTTATCACTCAAATTACTGATACATTCTTGGTACGACTTACAAGGTTCCAGATGAGTTACCAACGAGTAATGAAAATGTTCAAAGGAAATTCAACAATTTAAAAATAAAGTTAATATAACCTGAGCTGTATTAATAACTGAGATCCAGAAGCTCCTTACTCATATATATATCAACCTTCGGCCAACATATTCAAAGTCAATCGAAGTCCAATTACAAGGTCACAAATGCCATATTGCGGTAAATCGAATTTGGGTTTCGATTATCTTGTGCCGTTTTGTTGATGTGGTTACAGGCTATGGATGTTGCACAATGCTGTTTTTAGGTAAGTGTAATGTATTAATTTGACATTCAGAGATGTTATCTGGTCACCTTAAAGTTAATTAGTCCTTCTTAATAAGATATATACCTACACATTCAGCTACAATTAATAATCACATGTAAGCTGTATCTACTAATATTGCGTAAGGAAAGATGTGCTGTGTAGCTAGTGCAGATTCAGGAGGTTTGTTTTCCTCCTTCAGTGATTATATTCGTAGCTCATGCTTAGTTTTCATTACATTTAGTTCCTTGAGCATGTTTACCAGTCTAAAAGTAAACAGTAGATAAACTTATGCATACGCGTACATACAGCCTCTACATACATGTAAGTGTGCAGTATACTGAGTCGTCGTTCCACGTTTTTTCTACTGTGTCAGGTTCTCACACCTCTGTACATTCTCTACAGTACACATCGTACACTGAGGTTGTCGGGAACTGCCAAAGACTCAACGTTATATAATTGTTTCGGATGCTTACAGTGTGATGCATCTCGCTTCTTACTTGATTTAGTTCTGGTTGTAGACATGAGTAACAATATTTCAAATCATATCCCTTTAGGATGCTTGCACGTAAGCAACTAAGGTTGCCAATTTAGGTAAAACACTCAAAACATTTAGGAAAACTGATATTTAATTGACTGTTCATCTGATCACAATTCATTGGTTATAGCCCACGCTAATAAGAGATATACAGAGGATGAAAGGGGTAATTTACATTAATATACGGTTCTACTGTGTTTTTGCACAATTGTTACACTTGCTGAAAACCAGTCTTGCATGCATGGTGAACTGCCCACAACTTAGCCTCATTTCTGACATGATTTTGAGGAAATTGTTTTGTTTATTTAACCGCGACATTCGTTTACCTGTCTACTGATTTTCACTTATCTAAGAATATGGACACCGTTGTACGTACTTGCTGATTGTATGGATTGCTTCAACCTTGTTAATGATGTACTTTTATGGGCTCAACCCTCTTTTTCTGCATTTGTCTATCATTTCTGTTTTTAGACTAGCATTAGGAAGAAAAATTTCTAGCCCGATTCTGTTTACTACAGTTTGCCTCTTCCAAATTAAACGTTTGTTTTTCTGGTCAAATTCAAGCTAACATCCTACAGAAATGGTTGAGATTAATGATGGTCGCCATTTTAAAAATCCTTACCAGGATTACGTGCCGGGAAATCAATTGAAAGTATATTCAGTATTATTTATTCACCACTTTCAAGGTGGAGAATACAAATATTCCAAATAAACTTGTTGAATTATTACATGTTTTGAATTCTAATTTTGAGAAGTTATCATCATCTGATGTATCGATGTACACTGGGTTATCAGGTGAATATTATGTTATAGTGGTTCTTTCTATTGTGTTTTTATATTAAGTGAAATGATAGATGATCCAAAAACACTGAGATAGATATTCCCATTTCCTTATACATGCTGTTTTCTGCTTAAAGTATCAGGATGTTTTTCGATTTAAAGAAAAGAGATGCGATCAGACAACTTTCTTATATATGGAGACCTGGCAAAATCTTGTCTAAGCGGCACCGAATTCGACAGCATTTGACTTCGTTTTCTATTTAATTCCTGGTGATAATCGCTTATGTGCCTTCAGACTAAATAGTACTGTAGGAACTTGGAAGATTAGTAAAATATGAATTTTACAGATAACTTTCTGAACTCAATTATAAAACTAACCACTCTGATGTTGAACCCATAGTCGGTAATGTTAATATCCAGGTAGGTGTCTAAAATCAAACTGAAAGATGTGTGTTTTGATGCTTCAGCTCGGAGGAAGGATGGTGATAACCGTTTACTACAGCTATTCTCCTAAAATCTTTTTCTATGGCAAACACAAATCGTTAAGCATAAGGAAAAACTCCCTAATATGGCGATCCATGCACCCACTTAACGATGAACTTATTTAGACCATTTACTCTTTATTCATTATTACAGAGGTTCTAAGATATATACTTACACTGTGCCAAATATTTGCACATATGTCCTACATTGTTCATGAATAGACCGACTAAATATTTTATGATTTGGAAAATTCGATTTTATCTATCTACATCTATTACATATATTGAACTTCAATGCATGCCAGTAACTAGTGTATTGAGTGGTAAATGCCGTCTTTGTTGGTGCTGTTGGACTTATGGTACCTAGTAGTATAATATTGTAAATAACCTTCGGAGTAATGCGCTATTGAGCCTTCTTTATTGATTGTTTAGATAGAAATAGCTTTTATTAGAGATCCCCCTTAACATTCATAATTAGTTGTCGACACATCATTTATCTGTATAAACCGTTCAATCCACAAAAGAAATGTGGAATATTCAATGAGTTTATGTTGCTTTTTACTTGTTTTGTAGGTGTCGGTTTATTCTACTATTTTCTGTCACATTCAACATGTGAATTACTAGACAAACAGATACGTGGGAATGCAACAGAATGTTCGGAAAAGTTACTTCATCGATGTTTACGTCATATTGATATGAAAACGTTGCGTAAAAATATCAGCGTTTTCACTAGTCCCATCGGTCCATTGTGCTTAGGTGCGTTGTCTGCGGTCAAACATGGAACTGAAAATGCTGAGGCAAAGAAATTCCTGGAACAAATTTTATCAGCCAGTAATTATGCTTTAGATGTTGATTCTGGTATGCCTGATGAAGCATTATACGGGCGCACTGGTTACCTAAATTGTTTGGTAACACTGAAAGAACACAACTTCGACATTCCTGTCTCGATTGTTTCATCAGTACGTACTTGTGATGTGAATGGTGTATCTAATTAACTGGAGAGAAATAAAATTCTGTTTACCTTTTCTTTCAGTTAGTCCATAAACTGTTTTTGTGTAAACATGTAGAGTTGCATTACTAAGGAGATTATTGAAGGAGTTAATTACATTAGCTATTATTCCAAATAATTCATTGGCTTATGAAACAGGTTTAATTATTGAGACTATGCATAGGCTATATTGATCATGACTGGGTTTGTGGAAGTGATATTAATGTTAGTGCTATAGGAGCTGTAGTTGTATACTTTATGCATTCGACTGTCAATCATTTACATTCGAATAGACGCATCAGAATTAATTTTCCTGTGCGTTTAATTCAATCTTGATGATGCATTTCAGTGTGATTTCTGGTGTATATCTTATATTGTTACGTTTGTCAATAAAGAAATGATGATAAGTTAGTCGATCGAAATTTTTTGAACATTTACCATTGATACTTTTTGCAATTGATCTAATTGAGATAACCCTTTACAACAAAATGAAGCGAATCTGAATAGGGATGATAAGAGTATGAAATTTCAACAAACTTTTTAATTTGATGGAATAATTCAGTGGTAACTTGTGTGATTTTGACACTGGGAAATTATGTTAATTTAAAACAATAATTCTTCGCAACTTTTTTTCTATCTAAAAATCACTGTAATTATATTTACATTTATGCAGTAGTACACTGCAAGTACCACTTATGATAATACTTTAATTCAGGTAACGGATGCTATCTTGAAATCTGGTCAGAATACAGCAAATGCTTACAAGTTGAGTGGTCGTTACGATAAATTAATGCATCAGTCATTAAAACGACATTTATCCATCCCACCGTTAATGTTCGAATGGTATAATGAATGTTATCTTGGCGCTGCGCATGGTTTTACTGGTATCTTAACCACTTTGCTGAAGGTCAGTTTTTTATCGATTTATTGACTCTTCAGATTTTTCAAACTCTTAGATACTATTATTCAGGACTTTTCATTACCTAGAGCGCTGAAGAATACTAAAGAAACGAGATGAAAAAGAGCACCAATCGCAGTGGAAAACTAGACACATGAAGTACATTTGTAAATATTTTGTTTTGTTGCCAGTTGATATTTAGGACTTGAATTAATAAGTTTCTGTTAGGATATATTTGCTCTTCTGAAGCTTCTATAGTGAGGTTTAATTATATTTGGAGACTGAGTTTAGATTGGTTGCTTTCATTAAAGGGTGATGAACTTCCTCATCTGTAAGAAATCTTTGTTGGTTGTATTTTAATTCAAACTGTCTCCTATTCTATAATCTTGTTCAATTTTTCATTTTTGATTATGATCATCCATTTAATATTTGATTACATCTTGCTAATAGTTTCTTTTTTTGTCTTAATCAGACAGCTTACTATACTTAAATAGGAACAGAGTAATAAGAAGATGCTATTTTGAAATATTACTTACAGCTCTGAGAAATTATTAATTATTATTTTAATTACTGTAATTAAGCAGTATTTGTTAAATCAACCTCATTTTTACTTCATATTAAAGGTATATCGTTTATTTCCCGGAAGTATAACACTGAATTCCTTAAATCAGTTAATTCTACCAACCGTTGACTGGATGAGTCAACTTCAGTTGTCTAATGGTAACTGGTTACCTAGTTTGGGTGATAGTGAAAATCATGACATATTGGTTCATTGGTGCCATGGTGCAACAGGTGTAATTCCACTTATGCTATCAGCTTACAAAGTATGGAATATTATTATAGATGTTGACTTCATTTTTGTCGAATAATAATATTTATTATTAGATTGAAGTGGTGCTAAGCATATACATTTTGTATAGAAACTATTTAGAAAAATATGAAAATCTAATTCAAATGATCAGTATGCATAAAGTCTATGATTTCAAAGAATTGAATAGCACATAAATGTACTTTATTTACCGACTATTATTGTAATGCATCTTCCTATATTTCTTATCTAATTCATGGATTTAATGATTGTCTGAGTTAACCCTCTACTTTAGTCCAATATAACAAGTAGTATTGCCTATCTCAAACAAAACGTAGCTGATATCTTAGTTTTTAAAATAAATAAACTAGTGCGTTAATTAATAAGGCAAAGCGAATGGCTCAGCAACCATTATATTGTGTAGCGATCAAAAATCAGATAGAATAAATCTGATAATTATTCATTAAGGAAAGCTATCGCAACAGAAAATCGATACCGATCCGTGATATTAATATTCTGTGGTCCACCAATGGATCTGTAGTGTTGCGATAATGGTCGTTTATGACATAACATGCATTACTTCTATAGATATTCATGATTTACAAATTGTTATGATAATTATCCTGTTTAGTAATCATTGTAACATTAAATTATGTTTTAGATAACAGGTGAAAATAAATATTTGAAGTGTGCATTGGATGGCGGAGAAACTGTGTGGACTCGTGGTCTACTTCATAAAGGCTGTGGTTTATGTCATGGTTCAGCTGGGAGTGGTTTTGCTTTATTAGAGATTTACCAAACAACTCAAGATCCAAAATATTTGTATCGAGCTATAAAGGTCAGTGTTAGTTCAATAGTAGTTCAGTACATTTGAAGTGAATATGTTTGATACTTTTGTGAATAAAATGTGTGTGGATTATGTAGACTTGCTTACTAGATTCTTTGACTATATTATTTCATTACTTCATATTTGTTTTGTCTATAGGTAGTACGTTGATGTGGTGATTGGAGTTGTGTGTAGCGATAAACCAGTCGAGTTGCACTGATCGTAATGCTTACTACTTTAGGTGTCATCATTTGAAGAGGGTGGGTTGAATGATGATAAGATTGCGGGTCAGAGAGCTGAGTTGTGATTGCGAAGTTGTGACACAACAGGAGCAGAGAGTAGGAAATTCAGCTGTAAAATTGCATACTTTAACTTTGATCATGGAACGGCGCCTCCAATGATAAGATTTTTCAAACTGTGCTGCTAATAACAAATCGGAACTGCTTAAAACGGCCCTATATGACCGGATTCAAATAGTTGTCACTTGTGCTGTTTGGTGACACTGCCAGGTTCAACAGGCCACTACCGTTCACATCTCGTTTTGACATCCTTTAAGAATTGGTATCCTTCCATGATGTAGGCATTTGATTCTGGTAACAATCGACCACTTACACCTGTAACAACACTGAAGACTGAGTCATTTATTAAAGAAGATTGTGTGTACACGATACTCTGGACTGTTATGAAATTACTGACTGTGCTTATGGATAGTGTGCTGTTCATTGAATAGATGAATTTGTAAGGCGTTGTTGTGTGGAAATATGAGCTCCCTACTGATCGATTAGTGATTATAATGTAGTTCAGCGTTCTGCTAATAAATACTTCTATCTGTGAAATGTGTCATAGTTTCATAGGTCAGCTCCATATTTTTCCAATTAGTATTTATTGAAGTATTGTATAATGAGACAGTTAGTAGCACCTCACTTATTTGGTGCTAATAATCGCTGATTGAAATGCTGCTTCTAATTGACTACATGGAATGAATGAATGAATGTGTTGGTTGTCAAGTTGGCTGTACAAACAATCGGATTGGAGAGACCATTGTATTGGTTGATTTGTTTGTTGATATTTTAATACACTGAATTTGATTAGATTATGAAGTTGTGTTGATCATTGAGAGAGTTGAGGTTTTTATCATTTGTTGAGCACCGAAGTAAGCACTTTGAATTAACACAAATTCATCACACTGTTCAATATCTATTTTGTAGTTCGCTGAATGGTGTACGGACTGTTTTAAAAATGCTACTCGTGTTGCAGATTGTCCGTATTCACTGATGGAAGGTTAGTGCAGTGTGTTATGCAATTATGAATTACTTATTGTTTCACTTTTACGAGTTGATACGGATATATTTATTTATGTTGATCATCATCATTGAAATGTTACTGTTTAGCATTTCCGTAGTGTTTGTTGTAGAGGAAGTTATTTTAGAGTGATATTGAATAATGTAGATCTGACACGACATCGTCAATGAAAGACAACTGAAACGAGTTCACTTATTGATGTGTTAGTAGCAGCATACTGTCCACAATGAAACAGTAATCAACATTTACGAGTTTACTGTTTTTGTGGGACATGTTAATTTTATCAGCTGGTTAAGTTTTAACCAGAATAACTTGATTCTATTGTTTGATGGAACTATTTTGGAAACAGAATCTATCGAATTATTTGAATGTAAAAGCATAATCTGCTAGTTTAATCAGTCAGTATTTGTTATTATTGTAGTAGTCAAGTTTAGCCAGTCACTCTTCTAATGTTTTAACATCTTTGTAAGTGAAACGACTAAATGGTTATTCTGGAATATGGGGAGTATTTTGAATCGTGGATTTGTTATAAATCAACAATCTATGAATTTCACATTATAGTCATGATTATTATGATGTGGGAGATGCTAGATAAGGAATGTGTTAGTGAATGGAATAATCGGAGATGTTGACATGTTTATTTTCACTTCGACAATCATGGATTATGAGAAATGGGTTATGTTGTTGTCAACGTGTTGTTTGTTGTTGGATTAATTTCATAAGACCACATTTGTGTTTGATGTGCAAATTTATTTAACTGAGAGTTGATTGTGAGTTATGGAGATACATGGTGATGACAACGTAATGATAGTCAGTGTGTGTCATTTTTGGTGTAAGGATATTATGTGTGTATTGTGTGGTTTGTCTGCCGTCCCTTAAAAATTTGAGATGATAAACCTGGAATACTCAGTACTAATGGAGACATTTTGTGATATGGAAGTATGTTGTGCACTTTGTGGCATGCTAATCTGAATAATAACGTCTGAAATATGTCTGTGTCTGTTTGTATGCTTATTGGATGAGATGAAAGTACAGGTGATTGGATTGTTTGCTGACTATAGTCTATTTTGAGTATGATTTCGACAGTCGAGATTTGGAAGCATCGCCACTTTAGTTTTTGGTTTGAGTATCGTATTTGCAGTGAATCAATATCGTTTTGTTTACTTACATGAATCTTCGTGACCTATGTGTATTATACAGAGTGTTAGATTAGTAATGTTTAAAGGACTGTTGCACTGATATTTACTTTGATTGGATTGGATTAAATTTTCATATAAGTGTGCGTGTGTGTTTGTTGGGGACGAGAGTCGCTGTTTTTTTTTTATATTATGGTTCTTATCAACACCACTGAGTAATTGGTTTAAGGGACTGGATGATGATGGAAATTCATTCGGCTTACTTAACTTAGGCAGAGGGATCGATGCCTAACGAAATGAAGTGAAATGTTTCTACTAAATTTTGTTGAAATGATAAGTTATATGTTGAATTTATTTTTTTATTATGTGTACGTTGTGTTTAGGTCTTTCTGGAACATTGTACTTTCTTGTTGGTATATTGGATCCAGTGAATTCAAAGTTTCCTCTACTGAGTGGATTGTGATAAACAGATGGAAGTAATGATTTAGTTTGTATCCAAGGCATTTATGTGTGTTGTTTTGTACTGTGACATATATGTATTTGTTTATTGATGTTTAATTGTGGAGAATGTTACTTGAGTGCAGTGTGTTTATTAATAATGCATATTTGTTTAATACACAGGAAGTGTTGTTGATTCATTGATATGTTTATTGTAGTCGGCATATCATACCTCAGCTCACGACAAGTATATTTTAAAGGTTTCGAATTACTATTCTTTTCTCCCATACAATAGTAACAAAATGAATAGATGTTACTCTCTACGTACTGTTCCAGTTTTTGAATTAAAATATCTTTTTGATATGACTATTTTTTTTTAATTATCTTAGTAATATCTGTTCTCTATAGTTTATTCTGATAATAGGTTAATCTTAGCTTTATATTACAGGTTAGCCAGTTACGCTTGTCTATTTGAAATAAGCGATCCTTATTTGGTGATTACACAATCTACCAATGATAATTTAACTTCTAAATGCCTTTTCTATGTATTATGGTTAATTTAATATCGAATAATGAAATATGGATTAATAGTCTCATTGAGATCTGTCACAAGTGGAAGTTTCATGATTGTTAATAAACATTTTTTGTGTAATATTAAGAAATACGATTAAAGTATTTAGGATGCTCAAATAAATCACCTACGTAGTCGTTTAACAACTGAATTCGAAGTAGCTTGATTCTGCCTTAATAAATTAGTAGGAAAACAACATCACATCTCTTAGACGTTAATCCTATCTACTTAACCAATAATTTTATTGTTCTCGGTAGCACATTTTGCATGAATGAAGTTAGTAGACTAGCAAGTAATCGAAGAATTTACTCCATACCTACGAATGTTATACGAAATTTTAGCTACTGGCAAATTGTAAGTAGTACAAGTTATATAAAGGAAAATAGTCATTCACTGCCAAGTAATGTTATGTAAAATATCTCAGCCTACTAACAAGTGTTCAAGTAATATACTGCATTTTACAGAACAATAATCCCATCATTGTGACTACATAACATAATGACGACTTTGGTTATCTGGTATATCGCAAAAGGGTTTGGATGTAATTGGTATTTACTCTAACTAGAAACTTTTAACACTATCGACTCAATATAATTAATTAGATAAAGAGCACTGCAGATATCCAAAGCTCAATACGCCATTAGTTACTTATAATAAACGGACTACTTTAAGATCCTGTTACTTTACCTTGTCAAGTGTACATGGAAAAATCAAATCAATGAACTTCAATTTCTGATATGAATTCTTAGCCGAGATGTATGAATATAAGATGTCATGTAGACAAACATTTCTTATCATAAATAAGTAATATATCTTTTAGTATTTTAATGACTAAAGTAAATTGATTGTTCACAAGTTTAAATATAAACTGACTTGTTTAGAGTAAATCTAGCTAAGAGTTAATTTGTTGTTCTACATTTTTATTTGTATTTTCCATTTTTGAAAATGCATTAGATGTTTAAAGTGCAATGTAACAATAATTTTTTTTTTCTAGTGATTATTTTGGAAAGTCAAAATCTATTTCATATGAATCATTGTAATCATAACTGCAACATGTTGCTCTTGCTAATGTTATGCTGCTGAACAGCGAGTTAACACAAGTTGAGGACATACATTTTTTTATAAGTATTAACATTCTCGATACAATTAAATGTCTGCACTAACTGATGTATGAATTTCAACTTATGTCATGTCTGTCTAGCTACTGAGGATGCAGTTCGAATTCTCAACAAGTTGGAGTTATGTGGACACTAGCCTAATTGGTTCACTATCACTGGTTTTATGCTGTGATGTGATTTTCCTTTAGAGTAATCAATAGGAAATCCAGGTTTCATGCATAGCGTACCTGTATTCATGAAGGATCCGGAACCACCGTCTGATATTTCATTAGGTCTGAATTATATTTTGGTATAATATACGGAAACATTCATCCCTTCTTTTAGTTCACATCTAAGTTGTAGATTTTGTCTAAACTGCTATTTTATTTAAAACCAAGCTATACGCCTATAGTCAGATTTATCAAATAATGAAATCACTAAGAAATTTAACTATCTACTATGCATAGTTAAGACATGTTGTATTGTGTTACCTAAGTAAAATTAGTCAGAGCGAGGGTTTACCGATAGATGAGAAAACATTTGAGTTGGATACTTTTCTCATAATACTAACTATCAACTGTAACTTTCGACTCTGACACTAACCGTAAAATCACAGCAAATTCTAAATTTTATTATTTTCATATATTCAGTACAGTTGCATCAAATGATCTGACAAAGTGGCCTTTTCTTTTTTTCACGTACTTAATTGTGATGTTCTCCGTGAAATAAGCAAGCCTATGATGAGCTAACAACTGTATACCGTAACACTGAACTCTTAATTTCCTTCTACTATTATCCTGATTCTATTGATATCATCAAACCATTTTCGAAATAGAATCTATCAAAGTATTTGAATGTAATATTGTAATACTTAGAAAATGACAATATTCATTCTACATTACTACTTAAATCATTGATAAATAGTTATTTCGATTGAATTGTTGAAGTCTACTTGTTAAAATGATATTAAAATAAATCTAAATGAAATAAAGTAGACATCTTACAAGTGGATGTCAGTCAGCTCATTGGTGTTGGTGGTTAAGTTTTCACTGGGTGAGTGAAGTGGTTTGAATATTCATGATTCAATCTCTTGAAAGATAGTTGGTGTAATGAACTGATCAACAATCTTGATAAATATTTACTAGTTCCCGTTAAAAATTCAATGGAAAATTAGCATTACAATGTTGAGCATAGATTCTTAAGAAGGTAACCAATCCTGAGTGATATTATAATTTCAAGGTAAAGGCACAAATCACTGACACTAGAACATGTTGTGAGTAATTTTAATAGTTAAGAAACTATTACTTCGGTAAACAAAATGGTTTAAATAGGATGAGTTTGTACCTCCCCGTTGATTAGTTATGGGCTGAAACTAGTCAACCTCTGTTGCCAAATATGCATCCTGAGCGGATTACCTCGTTATAGCTATTAATCACAAGTAATGTTTAAGTTGATTTGTGACTGGCAAGTGGGATTTAGGACACGCGTCTCGTTCTATTTGGGACTCGTCAGCTGGATGTACCTGTATTCCAATGTCGACGTTCACACTGGGGTTCGAACTCAGTCCGCTTCGTGCGCAAGTACATTAAACTGGACTCTAGCCTAGTGGTGAACGCTGTGGCGTTTGGCACGAAGTGGACACGGCTTAAATTCCAGTGTAAACATCAACATTGGGATGCAGGTACATCCAGCCGATGAGTCCCAAATAGGACGAAGCATGCTTCCTGAATTCTGCTTGTTAGTCACAATCTAACTTAAGAATGGTTGAATGGTGAGGAGAACGCTGATTTGTTGATGCGTTAATGAATTGATTGCACAAATGCCAAAATTAAAGTTATACTGATAAAAGAATTATAACGTCAAACAAGCTATCAGTACTGCTGAATGACCATTTAGTTAATGTGACTTTGTGCGCCAATGAGCGTGTCTAGTTGGTTCGTGCGCGTTAGCTCGGTGCCCACTCAATCCTGGGCCGAAAAAAGAATGAACACAAGATTGATGAACAAACAGATAGAATCCGATTATATTTCAAACAATCCTTTATATATACATAAAACTTGACTATACAGTCAATCAATTAGGAAATTAACACCAATACAAATCAGGAGTATTTGTAAATGTGAACAGGAGTAACGTTGTGAAAATGACTACTTGACGAAGACAATAATTTATTTGATGAAAATAGAAAACATCATACATAATAAATACACTACTTTTAGCTATCTATTTAAACATCATTTGCATTCCTTGATCCAATTTGCGTGTAGGCTTACCTCCCGTGGTTGTCTTCATTTCGCTTACTTATTATGATCAGGCTTTACTCTTTACGACACCTCAGTCAGTCAGTTACAACGTAGAACTTTGTACATGCGTACATTAGTTCAAGTTGCCGTGCCTCAATTAGCAGATAAAGATTAAATTGTCGGACCAAATCCCAGAGTAGGGGAGGTAGTAACAGAGTAAGTACTAATGGAAAGGCATAGAGATCAGAGATGGGATTTGAGATAAAAAGTGATTCAGTAAAGAGAAAATTATAATAAGCTCAAAAATTAGATTTTGGAGGAAGACAAGGAGTGGATGCACCTGCGCCATTGCGAACGATTTTGAGCCATATCACCTAAAGTCTCTAACCATTTGTTACGATCATCGTGTCGGCCCCAACCAGGTAGTCTACATCTATTAACATGGCTCAGCCCAATCGTCAATGACTTAATGGGTTGGTGCCATGTTTTCGTTTGGCGACCCCTAGCTTTCTTCCAGCCTACTCCCACACCAGACAACATTGCTCGTCGAGGTAGACAGTGGTGAGGCATACGGAACACATGCCCTAACCACCTCAGCCGGTGAACATTCACTACTTCATCAATAGGCTTACCGTATTTACCTAGTACTCTATTCCTAACCCATGCATTGCTTACTCGGTGATCCCAGCAAACACGAGCAGTGTTTCGGAGACATCTATGATCGAATACTAGGAGCCTACGGATATCCTCTATCCTTAAAGGCCATGTTTCACATCCATAAAGTAAAACGGATCTGACTGCTGCACAGTAAACGCGTCCTTTTGTCATTAAACGAATGTCTCGCCTACGCCACAAGTGACGCAGATTGGCAAAAGCCGATCGGGCCTTATGTATACGGGCCGAGATTTCATCGGACACTAGACCGTTAGGACTGATGAGGCTCCCGAGATAAGTAAAACGGTTAACACATTCAATAGTTTCACTCCCTATCACTAACTTTGGTGCCGAATTAATCCACTCCTGAAGTAACATTTTACATTTGGATGGAGAGAATCGCATCCCAAACATGCTTACGTTCAAGTTTAAGGTAGTCAAAAAGTTCTGTATTTTATCAGCATCTTCACTCAGTAGAACTATATCATCGGCATATTCTAAGTCAGTAAGTTTATCTGGAAGGAGGTCAACCCCAGAGAAATCAGACAATGACAATGTTAACTCTAAAAGTATGTCCATGATAAAATTAAATAAAAATGGCGATAGCGGACAACCTTGACGAACACCACTAGAAGTGGTCAATTCCTAAGACAATCTGCCATAAGCTCTAACACGACATGTGGTGTTCGAGTAGAGAGCTTGTATAAGGTTAATGTACTTCTCCGGTACGCCTTTCAATGACAGACATTGCCACATAACCTTACGATCAATAGAGTCAAACGCCGCCTTAAGGTCAAGGAATACAGCTATTGTTGGTTTTCTCGAGTTTGCGCTTCACGAGCTTTCGTTAGACGTCTAAGTATTATTGAAGCTAGTATTTTAGACACTATATTCGTTAAACTGATTCCTCGGTAATTGTCACACGAGGACTTCTGTCCTTTCTTAAAGACTGGAATGGTTAGTGTTCGAGACCAGTCAGATGGGATTACGTCTAGTTCCCAAATTCTAGCCAAGATCTCAGTTAATCTGGCTGCTAAGACTGGACCACCTTCCTTAAATATCTCAGGGGTCAATCCATCTGGTCCTGCCGCTCTCCCTTTAAGTTTTGCTTTAAGTTTCCAATAGCCTTCACAACCTCACTGAGACTTGGGGGACCAATGTTAATTTGCCATTCAGATTGTTTGGGGATGGTGGGCAACAGGGATGACGCCAAGGGCCAGTTGAACTGTTCCCTGAAGGATTCTGCCCATCGGTCTAATCTTCTGGATTGACAGTGAATAATGAAACCATCTTTTTCGCAGATAGTTTCACTTACAGTTGGGTTCCTGATACCCGTTTTCTTGATAAGTCTGAACAGTTGCCTACTGTTACCTATCGCCGCTGCCTTTTTCATCTCTTTAGCTTTCGCCACCCACCACTGCTCACGATCATTGCGTAAGCTTTTGATTAGTTTGTGTTTAAGTTGCCTACGTTGCTCATCATGTTCAGAACCAGATGGGATGTGTTGCCGAGTATCTATCAGTTCAGCAGATGCAGCTGAAATCCACTGAGTTTTCCTAACCTTTAGGTCTAGTTTATTAATAGATATTACTGCTCTTTCAACAGCTTTTTGGATATCATTCCAGGCTAGCTCAGGTTGAGAACAGTTTACGCCGTTTACTAATTGGTTTTTTAGTTGTTCCTGGAATGTATTCTTGACTTTTTCATCATTAAGTTGAACCCTGGGGGGGATCCTTGTCATGGATCTTTTACGTCCAGTGAGTCGCAGACTAATACGCGCTCGCACTAAGGCATGATCTGAGTCTAAACATGTGCTCTAAAACGAGCGGCAGTCTTCTATCGAGCCTCTCCAACGATGGCTGATAGCAATGTGGTCTATTTGAGTCCAGCGTTGGGTTGATTTCGGAGGCCGCCATGTCAACCGGTGTCTTTTCTTATGCTTAAAGTTGGTGTTTGCGAGAAATAAACGCTTATCTGAACAAAGTTGTAGTAACCGGTCGCCATTGTCTGTTCGTTGAGCCTCAACACCATATGATCCACCTAGGTGCCTTTCGGTTTCATCTAGTCTACCTACTTGGGCATTAAAATCGCCCGCCACTATTACTACATCAGTGCGCTTAGCTTTACATAGAAGGTCATAAAGCTTTCTGTAAAATTCATCTTTTATTTCATCTGAGCTGCAGTCAGTAGGAGCATAGGCAGAGACAACAAAGAGACAACGGCGTGTGTCCATATCTTTACGAGTCCTTACCGTTCCATTTAGACGGACTGCGCACAAGCGACTGTCTATTGGAATCCAGTCGAGGAGAGCCTGTTCAGCTTTTAAACTTAGTGCTATACCTACACCAGCAGGGCCTCGAGTGGTAGCAGTGGGGTCCCCGGAAACACGAAGAGTGAACCGAGCAGATTCCTTATTTTCACAAGGTGAGGTCAAGCGAATGACTGTGCTTGGATCCTGTATACGCGTTTCAGAGATGCAGCAGATATCGATGGAGCGGGATTCTAGAGTCATGGCTAAGGATGCCTGTTGTCCTATTCGACATAACGTCCGAACGTTGAAAGCTCCAATATACAACTTAGCTCGCGGCTTTAGGAGACCAGGCATAACGTTTCGTGAACTCGAATCACTAGCATTAGAGACGCAAGGCGATAAAATTATGTTAGAAGAATTAGGCATGGTGATAAAAGAGTTATTAAGAGTTGAAGGTGGGATTAGGCTTCGAACAAGATGATCTCGTGTGCTGTTAGAGGTATGAGGGCAGTTTTCACTTCCTGGCTGCCCACACCATGGAAGGGTGTTTCTCGAGAAACCTGAAAAAGAAGGCAGATTAGTGTCGGTCTCAGAGACCTGAGAGCGTGACCGCAGAGCCCAAGGGACAACTGCTTGAGGCCTGTCACGCACGGCCTTTTTATGTAAAGTTTTTTGAGTATTAGCTCCGCACTTAAAAGCCCTTAGTGGGCACCCTTACCGCCGGAGACGGAAATCCGTGAGGTAGGGTGAGGTGTGACATTTTTAGGGCCGACCTTTTCTAACCCCTCCTTCCTTGTGAGAAGGCAGCATCGCTGCAGATGCTGGTTGTCCGAGGGAAACACCTTACTGCTGTCACACCCCTCTGCAGTCAGCAGTATGACTTCGCCCTCAGATGAAGCTGCTTTTGACTCCGTTCTATCACTTTGATGTTAACTGGTGTATGCATCAAATCCAACAGATAGTGGTAAAAACATTATTACGTCTCACAAGCTCTCAGTTACTGATATGATATTTAGATGATAAAATATCATGAGCTATGTATCACCAAAATGGAATGAACACAAGATTGATGAACAAACAGATAGAATCTGATTTTAGGAATAAAATATCCGCTATGTATGCAACCAAAATAGATTAAAGAGACTACCGAACAATAGTTCTAGGAGATGATCAATTTTCTTTAAGTGTGGATATATCAAAGATTGAATTGTAATATCCTGTTTCTATGAATTTGAACAAACATACGATTACATGATATTTTCAATTTGTTATTAATAGGAAAGTTTTCATTTTCTCCAATATTTCAAAAAGGTGTATTACTGATATAACGTATTATATATAACGACTAAATTACAGTGCCCTAAAGCAATAAAGTTTCAGAAATAAATCTCAATATCTCAAGGTACAGATAAATCATGAAATCGATATAGACGTGTATAAAAGCTATAAATCAGCTGACCGTCTTTTTCTGAAAATCGACTATTTCCGACGTGTAAATGCCTACCGTCTTAATGGTTTTGATACTGACAATCTTATAAAGTCATTTGGATTATTAAAATATTATGAAATATCAAAAGAGAATGAGTTATTTTCTGTTTTATTTATTCTTCGATTACATATTTTAAACGCTTCCATTTTCAATGGAGTTGCTGCATTATTTCAGTACAAACATGTTATTTTTAGACTTAAGTTCTTAGATGAAACGTTTTACTTAGTAAATGTCGCCTCATATTATTTTTTCAGATGCCCAGTTAACAAAATGCATAGTATGTATGTATGACCAACATAGCACCTGGCACATGTGTGCATCGGTTAAAGTTACCATACCTCAACAGAACATCAAGATTAATACTAGATTAGTGGAATTAAAAGTTACTTAAACGTTAATAATGACAACAGATAAGAAGAATGAACATATAGAATATGGTTCAAGAGAAAAGAATTGATGCATTAAAAGAAAGCTATAAAATAATCTTAAGCTCACGATTAAACGGAAGATAAAGAGTGCATACACTTGCACTACTGTGATCGATTCTGAGACATGTTATCAGAAGTTTCCAACAACTGGTTACAGCATTCGCAAGGACCTCAATCATGTAGTCTACATCTACCTATACGACCTAAACTAGAAGTCAGTGACTTCATGGACTAATTCCATGTTTTAGTTAGGCCACTCCTTACCTTAATCCATCCGATTCCTGTATCAGTCATCATGGTTCATTGAAGTAGGCCATGGTTAGGCAAACATCAAAAATTTCCCAACCACTTCGTTCGATAAAGATTCACAACTACATCAGCTGATTTACAACGTTTCTCTAATACCCGTCATCTAACCTCGTTATTATTTGCAAGTCTATCCAAGCTAACGCGAGCGATGTTTTGAAGACACCAATGTTCGAATACCAACAACCCACGAGTGTCATCCACACCTAATTACTGCGTCTCACGTTCGTACAGTAAGACAGAAGTAACTGCTGTGCAGCATACGCTTCCTTTCGTTGAGGGACGAATATCTCGCTGACACTATAGGTGAAGTGGAGTAACAGATTGTCAAATAAAATACAAAATAATCAAGAAAACATAATGTTCTTGTACATTTTTTGAGCCACATTTTCAGCTGATGTTCACTCATTTTTTGTGTATAATACAGCACGCCCAACTTGAAATAAGGCTTGTTTTCTATTCACTTACAAAGTTTTAAGACATTTTAAACTACTAATAATTTGTAAGTAGTATAAACATTACATCTAAAATTTAAAAAGATTCCCGTTTAAGCATTAATAAACAGAGAGAGGAGAGAGGGAATATTTCTTCTCAATTGGGTTTTCATCAAATCCCTACACTAATATATCTACATGTAAATAACTTCCAACAGTTCTAAGATTATTATCAAATTACTTGGTGGTATATTAGATAATAATAAGTGTACAAGTTCAATGGTGTTTAGCAAATAATTATGACGACTAATAAACATAGTAAATAAGACATGATGGTGAATAAGGTAGTTATAGTTTTGAAAGTATGCAAATGATAAATGATGGGTTGGTATATTGTTAATTACATAATATCGATTGAGAATAAAAGCTCATAAAGTACTTACAAGAAATCAGATGATCAAAACTGTTACATAAGAGATAAGTGGTAATTAAGTGGTGACACATTTTTTGAAGTTATAATCAGAATACTCAATAGTTATCATAATGATAATAGAAGAATCGATTGTAATAAATCATTTATAAACCATCCAAGCATTGGTTATTATGAATGACCAAGACAAGGAAAGAGATTATACAAATTTCTTATGTACACACAGGTCCGGTTTGACAAAGTAGATACTCATAGTTGTTGGACTATCTTCTCGGTAATGCTACATTTAAAATGTAATACATCATCACTCAGATACAAAGATAACTATAAATTATTAGCCTGTATACAAGGCATACTTAAAAATCCACATTATGATATTTACAATGAATAAATTTGCGTTTGAATGTTATTGACGCCCTTAATTTGTAATAATTAACAACACATTAGACGAATAACATTTCATACATTTTCGTATTAAGAGCACAAACTACTAGTTACAAAACAAGTAGTATTTTAGGTTTCGCGTGCATAACTGTACATAAGATAGATGCGATTTCTTTGTTGTTAGAATTTAATGAACTTTTCGCAAATCAGAATGGATACATGTTAAGACGTGAGAAATTTCTGGTTGGTTGACTGAATGCTAACCAGGTGTGCCTAGTCGATAATTGCCCGTCTGCCTTATGCCCACTTAGTCCGAAGCCGGAATAAGCAGAACCCAAGCCGATAAATTAACCAGATAGAATCGAATTATATTTCATACATTCCTTTATATATTCATAAAACTAGACCACCCAGTCAACCTGATTAGGAATATAACATTAATACAGAACAAAGAATATAGTGACAGTGAATAGGGATAACTTGTACACAACTAATTAACTGTAGTCCATAATAAGAGACAATATAATAACAGTAAATATGCTAAACGGGAGGATAGGGTAAGAGGAACGTAACAATCATAGAAACGAAATGTTTATATTACTTGCAGTCAGAATAATTGAAATAGTGTTCTAAAACACAGTTCTGAGAGTTTGTTACTCTTCTTTAATAGCACCACTATAACAATACACAAGACTACAAATAATCAATATCAAAGAGATTGTAAGCATTCACATATTCATTGAATTGAACTGAAAATATTATGACAATTGAGACCTTTGTAATAAGTACTAGTTATCGTGTTTCCAAATATGAAATATGTATTGTAGTACTTACATAATTCAAAGAAAAATGGAATGCCTGGAAAAAAGTTTCTTTTTCTGAATTATGGTATGAGTGCAGAAATAGAA
Source organism: Schistosoma japonicum (assembly GCA_025215515.1). Taxonomy (NCBI): domain Eukaryota; kingdom Metazoa; phylum Platyhelminthes; class Trematoda; order Strigeidida; family Schistosomatidae; genus Schistosoma; species Schistosoma japonicum. The sequence goes on along the minus strand of CM046063.1, from coordinate 41,866,432 downwards.
CGATTAGTTGACTATATATTGAACAAATGCTTCAGTCATCATGAATAAGTGCATTATATGATCGTTTGCAAATGTAATCTAGTAGATACTATAAATATTTCTCGAAGATTTGGAGTTAACTAAGGAAGGTACCTAGTGTGGATCACTTGGAAGAATGTTATGCAGTCACATGGGTTAGATTTCATAACCGATAACCGTGAATAATCAGTTAATCATGTAAATATGATATGTACACTTTACTAGTCTTATATAACTCACTAGCATATTGAAACCATCAAACAAATCACTTCCTCATAGATCTTAAGTCATTTTAAAAATTGTTCAAAGTCGACACTAACTTAAAATCCAAGAACTATTTTTCAAGTGATTGTCTTACACTCTTCGTATTCTTTTAATTCTAACCTCTTATTCGACCGGTTAGTTATTGGTTGATTATGTCGAAATATTGTTTTATGCATTGAACAATAACTGAAAATTCTCTTTATGTGATTATTCAAATAAAGTAATCTGTATGTAACAGACATTTGATGTGTTTAACACTGGAAGTTTTGCATTGTATCATTTAAACGTTTATTTCTCTTCATTAGTTAAATGTTTCTAAGTAGTGATAGATCTTTTTGAATGCAACTCGAAGGTAGTTCAATTGCTTTCTTTGGGTATCTATTTATACTACTTAATATTAAAGTAGTAGCACATGATGTTTAGTGTTTTTTTCCATTATGATTTGATGCAAATATTAATTAAAGCATTTGACAGCGTGGATAGGGGTACATTATGAAGCCTTCTTTGACATTATGGCATACCCGAGATGATAGTTCAACATCATACCGAATTTTTACGACGAACCACATTGTAAAATCGTGCATGGTGATCATCTCACGGTTTCATTCGAAGAAAAGACCGGTGTTAGTCAAGGCAGTCTACTCTCGCCCTTCTTCTTTCTGCTGGTGGTTGACTGGATCATGAAAACTGCAACATCTCAAGGCGATTTGGGATACAGTGGACAACATGGATGTAACTAGATGACTTTGATTTTGCAGACAACCTAGCTTTTCTATCCCACACAGAGCAACAAATTTACATGAAGACGGACAGTGTAGCATTAGCCTCTGCAGTAGTAGGCCGTAACATACACAAAAGGAAAGGCTAGATCCTTCGATACAAAACAACGAATACTAACCGAATTACACTTAATGGAGAGTCTCTGGAAGATGTGGAAACTTTTACATACTTAAGTAGCATTATTAATAAATAAGGAGGAACTGATGCAAGGCAAGGGCATTGTTTCTGCAATTAAAAACATCTGGAACTAAAAGCAACTTCCAGCTAGTATCATAGTAGAAATTTTTAATATGGACATCAATAATTTTATTGCATCAAGCTGAAACTTGGAGAAGTACGAAAAGTATTATCCAAAAGATACAAGATTTATAAACAACTGTCTGCGTAAGATACTTCGGACCCGTTGGTCATATACCATCAACAAAAACTTACTGTAGCAGAGGTAAAAATTAGATAAAGACGCTAAAGGTGGACAGGTCACACATTAATAAAGTCATCAAACTGTACCACAAGACAAGCACTAACTTTTACTCGAGAAGGCCAAAGGAAAAGAGGAAAACAAAATAACACATTGCGCCGGGAATCGGAGATAGATATGAAAATAATAAATAGCACTCGGGAAGAACTGGAAAGGAAAGCCCAGGACAGAGTTGCTTAAAGAATGCTAGTCGGCAGCCTAGGCTCCACGTGGGTTAACAGACACTGATTGATTGTAAATACTAACATTTATCCTTTCAATTGAACTATTTGCAATGCTTAACTTCTTTTATTATAATAAAATTGAATTACCTTTTGACCAATAATTGCTTAATTTCATTGAACTATGTTTGTTTACAGGAATTACAGTTCACGACAGCAATGTGTCTTTCTGATGTCTATTGTGTTTGGTGTATAATTCTGTAAATTCTTATCATCTGTTTGTAGGATATTTTCTTTTGATTAAGACTTGGATACAACATAGATGCCTAGGCATTCCATGTATTTTCGTACTTAAATATAAGCCGATAAAGTGAAATTCTTTGTTTTGACACTGAACATAAGAGTATTTCGATTGTGCAGTTTAAATCTGTTAAATAGATTTAAAAAGTGAATTGAGATGATTTGTGGAGATTGGTATAAAGTTTAGTCGATTCAATTTGTCATGGGAGTGATACGGTCATTATCAGTGGCAATGGTTGATTGTCGCACTATCATAAATTGATGCAAGGGGAAATTCTACCATTCAATCCCAGCCCAGTGATACAGAGGGTTAGGTATTTGCTAACATGAAGCTCCTAGGACAGGACCTAGAGTGAGCATTGCTAAGTCCAATACTAGGATGAAACAGCTGTCAAGTGCTCCTTGGTTTTTTATGGTACTCTGCCAAAATCAATCTGCGGTGAATTCAACCAACTAAATTTAACAAGTATTATATAAATATCATAGAATAGGTGATTTTTAACTAGTTAGTTTCACATTTTATAGTTTAGAGCTGATTGGTTAATCGGGGATGTTTTAAGCAAATGTCAAACCCATAGTTCACAAAACTGTATCATGTAGGCAAACTAGGTGAAAAGAACAATAATTTCCAGGATAGTATTATCAGCGTATAGTATTGATTCAGTCAACCTACAAAACACAATTACCTAGAAATTTCGATGGGCATGATCTTTACAGCTGAACTTATAAGGGATAATGAAAACGATTACAGCGAACACCTGAAAACACCATGTTGACGGCAGAGGGTCTTCAGAATTTGACTAATGATAAAAAGCTTGTAATTTTTTAGAAAACCATAGGCTTGTTAAGAAAAATATTAGATTATGTATGTCGAAAAGAAATGATAATTTTTAAAACCGCAAGATTGATGTTCCTTCAAGTGCACTGAATTCCATGAGATCACATTCCATTTTTACTTATTCTAAATTAGAATTGAAGCAAATTCTTGTAATAATCACCATGTCTAGACCAGTAGAAAATTACATCCTACTTGGAATAAGAATATAGTGTGACAACTGAAAATCTTATTAATAACTATCAAATATTAGCTACGTATACAAGGTCATAGTGTACAAGAAATACTTCGTTGATCCATCAACGGAAGTTCATACAAATAACATTCAACCAGCGTAGATTTCTCTTCGCAATTTACATTTAGTGTTACCCGTATATTTTCTTAACGGATGCATACTTCGTCTTTTATCAAAGAATTTCTTGGGAAAGGGGTATATTACAATGAGTTTTGGCTCATTTAATAAACCACTAGAATTCGGGGGAGAAATTGTTGATTCCGGTCTACGGAGTTGTGATCGGTTCATTTTGATTAAGACATTCAAGGTCATTTTACAGTCGCTCATGTTGGGCCGTATAAGTCATGTTTGCCTGAATTTCATGCAATTAGTCCCTTCTTATCAGCTACATTGCAATTTTAATTCTATTTTAGAATTAAATTATAGCATTGTAATAAGTATCTATGTAAACGTATGGGTAGGGTTGTTCAAAGGTAGACAGTGAAAGCGTAAATCATGATAAAAGTAATTTTTCAAAATTTGAATATTGATAAGGTGAAGTACTGAGTAACTACAGAAGATCAAATTAATTCACTGGCCGAACCCGAGACCTTCTGGCTCCGTTGCGAACGCTTTACCATCGGACCACTGAGTCGGCTACCAACGATTGATATTTCTGATTCAGTATACTCAGTGGTCTAATTACAAAGCGTTCGCCGAGAGCCATAGGGTCGATCTCTGATGGGTTCATGGATGCATACTGCTGAAGTCTCCTACTAGGACGAAATAGCTGCCCAGTCCTTTCAAGTGATCAATAATTGTCTAATTCACATCTATTCATAATACAGATTGACATTCAACAATCTCTACAACATCCAATTATGATTTATATAGCATTGAAATAATTTGCTTAGTAAGCATCATCGATAACTAAAAATTAAATGAAATGATAATATAAAGTTAAGAGTAGATTATTAAAGACTTTTAAAAGTATACATTTTACTTGAGTATACGATGGTTAATACACTAATGAATCATAATGAAATTGAGTTCATTTGTCACTTGAATATTTTCACAGATTTAGATATGTTGACTACAATGACACTGTTTAAGAATATGGTGATATATAAATATACTCGAAGATGGCAATGTGTACTCCTTCCTAAGTTCTTACAGTGATTCATTTGTGCAAGTTTAAACTCCACGTTTTCGCGCCAAAATGGGCTTATTTCACCTTACATTGTGTTTATCACTTAGTAGGATGTTACATTCCATTGGATTCAGTCGTTTATTTTACTACGCTATTTGTGATATTTTCAAAGACATTCTCTTTTTTTGTTTCCATATAAACGTAATAGTTGAGTGCTTGTTATTTGTCTGACAAGTTACCTGTAGAAGTAAACGCCTCTTGTTGACGTTGAACTTCTTTTTCTAATTAGCTGAGCTAGGGAGCAAAGAAATAGCTGGCTCTATTTGTTATCATATTGCTAGTCATAAGTTAATGTTAGCTGATATCAAGGTGTTATGTTAATTTGTGAACCTTAGCATAATATGTTCACGAATTTAGATATGTTACTAATTTGACTACAATGACACCGATTAAAAATATGACAATTTATGAACATCCTCGAAGGCACTAACTAATCTATACTCATTGTGCATGTTTCTACAGTGAATATGTCTTAGTATATCCACATAAATTAATAGACGTAATTACAGGTGTTAAGAAAAAACAACATGGAATTCTTGTTTAGTTTTAAATGTAGTTCATTTCATTTAAGAATATAAACTTTACTACTGAATAAGTACACTTTACTGAGTTAATCTGAGAACCATATTCTTCCGTATCAATTATTACTTTTACTTTATTCAAAAGTATTTATGATACATAAGACATTAACCACAATGCTATGCAATATATACACTCTACATTCACTTAATCCATGACAAGACAAAAAAACATGATAAAGTAGACATATTAATGTATTCGAATTGTCAATCACATACCATGTTTCAACATTAGACACATTATATACAATGAGAAATATACATAGCACATTCTAAGCTCAAATTATATTCTAACATTAAGAAGCTAACTTTAAATTAACAAGATGAGTAACAGAGCATATTTAACCATGAATCAATGAAAACATAGAGCTTGAACGAAAGTAAAATTTATAATACATAGAAATGAAACTGGTAAATGGACTTGTGGTACAAAGAGAGTTTCTGAGTTATGTCAACTAATCACTTCAACCAATAATGGTGGTTACCTTATACAAGATAATCACGTACATAGTCTTCACCTAACAACATAGCTCACACTAACAGTTACTGACTTCATGCATATATGCCTCTTTCTAAATTGGTCAACTCTAGGTTTCTTCAAACATACATATAGACCAGCTAACGAGATGAGTTGACATACACTGACGCTACTCCACTAAACACTTCAATAAATCAACAACATTTTCTGTGTATTAAACAAATATGCATTATTAATAAACACACTGCACTCAAGTAACATTCTCCACAATTAAACATCAATAAACAAATACATATATGTCACAGTACAAAACAACACACATGAAATGCCTTGGATACAAACTAAATCATTACTTCCATCTGTTTATCACAATCCACTCAGTAGAGGAAACTTTGCATTCACTGGATCCAATATACCAACAAGGAAGTACAATGTTCCAGAAAGACCTAAACACAACGTACACATTATAAAACAAAAAATTCAACATATAACTTATCATTTCAACAAAATTTAGTAGAAACATTTCACTTAATTACGTTAGGCATCGATCCCTCTGCCTAAGTTAAGTAAGCCGAATGAATTTCCATCATCATCCAGTCCCTTAAACTAATTACTCAGTGGTGTTGATAAGAACCATAATATAAAAAAAAAACAGCGACTCTCGTCCCCAACAAACACACATGCACACTTATATGAAAATTTAATCCAATCCAATCAAAGTAAATATCAGTGCAACAGTCCTTTAAACATTACTAATCTAACACTCTGTATAATACACATAGGCCACAAAGATTCATGTAAGTAAACAAAACGATATTGATTCACTGCAAATACGATACTCAAACCAAAAACTAAAGTGGCGATGCTTCCAAATCTCGACTGTCGAAATCATACTCAAAATAGACTATAGTCAGCAAATAATCCAATCACCTGTACTTTCATCTCATCCAATAAGCATACAAACACACACAGACATATTTCAGACGTTATTATTCAGATTAGTATGCCACAAAGTGCACAACATACTTCCATATCACAAAATGACTCCATTAGTACTGAGTACTCTCGGCTTGTCATCTCCATTGTTAAAGGACGGCTGACAAACAACAAAATACACACAATCTCCTTACGCAAAAAATGACACACATTGACTATTATTACGTTGTCATCACCATGTATCTCCATAACTCACAATCAACTCTCAGTAAAACAAATTTGCATACCCAACACAAATGTGGTCTTACGAAATTAATCCAACAACACACAACACGTTGACAACAACAACATAACCCATTTCTCATAATCCATGATTGCCGAAGTGAAAATAAACATGTCAACATCTACGATTATTCCATTCACTAACACATTCCTTATCTATCATCTCCCACATCATTATAATCATGACTATAATGTGAAATTCATAGATTGTTGATTTATAACAAATCCACGATTCAAACTACTCCACATATTCCAGAATAACCATTTAGTCGTTTCACTTACAAAGATGTTAAAACATCAGAAAAGTGACTAGCTAAACTTGACTACTACAATAATAACAAATACTGACTGATTAAACTAGCAGATCATGCTTTTACATTCGAATAATTCGATAGATTATATTTCCAAAATAGCTTCCATCAAACAATAGAATCAAGTTATTCTGGTTAAAACTTAACCAGCTGATAAAATCCACATGTCCCACAAAAACAGTAAACTCGTAAACGTTGATTACTGTTTCGTTGTGGACAGTATGCTGCTACTAACACATCAATAAGTGAACTCGTTTCAGTTGTCTTTCATTGACGATGTCGTGTCAGATCTACATTATTCAATATCGCTCTAAAATAACTTCCTCTACAACAAACACTAAGAAAATGTCAAACAGTAACATTTCAATGATGATGATCAAAATAAATAAATATATCCGTATCAACTCGTAAAAGTGAAACAATAAGTAATTCATTATTGCATAACACACTGCACTAACCTTCCATCAGTGAATACGGACGATCTGCAACACGAGTAGCATTTTTAAAACAGTCCGTACACCATTCAGCAAACTACAAAATAGACATTAAACTGTGTGATGAATTTGTGTTTATTCAAAGTGCTTACTTCGGTGCTCAACAAATGATAAAAACCTCAACTCTCTCAATGATCAACACAACTTCATAATCTAATCAAATTCAGTGTATTAAAATATCAACAAACAAATCAACCAATACAATGGTCTCTCCAATCCGATTGTTTGTACAGCCAACTTGACAACCAACACATTCATTCATTCATTCCATGTAGTCAATTAGAAGCAGCATTTCAATCAGCGATTATTAGCACCAAATAAGTGAGGTGCTACTAAATGTCTCATTATACAATACTTCAATAAATACTAATTGGAAAAATATAGAGCTGACCTATGAAACTATGACACATTTCACAGATAGAAGTATTTATTAGCAGAACGCTGAACTACATTATAATCACTAATCGATCAGTAGGGAGCTCATACTTCCACACAACAACGCCTTGCAAATTTATCTATTCAATGAGCAGCACACTATCCATAAGCACAGTCAGTAATTTCATAACATTCCAGAGTATCGTGTACACACAATCTTCTTTAATAAATGACTGTCTTCATCGTTGTTACAGGTGTACGTGATCGATTGTTACCAGCATCAAATGCCTACATCATGGAAGGATACTAATTCTCAAAAGATGTGAAAACGAGATGTGAATAGTGGTGGCCTGTTGAACCTGGCAGTGTCACCAAACAGCACAAGTGACAACTATTTGAATCCGGTCATATAAGGCCGTTTTATGCAGTTCCGATTTGTTATTAGCATCACAGTTTGAAAAATCTTATCATTGGAGGCGCCGTTCCATGATCAAAGTTAAAGTATGCAATTTTACAGCTGAATTTCCTACTCTCTGCTCCTGTTGTGTCACAACTTCGCAATCACAACTCAGCTCTCTGACCCGCAATCTTATCATCATTCAACCCACCTTCTTCAAATGATCACACCCAAAGTAGTAAGCATTACGATCAGTGCAACTCGACTGGTTTATCGCTACACACAACTCCAATCACCACATCAACGTACTACCTATAGACAAAACAAATATGAAGTAATGAAATAATATGGTCAAAGAATCTAGTAAGCAAGTCTACATAATCCACACACATTTTATTCACAAAATTATCAAACATATTCACTTCAAATGTACTGAATTACTACTGAACTAACACTGACCTTCATAGCTCGATACAAATATTTTGGATCTTGAGTTGTTTGGTAAATCTCTAATAAAGCAAAACCACTCCCAGCTGAACCATGACATAAACCACAGCCTTTATGAAGTAGACCACGAGTCCACACAGTTTCTCCGCCATCCAATGCACACTTCAAATATTTATTTTCACCTGTAATCTAGAAAATAGCTCAATATTACAGTGATTACTAAAAAGGAAAGGTATTGTAGGCATGTTGGAAATTATTCATATTAATTAAAGGAAACGTATTATTGAATGTCATAGAGATATATGACTCTAAAGTTTTATATTACAAATTAACCATAGTTAGTACCTAATTGAAAATTAAGCAAGCTAATTGACTACTTCGTGTTGGTTTGGAACTTTCCACTACCGAAGTAAATTCATAACTCTAATAGGGATTGAACTCAAATCGTTCAAGCTTTGCGGCAATCATTTAACATTTAGACCATGTAGTTGGCATAGAGTGATATATATTTTTAACTTCAGGTGAGTCACGATATTGTGTGAACATATTCAATGTTATATGTGAGTGACTGCTTTCATATCCCATATGGTTGAAGTTCAGTAGTTATGGTGTCTCATTGGAAATCTGGAGTTACCTCCTGAAGTCAGTCGCTAGAAAGAACATAAGTTATCATTCAGCTCATTTAAACGAAGATTATTTATGGAATGTAAGGATTAAAAACACATGAATATTTGAAATTCAGATTCCAACTGAGGTCATTTTTTTTAGCTTCTGTTCATCAAAAATTAATACTAGTAAAATAGACCAGTTTGTTAGGAGGCTAAACTCTTAGTGACTGCGTCTTCAATGTTAGGTGAACTTAAAAATGCTTAATGGATCAGTTTTAATTGATCAAGTTTGGTAAGTAAGAACGTTAAGTACTACAAATTTCTACTGTAATTTTAATTCGAAATGTTCTAGGAACATTTTCTTCTATAATTCACTATTAATCGAATAAAGTTGAGAGTGATGTATAACTGTTGCATACTGATTGCTACAGATAGTGTGTAGAAGTGAAGTATGCCTATTGGCTATGTAAATCAAAGAATGTGGGTGAAATAACAATCGAAGCTTTGTATCACTTAGGTTAAATACTTTGAACACCAAATCTGAAATTCCGTTAAAAGTAATGAGATATCTGCTTTCATTTAAACTAGGCTAGTTTGTTAAGCCAGACAAACCTTGTTACAAAGGCATCCATGAAATGACGCATACTATTAACAGCTGATTCATAAAGATACAACACACTCAGTTTCTAGACACCATTCTAAATTTTGCCTGGAGAATTTATAAAACAATAATATTGAATAAATTGTAAAACGAGGTCTATTAATAAATAAAGACATGGTCTAGTGGAATTGAAAAGGCCAGCTTTTCAAGAATTCAAAACTAAATAGACATCTGTATAACAGCTAAGGTAGTGAATTTAAGTCCTGTTGGTGGCATATAACCTGAAGCTTCGCTACTTGAAACACTAGAGAAATCTCTTAAATTAGACCAATACCTCTTTTGAAAGTTAAACAAAACGGTTAGTTTATAAAGAATGAAGGTTTTAGTATAGTGAACTGTTTGTGATCTAATCCTTTTTTAACATTATTTATTTTATTTATTTATGTAAAACAGAGGAGTGTCGATTAAAACAGAGCATTAAGAAACAAGCTGAACCTTGAACGGGGATACTAAACAGTCCAGAGACCCGTATAGAAGTAAACAGTATGCTTAGAAAACTAAGCACTTTGTAATAGGGAACGTTGTTAGTGAACACATTCTGCTAACAGCCTCAGGTCTGAATTTAAAAGCGAATAAAATAGTGGCATAGTGATTTTCAACACATCCTAATAACATATAACACTCATTAATCATCAAAACACTTTTCAAAACAATGTTGCTTACCTTATAGGCTGATAGCATAAGTGGGATAACACCCGTTGCACCATGACACCAATGTACCAATACATCACGACTTAAGCTATCTCCTAAACTAGACGGCCAGTTTCCTTTAGGTAACTGTAATTGACTCATCCAATCAACAGTAGGTAGAATTAACTGATCTAAGGAAGTTGATGATATGCTACCAGGAAACAAATGATATACCTACACAATAAAGAAAGTCGAAATCGATTCAACTCACTAATCAGTTGCAGGAAGTATCAATTTATAAAGGTGAATAACAATCTCTCAAAGTAAACAGCTAAGATTAACGTTCTGAATTTCGCATCAGTTATTAGGCATGTTGAAATGTTATTCGGGTACATGAAGTCAAAAGTATCTGAATTTTGGATCAAGTGTATTCTGACAGGACTTAAATGACTTGACGATATGCTGGATAGGATTTTATACATCCTGATTTTTCTCAAGATATCTCAAATATACATGGAATTCACTCGAACCAGAATTCAGGTATTTTCGACTCAATACACTTAGTCTAACATATTTACATAAAATCAAACAGTAATCAAATCATGATATGGTATCATTTCACGAAAACAGTGGCTGTTGGCCTGACTTATAGCAGCAGACGAGCACTGCCCGATTGTAGTTAACCTAATCGGTGGTTGCTAACGTTGAACTAAAAGTGGATCACAGTGAAGTAAATATATTCGCTTATTATCTTCGTTTAGACTTTGAGTTCAAGGATCCGTTCACATACATATACATATATATTTTTTCACTCATTTAACCAAAGTTTCAATGTTTAATCTTTTCCATCATTGTTGCCACTACAGTTATTTTGACTTCTTCAATACTCATTATCTCGCTAATTTTAACACTCCGTGACGATGTGGTGTGGCTAACAGAAATTTATGTCAGGTTATGAATGTGTCAAGCAACACATATGAGAAAATAATGGTAACTACAGTTACCTTTCAAATCTCTAACCAGTTAAACATAAACCATAAGAAAATGAATGTTATAAAATATTAGGTTTCTGATTGTCATATTTCTTTTCGAATAAACAGTAGGACAGCCTGTCGAACAAGTGAATAGCATGGGTGAAATGTACAGTAACATGAGAAATCTAAGACGGAAACGAATATATACAAAAATAAAAATTGTAAAAACTGCAAAACGATTGTGTGTTCAACTTATAGTAATTCACATCACTACAACATTTTCAGTGCCTTAATGATCAGATACAGCGAGTTTAAACTAACAGATTCAGAAGTCTACCTGGCTCCACCTAATTAGGTAGTATCACTAGACAACAGACAATTAGTAACTCATAGTGACCAGTGTGTAATAAATGAGTCACATGAGCTCTATTGATTAGAGCAGTGTTGGAGAGCAAAGACTTTCTGCTAATAGTAACCCCAATCTGTGGTTTCAGATGAGCGACAATACACAAAGTCGACTTCACTGGTTCGGTCGCATTTATTCATTATTGTCCTGTTGAGTTGAGTGTTACATTTAACTTTAATACTAAGATTCCCGTTTCGTCCTACCTAAGGCTCTTCGACTGGTTATACTTACACCTCAATGATATCAGAAAACAATATCGAGGTTACTATACGCATATCCCAATGCAAGCGGATTTATAGATTACAATTCCGATTATCGACAACAGAAGAACACAAACCTTTACAAGTGTACTCATTTATACACATTCATAATACTCTGCATAAGACTAATTTCTATCAACAGTTAATACCAGTGTCAGTAATCAAGCTAATAAAGATTCGTCTAATATACGTCAAATTTAAAAAAAATCAAAAGGAAGAACAGCGTGAAGTATAATGGAATACTTAAGCAACTGACCTTTAGCAAAGTAGTTAGGATACCAGCAAAGCCGTGTGCTCCTCCAAGATAACATTTTTCATGCCATTCAAACATTAATGGTGGCATGCATAAATCTCGTTTAGATGAATGACCGATTAATGTGTTGTAATAATTATTTGACTTGTAAACACTAGCTGTTCTTTGGCCAGACTTTAGGACAGCATCTGTAACCTGAATGAAAATTTTTACCATTAGTCCTACTACGAAACTATATAGACATATAAACCAGATGTTGAAACGGGTATAATAACGATTGTAGAACAAAAAGCAGAACGTAATACAGTGGGTTGGTAAAAAGTTGCCATGAATATAAGTCTTTACATGAGTTAAAAGGATAGCTGATTTACACAGATAGAAACAGTGAGACTATGGTTTACAGGTTAAGTTGGTTTTACCACCAAAATGCCCTCACAAGGTAGATGATTTGGAGATTTCGTTCATGTTCTTATACGGCAACGTGTTTTTAGCCGATACCAAAGATGTCCTACTCATTGCCTGAATGATTTAAATATTAGGTGCTCTTGGTGAGATCATGAGTGCGCTCTGGTGGTGAGGAATATCATGAAAGAATGAAACAGCTACTCAATACCTGATTTTCTATGGTTGCTTGACTAAGGTCAGTATATTAACTTTCAAAAACAGATCTAAAACACAGAAACCACCTTGTAAAATTATTACAGTGGTGGCTTCGCAGATATAGGGTTCGGATTTAAACTAAATATTAAATGTTGGAACTTCGATTTAAATGCTTCGGTTTGACCTATCAGTGATATGAATCTGCATTTGGTAAAAGAGTTCAACTGATAATAGTTTGCACATAATATACCATTGATAAAGAAATATTGGTTTCACAAATGCATTCCTTAGAAGACTTTGGGACACGCTTCCAACCAGATGACTGTTATCATCCTATGGTATTCATGACAGTTTGGAAATGTAAACTGAATCAATCACATTAAATGAAGTGGAAACCTCAGAGCTAGGTTTGGTGCTGCCTGGTATTTGTTAGAAGTTGCATGATTAGCCCTGGTGGAAATGAGACTCTATAGAATTTAAAATATCGTCATATCCTAGCGTCGCAAATACACGAATTACCACTGAGTTATTCCATCAAAATAAAAAGTTTGTTGAAGTTTCATACTTTCATCATCCCTACTCAGATTCGCTTCATTTTGTTGTAAAGGGTTATCTCAATTAGATCAATTGCAAAAAGTATCAATGGTAAATGTTCAAAAAATTTCGATCGACTAACTTATCATCATTTCTTTATTGACAAACGTAACAATATAAGATATACACCAGAAATCACACTGAAATGCATCATCAAGATTGCATTAAACGCACAGGAAAATTAATTCTGATGCGTCTATTCGAATGTAAATGATTGACAGTCGAATGCATAAAGTATACAACTACAGCTCCTAAAGCACTAACATTAATATCACTACCACAAACCCAGTCGTGATCAATATAGCCTATGCATAGTCTAAATAATTAAACCTGTTTCATAAGCCAATGAATTATTTGGAATAATAGCTAGGTAATTAACTCCTTCAATAATCTCCTCAGTAAAGCAAATCTACATGTTTACACAAAAACAGTTTATGGACAGATTGAAAGAAAAAGTAAACAGAATTTTATTTCTCTCCAGTTAATTAGATACACCATTCACATCACAAGTACGTACTGATGAAACAATCGAGACAGGAATGTCGAACTTGTGTTCTTTCAGTGTTACCAAACAATTTAGGTAACCAGTACGCCCGTATAATGCTTCATCAGGCATACCAGAATCAACATCTAAAGCATAATTACTGGCTGATAAAATTTGTTCCAGGAATTTCTTTGCCTCAGCATTTTCAGTTCCATGTTTGACCGCAGACAACGCACCTAAGCACAATGGACCGATGGGACTAGTGAAAATGCTGATATTTTTACGCAACGTTTTCATATCAATATGACGTAAACATCGATGAAGTAACTTTTCCAAACATTCTGTTGCATTCCCACGTATCTGTTTGTCTAATAATTCACAAGTTGAATGTGACAGAAAATAGTAGAATAAACCGACACCTACAAAACAAGTAAAAAGCAACATAAACTCATTGAATATTCCACATTTCTTTTGTGGATTGAACGGTTTATACAGATAAATGATGTGTCGACAACTAATTATGAATGTTAAGGGGGATCTCTAATAAAAGCTATTTCTATCTAAACAATCAATAAAGAAGGCTCAATAGCGCATTACTCCGAAGGTTATTTACAATATTATACTACTAGGTACCATAAGTTCAACAGCACCAACAAAGACGGCATTTACCACTCAATACACTAGTTACTGGCATGCATTGAAGTTCAATATATGTAATAGATGTAGATAGATAAAATCGAATTTTTCAAATCATAAAATAGTTAATCGGTCTATTCATGAACAATGTAGGACATATGTGCAAATATTTGGCACAGTGTAAGTATATATCTTAGAACCTCTCTAGTAATGACTAAAGAGTAAATGGTCTAAATAAGTTCATCGTTAAGTGGGTGCATGGATCGCCATATTAGGGAGTCTTTCCTTATGCTTAACGATTTGTGTTTGCCATAGAAAAAGATTTTAGGAGAATAGCTGTAGTAAACGGTTATCAACATCCTTCCTCTGAGCTGAAGCACCAAAACACCCATCTTTCAGTTTGATTTTAGACACCTACCTGGATATTAACATTACCGACTACGGGTTCAACATCAGAGTGGTTAGTTTTATAACTGAGTTCAGAAAGTTATCTGTAAAATTCATATTTTACTAATCTTCCAAGTTCCTACAGTACTATTTAGTCTGAAGGCACATAAGCGATTATCACCAGGAATTAAATAGAAAACGAAGTCAAATGCTGTCGAATTCGGTGCCGCTTAGACAAGATTTTGCCAGGTCTCCATATATAAGAAAGTTGTCTGATCGCATCTCTTTTCTTTAAATCGAAAAACATCCTGATACTTTAAGCAGAAAACAGCATGTATAAGGAAATGGAAACATATATCTCAGCGTTTTTGGGTCGTCTATCATTTCACTAAATATAAAAACACAATAAAAAGAACCACTATAACACATATTACACACCTGATAACCCAGTGTACATCGATATATCAGATGATGATAACTTCTCAAAATTAGAATTTAAAACATGTAATAATTCAACAAGTTTATTTGGAATATTTGTATTCGCCACCTTGAAAGTGGTAAATAAATAATACTGATTATACTTTCAGTTGATTTCCCGGCACGTAATCCTGGTAAGGATTTTCAAAATGGCGACCATCATTAATCTCAACCATTTCTGTAGGATGTTAGCTTGAATTTGACCAGAAAAACAAACGTTTAATTTGGAAGAGGCAAACTGTAGTAAACAGAATTGGGCTAGAAATTTTCCTTCCTAATGTTAGTCTAAAAACAGGAATGATAGACAAATGGAGAAAAAGAGGGTTAAACCCATAAAAGTACATCATTAACAAGGTTGAAGCAATCCATACAATCAGCAAGTACGTACAACGGTGTCCATATTCTTCGATAAGTGAAAATCAGTAGACAGGTAAACGAATGTCGCGGTTAAATAAACTAAACAATTTCCTCAAAATCATGTCAGAAATGAGGCTAAGTTGTGGGCAGTTCACCATGCATGCAAGACTGGTTTTCAGCAAGTGTAACAATTGTGCAAAAACACAGTAGAACCGTATATTAATGTAAATTACCCCTTTCATCCTCTGTATATCTCTTATTAGCGTGGGCTATAACCAATGAATTGTGATCAGATGAACAGTCAATTAAATATCAGTTTTCCTAAATGTTTTCAGTGTTTTACCTAAATTGGCAACCTTAGTTGCTTACGTGCAAGCATCCTAAAGGGATATGATTTGAATATTGTTACTCATGTCTACAACCAGAACTAAATCAAATAAGAAGCGAGATGCATCACACTGTAAGCATCCGAAACAATTATATAACGTTGAGTCTTTGGCAGTTCCCGACAACCTCAGTGTACGATGTGTACTGTAGAGAATGTACAGAGGTGTGAGAACCTGACACAGTAGAAAAAACGTGGAACGACGACTCAGTTTACTAAACACTTACATGTATGTAGAGGCTGTATGTACGCGTAGGCATAAGTTTACGTATTGTTTACTTTTATACTGGTAAGCATGCTCAAGGAACTAAATGTAATGAAAACTAAGCATGAGCTACATATATAATCACTGAAGGAGGAAAACAAACTTCCTGAATCTGCACTAGCTACACAGCACATCTTTCCTTACGCAATATTAGTAGATACAGATTACATGTGATTATTAATTGTAGCTGAATGTGTAGGTATATATCTTATTAAGAAGGACTAATTAACTTTAAGGTGACCAGATAACATCTCTAACTGTCAAATTAATACATTACACTTACCTAAAAACAGCATTGTGCAACATCCATAGCCTGTAACCACATTAACAAAACGGCACAAGATAATCGAAACCCAAGTTCGATTTATTGCAATACGGCATTATGTGACCTTGTAATTGGACTTCGATTGATATTGAATATGTTGGCCGAAGGTCGATATATATATGAGTAAGGAGCTTCTGAATCTCAGTTAATTATACAGCTTAGGTTATAATAACTTTATTTTTAAATTGTTGAATTTCCTTTGAACATTTTCATTACTCGTTGGTAACTTATCTGGAATGTTGTAAGTCGTTCCAAGAATGTATCAGTAATTTTAGTGATAAATTAATCATCCATCAGCATTCTTACTACAATCTCACTCACTCTATTCTTATAAGTTTTACTCTTAGCAGGGACTTTGTAAGTATAAACAGCTTAATTGAAACAAAATCAGGCCATCACAGCACCATCTGCGAATGTGGTTTAAAAACGTGAATTACAGTTATACAACTAGTGCATGTAAAATATGGACATACTGCATCAGCGATTCATAGTTTGTTTATTACAAAGTAGAAACAAAATAAACTGCTAAGGAAAAGTTGTAACCATATAAACCTGACAAACTACCTAAACGGTCCTAGATGACGTAATTAAACTGCAGTTCGCTCTTAACGATTATGATATGCAATTATTATCTTTATAAAACTTAAAATGACATATTTCAGAACAAGAAAACCAAAAAAAGCCCTGTGACTCTGTGGCAGCTAGGCGACTAAGTGCAGTCAGTAATAATGTAGAGTAGTTCAATATGCATGTACAGTTAAAATATCAAAGTTAAATAGTGTAAATTTTCACATAGCTGATTTCTGATGATTTCATTAATAACATGATAACTGATTACGATATCAGGAAAGCACCTAGGATGACGAATTATATGTCTCCAACAAATTATGTACCTCATTTAGTTACATACACGTAGCGTTATCGTACAGTCAAATGGAAAATGTGTAAAATATCAAACTAATAACTCCGAATAAAAATTTAATTAAAATAAGTGACAACCTAATTTTTTTATAAGAGTCACCTTGTATAGGTCATTTTAGGTGTTCTTGTGATGTCGTTATACGTTATCGGGGTTTCAGTGAAATCGCTAAAAATCGGCTGCTTATGGAATGCATACTATCCAACAATAACTTGTTAGCCGTACACGCATGTTGAAACCCTCTGTTCGGCTATTTATTTCATTAATTATTGTAACTGGCATGCAATCAGAAAATTAATTTTTTCTGAAATGGTAAATTAAATCCCTTGCTATGCAGAAGTATGCTATTTCTTAGCCTGATCTTAGATAAAATCTACGTCTAGTAATGTTTAAGAACAAACTAGAAGAAATACACCGTATAAGACCACTTGGTTGGTCTCAGGTAATTCCATGTTCAAGGAAATTCTGTTGAATAATTAATGTTATTTTCTTCACAGTGAACATGTAATCAGCCGGTAAAATTAGCTATCCTCATTTTATTTCAGGTAGCCGTATAACTGTAGGGCCTGTGGATTTAACTGGTAGTTTTCAAATATATTTTAGCGCCATCTTGTTGCCGTTTGTTTTGATGATAGCAAGGAATTAAGTCCTTGTTAACAGCGAAACTTATGAAGAACAAATAAACAAGATCGTCAGAAGAATGACAACTGGCAGTAAAATTATTATGAGTAATGCTAATTCATTTTTATTTCACTATAGAGAACTCCTTCAAAAGTTACACACAAATCATCAAAATGTGACAAGAAAACGCACCGATTTGGAACTAAAGTTCATTAATCCTGACATCTGCTACTATCTGTGATTTAAAGTCAGTTTACTGCACTAACTGGACATTGGCTTATTTAATGATGTTACATTTTATTTGTGAAAGTTTAAAAAATTCTGTACACCATTTTACATGATGATAAATACTAATATTTAGCACAACTTTTTATTGAAACTTGTAGCCTTGAATACAGAATAATAAAAATAATTTCAGTAGTGTAGTGAATTTATAGAAAACTTGGAGATAATTAAATTAGAATGGTTCAGTGTTTTCTGGAACTAAGCTTATAGGTCGATGTGGGTACTTGAACATGAAATGTTTACACACATTCGGGTAATAATGAGTTAGTGACGCTGATATACCTTATTTTTACGCTGTCACGTAACCAGAGTTGTCCTTCATGTTCAATATAGAGTCATTGATATAAACTTATTTTTGACTAGTAGTTGTTCGCACTTATGAATTAAGAATAGGATAGAACTTGTCTAAAATCACTTTGCCTCTTATGTGTTAGGTAACAAGGAAGATAGAAATAAACGACAAGGTGTCAAAAGCTTGATCTTTCTCTCTTTTGACAAAGGTATCTCAAAATTAACCCCATTTCTAATTACTAGCTACTTTATGAGTTAGCAAGTGAAGCCACACTTATGATCCCCGTGGCCGAATATTTGACATTACAATTGGTATATTTAAAGCCAACCTAAGAGACAACTTTTTTAAATTTTCCATGATGTAGGATTAGCTGTTAGTGTTACTGAATCCTTACCACGTTTCAATAATTTCTTCAACAAACTTATACAGAAACAGTGTCTTCATATGCGCACAAATACTATAGATTGATATCAACGATAAATGCAATGTCTGTAAATGAAGTTGTAGAATACTTTGAAGTATACTATCACATATGGTAACTACATATTGTTGCAGTCTTCCAAAAGCTGTGTCCAGATGTTTGATATGTGTTTTCTCATCTGGGCTTGGAATCAAGCAGTCGTCGACATATGCATGGCACAGTCGTGCCCTCGTAACACTGAAATGTTTGTGCTGCATTTCTCAAACCAAGGGGAATTCGTAGGAATTCGTAAAGATCGAATGGGGTTACGATAGCGTTTTGGTAATGTCATTCTCAGTCACCGGTATTTGATTGTACGCCTTTACTAGGTCAATTTTTGAAAATACCGTCGTTCCCTTCAAGGTGGCCGTTAAATCGTGGATGTGTGATGGGTAACGATCAGGTGTAGTGTGAGCATTGTGACGTCGGTTATCACCGGTGTGACGCGAATCACTGCCATCTTTCTTTGGGGCCATATGTAATGGAGATGACTATGGGATACTGGATGGGTGGATTATACACGGGTAAATTATAATATAATCGGATTCGTTTTACGCAATCCTTAATTTTTCGGGTGCTAGTCGGTGTGTTTTGGAGAATACAGGTTGATCTGTAGTCGTGATGTGATGTATAACATTGCTGGTTACACATGGTAATTTTGACGCTGTCTTATTCAAGTCTGGATACTTGTCAAGTATTGGCTGAAAATAAGGGTTAATTAAATGTTTAAAACGAATAGCAGTGGTTCCACAAAAGTATAGCTTTGTGTTGCTGTTCATTAGTTTCTTTTTACCAGGGCCCACAAGCAAGTTGTTGTGGCTCAGTAAATCTATGCCAATGATAGGTTATTTTCACATCGGCGATGGTGAAAATCCAGTGTATGAATTTTCGTACACCCACGTTCAAGTAGACATATCTTTTGCCGTTAGTAGCTAATTTTTTTCCATTGGCTGACTGCAGATTAAATGGGGTTTCATGCTGGCGAACAGATGAAGTTGTAAAAAGGACGCTGACTTCTGCGCTAGTATTCACTAGGTAGCGAACTTTCATTATCACATCAGTGATGAATAACAAGCTGCTGTTTTCACAAGTTATAGTTGCCGCTAACGCGTGCCGGAGAAGTAGTTTCCCGATGCGTCAATGGCAGGTTTGTGACTAGGGAAACAGAAGGCTTGCCAAAGGTAATGTGGTACCAACACCAATGTGAGTTTTCGTTGAGGTCGAGATGAGATTCTTCTGCGAAAACTTCGTCGTCAAGAATTGCTTGGTTGGTGTTGTTTCTGTAGGTCAATGAAACGAAGAAGAGTATTGCACAATTTTGTAACCTCGTTTTCCGTCTCATGAAGTCTCTCCGTAACGGAATAAACCTCATTGTATCGAGTTCTAGTGATCTCCAGAATTCGATCAGCAGATGAAGCTTGTTCATCTACTGCGTTGTTAAACGTCACTAATACTACTTGCACTTGTTGTGGCAGTTTTAATAGGAAGAGTTGACGGAAGAGACCTTCATCAAAAGTGCGTTGACCAATTACTTCTTTCATGAGCGACATTTCCGTCGCTGAACAACTACTGAGCTCGACAGTGTGAAACGCCTTGTTGAAACGTTGTCTGTCTAACTAGACTTCGCACTTAAGAATTGATCTTTTGAGCTGATCATAAGGTTCAAGGCAGTCAGGACTGAAAAAAATGGGTGACGTACCCGTTCAAATCACGCGGAAGTGACCTTACAACTGGCAGGAATTGGACTCGTGAATCTGTCACGCCATGGTCTCGAAACTAAGCTTCTGCGTAGCGAAACCAAGCTTATACATTATTTTTCTAAAACAAAAATGAGCTGAAAGTTTAAAAGAGTGGAAGGTTTTTTTCTTAATAAGCTAGACTTTAACTTTCTTGGCGTTGCTGTCAAAAAATACTGATTGCCGAAAGTATGACACTACGAGTGAATGATATTTAAATAACATAACTCCACCACGCCAAACACCACTGAAAGCAAGATACTTCCCGGAACTTTGAGGACGTGCTTTTCAATAAAGCAGTCCCCTGTTAGAGAAGCTTAAGACTACATTATGTGACGAAATAGTTTATTTAAAATGTATTAAAAATTAAGAAATATATATCGTAATATGTTAGATCTAATGGTCTTTAACTCCAGAAGTTAGGGTACATTTTATCGCAAGTAGCGTTTTGTCGGGGCATGCTTTAACCTTACAACATTTTTGATAGCTTCACAAAAGAGGTTGTCGACGATTTGTTGTGACCTATCAACTGCTTGGATTACTCGCTTTTGGCCTATTCTATTTCGGTGTGTGGTACGCATACAAAGACTCTGATACTTATTGCTTATTCTTATTCTTATACTTATTCTACACTTATTTTTAGCACATAACGAACAGCTCGAGGTAATTCATAAGAATATTGTAACTTCCGGTTCAACGTTCACTATTGCACGATATATCAAAAAATAAAAACGGTAACAAATCAAAGTATAGAAATGTAATAGGGAGGATAAAAACATAGTCACGCTGTGTCTTCACGGGAGTCTGTATGCACAATAAAACTAACATGTGCAAGTAAGAAGACGGCAATCGACAAAAAATGTAAGGTAACTTTATTAAGCTTTGCAGTAGCATCATTCGCACAGAAATAGTCAAATCAACGACGATCGGAGTCTTTGACAACCTTTCTTTCTGAAAAATGAGACAGGTGCCTTGTTAGGTTTTTAGAAACATAAATGAAATAATGGCATATGAGTAATACTTACATCATATTTGTAATATCTGAAAAGCAAAAAGTGCCTTAATTTTGGATTTTTGTGTATGAATTGCATCACAGTGCACTTTTGATTAATAACCGCGCGATTTCCATCAATAGGGCTATGGTCCCAGAAAACGACTGGGAGTAAACACAATGGACCAAAGATTTACGTGAGGGCCAACAACACTATCCGGATGTATAATTTGAAATAAATGTACCAATACTTCGACTTGATACCAACCAGTTGGTAGTCAAATAATCTTTACACAGTTCATGAAAATGAGTACACATCCAATTCATTAACTGAACCATTGAATATAATACTTTAGAAAATTTGACACACACTATGTTATAATTTCTTGCTTATAACGACCCAGCTTCTCCTATTGCTTAGTATTCTTACACACTGGACACTCGACAAGACCCCGAATCAGAACACGTTTGAACAGAAACGAAAGTGTATTCCAAATAACAAGGATAGACTGAAGTAAGGATTAACAGTTACAGAAACGTTAACATATTTATAGCATTTACATAAGAAGCTTCTGGAGTCTTCGCAAATAGTCCGCTAGAGCTGATTGGCTCAGAGATAGCCAATCAGCGTGCGCCATCACAATCATACATAGAACATGCTTTAATCTGGTCTATATCCTACTAATTCACTAACAGCAGCCATTGCAATCATAATCGTTTCAGTACCTCTGTAGCTGATACATACACGCCAGTGAATTGCCTAATGTGACGTAATGATTAAGAGGGACGCCTGTCACCTGGTTCACACAACGAGGAGTTATTGTAGGTATTTTCCAGACGATTTAGCTTCTCATCGGATCGTCGCTCACAGGTAACACTTTGTGGATCTTTTAACAGGAATCCACACAAATAATATAAAATCAAGTGATTCTAATCTATAAACTATCTCCACAAATATAAAGGAATTCATGGTAAAATACTCTTTAGCCACATCGTCGTGTATTTACACAGAAGTGACTTTGATTTTGAATGTTTAAAACCCTCAGATAATCTTCAAACACTTATAATTCATGTGGAATTATTGTACACGTTTTATTAACAGTTTATTTTGAAATATTTTTCAAATAATAATATCACTCCGTCCTAAGTTACTTCGTATTAGTCAATTTTCGCCTAGCCAATGTCAAGGTTGCCTCAGTTCTATAGTTTTGCTTGTTTACTAATTTCTTGCATAGTATATACATACACGATATGTCATATCAGTATGTAGAAAGGATGAACTCAATTCACTCTTGAAGCATTTTTTGTAGGATATATATATGTACGTATGGGCGTAAATGCAAGCGATTGAAACAGGATTTGGATGTGTAACGGTAACCAAACGTCCAGAGGCCGGGCGCTGAAGATACAACTAGACAGGCTTCCAAATTAGAACCGATTGAGCCAAATCAAAAGAAACGAATTCCAAATAATGTATTTATTAACTTGTCGAGTAATATTATTCTTCAATATTGTAGGCATCCAGTCTGAAAACAAATGGTTAACAGTCCAAAACAAAGGTGCGAGCCAAAAAAATGGCGGGAGTGAAGATAAACAAACCAGACACAAAGTGAACACAACAAATAAGTCAAGTTTGGAAGATCATGACAAGAATAATTCACAAAATTATATAATCCTTAAGTTTACCGCAACAACTCCCACCAAAATAACACTAGTTCTTTTCACAAGCGACCGAATCAATTATGCCAACAAACAATAATCAAACAAACCACATTCATACAAACAGTTGAAAATGGTGAGTCTTAAGTCTCACAACAGTAAGCTTAAGACCACGCTTAACTATGACGATCCCTAGGCCTTACAGCAGTACGCCTAGGGACCATCACATCTATCTACGGCCTCTAAAAGACACACTTTCCTAATGTCCCTCACAAAGATACCGTTCCAGGTTCTTAACTCTACTTGCCTTACCTGTCCATCTTTACCTAGTATTGCACGCTGTACCAAACCTAGTGGCCATTTATCTTTCTCTCTGAAATCAGAACAAATCACAACCAAGTCACCATCCCGTAAATTCCTCTCCAACTTTGTCCACTTGTGACGCTGTTGTAACAGGGAAACATATTCTCGTGACCAACGCTTCCAAAAGACTTTCGCCAGATAGCTAGCTTGCTGCCATCGTCTAGAATATTTGTTGCTCAGAGGTAGGTCGCTGAAGTTGGTGACATTTTCTCTTAGGAGTAATAATTTTGCGGGGGTTAGCACCTCAAGATCATCCGAGTCAGCTGTGATAGGTATTAGGGGTCGATTGTTGACAATACGCTCAGCTTCCATCATAAAGGTCATAAGACTTTCATCTGTCAATCTCTGTTCGTGTGCAAGAGCATTTAACACTCTATGGACCGATTGAATTATACGTTCCCAAACTCCACCCCAATGACTGGCAGCAGGATGTCTAAAGTGCCAATCAATACCCTTTACAAGTAGTTTCTCGTGGATACGATCTTGTTTCCCATCCCGGAGACAATTTTCTATTTCACGTCTAGCTCCAACCTAGTTAGTTTCATTGCAACTGAATATCTCTCTCGGGTATTTCCTCTTCCCTATAAACCTCATCAGCGCCATGATAAACGAATCTGTAGTGAGGTTAGTCGTCACTTCTAAATGTATAGCTCTCATTCTCAAACATGTGAATACACATCCGTACCGTTTCTGAAAACTTCTACCTTGCTTCACTGTGAGAGGCTCGAAATAGTCGACACCCACTGACAAAAATGGAAATTCACCATCTCCTGCCCTGACCAGGGGCAAGGGCGCCATTAATTGTTATGCCGGTCTAGCGTTCCTTCTTCGACAATGGATGCAATTCCCAACTATTCTTCTCACAGCTGTACCACCTCTTAACACCCAGAACCTTTCGCGAACAGTTGCCATCACCTGGGTGGAACCCACATGTCCCTCTGTTCTTTGGTAGTGTTGCAAAATCAAGTCTGTAACTGGATGTTTTGACGGGAGTATAATAGGATGTTTCCTAGTCTCACATCATGTAGTTCCCTGTAGCCGACCACCTACACACAATAACCCATCTATTAATATAGGAT
The DNA here is from genome assembly GCA_025215515.1 of Schistosoma japonicum. Lineage (NCBI taxonomy): Eukaryota > Metazoa > Platyhelminthes > Trematoda > Strigeidida > Schistosomatidae > Schistosoma > Schistosoma japonicum. The sequence continues at coordinate 41,841,167 of CM046063.1, read as the reverse complement.
TCAGTTTGCGTAAAGGAGATCCGATGGCTTCAATTTTCGACTTACTCCCGGACGACTGTAGCATTCTGACCTCTTTCTCGAACACTCTGCTCTGAACAAAACGAATCAAATCTATGCAAGCTAAGTCGATTTCTTCTACATTAAGTAAACCTAAACTTAATGTTATGTCTGTCCTTCCACAATATGTCATCAGTAGGTAACACTTGTACCTAGATAACCACGCCATAGCTTTAAGTAGTCTTTTCCAGTCTGAATAATAACTTATAAGTTGATGCATGCCATGTTTATCAACCACCAAATGCACACCACCCGATCCCTTTAATTCTAATTGGGTTGTGATACACTCGATTCTAGTAGTTGGCCAAAACTCCTTTGATCTTTTCAAGAAATCGGGACCTTCACTCTAAATTTTAATGTCATCTTCACCGACGCGAGCAGCCGAAACTGCGGCTGTTAGTTCCGAACGTGGTATGGTCTAGACCTTCAGAGGCGCCACCCTTGCTTACCCTAAAATTAATCGACAGCACGCCTCCTCGCCAGCAACATAACATCGAAAATATGCTACCACTCCATACCCAACTTCTGAAGCATCGCTAAAAATATGTAGTTCTATAAGCGAATGGTCCATGTCAGGTGCTAGTATACATCGTGGGAAGGAAATATTCTCTACTTGCTGCATGTCATTCAGAAACTCAAACCAACGGGTTCTCTCGTCCTCCGGAATTTCCACATCCCATCCTAAACCTGATTTACATAGACGTTGAAGTAACTGTTTTGCAGGTAGTATTACAGGAGCCAACAAACCTAGAGGGTCATAGAGAAATGCGATACTTGAATGGATACTCCGTCTAGTGACAGGTCGTTCCGGTATGTTGACCCTGAAAGTAAAGGAATCGTTCATAGTATTCCAGAATAACCCCAATGTACGCTCGATGGGGAGCTTTTCAAAATCAATAGACTTCACAGCATCAGCCCGCCCTACCAGTGGAATGGATTCAATGACTTGAAGACAGTTACTTATCCACTTAGTGAGTCTAAAACCACCCTTCTTGAGGATAGATCCTAGTTGTTTAACCAATGTCACTGCACCATGTATACTATCCGTAGAAGCCAATTAGTCGTCAACATAGAAGTTTTTGTCTACAACTCTCCGAATATCTTTCATCGTATCCCCACAAAACATGTCTACTGTCTTCCTGAGGGCAAAGTTAGCACAGAATGGAAACGACACTGCACCAAGCGTATGAACAGTCAGACAATACTCAACTACTTCCTGTTCGGTGTCGCCGTCTTTTCACCACAACAATCGAAACGCTCCTCTATCACCTTCTAAAATTCTCACTTGCAGAAACATTTCTTCAATGTCAGCTGCTAATGCTATTCTACCTAGTCTGAACCGTAGGAGCACTCCTAACAAACTGTTAACTGTATTCGGACCACGCAAAAGCTGATCATTGAGGGACAAATCTTGATACTTCGCAGCACAATCAAATACAACTCTCAACTTTTCTGGCTTCTTAGGATTAATAACACGGTGATGCGGAATATACCAACAAACTCCCCCTGAGTTAAAACTCCATTTATCGACTTTAACAATATAACCTTCGCTAAAATGTCCATTCATAACAAGCTTGTATCTTTCTAAGAGATGGCAACCCCTAGCGAACCGTCTACGCAAACATTCTAATCTACGGCTAGCCATCTCATAGTTATTCGGCAATTCGGGTCGCCCATGTTTCCAAGGTAACCCAACCTGGAAATGACCATCCACTAAGCTGGTTGAGCCCTCAACCATTTTTAGAGCCTTCTTATCTTCGACAGAATGCTGTTTATGCAGATTGACCAAATCACTGAACTCATGATCATACAACCTTTTCAAGTCATCTGAAATGTCTGAACTACACGTACACCGACACCACTCAACTCTACTAACTAACCTGCCTGAGTTCTTCGGACCAAGTGCCATCCAACCCAAGCGTGTTCGTATTCCAAACGGGTGTTTCCTATCTCCCAATCTTTGCTCCAAAACCCAGTGTGCATCCGGAACATCACATCCAATAAGAATACCTATCGTCTTGTTTCGCAACTGGGGAAAAGATATATCCCTTAGGTGTTTCCACTTTTCCAGCTGTTGTTGGGTAAGGGACTCTGCATGACCTAGTGGTAGTTTCTTGATGGTATAAGCTTTACTAATTTGGACGGACTCTTTGCCGTCTAAAGAGAACAATTCTACACTCACTTCTAGACACTTGTGAACAGAAGTTCCATTTATAGGAGTCACATTTATTGAAGAAGCCTTACCTTCCAAACATAAGTGACTGACAATTTCTTCACATATAAGGGATGTATCAGAACCACTATCTAGAAAGGCATACGTTTACATACTTCCGTAAGGACCACATACTCTAACAGGTATAGTGCCGAAATGAACGTGCGTAAAATTGATCTCCCAGACAAGATGAACAGAACTACCACTACCATCAACGTGCAGAAGCGAATGGTGCTTAACTATGCAGCCCTTCACTGAACACTTCAAACCTGAGCCACACTTCCGAGCAACATGACCAGATGCTAGGCATAAATAACACACACCACGTTTTCGTGCTTCTAACCTCCTGTCATTAACGTCCAACTCCAAGAACTCAGGGCAATCAAATACAAAGTGTTTCCTTGCGCAAATGGCACAGGTTGATGATTTCAAATAATTTTGTTGACAGGTTTCGCGTTTAAGCGTATTGAAGCTAACCTTTTTGTTAAGATGTCTCTCATTTCTTCTAGAATTACTCGCCCTCGCATTATCATGAACTAACATTCCATAACGCGTTCGTGAAACTCTCCCTCTCTCTTCTACAAACAACACCAAATCGCCCAAGCTCAGTTCTCTACCTCCAAATATGATTCTATCAGCCATATCCGCCCAACGTTTTTGTAATTCTATCGGTAAGAGCATTACAATGGATTCCAGGCTTGATGTTGAATTTATATCAGACTCATATCCAATTTGCGACAATGTAATGTGGGTGCTACGTAATTTAATCGCGAAATCTTTTAAATCTTCAGAACCGTATCGCAATGTCCTGTGGTTGAGCAAGTCATCTATCAGAGCATGTGCAACCAAATGCTTTTGACCAAATAAATCATGCAATATCTTTCTAGCTCTATCATATCCAAGTTCAGAAGGAAGTGACACACAAGCTTCAATAGCTGACCTCGCTCTGCTCTTACAATAATATATTAGATAAGACAACATCTGATCTTTACTAGTTAGCTTGGTCTTTATTACACTTTGGAACTGATTAATAAAACTATGATACTGACTTGGTTGCCCTTCGAAATACTTAATATCAATTCGAGGCAAGCCAATACTATTAGCAACAAGGCTTAGAGCGTCGTTTACGTTGGGAATCGGAGCACTTTCCAGATAACCAGTCCTTCCCACCGAACACTCTTTGTAAGTATCAGCTTCTAAATAGTATTCGACTTTAGATTGCACTTCACGATCACAAATAGGAAGTAGTTCGTTATTTGATTCACAACCAATACACTCTAATTTCGCGAGTTCGATTTCTTCCTGCACATCTAATAACTTTAATTCCCTTTCTAAATCTAGTCTCCTTTCTATCTGTTTTTATTAATCAAGGCTTTATCTAACTTAAACTTAGTAACACGGGAATTACTAGAACATGAACCAATATCACTAGCATTATCAACTTTATCAACATTACTCATATCAAGCACACCACAACCAGTGTTACCAACATTATTCTCTGTAACAGGCGGCATCCTTTTCTTGCTTCGCGTTTCCATTAAATATCTTAACTCCATGATGTCGTCGTAAGCCAGAGTAGAATTCACTACAGCTAAATGTGCGGTAAGGACTAATTAGTCGCCAAATTAAACGAAACCAGAACTTGAAACTCCCGAACGTTGAACGCCAAGCCAAGTACCACGGGAACCTTATTGAAGAACTGTAACGGTAACCAAACGTCCAGAGGCCGGGCGCTGAAGATACAACTAGACAGGCTTCCAAATTAGAACCGATTGAGCCAAATCAAAAGAAACGAATTATAAATAATGTATTTATTAACTTGTCGAGTAATATTATTCTTCAATATTGTAGGCATCCAGTCTGAAAACAAATGGTTAACAGTCCAAAACAAAGGTGCGAGCCAAAAAAATGGCGGGAGTGAAGATAAACAAACCAGACACAAAGTGAACACAACAAATAAGTCAAGTTTGGAAGATCATGACAAGAATAATTCACAAAATTATATAATCCTTAAGTTTACCGCAACAGGATGGTAGCAGTGATTACCATACGTTTGAAGACCAGACCCACCGCTGCAACCTAGACGATGAAGGCGACGTTAGTCATTAAAGTGTGCATAATTTTTATTGTCCATATGCTGTAGGTCAAAATATTGCTAATGTCAGTCCGGATTCCAGGTTTGTGCAGTTGGTGACGAATCGAAAGTCATTTCTCTTAAAAATCGTGCATAACCATTCATGTACTCAAGAATACGTTCCCGTCAATCCTTTGTGATGACCACTAAAGTCTAGCGAATGCCTTTATTTGAAACCTTTTCTGATAAGCAGAATGCCAACTCTTAACATACGACACTTGGCTTCTTTAAAAGTCGGCAAATACCTGAAGAAAAACGAAGTGTCTAAAATGCAGTCACTAAAGTATCCAGGTAGCAAAATACATATTAAATTTATTTGGTTTTGAACATTAGTGATTTGGACTCAATTTTACTGCGTGTCAAATCAAAGTGTTCTGTGATAATGAAAACATTTCAACGATATGCTTCAGTCGGTGTGAATATATCGCAATATACCATGCATTTTCAGAGGTCCTATGCATTGATTCTACATATCAGACAAATAATTTTGGGTAGGTATTAAATAACAATCATTTTAATTAGAAGATTCCTTTTGTTTCAGTTAGTTATTTCTGATAGCCTGGGATATAGCCATACGGTCACGTATGCACAATGTAAATATGAAAGAAGAAAATTTATAGTCAAGCTCCTGAATGCTTTTAAAAGCATCATGTCTTAAATGTACGAGACGATAACTCTTCTCATAGATTCAGCCGCAGCCGATATTTTTGCTGTACAATTCACGCAGTCACCCTAACATTGTAGCGTACTCATTTCATGTAATACGAACTTTCTTTCGGAAGACAATTATAGATTCTTTAAATTTATATCTGCTGCAGTTTAGACATCCAAAAGTCAGATATATAATTTAGAGCGTCTAGTAAAGACTAAGTGATGTGACAGGTATGCCTAGTTTGACATTACTCATCATAACCAGATTTATGTATTACTATGAGCATCACCGAACAACTTATCCACGAGCATATGACAACATCAGGCTTTACTGGATCAGTCGGAAACCTTTATGGACTCGTTATTATCGTGTGTCGAGTCTGGGTAACCACACAATCAGCAACGTGGAAAGTGTTCATAAGCATTTGGGAGAATGTCTCAGAAAAGATAATTCACTTCTGTTGACGTTGTGTAAAATATGGACCAAGTCAGGTATCGATCTTCGTCTGTGCTCATATGATGCAACAAAAGATATTCAGCGTTACCTGAGATTCCAAGTGAGAAGATTACGTAAAATATAATATTCTAGGTCTCTAAGTCGCTGCTTAGCCTCTGATGTGTTCAACAAGAATAAAAGGGTAACACGTTTAACACATGACTCTCTGGCTACCGAGTATATTCACTGCTATGATAACGGGATGATATAATTTGTAGACATTTTGAGAGCACAGTCTACTTGCAAGCGTTTTAAGAACTACATGTTGCCCTGCAGTTATATTATAAATGCGTATGATACGAATTTGCTTTAAGAAGATAAAAGGGAAATTAATGATCTTTCTAACAATTGAGTGGTATATGTTTGAAAACATGGCTCATCAGTTACGTTTTATTGTAGGTCTATATTGGTACATATCTTGGGTAATGTACTGTAATATTGAGTTTGTTGTGTCGCTAGGATTTTAAGAGGGTTGCGTGAGCGAGCGCTATTACCGATACTTGTACCTCGGACGCATACCGCGACTTGTTTCCTTCCCAGCCAGCAGCTATTACAAAAGACTAAGCTTGTAGGAAGATTGTATTGTGGAGCAAAAGTGAGGCGAGAGAATAGTCAACCAGCAAACCAGTGAATTTGTATTTTCAAATACATCGATTTTTTATATTAATCAATTTACAATGATTATTCATTAAGTGAAATCAATAACATTTAATTAATACAATCAATTACTGTCAACTGTATTTTTAGGGATTATGAATCCCTAACAAAGTACAGCAACGCAAAATTATTTACGTCTATTTCTTTTACCATCACATGTCTCGAGAACAAGTATCAATGTTGCAAGAGGTACCTGCAGTTAGTAAAAATTCGTATTTCACATTGTACGCTATTTATGACATCTGACAACCTTACAGTGTAGTTCATTTAGTCACGAGTCTTTTTAAAAGACAGATGTACAAGCTCTTTAAATATAAAGTAAGCACGTGATAGAAGCTACAACTTTTAAAGTAACAGCGCAAGTAAATGACGCTGTTGATCACGTACCAAACGACACCCTTATGATAAACTGAAGGCAGTGGTAATTAAATGAGAAACTAAGTTGTCTGGAAAATACCTACAATAACTCCTCGTTGTGTGAACCAGGTGACAGGCGTCCCTCTTAATCATTACGTCACATTAGGCAATTCACTGGCGTGTATGTATCAGCTACAGAGGTACTGAAACGATTATGATTGCAATGGCTGCTGTTAGTGAATTAGTAGGATATAGACCAGATTAAAGCATGTTCTATGTATGATTGTGATGGCGCACGCTGATTGGCTATCTCTGAGCCAATCAGCTCTAGCGGACTATTTGCGAAGACTCCAGAAGCTTCTTATGTAAATGCTATAAATATGTTAACGTTTCTGTAACTGTTAATCCTTACTTCAGTCTATCCTTGTTATTTGGAATACACTTTCGTTTCTGTTCAAACGTGTTCTGATTCGGGGTCTTGTCGAGTGTCCAGTGTGTAAGAATACTAAGCAATAGGAGAAGCTGGGTCGTTATAAGCAAGAAATTATAACATAGTGTGTGTCAAATTTTCTAAAGTATTATATTCAATGGTTCAGTTAATGAATTGGATGTGTACTCATTTTCACTGAACTGTGTAAAGATTATTTGACTACCAACTGGTTGGTATCAAGTCGAAGTATTGGTACATTTATTTCAAATTATACATCCGGATAGTGTTGTTGGCCCTCACGTAAATCTTTGGTCCATTGTGTTTACTCCCAGTCGTTTTCTGGGACCATAGCCCTATTGATGGAAATCGCGCGGTTATTAATCAAAAGTGCACTGTGATGCAATTCATACACAAAAATCCAAAATTAAGGCACTTTTTGCTTTTCAGATATTACAAATATGATGTAAGTATTACTCATATGCCATTATTTCATTTATGTTTCTAAAAACCTAACAAGGCACCTGTCTCATTTTTCAGAAAGAAAGGTTGTCAAAGACTCCGATCGTCGTTGATTTGACTATTTCTGTGCGAATGATGCTACTGCAAAGCTTAATAAAGTTACCTTACATTTTTTGTCGATTGCCGTCTTCTTACTTGCACATGTTAGTTTTATTGTGCATACAGACTCCCGTGAAGACACAGCGTGACTATGTTTTTATCCTCCCTATTACATTTCTATACTTTGATTTGTTACCGTTTTTATTTTTTGATATATCGTGCAATAGTGAACGTTGAACCGGAAGTTACAATATTCTTATGAATTACCTCGAGCTGTTCGTTATGTGCTAAAAATAAGTGTAGAATAAGTATAAGAATAAGAATAAGCAATAAGTATCAGAGTCTTTGTATGCGTACCACACACCGAAATAGAATAGGCCAAAAGCGAGTAATCCAAGCAGTTGATAGGTCACAACAAATCGTCGACAACCTCTTTTGTGAAGCTATCAAAAATGTTGTAAGGTTAAAGCATGCCCCGACAAAACGCTACTTGCGATAAAATGTACCCTAACTTCTGGAGTTAAAGACCATTAGATCTAACATATTACGATATATATTTCTTAATTTTTAATACATTTTAAATAAACTACTTCGTCACATAATGTAGTCTTAAGCTTCTCTAACGGCGGACTGCTTTATTGAAAAGCACGTCCTCAAAGTTCCGGGAAGTATCTTGCTTTCAGTGGTGTTTGGCGTGGTGGAGTTATGTTATTTAAATATCATTCACTCGTAGTGTCATACTTTCGGCAATCAGTATTTTTTGACAGCAACGCCAAGAAAGTTAAAGTCTAGCTTATTAAGAAAAAAACCTTCCACTCTTTTAAACTTTCAGCTCATTTTTGTTTTAGAAAAATAATGTATAAGCTTGGTTTCGCTACGCAGAAGCTTAGTTTCGAGACCATGGCGTGACAGATTCACGAGTCCAATTCCTGCCAGTTGTAAGGTCACTTCCGCGTGATTTGAACGGGTACGTCACCCATTTTTTTCAGTCCTGACTGCCTTGAACCTTATGATCAGCTCAAAAGATCAATTCTTAAGTGCGAAGTCTAGTTAGACAGACAACGTTTCAACAAGGCGTTTCACACTGTCGAGCTCAGTAGTTGTTCAGCGACGGAAATGTCGCTCATGAAAGAAGTAATTGGTCAACGCACTTTTGATGAAGGTCTCTTCCGTCAACTCTTCCTATTAAAACTGCCACAACAAGTGCAAGTAGTATTGGTGACGTTTAACAACGCAGTAGATGAACAAGCTTCATCTGCTGATCGAATTCCGGAGATCACTAGAACTCGATACAATGAGGTTTATTCCGTTACGGAGAGACTTCATGAGACGGAAAACGAGGTTACAAAATTGTGCAATACTCTTCTTCGTTTCATTGACCTACAGAAACAAAACCAACCAAGCACTTCTTGACGACGAAGTTTTCGCATAAGAATCTCATCTCGACCTCGACGAAAACTCACATTGGTGTTGGTACCACATTACCTTTGGCAAGCCTTCTGTTTCCCTAGTCACAAACCTGCCATTGACGCATCGGGAAACTACTTCTCCGGCACGCGTTAGCGGCAACTATAACTTGTGAAAACAGCAGCTTGTTATTCATCACTGATGTGATAATGAAAGTTCGCTACCTAGTGAATACTAGCGCAGAAGTCAGCGTCCTTTTTACAACTTCATCTGTTCGCCAGCATGAAACCCCATTTAATCTGCAGTCAGCCAATGGAAAAGAATTAGCTACTAACGGCAAAAGATATGTCTATTTGAACGTGGGTGTACGAAAATTCATACACTGGATTTTCACCATCGCCGATGTGAAAATAACCTATCATTGGCATAGATTTACTGAGCCACAACAACTTGCTTGTGGGCCCTGGTAAAAAGAAACTAATGAACAGCAACACAAAGCTATACTTTTGTGGAACCACTGCTATTCGTTTTAAACATTTAATTAACCCTTATTTTCAGCCAATACTTGACAAGTATCCAGACTTGAATAAGACAGCGTCAAAATTACCATGTGTAACCAGCAATGTTATACATCACATCACGACTACAGATCAACCTGTATTCTCCAAAACACACCGACTAGCACCCGAAAAATTAAGGATTGCGTAAAACGAATCCGATTATATTATAATTTACCCGTGTATAATCCACCCATCCAGTATCCCATAGTCATCTCCATTACATATGGCCCCAAAGAAAGATGGCAGTGATTCGCGTCACACCGGTGATAACCGACGTCACAATGCTCACACTACACCTGATCGTTACCCATCACACATCCACGATTTAACGGCCACCTTGAAGGGAACGACGGTATTTTCAAAAATTGACCTAGTAAAGGCGTACAATCAAATACCGGTGACTGAGAATGACATTACCAAAACGCTATCGTAACCCCATTCGATCTTTACGAATTCCTACGAATGCTCCTTGGTTTGAGAAATGCAGCACAAACATTTCAGTGTTACGAGGGCTCGACTGTGCCATGCATATGTCGACGACTGCTTGATTCCAAGCCCAGATGAGAAAACACATATCAAACATCTGGACACAGCTTTTGGAAGACTGCAACAATATGGGGTTACCATAAATATACAGAAACACCAAATTGAAACAACCTCGTTGGACTCGTTAGGCATACTATTGATGCTGATTGTATACAACCTCAAAAACACAAGGTGGCAGCTATTCTGGAATATCCGAAACCAACCACCATTAAGCAGTTACGAGCTTTTAACAGATTGGTAAGTTTCTATAGACGATTTATCCCCAACTGTGCAACTATTGTGAAACCACTTACTGATCAGCTTCATGTGGATAAAAAGATGGTCATAGTTGATACAGAATCAAAGAAAGCCTTCATTGCAACTAAAGAGTCAATAGCTAATATAACTATGCTGGCACATTACAATACTAAAGCTCCTATCAGCATTGCGGTCGACGATTCTGACTCAGCCGTTGGCGCAGTTCTGCAACAATGAACTGGCCAAGCTTGGCAGCCTTTAGCATTTTTCTCAAGACGATTAAACGACACTGAATCGAGATACAGCACTTTTGGACATGAACTACTAGCCATGTACTGTGTTGTACGACATTTTCAACATTCCATCGAAGGCTGAAGATTTACAATATTTACCAACCATAAACCACTAGCGTTTTCGATGAAGTCATCTTCAGATAAGTGCTCTCCACGAGAGTCGCGTCATCTAAACTATATCTCCGAATTCTCTACTGATATACGACATATATCGGGAGCTAACAATGTAGTTGCCGACGTCTTATCGAGAATACATTTCTTGAATCGTATCCAAGGGATCAACCTTGTTGAACTAGCTCGATTTCAAAGTGAAGACATCGATTTTCATCACGAGTTAGCCGCAACAACGCTTCAACTCCAAACTAAAACAATTAGAAATGGTAGGAACATTTTAATTTGTGATTCTTCTACAGGTACAACCTGTCCAATCGTCCGCAGGAGTTATCGACTAATCGTCCTCGACAAATTGCACAACCTTTCTCATCCTGGATTTCGTGCTACGAGGAAGCTGATTACTGAGAGATTCTGCTGGCAGAAGATGAATAAGGATATCAAAGAATGGGCGCGCATTTAAATGACCTGCGAGAAGAACAAAGTAATTTAGCATAATAAATGCCTTCTTGACTCTTTCTCAACACCTTACACTCGATTCGACCACGTCCACCTTGATTTGGTAGGACCTTTACCAGAATCAAATGGATTCTTCTGACATGCGTGTTTGATTCACACGATGGCCAGAAGCGATTTCACTGAAAGACACCACTAGTGAACCGATCGCTCGTGCTTTCGTCGAACGGTAGGTAGCCAAATTTGGTTTTCCATCTACGATAACGACAGACTGTGGACGTCATTTTGAATCTAGATTGTTCCACGCTCTGACCAAACTCCTTGAAACTACGTGTTTCAGAACAACCACCTACCATCCACAATCTAACGGTTTAGTAGAAAGATTCCATCGACAACTGAAAGCATCACTTTCATCTACAAACATCCCGTAGTGGATCGACGCTTTACCACTAGTGTTACTCGGAATTCGCAGCACTGTAAAAGATGTTGGGTGCAGTGTTGCCGAATTAGTCTACGGATTGACTCTTCGACTACTAGGTGAGTTTGTGGAAACCGCTTCCACCTCGGCAAACCTGGATCTCAATTCTTATGTGAATTGGCTTACAAGTGCTATGCGCTTAGTTAAGCCAGTTCAAACTTGATAACAATCGACAGACACTTTTATCCAACACACCTTAAAATATAGTACACACGTTTTCGTACGTTGTGATGCTGTACGTCGACCTCTCGACGCAACTTAAGAAGAGCCATACAAGGTTCTGAAACGAGAAACAAAGTACTATACGATCGACGATAATGGCCACTAGGATAACGTCGGCATTGACCGCCTCAAACCAGCCTACCTAGAAGGCAAACCTTTTAGTGTCTGATTCGTCACAACAACCTCGAAACTTGACATAAACGAAGTCACCGTGCTTCAAGCAACGACCAAAAGGCAAGTAGAAATTTCGAAGTGCTCCATACTGTCGAGAGCTACGCGTTCTGGTAGAAATGTACGATTTCCAGAACACTTAATCAAATATTATGCCTATTAATTTTGTAATTTCCCACTCTCTACGTATTGTAATTTTTTTGGACACAAAATAAGTAAAAAATAAATAAAATTACTATTATTTTTTCATTTTGCACATTTTCGTATACTTAAAAAAAGTCTTAAAAAACATTTGGTTATTTATATTGGTATTGTTGATATTTTAGACGTTTTTTGTAGTCGCATTGAGCTACCAAATTGTTTTTGTTGCATACGAAATGCGCAGATTTGAAGAAATTTCTTCGTTTTTTGGATTTCCAGGCCGTCTGGAAATGAACAGAAGAACGTGGGAGAAAAATAATATATTATGTACAAAGTGATTTATGCAACGACACCATAGCGTAGGTACTGACATCCAGAAGCTACACAACATCGAAAGTTATCAAAGGAACGTTTCTCAATGTCTAAAGCATTGGGTCTTATCCTTTGGCTGATACGTCTTAGGGTCCTCATCATTTCATTAGAGGGAGGAGTAAGCTGTAGCGGTAAATAATCCCCAAAATAAATAGTTGCATAGGCTCTCGTTATTGATGCTGACCATGTTTGCTTCAGCAAACACGACTAGTTGAGGGCGCTCGGCCACGCATCACCACCAGATCACGATACGACACAACGTGGAAAGCATCTCTCTGTAGTTAGCTAGCTTAAACGTTGCTATCCCATTGACTCTTTATATACAATCAAATATAACTTCTTTTCAATCCTTCATTGCCTTGTGATTTCTCACTTGTAAGAGTGGGTTCAATCGCTAGAAATGGCTCTGGTTATACGACGAACGTAACTTGGTCATATACCGGAGTGCACTTCAGGCTGTTTTTAAACCAATCAGCTCTAGCGGACTATTTGCGAAGACTCCAGAAGCTTCTTATGTAAATGCTATAAATATGTTAACGTTTCTGTAACTGTTAATCCTTACTTCAGTCTATCCTTGTTATTTGGAATACACTTTCGTTTCTGTTCAAACGTGTTCTGATTCGGGGTCTTGTCGTGTGTCCAGTGTGTAAGAATACTAAGCAATAGGAGAAGCTGGGTCGTTATAAGCAAGAAATTATAACATAGTGTTTGTCAAATTTTAAGTGTCACAGACGCGCCCATTTATCTTGGTACACTTGGAGAAATGGCGAATAAGACGATGGAGGTTAGCCACTATAAAATAAGTATTTTTACTGTGCGCACCTCCATTGTCTCACATGCAGACGGTGAACCAGATTCCTTTCGATAGCAGGTTGTAGTCGCTTGAGCTTGGATTGGGTAATTTACGCACCTGGCTTATAGTTATTCAAATTCCAGTTTCTAAACACTTAATGTCTTTGGTAATCAGCAGTACATATAGCGTTTATTTAATGCTATCCGAAGAATGGCACATGAACCTACGTGTGATTGCTTTGTTGCTATAACTTCTAACATCGCATCCAGTTAAAGTTTTAAGATTGTTTTCCGTTCACCTCTTGCTAAGTTGCTTTACTAGTGTGGTTTTTACTTCTCATATTTCAGATTATTTTTCATAACCGTTTCTACGTGAATTCTGAATATTTGTCTCGAATTGCTAATTGAATTTTGGAGCTGAAACCTTTCCAAATGCTATGTCTCTAGAGGGCTTGACAAATGCTGCTCATTCGCAACGAGTTCGTTTTCTGTACAAGTTTATACTTACTTTACATCGTTCATTACCTCCACATTTACGAGAAATTGGTGACAAATATGTTAAAGGAGAATTCAAGAGACATAGAGATGTCAAGCCCGAATTCGTTCAACCATTTATGGTTGAATGGACAGTAAGTAGGTCCAAAGTGCACCAGTGCTTCTTATTTTATAACCAATTACTTAATTTCTAAGTTGTACATTCATGTATTAAAAGGTGGCTTATTGGAAAAGACACTGGAGTACTGACTTAAAAATCAGTGTCCCAATCCACTTGCTTTGTTTTAGGCAGCCAGAGAGTATCTCTAGTTCCTCATACTTGAAGTATGGTTCAAACCCGAGTATTTGAGTCTGTTCTTAGTAAGTGAATTACACCACTTACTCTCACCTACTTCTATAACTAAAGGTAGTTTATTAAAATAAAACCTGAAGGAGAATTAGGTGTATACGAACTTTCATGACCAGGCGGGTGTATCTGAAACTGACCTTCCACACTGGGGCTGTATTATCGATTTGAGTTTAATCACTAGACAAGGCACAGTGGTCTTCTAAAGTCAATCCATCAGTAGAGTAATATAATATGCACAACAATACCATAGGCTTTGGGTTATAATTCGTTAAGCTTTTCCCCGACTACTTTTGTCTAGATGACCAGGTAGTATCAGCTAGAGGCCCAATCCTATTGTTTGGGCTTAAGCATGCTCTTGCTTATCATTTGGTAACTAACTTATCTGACGTCGTTATCATATGACCGTACGTAGGTTGTTATACTACAAGCTTTAGATGTGTTTTAAAACCGATTATTTAATTGTCTGACTTATGAAACAAGGAAGATTTGCAGTTCAGGTAGATATTTTTGGTGTTTTTTAAACTAAATAGTTTAATTGTGAAGCTCTCATTATTGTTTTAGAAACAGTGACGACTTTATTTGTTTAAAAGTGAGTTCTATAGTCATTCCATAAATGTTGAATTAGTTCGTCCCAGTGACCCTTTCGTGATTAGTTATCTTCGTAGGTTTTGCTGTCTTGCATTTCGATTGACCTCTGAACATGCGAATAATTGGTCTTTTCATATATTGGTGTATCTACTGTGTTGATTGATCTAAGTATTGATCTTTTAGAAGTTCTTAGGACTCCATCAATCTAGAATTCTCACGGTTTTCGGTCGATTTAATATCTTTGTATTAATTTTGTGTTTTGTAGAAATATGCAGTTGAATTATCAATGCAAATTAAACAGTCATTGCAAACTTCGAGTAATAAAATCGACGTGAAAACTGATAATGATAAAAATAAGGTGAGGGAAGAAACATTTGGGAAATCACTTGATGAATCCTCGTTAAACCGCTTCTCTGAAGCACAACTTAATCAATTACTAACTTTAGCCAAAGAAATTTATAACGAAGATCATAAATTATCAAAGAGCTAGTCAGACATTTTTGTTTATGTGTACTTTTGTGTAATTTCAACCAGAAGAAAGTAAACAAAGAAATGCATTTTCCAAACCATTTTAGGCTCTATGAATAAAATGTTACAATCATCTGTATTTTTTTTAAATATTTGATCCAATGATTCAATTAACAAATTGGATGTATACTCATTTTTACAAACTGTGTAAAGATTATTTGACTGCCAACTGGTTGGTATCAAGTTCAAGCATTGCTCCGCTTATTTCAAATTATGCAGCCGGACAGTGTTGTTGGCCCTCACGTAAATCTTTGGTCCATTGTGTTTACTCCCAGTCGTTTCCTGGAATCATAGCCTCGTAGATGGAAATCGCGCGGTTATTTATTAGAAGTGCACTGTGATACAATACATAGCTCTTATACCCCAGTACTGTAAAGTTTGTTATCGTTGGTCTTGTTCTTTAATAATATATTCATATAGTGTGAAGTCCCTAATAGTGACTCCTAATCAAAACCCCTGTATACAGATAAGTCCATATTATTCTGATAATGCCTGTAAACTTGCATGCCCTCATGTTCAAAATGCTACTTCAGAATAGAGCTATTATTATTATAGTAACGGGTAACTGAGTGCATACATTCACTTGAAGGTACATCATATGCTAGCTCAAACTGATGTAGTAGCGTTTGTGTGAGAATTTGTCAAGAATTTAGGCAGTGACTTAGTTCATAGTTTCTGACGTTTAATAATAAGAGGAGTTTAATAATTATTACAAGCATAAGATGACAATTAGATAGGAGTAGGGTTTCAAATACGTTACTTTAATTAAGGAAGTATAAATTCGGTTCTGAGTCACTTTTTGTGATAGCTATGGATGGACTGATTGTGTAGATGTTGCGCTTTTTGATTCTGTGACTTACTGTCTCAAGTTGTGTTTTAAGTACTTAACAATCAGAATAATAACGTACTAGTATGCTGCGTACAACATGTTTCTTTATGTTGTACACGGAAGCTTGATTTCCTTTTAGAAGTTAAACTTACGAGTAAAACATGAAATATTCATATGAACCCAAATCGAAAATTTTAGCGAATTATGTTAAACTCATTTGGAATTTCTCTGTGTCTTCTATAGTTATATATAGGACAGCTGTTTTGTTTTGTTATAGATCTTCTCAGCAGTGTTCATATAGAACTGTAAGGTTTAGCGACGAACACTTATCCATGAAGATCAGCAGGCTACGTGGTGTCGATGGTCTGGTTCCCACTTCAGACACAATAATCCGACTGTGCGACCAAGAAGCATACTAGCCAAAATCGTACATGGATTATAATTATATATATATATATATATATATATATATATATATCATTTAAGCCTCACTTCGAGCTCTAATCTGTTAGACAACTGGGCTAGAATCCATTGGTTTATGTTTGTAACTTGTATATTTTCACTAATTAAAGTTTCTGACCTCTCGCCAGCACATATGTATTACCATATCAAATAATAGTTATTTAGTTAATTCGAATAATGCTAAAGTACACAATACTTCAAAAAAGTTATATGTAAAACTAATATATCAAAAATATTTGCTTGTACTACTACTACGACTACAATTAGAAGTAGTAGTTACAATATCAGGAATTAAATTTTAATGTCCTCTCCATGTTTCAGGTGAACGTCCACAACCATTTTTATTACGTTGTCGAATATATTCAGTTGGTGCACCATTGATAATAAATCTATCAGCTATTGGACCTTCAATAGATGTTCCAGGTGGTGTCTAATATAGAAAGGAAATAATAACGACAAATTAATTACAGAAAAGATTCAATCAACACTGAGAAGATTACTTTTGAGTTTTTGCCAAAAATTAAAAAAGGAATGCCTGTTATTTAAGTATCCAGTAGAAATACAATTTATATCATAAAGTAAACTTGGTCACGTAGTCAGCCATGTACAACTAGAATCTGGCGTACCACATTAGCTTAATAAAATCAGACTCAGAATACGGACACCAGAATCCAGTTTAACCCAAACGAATGGAACAAGAATGATGTGTATATCCAGAAGAAGATAAAATATAAATGTACCTGCTTTTAATTGGGTGTTGTAGAGATTATTGAATTTGTATTTGATACAATTAATATCGGCTTACTAGGGACTATTTTCAGGAAGTTATTCCTGGAGTTCTAGTGTAAAGACATGACCAATCGAGTTCAACCAATTCAAGTATGAGGCTGCTACCCACGCCTGACAATGATGTTGTGCAAATATATTTCCAATTGATTGAGTTAGAAATATTAACAACTAGAAGGCAGATCAGTGGTCTAATGGTTAGGCGTTAGCTGCAAAATGTGAAGGTCATGAGCTTTACTCCTGGTGGATTTGTGAATGAGCGTTGTTGATAAGACTTATATTAGGAGGAAACAGTTGTCTATTCTCAGTTCTTGGTTTTCAGTTGCCTATCTAACTGACGCCGATTCGTGGTATTTAATACAAATAAAATTATTCATCTATAAGTCTGCCTACAAATAAGTAGCTGAACATTCAAAATAGATTACATTTTATACGGTTAGATACGATTAGCCGAGAACAAAAGATTAAAATGTATGTCGATAGAATAATTTGTTAGCTTATTGTGAAGAAATTCTATTAGGTTACTTGTATTTGAAATTTCTACTGATGATATAATTGCTTTGAAGACAAAATAATGGAACTAATACGACTAAACCACTCAACTCAAAGAGAACAGCACCTATAAAATCCCCCTCTTGTTACTGCGTATGATCATTGAAACTCATCACCGTTATTACCTAGCATATTGGCTTCTAAATCTAAAATATATACTACTATTATAACAAGTACTAATCAATTTTAATAATAGGGATTCATTCGAACTAGAATATACCTATTTTAGATTCCATGCATATGAATTAGGTGGCAACATACTGGATAACCAAAACTAATTCCTGTACGAAAGTTAATCTGAAAGACAATTCTTAGAGAAAGATTTATCGACAGAGAGAACAGAGAAGATTAATTCTGTTAGAATATTGCATATGGACAGGCTTAAATGATTTTTTGAATGTTTGTAGTGAAGAATTATTTTAACCAATTGACAGAGAGCCTTGAAGTCCGAGTTTAAAAGCGCATCAATAAGCCCCACTAACTTATTGTTGGTTTTATCTAGTCAGAAGTTTGTAATTACAAATTACTGTTCCATCAAATTTAGTTGCTTGTATTCGTCACAGATTAGTGTTGGCTGAGTACCGCTGAAGACCAGGGAGCACTGAACAGCTATTTCCATTTTCTCAGGAGTCATCAGGTGTGTTAGACCTAGAATCCCTAGGTAATCCAACCTAGATCCTTCAGATCGAGTGCTTATAAAGTTCTTATGAAAAAAATCGTAACTAGTGGAGTTAAATCATATCGAGTGTGTGTCAATGGATGGGATCATACAATACAGTCACGAATTGAATGGAATTATAAATCTCAACCGTTGGATGTTGATTTAGGCTCACTGGTTTATTGGCTAAGCGTTTACCGCGAAAGCTGAATGTCTTAGACTTGATCTTCTATCGGGATAATTGATGGGCACCGCTAAGAAGACTCATTCTACTACGAAACAACTGTCCAGTGCTTTCTAACCTTTCAGTAGTTATCTAACCCATACCAATTTGTGATACCAAACAGCCATAGTTAACAGTAGAGCATGGTATAAATATTTTGCTATTAAAAGATCCCATACCACATCGTAACAACAAATTAAAAATGACCTTTTGAAATAACCGTATTAGGAATGATAGTACAAAAGAATAAACATTTACAATATAGGTTTACTAAGAAGGAAGTGGAATGGTATGTACAAAGTGATGGTGATGTTGGAAGTCTAGAGGAAGGCAGACAGTGAATTAAATCTATCCCATTAGGTCTGTCTGTAAATCCTGTCTCCAACTGTTGATCATGTTTATTATTTTAACCTTAAACAAAGTTACCTACACTAACTAAGATGGCTCAGAATAGCATTCACTGGTTTCATGAAATATTGCCATCTTCAAAGTTAACCGTCTGTTGATATCTTCGAAACCTTCTCTTACACCAGTCAACATTGTGATTCAAGTTAGGCAGGCTGTTCCAGTAATTCCAACTGTTAAAGATTTCTAATTTCATCAGCCTGATTTTCATATTTATTTAGCTCTCTCTATCTACTCTAAGGATTCGTTACTTCACAATCCCAGCATACTCCGACATTTCTTAGAAAACACCTATGATCAAAATAAGTCGTAATAGCTGTAGCAGTTGTCATAATACGAAAGACTAAACATTGAAAATATGCTTTGGTAAGGAATAGACAATGAAGACTACTGGGACTTAAAATATAAAGATAAAATATTAATGAATCTATGCAGTTGTAATCTATTTTTGGTCATCTTATCCAACAACTACAAATAACAATCGCTAGTATCACGCTGACATCATCCAAGAAGTCTGTATTAACTTAAGGTTCTTTACATTTACAATATGCAAACTGAATTCAGAATGAGATTGTCGTATTGACTGTATAAGTTGTTATGAAGAGGAGATAAGTACTTCTAGGTTAAAACACACCCAAAACTTTTTCAAGTATAACATCATTAAATGTATAAAAGAAAGTACTTTTCGATTCTTATTGTAATTGTTTTAAATGCATCAGTGAATACATTAATCATTTTGAAAATCGATTTATACTATTGACCATGAAACAACTCTGATTAAAGTTGAATTGCAGCTGGTAACTAAAATCCAGAGAGCATATTTCGTCTGATTTGAGGCTCGTCAGCTGCGTGTATCTGGCATACCCCAGTGTTGGTTTTCATACTGGAACACGAACAACAATCAAACGAAACTGATAGTAATTTGAAATTGATATTAATTTATTATAATGTTCACACATTTAGTTCTTTTCAACAAATTTGAAGCCAGAAAGATTAAATATTCGAACAGAATAACAGGATGATTCATTTCATTTCACGCGGTTCTCATCAGCTGCTAGTTACAGAAACTTATCACACTTATGAAATCAAAACATTCGAAAGCAAATGTATCTATGATATCATCCTGGTGAATAGTAGGTGAAGTTGAAGTTTAATAGAACTAAATAGTATCTGCTGCAGTTAGATGCACTTAGTGACAGATAAAAGTCAACATATTGGAAAGTTAAAGAATTTAACTGATTACGTAATAGAAGGCTAAACACAAGTGAATAGTGAGTTATGATTAAAGAATGAGATTGTGCAGTTGACAGAATTTAAAGTTGATGTAATCGAAATAAATGAAACATTTGAAATAAGAAGAACCAAATGATGTAATCGAGTATTGATAACATTACAATAGAGAGAGAGAGAGACTAACCCCTTATTCTTTTTGAATGTAGCAATTTGGTTTTAAATGCTTGACGGCTATAGCTTCGACGAATCGTTAAATAGTTTAACTTGGTTGTTTATTAATTGTTTTTGAAGTATTTAAAATATCAGTTTTGTCCTCTGTGTTAATGGGATGTCCTTGGATGACACTTTTGAATGCTTATTCAAAGATTCTTCGGAATATGCTTTGCGAATCGAATCTAGATCCATATTTCAGTTTTGTCAATGTAACCGTTTTGTTAGATACCTGTACATTTATAGATGTGCTTGTTAGTAACTTGAAAGAGCTACCTATCAATCTTTGATTTCGATAAAGATTGTACTGCTTTTTTTATTTGATGACTAGCATGTTTGCAGAATACGTACTGTTTAACTCTGTTTTCGGTCTTTACAGGTGTCGTAACCTATAAATCACAGCTGAAAGAAATTAGGTTTTTCATTAACTGTAGGTTTTTTCATTTTTTTCCTCTCAACTTTGTCAATTTAATTCCTGTTGCTGTTAAAATAAAATCTATTAAAATTTAAATAAGCCCCTTTCCATGTAACTTTTCTGTAAATTGAGCGCTGAATCGTCCCATCCTGTCTTAAACATATCGCAGGTGGGACTTAACATCATTTTCACATTTTGTAGAAAAATGGATATAGTGAAAATCTCCAGCAGGTCGTTTAAATGCTATTGAATATTACATGAAATGAAAATATTACCAACGTATGTCGAGTAATATGTTACCGTATCAATCAATTCTTTAAGTTTGGTGTTTTCAGGGTTTAGAATGAAAATATTTGCTAGGAAGGGACTAAATGAACTTCCAATTGATATACTATCAGTTTAGCGGTATATGAATTCGTCAAAATAAAATCGTGAGTCTTTTGCACAAAGAGGTTAACGTCGTTTGAAGTTTGCCTCTGGTAGAGGTAAAAGGTCAAAATGCTGACTAATTATATCTATAGATCCAAGAAGTGGTGTTTAATTGAACAAGTAATTGACATCAAAGGAAGCCATAGACCTACCAGCAAACTTGATATAATAACTGGCGTTAACAAACTAGAATGAATCTTTCAATGAATATTTAACTAGTCTTTAAATAAATGGCTCTAATTTTCCTGTCATCCAGCGTGAACCATTGTCAAATAGTGAATAAGTCATTAACAAAAATGTCCTCAGTAAGATGTGAGGTTTATGAATCCTTGGTAAACTTTACTTATAAGACAAACGAGATCGGTGTGTTAGACTATGCCCGAGATAGTGGTCTATTAGTTAAGCATTTACCTAGTAAATTTAACGTCCCTAACTCGATCCCCTAGTAGGATCGCGGATGCCTACACCAAAATAAAATGAGTATTCAGTGGTTGTCTAGATAACTCCAATTTGTGACTGTGAATTTAAATTCAACAATCTCCCCAACACCCAATTACAGTTATTATCAACTAACTAATCTCTGACTTCAGGTGGTAATTCTTTGAGTTTTACTGAAACGACGTGATCACTGGAATTCAGATTATGGAAATTGTTGAATTTAAAGTTTCTAATCATAAACTAACTAAGATATGCAATCACAGAAAGTTAAGCAACGTTAGATAACAGTTTTGTTAACTAGTGCTGCCATGATCGCGCTGGTGATTCAACACAAAACTTTCAGGCTTCATAGAGAAGATTTAAAGTACAATCTATTTAGGTAGTTTCCAGTGGTTTAGATTTCTAACATCAGCCAGTTTATGATAATGGGCAACCTCGTCCAAAATATCCATTTTGGTTTTCCGTAATTATCTAGCTACAATCAATCTACTATGTAAAACTGTCTAAACACTTTGGTTTTCAATGATTCCATAATATGATGAAATATTTTCTGAAATATTTGATGCAGATATAATGTCAAATGTGTCCAAATTTTAATGTGGTTCTGAAGCACAGACGTTGGTCGAGAAATATGCTACTTCGTAGCAAATTAGATGGTTAAAAGTAATTACTCATTAAGCATCGACCTCATTTTTCTTTCATTTAGCACTCATCAGAACGACATATCTAAAATCATAAAGTGATAGATGCTTCATGATCAATTCATATCCAGGTCACATAGTTGTAATGTCGGATCACTAAAGAAAAGTAACAACTCTCAGAACTGTGCTTTAAAATACTATTTCAATTATTCTAACTGTAAGTAATGTAAACATTTCGTTTCTATGATTGTTACGTTCCTCTTACCCTATCCTCCGGATTAGTATATATACTCTTAGTATATTGTTTTTTTTTACTATAAACTACAGTTAATTGGTTGTGTACAAGTTGTCCCTATCCATTACTACTATCTCCATTGTTCTGTACTAATGTTAGGTTCCTAAGTGATTTGCTGTGAGGTCTGATTTTATGTATATATAAAGGAATGCTTGAAATATAATTCTATTCTGTCTGGTTGGTCTGTCGTCTTGTGTTCTTCTTATTCTAGTTTGGGACTCAGTGGGCATAGGGCGAACGTACAATTATCGACTAGGCACACCTAATTGGCATTCATTTAACTAACCAGAAATTTCTCGCCTAATAACATCAATTACATAATTTGAGGTACACAACCAGTGAGATGTTTATACTGATTGATCAATGAATACGTATACTTTATTGACAAGTGTCAAATAACACAAAACATAGATTCAGAACTTCCTGTCAATTATACTCAATAACTTTATATTACAAAGATTGTGTATACAATTTTAAATCATATGGATCACACTAAAACTTGATCTAAAGTATACACTAGAACATTGTTCATTACTCAATTAATTTAACGAAAAGAATTCATTTAAACAAAACTAACCTGACCAGTTTTTTCTAATATTTTTTGTATATTAACTGATTCAAAATACGATTTAGCATATGGATCTAATTGTCCATTATATGGTGGTATAATAGAACCATGTTTTGGATTTGTTTTAGCATAATCATCACATATTTGTCTAACTGCTATACAATCTAATATAAATTGACGTTCTAACATTTGTAATTCTATTAAATTACAATGTGTAGGCATTTTATTACATTTTTTACAAGAAATCATAATTCTTTTTTCTTTTTATATAGTTTATCTTTTTTGACTTATTCAATGTTTCAATTAGCAAGTTGCATTCAATGTTTCAATTAGCAAGTTGCATTCAATGTTTCAATAGATAGTGATTTGTTTCAAATGACAATAATTGTAGCCTCCTATCTTCCCTTCTACAATATATATATATATTCTCTTTTATAAAAGTTCATTATTGATTGATATCAAATGTTTGATATGATTTCTTATTGCATAATAATAATGTATCATTAAAATATCAGATGAATAATTGAAAGTACAATTGATAAAGTACAATGTTTAAATTATTAGGAATTATTTTTAATAAATATTCTTTATTACTTATTTATAAAAGTTAATTATTGATTATAGTCAAATTATTTAGTTATGATGTAGAGTGAATGAAGATAATTTATTAAGTTGATTGAACATGTCACAGATTGATGTTAGTAGGATACTATTGACAACTAGGAATCACTGGATAATGGGTAATCATCGCGCTATATCATAAATTAATGGGAGTGGGAATTCTTCTATTAAATTCTGGTTAATAAAGTGGTGCAGTGGGTTAGGCGTTCGTCAAATTAAGACCCCTGAGGTGGAATATAGGGTGTGCGCTGCTGACGAGTCCCATACTAGGACAAAACAGTTGTTTAGTGTTTCCTGGTTTTGTCTGATACCCTACCAACATCAATTTGTGACAAAATCAATCAACTAAATTGAGCTTATGATAAAAAGAAAAAAATAGTGTTTTGTAGGTCAATGATAAAATATTATCTTCAGTGTTCAATAGGTGTGCCGTAATTACAGATTTAAGACAATTTCCGGTTGAGTTAAAAAATGTGTGCTGCATATTAAAATATAAATTTCGGTAAACAGTTGACAAGTTCCAGATAGATAGAAATGTGAGTTTGGGATTCCATTTGTCAGCCACAACTGTTCCTTCCTCAGCATCACGTACTCTAGATTATGCTCCCAAAAGGCTTCAGGTTGGCGTACATCTGATCCTCTGATATAAGTGTTCATATTTTGAACATAAATTATTAAATAAAGAAAGAGAAGAGCGAATAAACTTCCTTCCAATTAGTTTTTTCATCAAAGCTCCACACTAATGTATATATAAATTTACAATAGTTTTATTCACTAACGTTTCCCTTACTAAAAATAGAAGATTTTATATGTAGTGAACTCGCAAAAACAAATATAAAGACTGAAGTTCCAGTTTCTACATTAAAAATGTCAATCTTAGATGCACAGTGAACATAAACTTTCGATTTAATTATTAGTTTTACAGGGAATTAGATGGTGTCACAATTGAATCATCATTGGGTCCACTTCTTACAGATTTCTTTCTATAGAAACTACAAAATGTTCCTCATAAAAACAAAATCGGCCAATTATCACTATTCTCGGTATGTAGATGATACATCTATACTCCTTACAAACAAAATAGTCAAGAATGGTATACTTGAAAGATTCAACAACGTTCATCTATCAATCACTTTTACCACAGAAAAGATCGTGATCATAACATCTGGTTCTTCGACATCTTATTAACACAATGAATAGATGGTACATTAAAATGAAGCATATTTACAAAATCAACGTCGCATTGTCAGTTTACTCATTTCTACAGTTCTGTATCACTAACATACAAAAGCGATCTACTGAAAAGTCCAACACATCAAGTTCGATGCATATGTTTTGAGGATACCGTGGAAGAAGAAATAACCGTCATTCGTAACACGCACAGCATGAACACTTACCAGTTGAAATTCATAAATAAATAAATGCTGCTTACAAAAACGAAATCAGAAAATATAACTGTCACTAAGAAACCGATCTTTTACAAAGTACAATTCTTTGATGAGAACATTAGTGAAATCACAATGTATCAAATCAGAAAAGTGTTGTAAAGACGTTTACTGCAGCCAAACAACATACCATTTACTACAACCGATCTTTCATAAGTACAGTAACTAAATATAAACTTGTCGAACTCG
This sequence comes from Schistosoma japonicum, assembly GCA_025215515.1. Classification (NCBI taxonomy): domain Eukaryota; kingdom Metazoa; phylum Platyhelminthes; class Trematoda; order Strigeidida; family Schistosomatidae; genus Schistosoma; species Schistosoma japonicum. The sequence goes on along the minus strand of CM046063.1, from coordinate 41,815,470 downwards.
TCTCGTCCATGTTACATATACTCTTAGTCTTGTATCTAATGATTAGATTTCTACTTTAATCAAGTCTTGATAGGGCTGGTTAATCATCTAATGATAGCGGTGATAATTGTGTCACTCTCGACACATGGTTGGATTCCGTCAGTCATAGCTTTTCACAAGAACCTCGAAAGCATTTTGAAGTTAATCACCGATGAAATGATTATTAATACTATTATAGCTAAGATGATTTATTGAGTCAAACTGAGTGACACAGTAATGTTAATTTCCTATTAGTAGCTTAGTAACATCACATTTAGATCAATTACTGTCAGCATGTAATTTAACAGGGAGAAGGGGCATCCCAAGGTGATTGACTAACATTCAGTATTATTTTTTTCAGAAGAACATTGTTATATACTATGGTGTTATGTGTATCATATATACTGTTCTTATTGTTTTTATATTTCCTTCCAGATAACCTTCTATATGATCTATCAACTACTTCTATGTAATTTTCCATTAATGAACTGTAACTACTTATTTAAGTAGTTTCTTATCATTTTTGATTAGTGTTTTGTATTATTGTTATTTCTTTAACTAGTCTATTTCATAGTATGGTTTCGCTTATTTATAAATGAATGACTTAAATATATAGGATAACTTGGTTGATTAGAGTATGAAACTAGTATTCTTCTCTTCCAAACGTGATACTAGTAGACTTCATGACAGACGTATAGGCATTGATTAGACAGTCTAGTTGTTAATGCTTACTGTATTGATGTTAAAAAGATCGTTGTAGTAATCAGTCAATCGTTGATGTCATAATAACATGTTTGTCCATATTTGTTCTAGCATGTTTTATTTATTTGTATTGATAGAAACTTGTATAACCTTTCCGTTCTCTGTCGTTTGTTACGTCTACTTATCTGGTGATTACTCATATATAAATTTTCTTATACTGGGAGTTCCTAATTACTGTTTAAGTTGTCTATATTGAGGATTTATTCCCAGATTAAACCCATAGTTGGAGAAAGTTGTTGTCTTTACAATTTCCGGCAAATACAATGATGATAAATTAGTCAGTCTGTACAGACTGATCAGATATCATGCTAATAGAAACTGAGTGACTAGTGATTGAATTTATCAGAAAGGAATTTATATTCCTTAAGATTGTAAGTACTTCTTTGTAAAAAAAACCTTTATATTTCGTCAACTCTGGTTTTGGTTGCTAAATGAACGTAAAACATTATGTGGTGTACCTCATAGAATATTGTCTTCTGATTCAAATTTACTTCTCCTCCGAGTAAACTGCATTTACATTAACTTTAAACATGTTTAATGTACTCATACTAACTGATAATATACTATTTTATGGTTAATTGTTGACAGTTTGCTTTTGTGTATTCTATGGTCAATACAAGTTCTTATAGATAGTACCCTCTTTGTTCTTCCAATGTACGTTCTGTAGCATGTACATGTAAAATGATAAATACAACTGGAGTTAACTAGTGGTAATTTATTATCTAGATTTGATTCCCTGAAGAAAATGATTTAGGAATACATAATAATCAATTTTTCGGAGGATAAGTTAGTGATATACCTAGCTCATAGTCGGTGACTATTCTACATACTAAAATTAACAACATTGAATACAAGACGAATAAGCTCATTCTTTATGGAAAGTGTTACTTGTTGTGAAAGTGTATTTTTTAATTTGAAATAACTTTGTAAGAGTTTTACAGGATACTTGTTATCAACCATAATTCTACCAATGTTTTCTATCTCATTTTCCAATAAATCTTTAGAATGCAGTTTGTATGAACGCCCTCCATCAACCTTTATTTATATAACCTATAAACTAATACCTTGTTATCATAAACTGGTAGAATTAGACAAGTATTAATTACCATGAAACAATCAACAGCTACTCCGTCCTAGTACGGGACTTTTCAGCAGTGCACACCCATTACCCCACCAGAGATCAAACCCAGAACTCTCTGACTACCAGGCGAATGCTTCATCATTAGACAACTGAGTCAGCTTTTAATGATTGATAATTTTAATTCAGTGGTTTCACGAAATGCTTGCACGATCTCATCCATTGCCTCAAAACTGATATGGTTGAACTCCACTGATCGAGTCTGCTCACTAGGACTCCAGGTATTACTTGTGTTTTACGGGATAGAGGTGCTAGCCCTATGCCCAACCCTCCTCCATTACCCAGGCTTGGGACCGGCAACAACCCTAGAAGAGCTGCGAGCGGAGTTATGCTTTATATATTAGATTGCATTAATAACTCCCTTATTATCATCAATATTTTACAATTATTATCACTAGTATTATTATTAGCCACTGTCCGCGATCGCCATTACATGTATTCTTATGATTTACTATTAGGTTTTTAACTTACGTTACGATAACGATTAGTTAATTGTCTCTAAGGCTTATGAATAAACAGAATGAAGAAAAAGGCAAGAATAAAACTAAGAAATCAGTCAGTTACTGGATTCAGTGACCTAGGAACAAGAATAATGGATAAGTTTGAAAATACATGCTGACAGTCAATTGGAATGAAAACAGGGATAAAATATAGATTAAGTGTAGTGTATAAGTGGTGTATATCAATGGCCTCCGCTGTTTGTAGAAAACGATATCTGGAGGTCGAAGATAAATTCAGTGGAATTCGATTTATCATTTTAACTGTTAAATTAACGTCAACTTGATGAACTTTGTCGATTAGACCTGCTATGATGAGGCTTTTGATCGTTCTTATCTGTCCTTTGCTAAACCATGATGGATGATGTTCTGAAATACGGTTGCGTATTTGCCTCATCGTACGCCCAATATAAGTGATCCTGTGAGAGCAGTATAAAAGTTAAATACGCATTCAGGTGGGTGGACATTAGTAATCTATCCATATTTCATATCATAACCATAGATTGAATATAGAACAATAGTACTAATCTGGTGGCATTAAATGTTTTTCTGAGTTCATTATTTAGTCATCGTGAAGCCATTTCGCTAATTATATCATTTTTAAATTGTAACTTCAAGAATAAAACTTTATCCGATGTAGTTGATGACTTTACTATCGATTTATTCACTGACATAAGTTTTTCTAGAAACTTTGACAGATATTCATTTTTATTTATTAGACCATATATAGTTTACAGTTATTCTTCAATGGCATCTGCAGAGAAAATAGTTTTAGCTCTACGGACTAATCACTTAAGTGAATTTTTTTTATACTGTAATGGAATAAAACTCAGACAGCATCATATATAGTTTTGTAAATATTGGATTTATTTTATATACTTCCATTAACTGTTAATATATTACTTATATCTATTCGTGACTACATGTCAACGGTTATCATCTTGATATATTTTTCGACGGCAACCACATCCACACTTACCTCCTTCTTCTATAAATCTGAATTTGTCATTATGAGTATTAATTATCATTAAAGCTAAGTTGGCTAATACATGAAAGTTACATTCAGCACTATACCTGTAGATTTGTTTGCTTATCGACAAGATTTAATGCGTATGTGGCAGAATTAGAGCACGTCAAATGAATTGAATTCATTTCATCCTACAACGTTTATTGTTCTAATTTTGCAAATATTCCTGATTTGTTTATCCTAACTGCCCAAGGTAAAAAATAACAAATCGCTTTGTTTAAGTAATAAGAATGAAATGTGAGATGATATAGTGTGTAGTGTTTCTACTACGTTGTACCCTGAGCTATCTTTGTTACAGAAGATAAGTTCTAATGAATAACCAATCTTTAGGATCGAATTTTTAGAAGACTATATTAATTGATTGTTTATGTACTGAACGTTAGATTTCTTTTGTTCATATATTCATCTTGTCCTAACCTCCCAACTGACCTGTTAACTACTAGTTTGATTATTTCCAGTTTTTTAAATTAATTATACACATGTTACTGCATTTCCTTGACACTATTTTTCTTGTTTGGTAACGATGCCATTACTCCAAATAATCTAACGAATGGTCTGAATTCAGATGAATATTTGTTAATGAGTGTTTGAAATATAAGTCATACACATAGTTAGGATTCGACTTCTTGGTTCAGTAAATCATATCTTCCTTCTAGTTGACTCTTGACTGATAATATCAAAGTGGACTGTGGTGTTTGTATGAAACAGTAGTGATATTGTACTATTGTGTGTGCGCTTATTGAATTCCAAAATGCGTATTACCTTCACTTATGTTCCTGTTTCTCCTGGATTATTGCCTGGTCTGTTCAGCTAGTTACTATTCGAAATTGTAAGGAAGGTGAAACTAAACTTTGTGGATGAACTTACACAGCTATCAATGACCTTGAAACACCTTTTAACCAATAAGAATGCAGTGGTAAATAGAATCATTATTTATTACGATAAACGATAAAATATTTAGAGAAATTACACAGGATACATTGATTTTACATGATTTATGAATTTTTGAAGGTTGGAAACGAGTTCATTGAGTTTGAATTCATAATATAAGCGATATAGAAACGCATCCATATGGCTCCATTTCATATTGTTTCTAGAACCTTTAAAAGATCTAAGAAACTTCTTTAGGCGGGACTAGTATCCTTCGATGTTTAGTGTATGAACACCAGTACTTGGATCCAAAAAATATCTTTCATGAACTATGGCATGGTAAACATATCCAAGTCTACGAAGAGGCCGATAAGCTCTCCAGTTGTCAGTATAAATTGTTGAACCTGGGAGAATATGCAACTAGATTGTTGGTATCATAATCCTTGAAGTTCGATCCGGGACATACTAGAAATGTCCCTTACTTAATATTCGGTCGTAAATACTAAGACCCTACCAGTAAGATTAAAGTAATTAGTACTTACCCACTCCGTTTTTAAAAATCTTCCGCTATTATATTTTCTCTTCCTAATGGCTGTTTTGTCTATTTCAACGACTTTTCCAACGTCTCCTAGAAACAGATTTAAAAATAACAGTATTTCTGAGCATACGTCTCTGATACCATTTCACTGCTGACACTTCGCTTACATTTTTAAGGGACGATGCCAGAGTAACAGGCAACCGCATAACTCACAATACAACTAACATGCAGGTCTGCCTAAGTGTCAGTCTAGGCTGGCTAAAGAAGCTGCCTGTTCTAATTGATTCCTTTCACCAGCAACCATTACAACGGAAGGTGACTCCATATCGTGTATTTATGGTTGATGTTTAAGCCATATTTGGTCCACAATCACAAATCAACTCTCTATGAAGTAATCCGACAGCTTGTAAATCAGTAATAATAACGTCCTTATACGAAATTCCAATCAACCGATCCATCGTTAGCATTTTCAACTACACTATGAGCACGACCTTGAAGAATTACCTTGATTCTCATTGGCTTTCTCAAGTTCGCTGACAAAGTTTAGTTACACCGTAAGAAATACTAAAGTGGTGTCGTGATGGAGCCTGGACTTGGTTATTTGGGCATAAATTCTTGTGCTGAGTTTATTAAGGAGTACAAAGAACGTTTTCAAATCTGGTGTATACATCAATGTACCGCTAAAGTGATAAAAAGAGGCAGAAATCGTTATTTTTCATGTAAATTTTCTTATTTTTGCTATTTTCATAATAATTGTGAAGTAGTCGGTAACCGGTACTGCCCTTCATTTCCTCCACTCTGACCTTGCTATTTGTGGTAGTAGTAATTTTTTAGTGCACTAATTACTCTAATTTCGACAAGGTCGCTTTTGTAACTATATATACAGAGTTGGGACAAGATAGAATTGAATCTTCCTAATGCTGTGTTCGTGTCTTCTTGATTTTGGCTTGAGGCGAGTAATCAGTTGTTGAGTTGTTGATTACGGGTGCGAGTAGCCGTTCGCGTAGGTAATTTAGCAGATAAGAGATGCAGTTAGCTATTCCGTTGTATCATAGGCGGTTTTCGACATATCATAAATACTATAAAATTACTGATTATTTTCTTAAATTCATTGAAAAGGATGCTTACCACCTGCTGAAAAGTTAGGCGCTTCCTGATAAGCTTATTTCATTATCTCATACATGACTCGGAGACCAATTGTTATATCATGGGCAATCTACAAACTTTCAAGCGGGAGAAAGGACAAAATTGCACAGAATGATACGCTCACACGATCAGAAAGTTCGTGAGTTCATACTTGATTTGCAAATGCGAGCTGCAAAATGCAATCTTAGTAATCGACTTGATGTCGAGTTGCGAGATCGTTAAATAGCTAGTATTAACATGTCATATTCAGAACAAGAACTCATTCAACTTCTACATTGTTCATTTCAGAAGATTCGAAGAGTCTACATTTATTATGAGGCAGTTAATGAAGTAAATTTCTTGTTTATGAAAATTTCTAATACATTCATTAGTCATACTAGCTAATTACGCAATCTAGGTCGCGTACAGTCCCGGTGTGTTGAGAATGGTTCAAGTTCACAAGGAAATACTGGTAGTAATAAAGTGAAGCATTGTAAAGCATCAGATGCAGGTGAGTTGCGGTTTGGTAAATGTATGTCATATGGTCACCCTCATTCACATAAATCATGTCCGTTTCGACGTGCTAAATGTTCTAAATATGATGACATTGGACATATCGAATCAGTGTGTCGGTCGAAAGTCTATTTTACATCATGCTATAATGAGTGTTCTGATTCGAATTTATGTACTAAAGCTACTAAAGAACATCAGATTTTTTCTTTGACTACAGAACCAGAAAATGTGTCTCATATTCATAAACGGTTATATCTGTCTAACAATACTTTTTATGATTTCATTATTAAAACTGGAAGTACGCAATTCATCATTTCGGTTGAAAACCTATATTTACCACAGGCGAATACAGTTATACGATCCGCTGATACTTCTATATCAGGTATCACTGGATATAAGCTTTCTATTCGTGGGTACTATACTCTGCACGTTTAAGATAAAGATTCGAAATACATATCATGTGAGCTTTTGGTTAGTGAAACTAGACCATCAGTACTTGATTTAAGAAACATGAAACGGCTGGATGTGAAATTTCCCTTGTTAAATTCCCAAGATACCTTTGATAAATTGCTCAAAGATCTAATTTCTGAATGTTCTAAATGTGAAGGTAGGGTGAAAATCTAGCCTATACAACTACAAGTGCAGGGTGATCTCATATTTCTTAAGAGGCAAATTATTCCTTATTGTTTAGGAGAAGTGGTTCACAAAACACTAAGTGACTTGTGCGATAAACAGACAATATAGCCAATTCATGCTTCTTCTTAAGGTATTCCAATTGTCACACCATTGCAATCTGATGGTCAACTCTTAGGATATGTGGTGATTATAAGTTAACTTTAAATCTACGTTTGGTAAAACAAACATGCACCACTGTTGAAACTGAAGACATTCTTAATCGCTTTCATGGTTCTAAAATATTCTCTAAGGTTGATCTTCAAATCCCCTTAGATGAAGCTTAACCAGTGATAACGACAATTAGCACTCCATTTGGATTGTTCAAATACAACTATCTTTCATTTGGTCTTAGTGGTTCTCTAGCCAATTTCGATGAAGTGATGAATGGTATCGTTGGTGATCTAGAAATTGTGTAAGTTTTTCAAGATGATCTTACTATCCATGATCCTGATAAGACAACTCATTGTAGATGACTCACAGACTAATTGCGTCGTCTACTTCAGAAGAATATGGCTGTATATTCAAAAAAATCTTCCTTAAGTGTTTCTTCTTGAGTGTCTTGGATACTTAATTGACTGTGATGGGTGTAGACTAGATCCAAAGCAGTTTTCCCAATTACTAGTATGCTATTTCCGAGCAATCTTACGTAACTACGTTCCCTAGTGGGTGTTTTACAATATTATTTGCGTTTTGTTTCTAATTTTTCGTATCAAGCTAGTAATTTATTACAGGTTTTTTAGTACAATTAATTTACATGGTGTTATAAGCAGGAAGCTTGCTTGAAAAATCTATTAAAACTTTTGTAAAAGTGATGTGGTTTTAGGAATTTATTCTACTAGCATATATTCAGTTTTTATTACTAGTGCATTGCTGGTTGGTGTTGGTGCAGTTTTAGAGCGGGAAGGTAGACCAATGATTTATGTTTCACGGAAACTTTTCGCTACTGAAAAAGGTTATCCCCTAAATCAGAGAAATTTGTCGACTGTCTTTTGGGCTGTTAGGCGTCTTCATAATAATCTTTTTTAAAAACGAAATTCACTATTATTACGGATTACAAAGCATTAAAGTTCATTCATCATCCAGAAAAATCTTAAGCTTGTTCCTCACCTGATATGGTTCGAAGTTGAATTATTGTTCTGAGTGCTTATGACTATACTATTCGACACTGGAAGGCTAAATCTACTCAACATATGGATTATATATCACGACAGTGAATAAAAAATAAGCCAGACGATTCTTCAGATCGTTTGTTAGAGCAACCTTTACCAGTAACCCTTTTAATCATTATTCGGTAAACATATTTTGGATGTATAATATCAGCTATGAGAAAGGGTGGAATACTAATTTGAAACACAGATTCTCTATGTACTTTGCCAGACAAGAAGAGCTATCTACTACTGCTGATGGGATTCTATGTTCGAATGATCATGTTATTATCCCTGCTTCATTGCACAAAGCTGTACTTGATGATCTACATAGTAGACATATGAATATTCAGAAAATGAAATCCTTGACAAGACTAACATGCTGGTGGCCAGAGATGAATGCAGATATATGTCATAGAGCAAGTAATTGTGTCAGTTGTCATTAACTGAAAGTTGTGCCTCAAATTGGACTCTGTAGCCATCATCGATTGAAGTTTGACAGAGAATCCATGCAGATTATTGTGGTCCATTCTTTAGCAAATATTATGCACTGGTTATTGTTAATTCATATTCTAAGTAGCCGGAACCATTTTTTACGACTTCACCATATGTAGATATCACAGTACAAGCACTGAGGAAAGTATTTGGTCTTGAAGGTGTACTTATTGGTATTAGTACTTGACAGTGGTGTGCATTTAGCAGCAGAGCCACTTACCACCTGGTTGATAGTAACATGTCGTAAACATCTGTTCACAGACCCTAGACATCCGGGCTCTAATGGACGAGTTAAAAATTTTTGTCATAACTTTGAAAACTGCCATTAACTCTTTCCGCTAAAACATTCAGTGAATTAGAGAGGTGTTTGGATAAATTTCCTCTACAATATAAAAATGCTATGTATATCTCAACTAAGGAAACCTCAGCAAAACAATCAAAGAAGTCTACGATTAAATATGAAGTGCTGAGAGTAAGCAGAGACTACTTATTATTGTGGAAATAGATTATGACCTTCTGCTGGAACTGTGCTGAAGAAATTGGGCAGGTTGATGCTGGATGCTCTTGATCCTAGACTTGTAAATCCGTCACTCCGCAATCCTACAAAACATACCTTTGCAAAAATTTAGCTGATAAAACTAAGGCTTTATATTGCCAAACAGGTTAGACACTACTCTTGTTGTTTGAGAGCAATTTTAAATAAGTAATCTGCATTTAACAGTGTGTACGTCATCATAGGCATTTTCAGCATTAACTCATTATATCCACACGCTTAAACTGTATTAAAGTGTCGTTTTTATTGAAGAGCCAAATGTGTGGGGAACCTCTTACCAAGCTTAAAGTGGATGCTCTCTCCCCAGGATAGGTATACAGATTAGCAGTTATGTTTTTCAGTAGGTTCAGGTACGAATCTCACTAAACTTGTCAAGAAAGTGCTGAAGCTTTCGTTTGTGCAGGATAAGGAATATTAAGTACATGACCACTTATTTTCCACTATTAGGTTTCTTAAAATCTCACCGCCCTAAGATGAAAACTCATTAATTTATGGCGAAATTGTAGTCAGCCTCTAAAACAGTTTTAACCAGAAATCGTTTAATTAAATGGTGATACGTAGTCCTAAGGCTGAGCTATGTTCAGTGGATCGGTCATTTTGGACTCGACAAAGTTTTTACTTCTTCCTGGACTCTAAAAAAGTTACATTGGTATCGAGGAGGATTTCTAAAAAAACATGAGTTCCTCTCAACAGGAAAATAAATCAAAGAGATCACTAGTAATACTCTACTCCCACTCGCCTTGGAAATATTATTTCATTAATCCAACTTCCCGTGCTAACTTCTGAGACTCCACATTAGTTGACAGAGAACCTACGCAACAACCTGCCAATATCGCGTAAACCAACAAAGTGAGATGTAACCACGGATTTATAAGAGTGAACGAAGCGTCAGACGATTTTCTTAAATCTTGACCAAAGTCATCTCAATCACATGAACTGAGAAGGCATGTTAATGTTCGCAAACGACATAAATATATCGGCCTAAACATCGTTGGCATCTTACTTTAGCTAATCAAGATGAAAGTGAGCAAACAGTTCGAAAGCAAGCAAATCGCCATCAGAAGCTTTAAAAGATTGACTCCCCAACCTTAATGCGATTTCTTGTACCATAAACTGCACACACTTTGACCGACCGAAACTACTCAAAGTTGCTCTCACCAGTGTTCAGAAAGTGGAGGATGATCTACTAACAAGCCATTTACTTAAGTCTAAGGAGGACGTGAAAATACTGCTAACATTAAGTACTCGAAATAATCTAATAAGGAACACACTGAAGTAATTATGTCAGGCAATCTTAGAAGGACGATATACAGGTTGTTTAGTGAATGACTGAAAACCATGACCTGAAGGATCAGTTGCTTCATATACGTGAATAAGACCTATGGAGGTGATTTTTATGACTAAAAGACATCTTGACTAAAGCAGATTGTTAAGCTGCCTATGAAGGATGATGACATGTAATCCATTTATTAGAGCTCACCTTCTTATTATCCCAAATGGCTGCAGTTATCCTTAGGACATATTGACCGAATAGAAGTCAACTTCTAATAAAGACTCAACTAAATCCCAACATATTTCATGAAAAAACTTAACGCTATAATGATTAATCAGAACCAGATTGATTATGGAGGGCCAAAAAACACTAGATATGCTGGAAAAGTATAGCTAAGGAACTTCTAATTGATAGGTGCTTTGCTCAACCACATCGAGAATATGCAAAGTAGAAGTATTCTGACTCTTATGCGTTTTGAACAGTACGCATTATCTGGCTACAGTTAAATGCATCCAGTGTACTGAACAAAATACTCAAAAGGGTGGAAGTAACACCTATTTTTCAGTGATATAGAAACACAGTGGTCATCTCTAATCACCAACTGTGAACATGTACTACCAAGAATGTCTCTTTTTCAAAATGACTATAAGATTGGTGTTGGTGATGCAGAATTAAATGTCAGTTCATACTTTGTTACACATCTAGTCAACTCCCCAAGACCCACCAATTCCGGAAGGATTCTACTAGATGCCTTGAGTGGCTCTCAAACGCCACAAGACTCCTAGCTGGATTAGTATGTAAGACATCTACATTCTATGTCTATCATGACAAACAATACTGAAGGTATTAGGTCATTCTGTTAGATTAAGAGCACACTCATGCTTTAATCTTCAGGAGCTATAGCCTTCAAAATTTAATTTCTGTGACTAAGCATGCGGCGGAATGAATATTTCAGATGAAATCCTGTTTTTCCAGTCTACCCAGGATCTAGGGGTATTTGAATGCATGACAGACAAATCTCGAATCTCTTCTCTTTCCAATCTATACAAACAACCTAACTCAAAGTATGTATCCCAAATTACTGCTCCTTACTAAAAATGCTGAAATCCAGAAAAAAGTCCGTAGATATGAGGATAATCCAGTACTATGAGATTATCTGACTCAACCTCATAGTTGAGCAAACAAATATAGGCTGCCTTTTAATCCGTTAATGAGTGATGCTCTATACATATAACAAAAAACAGACTACGCACAAAGTCAAAAAAGCTTTCGATCTAGTAAGTCGCCGGTAAAAAGGATATGTACGATTCAGCCTTTCAATCGTATAATGTATTCGGCAGCAATGGCCACTGGGTCAACCTCGCACTTTTGTTCCTAAAGCCCAATTTTAGCTAGCTTAACAGCGAGACTTGCTACATAATATTTGACAACTTTAATAATCTTTATATAAAATATGGATACATATTGTTTACTTTGCCACCCTGAAAAAACAAAAGAACCTCAGAAAGTATAAGATAATAAGCCATTTAGTCAATTCGTCGAAACTAGGTTTAAACCATGAGATGGACGCTTGTTATTAGTAAGCTTACATCCCTCAGAATACAGGTAAATTTGAGGTGGCCTCATGCTAAGTTCTAAAATCCTAATTACCTCCACTCGAGTGCATGTTAAAACACGTATTTAAGATTAGTTTCAGCATCCATCCTAGAGGTACGACACATTAGATTGAGCTGTGTGGAAAGTTTCTTCAGCTTCAGAATAGTAGTGTTTTATAATTCCCTACAGCTTCAAGTAGTTTAAATAAATTCTACTATACGTCTTACAAAAGCGCCTAATAATGTCTTAGAGACTTAGATCAAATTCTTTTTTATTTCTTCATATTTTATGCACTTATGTGCCTAAATTAAGGACTCGGTGTTCCGTTGTATTAGACATAGGGTTTTACTGAGCTGATTCTTTTTCTAATCATCTAAATTCCTATAACTAAGCTTTTCAGAAGATACAAATGACCAGAAGCTATATCTTACTTCAAAGCGAAAGCAGGAAGATATCAACTAACTTACACTAGTTCATTTGTTCATGTATTAATTATAAAGTATAAAAAAGTACTCAAGATAGTATCACCGTGGGACAGATATTATTTCAAGTAATATTGGGTTTTTTTTTCTCTTCAAAGCATCAGAATGGAGGTTGAACCAAACCTATTCTAATAAACTCCATTTTGACTGTAAAGACGGCTTTGTTAAGATAAATTGGATTTTTAAGCATAGCGTTTATCAATCAGAACACTCACTGGTCACCCAGATACTGGCTGCAAACAACAAAATGTTTTCTGATCATTTAAAGCCCATCAACAAGGCTCAAGTTAGGACTAATATTCACAAGTATTTTTACACCGAAACATATCTCAAGAAGAGTTCTTCCAAAGCTTGTTCTACCATGCACTTCATAGGAAGACAGGTGAGTGCGATGACTTTAGTCTAATTCACTACAATGTTTAAAAACTGTGCCCAACCGCGCCCTGGAAAAAATAACACTGTAGATCCAACGACTGAAAATAAGGGTACTGACTGTCTAAAAGCGTCAGGTGTCAGGTTGGTAGTGAATCTAAAGCATATGCCATATGGATATCGACTATGGGACTCAAGCTTCATCGCTCTTCTCTACAGAGGATAAAAAGGAGATTTCATATGTATATACAGAATGCTTAAAGATCCAGATCAACCAAGCAGTAAAATGTTCCAACAAATAACCCTAATGAACCTTAGGGAGAGGGCCTTTTTAAACTCCCCCATTAAAAAGCTAATTAACTCACTGTAATATACTGGGAGTATGTACCTACGTGAAATGTCCTACTTTTCTCCACTACAACAGCTTAGCTGGTAATGAGCTTCAAACGAATGTCAAGCGATCATATGACCGAGGATTAACTGGCATCTACAACTTGGGATACTGAAGAAAGGTTACTGGTTGAATCTCGCCATTGATCATTGACTTTACTTTTTAAATCAGAATGGAAATGTCTTCCTATTACTTCCACCCATATGTCTAATTCATGCGGTCGTTTCCAAAATGTTTATATATGTTATTTTCCGTTTCGTTAGTGCATATAGATATACATACTCCTAGTGATCAAGCAGCGTACTGCCTAGTGTCGAATTAATTTAAGTGACAACAAAGAGTCACCGTAACAAAAACACAGAAATAAGGCAAAGAATGATAGAAATGATTGTAATGTTTGTCATTCATTAGTAAGAAGAACTGACTTCTCATTTGAATAAAAGTTCTGCTACAATCGGGTTCACCGTGGCTGTGTTTTCGAAGTACTTAACTCAACGAAAAGCTTCGCTAGCTCATTGGTGTCTTCAAGCCGTGGTGAGGCGATAGTCTTGTCTCCTCAGTCAGATACACCAAGCAGAGAGAAATTCACAGTCTCATGAAGATAATTCTCATCTACCGACGACCTAGAAGGAATAAACCTTATGTCCGATCAGAACGCAGGCGGTTCGCTCCAGAAGTGATATCATTGAGCAGCTAACTGAACTCCTACACTCTTTTCGACTTCCCAGTCTTCAACATCAGTCTACCCGAAAGTAAAGACTTATGCGGCAAACAGTGGGTTGCCTTATGAACTACACTTGGCTAAGTATAATACGAGCACGGTTATGCTCTCTGTACAGTAGCAGATACTTTGCATTTAACTACCTTCCTCTACTCATGGGTCTTCTAGACTTGTAGAACGTAGTAAAATTTTCTTATTAGGTCACAACTATTTACTGCCATAAAGTACTCTGCCACCGAAGTTTAACCTGGAAAAATTTAATCAGCACAAGAACCATCAAGGACACAGATAGAGAGCGAAGTTGGGACATCTTCCATGGTTGTTCACAGGATTTCAGAGTTGGGGCACGGAATTCCGGATGAACACTTAGCTCGTGACATGCAATAGTAGTGACGAATATCTTGTCAGTTTAAAGCGAGTGATTTAATTGCTACTGAAATAACTAGGTTACCTCGTCAATCACATCTCACAAATATTTAATCCCCTTTATTAATGACTGAGTACTTTAGAAAAACACATGACTGCTGCTCTACAGAAATAGCTTTAAGTGAAGTACAGACTACACTACTAAGTCTGACACCGTGAAAACAGGCTGAGGCAGCTGTGCCAAAAGCAGCAAGTAGAGATGGTTGTGATGCTCGTATCTGTTATTCTCCACCAACAGCCTTTCATGGAGAAACACTTAGTCTGGACAGTTTTTGCAGAACTGGCAGCTATATTTTCAAACCAATACCAAGTATACGATCTATGATCATCCTAACCTAACATCCAACCAAACCTAACATGACCTACATCCAAATGACTTTGTAGTAAATGTAAGGGGATTGATAGGTAACATAAACGAATTCCGTAACACATACACCTACCACAGACTGTAGATCATGATAATGACAGAAACATGACTACAAAATCCATTTTGCTTGAATGAAGATCCCTTCATCTTTCTGTATTAAGTATTTACATTTAACTTGTATTTGGTGTCATTTTAGTGGCATTCGCTTTTGTAACAAACTCTATTTCTGTTTGTTCGCTTCTTTACCATAACAGTTATTGAACTATTGTTCACAATTACGTTCTTATATGTTTTCGTTGGCATATATTATTTGCCATTAATGTCTTCAGTATTGTTTTACTGAATTTCAAGGTTTTGTTGTAAACCACATTAAATTGATGCTTTGGATGGCTGTTTCTCAGTTGTTAGACTCAGTTGGTTAATTGAAGACAGAGTCCAGTTTTCTTTGTTAATTAGGAACGCCTTTCATTGAACACATATCTAAATTCATGTTTTTTACTACATATTTGTTGTGTTAAAAATTAATTGTACAAATTGCTAGTGTGTGATTTTTATGGGAATGAAACTGCTGAGGTTAGTGCACTAAATTCATGTTTACTGTTAAATATAGTATCACATTCGCACCAGTTAACTGAGTTACTCTGCAGCCTATTGTGAATTAGTGCGTGACTCAGGAGCATGTTGATCCAATACAGAAACGACGTTGCTTTTTAAATGTTAACGAGATTTCTGTTTTTACAACAATTGCATTCAGAAGATGCAGACAAGAAAGAATATACCTTACTTCTAATCAGATGGGACACGGAGTACACCGAAATGGATAGGATGGTGGTGTGTATCGACTTGCCACTTTCATGCCACCATTCTCTCAAATCTCACCTTTGCTGACCTCCCTGAGTCTGTTTAGTTCTGATTCAAACTAAACTCAATTATATAGTTAATCAGGAGGGGAAGAGATATATACTAGCCACCAACGAGCTACCTTCGAAAATGAAGGAAAAAATCCCTCAGGCATTGTTGACACACACCTTTAGTACGACCACTGTAATCATTATAGGGGATCTTAGCAAACGGTCACTAAACACAACGCTGAAAGAATGGTTTGACAACTAGTTTACGACAATAGTGAACAGCGGAGGCCTTATAGAGTACCTGGGAAGCGACATGAATAGAAGTTATTACAGACAGACAGATAGTCATTACAGGCATTACAAGATCCCTTATATCCTTCGCCTATTCCTGAAGATTTATTTACTAGACTGAACGGTTTATTGTATTTTCGAAAATTGACTTTAGGATGCATATCTCCAGGTTGAAGTTGTAGAGGAATCCAGACTGTTATTAACAGTAAACACGCATCGAGGGTTATTTTAGTATGATAAACCGTTGTTTGGAGTTAAATGTGCTCCAGAAATTTTTCAACAAATAATGGATACTATGTTGGCTGATTTACCGTTCCCCATGGCTTAAATGGACAATATTATAGTTGCTAGCAAAAATAAGAAAGAGTATTACGCTCACTTACAAAAGGTTCTTGTCGTCTTAGCGAATATGGGTTTTGCATGAAGCTAGAGAAGTGTTCATTTTTTATGTCTAGTATTAAATATTTGGGAGTTATTATCGATTCGAATGGCCGAAGGCCAGACCCTGAAAAAGTTAATGCAATTGTGCATATGCTCGTTCCTTCCAATGTGCAGGAACTACAGTCATTTTTAGAAACGATTAATTATTATAACCAGTTTAAGCGTAACATGCACAGTCTTCGTGCTCCGTTTAATAAACTATTAGTGAAAAATACCAAGTGGCATTGGTCTAAGGAGTGTCAAGCATTGTTTGAGAAGGTGAAAGAGATCTTGATGTCTGATCTATTTCTTACTCACTACGACCCTACTCACGAACTTGTTGTGGCTGCCAACGCTTACGACCACGGTATTGGAGCAGTTATTCTCTACCGGTTTCCGAATGGGTCTTGGAAAGCCATTGCTCATGCCTCACGCACACTTTCCGTAGCAGAAAAAAAGTATGGTCAAATCTAGAAAGAGGCTCTAGCGCTTGTGTTTGCTGTAAAAAAGGTTTCATAAAATGCTACATGGTAAAAAAGTTTACTATACAGACTGACCATAAGCCTTTATTAGCCACTTTTGGTTCCGGAAAAGGTAAACCTGTTCATTTTTCTAACCGTCCTGCAGAAGTGAGCAACTATGTTGTTAGGTTACGATTTTGTGCTATCGTACAAGCAGTCAACTAGCATGGGTCACGCAGATATTTTGTTAGCGGTTAATTGCTACTAACCGTTCATTGGAAGAAGATATGGTTGTGGCCGCAGTGTCTTTATGACCAGAGATCTAACGAGTATTTCGTGATGCTGTGAGGGCTTTGCCTGTAACTGCTGATATGGTGCGAGCAGCTTTTATTGCCGACCCTCTGTTCATGCTAATAAAAAGGTCCTTGCAGAACGGCTGGAAGAAGGATAAGTCACATAAAGCTTATCATCAAGTTTTATTACGTCGCGACTTAATTTCTATCTATAATAACTGTTTAATGTTTGGTGATTGGTGTTATTATACCTAACTCTCTTCAGCTTCCTGTTCTCGAACAATTTCACTTGGGCCATCCAGGAGTTACGCATATGAAAGCACTTATGCGTTGTCATGTGTATTGGTCTTTTATGGATAGGTCTATACAAGAATATGTCGCCAAATGAGATCAGTGTATTAAATTTTCACGACAGCCTCCTAAAGCTGACAGTCAGCCATGGCCTGGGGTTAGTAAACCATGGATACGGTTACACGTTGATTATGCTGGACCTGTTAATGGTCAATACATTCTAGTAGTGGTGAGTGCCTATTCTAAAAGGCCTGAGATTTTCGCTGTGAAAACACCTAATACATCTGAAACTATATTTCATTTACGTCAGTTATTTGGTAGGCTCGGTGCGCCAAATATTCTGGTTTTTGGATAATGGGTTACAATTTATTTCAGCTGAGTTTGTTAACTTATGCCAACGTTATGGAATATGTGACTGTGTCCATGCCCTTGATTACAGGCCTAGTAGGCCAAAATGGATCAATGGGACAATCGTTGCTAGGAAAGGCAAAGTGGTAAATGAAGTAAGGGTGGGTGACATGGTGATAATACGACATATTAATCAACTGAGACATACAAGAGATAATGATGGCTCACCATCTAAAAGTCGAAGTTCCCATGGAAATCGTGTATGATACGTTTGATAAACCACTACCTACGTCATCACCTATGCGTCAACAAATAGAAAGTAATGAAGGTCAGAATGAAGTGAAGTGTAGACCGCGTAGGCTGCGTAGACAGAGAGAACTGTTGCAAATTGATTCAAAAGCCAAGTCCTACACTAAAGAAGGGATGTGATATATCTGGAAGAAGACGTGCTTGGTTAATATAGTGTGACAGACATATGAGTCAATGGCTAGACCTTATATATATATCTTGTATATTATTGGTTTATCGTTATTGTAATTCATGCGTGTGAGTGACTAGTTGGCTTCTTGATAAATCAGTCGGATTATTGTGCCTGAGCAATAGATTGAGGCAAGGCTGGGTGCTAGCTGCAGGACATAGCGCTGTAGATAACAGAATTGATAATATCGGCCATCCCTGCGCAGATACAACAAGAACTATGAAAATTGGACTACTTACTAAGGAACAACCGGCCTCTTGTCTCAAATGTGTAAGTAAATGATTAACTAGAAAACGGTGACCACAAAGTATTTATTATCGACATTACCATCACTGAGTTGCCACCGTGAAATGAGAACCTTTTCTGTCATTTCTACAGCAAGATGATGTATACAGTCATTAAAGACCACCTACAACATGCTATGTGGTCACAGAAACCGTTGCATCTATCTATTGACATATTGAATCTTTATCTCCTAGCTGCCCAACACTCAATAGATATTGATAACAAAAGCAAACTTCCGGGATAGAATATCAACTCATTATATTTTTTAGCCTACAAAAAATACACCAATTTTCGTAAATCAAACAAAGAGGACAGTTTTCATCATCCAATTACAATGAACAGGAAACATAATTCTTATAAAAGATAAGTAGTTAAGTAACTTTGAATCTGAATTTTAAGGTATTCTCTTCCTTGTTGTCAGCTGTAAAACATAATGCTACTGATGATGATTGGGAAACCATTAAATAAATAACTATAGAAGACACTTAAACTTGACCTTGAAATGACGAGGAGGTCAGTCACGATAATCCACCCGGTTCGACATGAGCCTACAATGTGACTACCTCAGGGGTAAATAAAATTTTGGGAAAAATAGTAGATCTTTCCCAAGTAATCACAACGAGCCATCTACTTGCCTTAGCTTAACAGATGTAATATCAGGATTAGGAAAGATAATAAGTCTTACCAAGCGGATTTAGTCAAGAAAGTGCAAAAAATCGGAAGTGCTTGTGTTGGTTTATGGTGCAATGCGAACCAACGAGTTAAGGGAGCTTTCGTCACTAAGGGATACGTAAGTAGAAAATCTCACTAGAGAATAGGTGGTAGAGACTTTTATTACACTCTATAAAGCAGTTGAACCAAGGCCTACTTGATTTGACTGACAAAGGACTCCCAGCAACAGGCACAAATCCAGGCCATATCCTCCTTACACCAGGGATAGTCCCGCAAAGATTTGAAGACTTCTAGTTCAGCCAACTTTCTAGAATGAAAGAGCTCCCTGCCTGCCGTACTAAAGCAATGCGCAGAGGCAACGTGCACACTTGTCTTTAACTTATTTCAGCACTCTCTAGAGAGCAGGGAAGTTTCGAGTGGGTTGAAAATAGCTTTCTTCCTCCTCTCCGCTATATTCACTGGTGAGGACAGAAAACAGTCAGCCGCTAATTGTCCAGATGCCTAGTATCCAGCATTGTCGATAGATTTAGAAAGCTTAGTGAATGATTAAATTGGGAAAGTTTGTCGATGAAGATTGGACATTTAGCGAAGCCCAGCACTGCGAACGCTCTTTCGAGATAGAGTCGCTGCACAAAGTGCTGGGACAAGAAAATCCCCACCTGCGCTATATTTCACAGTTTTGCGTAGACACTTGACATAGTGCTTTCGGACAGTATTGCTGGAGGTCCAAAGCTACTTTGAACAGCCGTTTAAGTTACTGAAGAACTATCAACGATGCTGGGAATTTCGCATTATAACGAATAGAGTATGGTTGGAATGGAGTGAAGCATTATCAGGCGTTTTCTAGACAGCCAATTTGAGACCCCTACTTTTATTTTATTCAACGAGCTTTCATAAAGAACTCATGTCGTCAGTGAAGTGGTGTAAAGATAGAGGTCGTACACTGCTACACTAAAATACAGGCATAGCAACAAAAATTGATTCAGCTCGAACACTAGTTGCATGTCAACAATGTGCAGTTTTAACACAAAGAAATGTTGCGTTATGCATTTCTTGACTCCTAGAGGGGTAAAATTAACACCATCTCTATAGCGACAGCCCTTCCCGCTAGCTTGGCAGGAAAGAATCTAGGTCATACCCTGGCAAACACCCTCGATAACAGTGATAACTATCAGGGGATAGACAACCAATTCCTATACCAAACTATTTTTCCTTCAAACTCAGCTAGGAATGTCCGCTGCTCTCCCAATGCCGTGACCTTAGTCAAATCACTAAACTCCTCTAAGAAGTTGGATGAATTTGTATGCTCACACAGAATTCCCTCCACCTCTTAGTGCAGAAGCTTACAGAGTTTTATCAGCTCCTGACGTCACAAACCTGTTGTTTATCGCTGCCGCACATTGTATCACTGTCAGTTCACCCAAATAACTTGTCCATCTTATAATTTGTATCTGAAGTGCACCAGGTATATGACTGAGTAACGTTTGTAGTTTAACCAGAGCGATGTTTAACGACTGAACCCACTAGTACGAATGAGAATAGTCTGCCAACTAGAGAGAGATGCTTTCCACGTTGCATCGTGCCGTGACATGGCGGTGATTCATGACCAAGTGCCTTCAACTACTCGTGTCAACTAGAACAAGCATGGTCAGCATCAGTGTCAAAAGCCTGTCCAACTACTTATTTTGGGGACTATTTACAGCTACGGATTTACATCTTTTTTCCCATATTTCTTTATAGTTCTAATTCCCTTTTTTCTCATTTTGCTTACTTTTTCATTACTTTATTGCCTAACCAACTCCTTAGCGACATGATAGCAGCTAGTTTTGCCAAGTCACCTAACTGTGATATGTAATATTCCATCTTCAAGTAATATCAGCTTACAAACCAACTACTTCAACCAGAGGGTATTGTTCAGTCAAGGCTCCTACACTGGTTACTACTAAGGATCCAAAGCCCTTTCTCAACACCAAGATATGTCAGCAAAAAGTTAACTGGTTTAGACTAGCTCGTCATTAGATATTTAATTTTTAGTTCAACGTAACCTTGACCAAGCAGCTTTATATAAAATTAGACGTTACAGTGAAGAGATGCCATAAAGTACTTTTTAGATTGTTTAACACTTGAGAATAACTTCAAGAAAGAAGCGTTTTATTTAATATGACTTCGTTATATTTTCACGACTGTAATATTTGAACACTAAGTTGTGGTAGCTGTAGCTACTAACCTTATGGTACACGGTGTAGTTAGTTTTACATGAAAATCACATCTGTCTGTATCTGAGAGATTTTAAATTAAAGTAGTCATATGTTGGTTCCACTTTCATCTTAGACTAAGTTAAGTTAAAGTATAGATTTATTTACTTTAAAAAATTATCGTAGTTATGACAGAAGTCAATGCCAGAATGTCTCTACAACTATGTCACACAGTAACCACCAGCGTTTTTTGTCTTTCAAATGTAGGATTTTCTCGTCGGTGACTAGTCAAACTCAACATAGCGTACTGGATGTTTGCAGTTGATCTTAAATATTTAGACCCCAAAAATTAAATAATGCAATATTCATAAGATTCTCGCCTTATAATATAATTCCACACATTTTGATGATTCCTAGTAAACACTTATTTTCTAATTAACAAGGCTTGTTTGTATTGTGGTTTCGAAGGGCTGAGCTGATTAGGACACGGCATAAGTACTTAAGGCCACTAAGTACCGATATTCACCATTTCACTTATATTCAGGCCTTCTAGTTTAGGTCTACGCATAGGCTCGTTACTAGTAATCAGTGACATCAAGTGACCTATTACTAAGTCGGACCGTTCTTTTGAATCTTAAGTCTCATTTCAAACTTTCAATCACATTTTATCGGTTTATAGTGTTTGTCTCAAGTCTTGACGTTTGATACATTTTAAATTGGTCTCTTTTATTAAAAACCTTTGAGGTTTCCTTACTCCCCCTTCATATGTCACGTGTTGCATCTGTAGTGTATGAACTTCTATGTATGGTCCCATAATAATGCTGATCAACTGCATAACATTTATGGACAATTTGTTTTTCGCACCAGTTGGTGACAGATATTTTTATTGTATTCATTTTTTGTCCTACTTCGTCCTATTAGTTTCGCTACTACTCTCATGCATTAATATTTATTAATCACTCATGAACATTGTGACACACTGATTTTGGAAATTATTGATGGCATTTTTTGTAATAATATGCAATGTTGAGTGTTTTACTACTGCTCTTATTGACAGATTAACTTATAGGTATATTTAAATTATGGCATGTTCAAATCGTGATGATAACTTAATAACGCCAAATTATGGATTAGATACTTGTCTTGGCACAAACAAACTCCGTATTACCATACAAATCCAAGGTTTGAAATCATCAACTATATTAGAATTTCAAAAGAAAATTTTTCCTAAACTTTATAAAAAGGCTTCAAATGGTGAAATCGTGTTTAATTTAACCGGTGATGGTTTTTTATTTGAATTTCACGGGAAGGATTCTTTAAAAGACCAAAATTATCGTCTTCATGTTACTAAATTACCAGGTGTATTAGATAATAAACGGTCTCAGTTGATTGTACGTGAAGATGCTGTGGAAATTATACTTTTAAAAACAGACGATAGTTCATGGTCATCTATTATGCATGAAGGTCTGAATATTATTAAAAACGAAAATAAATAATCTTTTTATGTGATAAAGCAACATTTACTTGCTTACCCTACTGACCGGTTTTAGGTAAATGTATATATTTTCCCTTTCAGTATATGTATTTCCTTAGTTTATTGTTATATTTTTGTTTTGTATATTCAGAATTATTTTCCTTCTCGACAAACAGTTTATTTAGTGTCTATTAACAGCGATAACAATCAAAATCTTTCTTACTCTTTAAAAGTTTATTTTCAACTTGATCAGTAATATTTTGTGTTGCTATTAAATTGACTCATGTAAAAACACTATTTTTCCTCTCACAATTCTATTAGTGCGTTGTAAATAGATTTCAATATACGCCTAAAATAGTAACGAACTATCTTCCCAACAATATTAGTGATCGTATTAAACTGTCGCAGAACTATCGACCTGTCAAGGTCATCCGAATTATGAATTAAGGACTAACTTCAATTTGAAAACTACTGGAAGACATGGAACACTGGATACTTGTTTTACCTTAGTATCTGACTCAGTAATGTACGTCTACAAGCCTCACTAGGGATCGGCCTAGTCTTTCAAGCTTCAGTGACCAGCATCCAACCTTTAGACCATTGAAGCGACGTCTATTTGTTTACATTTATAGCTTCAAGTCACTTAGTGATACATTGCACGACCTCATCTAATAGTAATGGTCAATAGATGTTTCACAATCGGCATCGTTGAACTCGAGTGGTCAATTCTTCTGATTATAGCTCCACGTTATGTACTCGTTTACATTACGTTTTATTAGGCTAAACCAAACGTTTCTAATAACAAGTAAATGACGTTAAGTGTAGAGATGGAAATTAATTAGTTTACCTTCAAGCCTCTTTTTAGCCGAGATGTAATCACTTATCAAATCCAAGGTGAGTGATATACGTAATGGGGTGCATTGGTAAATTTATTACTTAAAATCTTATTCTGTAAAGTGGAAAGGATCGCCTTTTAAATTAGAAATAAGCTATTTTTTATTTCCTTGGTAGACAATACTGATAATAATCTCTTGCTATCCATTGGATACGGCTTTACTGTGTTATGCTAAGCTAATCTTATTGCATTTGTCTTGTCTCAGTGAAAACACTATGAAGTTGATTGTACTGCAATTACTAATACCCGTAGATCATCTCAGAAAATTGGCTGAGTTCTTCCAGGATCGATTCAGCTGGCCTTTTGTCCAAGTAACTCCGATTAGATTATCTTTCCATCCCTAGCTGGTAACTATTGATACACTAAACATAGAGAAGGTCTTCAAAGAACATCTTGTGAATCACGATAAGTCACTAAACCCAGACGACTTACCTCCTAGGTCTTTTAGTGATGGCGGAGAACTTCTAGTCAGGAAACTGACGTTGTTGTTTGGAGTAGTTTAGGAAACTGAGTTTTCTATCGTCTTGAAATGAACTGATCGTCGTCCTCATCTTTAAAGAGAACTCACGTAACCAGTGTGACAACTATTGTGAGATAAGTCCATTTTTCGAATATCGATTACTGTCTACAAATTATACAAAACTCGTAAAAGTCTGATATGCCTGGATAAAATTAGCTTTTGATCAGCTCATGAGTATAATTATCACATATTGACCTTACACCAAGTTTTAGAACACCTTCACACGTTTTACAGGCCAATAATCGTTGTGTATCTTGACACCAGAGCCGCCTTTCGATTCGTTGGACAGGATTGTGCTCTGAAATCGTCTTTTGAAGAAGGGTGTAGCTGAAATGTTTATCAACATTCCCAAGGTTCTGTACACAACTACTTCAGGCAGACAGAAAGTATCCAACCACCTGTCTCCACTGTTCCGACCAAGTACTCGAGTAAGGCCGGGTCACTCATTTTCGCCATTTCTTTTCTACATTGCTATCGATGACATGCTAGAAAAAGGTTTGATAACAGTGGGTGATAATTATTTGTATTCGTTAACAAGGGAAAGACTTCAACCCTAAGTATAAGGATGATATTTTCTTACTGTACGACAACGCACAATTCACCAAAATTGCACTTATTCAGTTGACAATTTGTCTCTGTAAGCATGGCATGTACTTCACACTATACAAGTGCAAAGTACACCAACAAGACTGGCAGAAGTTCATGTCTGTTCTTATTCTTCTGTGGTGAATAATTGGAGATTGTCTCAGAGTTCGTAGTATGTAGTTAGTTGTGTGAATTCTGATGGCGATATGATGAATGTGATCGATCTAAGCACCATAGAAGCTAAATTGGCTTATACAGATCGCTGATAGTTAAAGGTCAATCACTGAGCGTTCTTTGTATGAAATAAGGAGTCATCTATAAAATGAAACTACAAGACCAACTAGCCAGATTTCGTCTTATTTTGATTGTAATCTAATTTAAAAAATATCACTAATTTTAGACAATTTCACGTAAATAATATGAGAGTAGTAAAATTCAATCCTTTGATACGTTTGAGGTACATGCTGTTTTAGGGGGAGAAGAGTATTGAGATTGACATGTATGAGGGGGGTCTGTAGATGAGAAGAGTGATATAAAAGGTAATCAATTAGCACAACAGACACGTAAGATATACTTTAAGCAACGAAAGTGATTAGATGGCAATTAGGTGATGACATAGGTATGAAATTAAGTTAGTTTGATAATCAGAACTATAGGCTGATCACTTCGAAGTGTGAACACTTCTTATGAATAGGGTAAATAGGTGAAGGTTGTAATCAACATAAATGCACTGTTGTACTTATTTACTAAGTAATCTGTTTACATTATTATGATATTGTTTTAATTCTAATCGAATACGAATACAACCATGAAAGATTTCATTCCATTGAGAATAGTCATCACACTTTTGTGACGAGCTTAATAGAAAACTGCAGCATGATTATCACTGGTTTCTATTTTGGGTTATATGTAGCATGGCTTATAGTCCACTGATTTGTACCATCTCTACTGACCCCTAGTGCTGGGTTCAATCTCTGATGGGGTTGTGGATGTGCACTGCCGAAAAGTCCCATACTAGAACGAAATAGCTGTCTAGTGTTTTTCGATGATTATTGATTGTCTGGTTCAGACCAATTCGTTATTAACATTTCTAATAAACAATTTTAGATTAATTCATTATGTCTGATTAGATTATTCTCGTTTTCTGTATTATAAACCAACCTTTATGAAACAATCTCTTCCATATATTTCCGTTTTTTGTTTAAAGTTTCAATAGTTAAAGATTTTAACAGACTATGAATTCAATGTGTATACTATTCAAAGTACAAAATCTATCATCAAGTACATAAGTAGATTTAATTTAAAAACAGTTAGTGTCATGTAATTTCTTAATTGATTCAATCAACTTAAAGTTTAGAAAAGAACTTAAATTTAGTTAATATGTACTCTATTATTATTCGTTTTTTACAATAAGAAATGAATAGTATAGTGAGAACAATCTTGAGTAACTTTTATGTATCCATTAGCTTATAATGTGAATACATTTGATTAATCAATAAGTGCAACTAGGAATATTGTTACTCATATAAACCTTGAAAACTGTACTGTAAATATCAACTGTTGAATGTCGGTTCAGTAGTCTATTGGTTAAACTTAAGGGTTTTAGGCTCTATTCCTTGATTGTGTGTGGGTTCATGGATGGGCACCGCTAAATAATCACATACTAGGACGATACAACTATTGAGTACTTTGTGGTTTTCATTAGTTTTTTTTTAACTCAGATCAATTTGTGATATCAAATTCGATTTCAACAATCTTCACAACATTTAATTACCAAGTGCATATTTTTTACTTTGATTTAATCGCTATGATTATTATGACGAATGCTTAAAGAAGATTGATTATCTTCTAGAATGTTTCTTCCTGCAAACGATTCATTATTTTTGGTTGTATACGAAGTAAGCATTTTATGCTTATAATTGTTACGTTGCCCTTAACCTATACTCCCGTTTAAGGCATTAACAGTTGTTAAATCGTTTCTCATTTATGAACTATAGTTAATTGACCACATATACGTTACTCCAGTTCACACTCACTATTACTCTTATTTCATATTAATGTCAGTTTTGTAATTGGTTGATGGTGCGGTTTGATTTTGTGTATATATAAAGACATGATTGAAATACAAAACCTATTCTGTCTGTTTGGCTCATCAATCGTTGTTTTTCCTCTATTCCGGCTTGGGGACTGGTAGTCGCGGAGCAGACGTGTCCGTACACTGATTGGCAATTATCAAGGGCACTGTATACTTTCACAATACATAACAATGATCTGAAGTAGAAATTCCATCTATGCGAAAATGTGATCAGATTTTTTTAAATAAAATTAATTAACACAATGATGTACTGAACTCAGCATAGTTATTCATCTAGACAACTTTGTTCTGTAAGAGTTCAGTTGTAAATTAAATAAGATACTGTCATTTCCTTTAACCATAGTACATTTTAATGTAGGTTTCAATCTCATAGGTAAAAAAATACAGTTCCTATTAAGATGTATAAAGATGCTTTGATGAGGAGTTCAGTTTAACCGAATAACGTCGAGAAAGATATTGGGTCACTTAGTCTAGTAATTACGTTACTTTAACTTCATCGACAGCATTAAAAGACTTGTGAAACAATACGTTGATCATCAGTCAGTGTTTATAACTTAATTTAAATATCGAAAAGTCACCCATTGTTATGACGTCAGAAAAGACTGTTGTGACCAGTACGTATGACCAATTAATTGACGTGATATTGTTCATACGAGTCTATCTTAACAAACTCCAACTAGAGTCTAGCTGGTCCCTGTTTGTCTGCTTTGTTGTTAGTAGTTTCCAAAACCGGGATGAAGAAGACAAGCTAATTGGGCTGTCTACCAGACAGAATCTAATTATATTTAAAACAACCCTTTATATATACATAAAACTTAACCACCTAGTCAATGAATTAGCATCAATGGAAGATGATATGTTAACAGTTTATGTGACAAACAAGAGGATAATCGAAGAGGAACTTAATAGTGATAGGAATAAAATGTTCACTTTGTCAGTCAATCAGTGCCTGTTACCCCATGTAAAGCATGGGCCGCCGACCAGCATTCCTCAACCAAATTCACTTTGTATACAACCCAAATAAATGAAATAGTCTCGTAAAACACATTTCTCAAAGATAGTCAATCTTCTTTAGGTGCCAGGTTATCACTTATGGTCCGAAAAAGCCAATGGTAACGTTTCAGAATATGACACTAGATAAGGTACAAACAAATCCCTTTCAAGATTAGAATAATTGTTGTCAATAGTGAACAACTGGCGGAAAAAGTGTGTAACTATTTGAAACAATATTTTACTATATCGATACTATAAACTACTTTGAAAGTATTAATATCTTCAAGTTGTTTTATTATGGAGGTAATTAGTGTGTTTCAGTATGTGAATCCTGAACGGATTCCCTCGATATAATGGTAATTCAGAAGTATGAATTAAGTTGCGTTGTGACTGACATATGAAATTCGCGACGTATATTTAATCCTATTTGGGATTCATCAGATGATTGTACCTACACCACTGGCGTTGATATTGACACCGGGTTTAGAATTCAGTTTGTTTCGTGTCAAACGCTACCGCTTTTACCACTAAGCTATTGAGCCTAGCTAGACTCTTATGAGTCGGGTATGTATATATAATTTAGAGGTATCTTGTATCTTCCACTGATTCATTGTGAATGGAGTTTAATCAGTCTCTATTGACGTATTTAAAAATGTGGCTCTCTGAATTCACTAGCTTAATTATGTTAGAACATCAACACTAGGATTCGAGTGCATGCAATCGACAAGTCTCAAACGGGAAAAAATGAGCACTTTGTATTCCACTTGTCAAACCAACTTATACCATGATCTACTGTTTGAGTTAAATTGTGACTGGGAAGCGAAATCTAGGACGCGAGTTTCGTTCTATTTGGGATTCGTCAGCTGGGTATACCTGCGTTCGCCTGTCAGCCACGTTCCAACTCAAACAATACATGTGAAATGTCGTTATATCGAAGGCAATCCACTCAGAATGCACATAGAGCAATAGAGACTGATCAATTTCAGTCCATAACAAATCAACGAGGAGATTCCAAATACATTCTAATTGCATGAACTACTACTGTTAGTAGACTTGGATTTAAACTTTATGCACTTAATCACACTATATATGTCTTATCTTCTAAAAATTTAATATGATAGTACTAATAGGGTACAATTATACATAGACTTGTTTATACATTGATGTAAATAGCTTCACTTTGATTAGACTATTAGAGATGGAGCTAATTGAATGCTTGTACTCACACACACACACACCCAAGTAAATAATGGCTCTATTTATAAATATTATGAGCACTACAACCTTTGAAATAATGAATACACACAACATAAGTATACAAGAGAGTCTAATTTCATTGAGATTTGAAATACTATACAAACAGTCAACATAAACAGTATACAAGATGGAATTTCATATAGTCTAGGTAACATTAAGACTTGTTTTGTATGTAACAATCGTATGTTTCTCATTATCTAACACAATCTGATTATATTAGTCAATGCGGGTTCATCTCATTTAACTAAATTTACTAATGAATCATCATTAAATTAATTCTTGAAATTGAATTGAGGTGGCTTTAGTGGAAAGAGATATTATTTTTTGCTGTTTATATTCGTCACAGATTGACTCTGGTTGGATACCGATGAAAACTAGGGAAGTCTAGGCACCACTTTCATCCTAGCACGGGGCTATTTAGCAGTGAACACTTTCGATTTAGTCAGGAAATCGGACCAGGGGCCTACAGATCACAGGCCTGACCACCCCAACACTGAGCCAGGTGGCGTCCAGTGGTAGAATTCCCACTTCCATTAATTTGTCACATGTCACGACGATCACACATTGTCAAGTGGTGATTGGTGTCTCACTCCCAACAAGTTTGAACTTCACCAGTCACGACTTCGCACTAAAACCACGAAAACATTCTAAATTTAGTCACTAATGAGCTGGTTATTTCAATGGAATCTAGGTTGTTATGTTGAAGTAATGAAGTTTAGTTGTTTTTATTCATCACAGAAGTCCTATACTAGGACGAAACAGCTATCCAGTGCTCCTTGGTACTCAACCAACATAAATATTTGACGAATACAAACAACAAACTTTTATAATTAGAATGTATTTGGATCTTCCAGTTGATTTATCATGGACTGAAATTGATCAGTCTCTGTTGGCATATATGCATCCTGAAAGGATTACCTCGATATAGCTTCGGTAAGCAGGTATTGTTTAAAACCGATTATGACTTGCCAGTGGGATCCAGGACATGTGTTTCGTCCTATTTGGAATTCTCCATGTCAATCATAATCTAACTGTAAACTAAACTTCATTACAAAAGTATTCATTTAAGATTGAATATAATCTAAAACAATACTGAACTTTTAAATGAATTAAATAAATTTAGAAATACAAAGAGCTTTCGATCTAGAGGTTAATTATTCACTTCTAGATCTGAATTTTCTCAGTTCGATTCCTTGTAATGAAGAAGTCCAGTATAACGAAATACTTGTTCAGAGATTCATGGTATTCAATGATTTTCTAATTAACAATAATCTATGATAAATAAATTTTAACTAAACAATCTTCATAAACACCTTTTACTAATCTTATAATAGAATCGTAGTTATATACATTCTTAATTGATAGTATCGAAACAGGACTTTCACTATACGGAATATTTAATTAAAAGACTTACAATTAATTGGTCATTGGGTACTAACTAGCTATCTAGTTCTATCTCTCAAGTTGTAATAAACAATTAATCGAAAATACTTTAGTTTTAAGTAGCATCAGTTGTGACTTGATTAAGTTAGCGATTATATTTAAGGCTATGAAACTAAATGACATAAGTTTCAGTACTAAAGGAGATATCAGTTTCATTCAAGATTACAGCTACAACTAATTGACAATTCTTAACTATTGGACCACTGAGCCGGCTCCTAATGGTTGATATTTCTAATTTAGTCAATTCGTGATACGTTCGCGCGACCACATCCATTGTCATCGATAGGTAACTGCCTCACACTCGACACGATTGAACTCCATCGGTCACGTCTTCACACTAGAACTCTAGAAATTACCTCAAGGAGCTAGTCTCTAGTGAGCTGATATTTAGTTACAATTAAGGTGGTTGTTGTGGAGGTAGTTAATTTGTCAATGAGGAGTCCCATACTAGGACGAAACAGCTGTCAAGTGCTTCCAGGTGATCATTGGTTGTCTGATTCAGATCAATTCGTGATATCAGCATTGACAAATTCTTAACTAATACAAACACTGAATCACTTAAAATTTCCTACCAAGTATATTCACTGGGTACCAGTAGGATTACTGTATTTATTGTGATTAGGTGATTATTTCAACAATTACATCAATTTAATTGAAGCTTTTTGTCATTAAGTCAACCAGAATTTGATAATAGATATTATGGTTATTGAATGTATATTACTATTTATCAACTAAACTAACTAACTTTTTGTGTTACTTAGCAAGACTCCTTCATTTGACTTAAAACAATGTTAACATAGTTGATAATCATTATGAATTTAGACTAGAAACTGATACGTCTCTTAATTAGACGTAAGCTCTGATTCTTATCTGCTTTAGATAATCCCGGTCTAAATCTTTACTGCGACGTGAACACAAAGATAAGGTTTCAAAACATGAGATGAATGTGTTATTTCAAGGTGAACTTTTCTGTACAGAAAAATGAGGATATTTATAAAATTACGAATGATCTTGAGTTTCTGGAGGATTCAGGAATGCTACTAAATATGGTAGCGGTATGACCAAATATCCAGTCAGAATAATGGCGCATGATTCTGCATTTTCTAGAATTGTTTCTGTGAAGGTTCCATTCAATGCTCATTGGATTAAGCGTTTCCTGTCCTTTCTGGACCTCCATAGACTTTTTTGAAGGATATTTTAAGACGCCTTAACAACAACTTTACCTGAAAACAAGCACCTGTATTATAAATGATACCATCCTACACAAGAACAATGTATTCTGATATTATAACAGGTCACTGTTTTTAATCTTAAAGCCATTAAGACATTAAGAGTTAGATACTAATACACCTAGCTGACCAGTTCATAATAGGACAGAACACAGGTCCTGTATTTCAATGTTAAAAGAATAATAAGTATACTGGATAACTACGGTATTTGGATTGTCAAGTAACATGTAGAAAGAGTCCTATAATAATCATTAGTTCTCACAATAGTTTTGAAGTATTTAAAGATTACACGAGGTATATACTCCAGAAAATGGAAGTGGATGTAGTGGTAAGTCTAGGAAATAGGATATATGACTGGTGTTTCTTCCAACTTGGAAGTCATCAGCTGTGAGATAGCTGATACTGTGCCATATACTAATTAAATGATTAGAAACTAATCAGAAAAATCTTTTAGCTGGATCAAAAAACAATTAATGGAGCATTTTGATGATTGACCGATTTCGATGAACAATGAAACAGTATACATTAGCTTAGATAGGTATTCTCATTTTCTGACAGTAGCAACACAAAAGGATCTACTATATAAAATTATCGCCAGGTATCGGATATGAGGCTATAACCCACCAATGGCAATGGATAAGGCCGAGCAAATAAATTTAGAATTGAGTTAGAAATATCAGACGCTGCGAGCTGGCTCAGTGGTCTACTAGTAAGAGTCAGGTGCGGAGCTAGAAGGTCCTGGGTCCTATGCCTAGTGAGGTTGTGGATGCACGCTGCTTATGCACCCTATACTAGGACAAAACAGTCATTCATTGTCTCTTGGTGGTCGATGGTTATCTAAATCAAACCAATTAGTGATACCTAATTGAAGTTAATCATAGTCTTCGTTAGTTGAATAACTGAATAAATGATTTCCAGATGGAATTAATTAACCTAGAGATTGATAACAACCTGAATAGTCATTTTAGATTTGCTACATTAATTAAATTTTATTAATCGCTAACAGAAGTTACACAATGTGAAGGGTCTCTTGCACAAGTAAGATGTTCATTAATAACCTAGTTGATTCAACCCTGTAATATTAAATGCATACAAACATTTTTACCTACTGACATCCATTTCAGTAGCTAAAGAAATATTTATAAAATCATTTACATGTACATTCAAAAGTAGTTAAAGGTGGTTTGTGAAATATCAAGTTTTAGTTGATTAAATTGTCACAGAATTACGTTGGTTGGATGCTAGTAGAAACTACGGTGCAGTGGACAGCTGTTTTGCGTTAGTATGGAACTTCTTAGCAATGTGCGTCTCAGATTTCCTCTTCCCAAATGCTTCAGGTTTGCAATCGCCAGAATGCATTAGTAGAATTCCTACTTCTGTCAATTTATGATATAGAGAGATGATCACTTACAGTGAGCACTATTACAGAGCCTGATTCTAGGGAAAAATTACTGTCCAATACTCCCTGGTTCTCAATGATACTCTACCAGTATAAATCTATGGTTTATTCAATCAATAAAAAAATAGTATTTCTAAATTAAATTTTTGTTAAATCAGAAATAAGGAATGTTCCAGTGACAGCATTAAACATGTAAGTTATAAAATGCTTTCATGGTTACACTAACATCAATTGTTCATTAGGTTGAGTTTATATCTTCCCTCTGATTAGTCATTGACTGAAATTGGTCAGCTTATTCTGCTAAATGTGTATCTTGAGAGGATTGCCTCGATATATCTACTAAGCACAAGTAATGTCGTCCCGAATAGGATGAGACGCTAGTCCTACTTGCCAGTCACAATCCAATTTAAACATAAAATTTTGAGTTGTATATTTAATTTACGTTCATCATGACAATAAGTGGCTTATTACGTCATTCTTCTGAACATATAAGTTAGGCCAAAAACATCTAATAATTATTGTTTATGCAAGCACTGATTAATAAAGGCGTTAGCTGTCACCAAATAAGTTTATATTGTGTTTATTGTCTAGAAGATGTCCAGTGTTTACAATTGTCAAAGCTTTGCCACCTTTCAGATATATGTTCCTAGAAGACTAGTAGATTTTTCTAGTAAATTTTCTGGTATACTCGGTACAAACAGCTGAATCATATGACAACAACTGATGGTGATGTGAGATAGATACTGATTAACTTCTGAATAGTCTATAGAATATATGGCATTGTGAACATATATTGATTAGAAATAAAATGCTAGTGTAACAATATAACACACTAAGTTGTCATTACAATAAATCAAAGACAAGATTACACTCTATTCCTGTAATTACTGAAAGTTCACCGTTGATGAGTTCGATTTTGAATACAGAAGTTAAATTTCATTATTCGAATAGCAATGTCTATGTAAAATCTCAATAACATAAGATTTTATTGTTTACTAATTAGTTCGAGTATATGTAAACTGAGAGATGTACTGAAAAGAAACAAAGAAAAGAGTTATAACAACCTTGTGAACATATGCTAAATTAACTACACCTAAAACAATGTTACACCTTAAAAAAGTCAGTTGTACAAGATCTAATCGATTCGATGCATGAAGTGAATAAAATGAACATAGCGATCTAATATTACAGTCAAACAACAACCTAGTGTTCCATGTTTTCTGATATTTGTTTAACGACGAACAATCGGTGGAACAAACTATAAAATCTAACAATCTATTCATCTCTTATATATAGTTTTCTTTAGTTGTATATTTATACTACTTACAAGTAGACAGATCATTTATTGTATTTATGAAACTACAGGTGGTAATAATTTTAATTGTGAACTATAACTATCATCAGATTTAGATTTGTATTTTAGAGGAACAAAACTGGCGTAGGCCTGCTTTATATAAATTCAAGCCTTTAGTAACCTAATCAAATCTGAAGTTAAACTTTAAACGTCAAGATATGTAATATGATCTTCAGTTTCATTGCACTGATCCTACTGTAACTAACTCATTATTAAGATAAGACTATTAAAGAAAACTCCACCTATAAAGAAGTGCACGCCAGTATGCTACTAAAAGAACATCACTCTTTTTGTATGTTCATATAGCTTACTATCTTTATCCATATATCTTCTTAAATATGCTTTATTTATCTTTGTTGGTGTGCTTCGATCGAGTTAGAATGTGACTTTTCAGTGTTTCATGCTATTTTAGACCAGTCAGATAGATATACATGCATCCCTGTGTTGATGTTCACATAATTCAACGATACTAAAAGTGTTATTTTAGTTTCAATAATCAAGTAACTCACTTTGAATAGTAACATTTCAACAGTGACCGATTAACTGAAGTCCTGTTTAACAACAACTAAGGCGGAATCAAATAATAATAATAATAATAATAATAATAATAATAATAATAGTGATAACAATAGCTTCATTCATTAGTATGTTTGGTGCAATATACATTGTTAGTATACGGTGACTCAATAAATTAATCTTTTTCCATGTACACATACGAGTTCGTGTTCCCGAAAGTAGCGACATCACTACTACCACTACACATTTTCTCGATTATTGAACGATCCTAACGAAAAATCTAGAAATATTTTATTGATATCGAATTGTCATCATACAAAACAAAGAACGAGAAAGTAACCTGTTGAGATATTTGAAGAAATAGTAGCCCAAGATTCCCAGCAGGCCGCCACTGTCTACATCAGTAGTTTGATATTTCTAGTATACGCATCAAATCTTACTTATATTTTAAAGAATGCAATTATATAATCTTCGTTACCATATGTGAAGAATGAATGAAGTTAGCATTAATTCAAATGTATGGTTAGCACAGTTAGACAAATATATCTGTTCAGGATTAGTGGCTCAGTGAAAAACATAATAATATTCGACACAAAGAAATTGAGTCCTAGTCCCGGTATGGACGCCAACTCTACGATACAGCTACATCCATCTGCTTAGTCCTAAATAAAGGAAGATATGTATCATGAATATCTCTTGACACCAACAACCCAAATTTTATCTCAGCCTTAGTAGATTTGTTCATACTTTAGAATTATAGTAGCTATGACAGTGTGTACTGTTAGGGGATTTTTGAATTGATATGCACAGACTACAGCAAGTTGTTATATAATATCCAATGGTCTGAAAATGTTTATTGTATTAATGTCCCTCATATTAGTCAGCGTTATCTAATGATCATCCACTGTCATGAAAGTATTCTACCAGTGTAGTTGTCGTAACCTTATATATGATACATAAATTCCAATATATTCATGTACTGTTTCTTTGAATAAGAGGCATAAAGGAAGACATACCAGCGAATACAGTGTTTTCGTTTACGTAGTCCTACTTCCTTCAGTTTCACTTTAGAATGGTAATAGTTTTTGTAATAGGTGTTTCAACTGATCCAGCATTCTGTGGGATGAATCGCATTGAGTGTAGGGGGCAGTGTTAAAACCACATGATGACGTAAAGTGATCTACTAGTTAATTGTTCTTCAGGGAATTCGCTGATCATCTAACCGCTAACTGCTTTTGGACTTTTTGAAGTATTTTTTATAAATTCTTACTAAAAATGAATGAGTACATCTTATTATTAAGTTATTAGATTATATTTCGATATGACAACAGAAATAGATTCAGTTTAACGAGACTCAGTCACATGTCAAATACGAGATTCCAGTCGATTGAAACTCTTCCAGTAACTTACTATTGGAAGCAATAATTGATCGAAGAAATTTCTTTTCAATCAGCTTTTCATTACGACTCTACATTAATCTATACAAAATAGATACTAATCAATTGGTAGTATATCAGATTATAATAAAATACAAGTACCAATGTATTCATGAAGATAATGGCAAATGATTAATAAAAGGTGAGGTGGACAATGTGATTATTAATTAAAGTCATAAATCACGGATGAATGACTAAAGAGCAATATCAATATTAAGTCGACTGATTGCATAATATCAAGTAAGTGAATATACAAAAATACAATAATAATAATAATAATTGTCAGCAGAGGAGGGAAGAGTATGGATTAATGCAAACTGATAACGGAGTTAGAAAAATAGTCTAATGGTGATTACATAAGAATAATAGGACGACTATAAAGTCGATTTAAGCACATAGCGATTAAAGATATGGAAAAAATTAAAGAAACTCCATAAAGAAAGATAAAGGACTTTAAACCAAATCAATTGTTAACCTTGCTATACTATGGTTAATATCAACGGTCATGGTAGGAGGGGGGGAAAGGAGTTTTACAAACTTTTTTCTGAATGACAATAGCTTCTGTCATATGTAGAAGACGCATTTATAAACCAAGTGGGATATTTGATGGAATTCGATAAATAGTTTAGAAAGATTTATTGTGAACAATTCGATGTTCTATGTCCATCAAGTGGTCAAGCATAAAACTTTTAATCTATCTCACTTGCCTCCTGCATAACCCGGATGGATAATGCTCTGCAGCACAACGACGTAAACGTTGAATTGTGCGCCATATATATATATATATATATATATATATATATATATATATATATATATATATATATAGCTCTTGTTCAGTATTCAAGATTTTTGTTAGATAACACTGAACAAAATGTCAAGAACGTCAAGAAGTTCTACTGCATAGCAGTATACTGTATTTTTCAGGTCTTTACTGATAGTATAAATGAAAACTATTCACCATCAATTTATTTGTCATAGTATTCACTTTGCATCACTATATATCCAATTACCTACATATACGTTGTGTTTTCTATTCACAATTACATAAACACAACAGGAACCGCTCAACTCCAAGTTAGATTAGAGTTTATCTGTGGTTGAATGTTCCAATGTACACCCATGTCGATCCATTGACAAAATGGAGTATATTACCATCATGACAACAATGAAAATCATTATCAGATGATGAATCAATTGAAGAAAACATCGCATTAGCAAACATACAAACACTCATTTTCTTTTAACTATACTACTTACTTTCCTTTTCTTTCTATGTATGTACGTGTGTGTGTTTGTGATCGTCTTTTTATCTGTTACCAACTGTCATTTATGTTCTTTGAAAAAGAAAAAAGGAATAAACAAAAACATAATTTATGCTGTTTTCTTTTATAACAGAAACGTGAAATTTTTTTGAAAGAGAAAGTAAAAATGTCAACTTTAGTTCTGATGACTTCTATCTTGTGAATGAACGACATTACATTGTTGTTGTGTTCAGTATGTAATCTATGATTGATTGGTCTTCTTTGAAATAGGTTGCAATTGGTTTATATTTTTTTTAAATTATAACAATTGATTCTTTGTAAACTACTGAATTATCTTAATTCAATAGTTAGTCTTTGGGGAAATTGATATGAATATGTATTAGTTAAAGAGTGTTACATTTCATATATTGGATAAAAGGAAAAGGAAATACAACAAAATGTGAAATAGAAGAGAGGAAATAGTAGTCTAAAAGATCAGAATATAGGTATGTAGAATGTAGAGAATGATTCGTCATATATTCTATACATTCCCTTCAAATATAAATTAGAACTAGTTTAGTGACATCTTCCAACTGGAACTGATAAGATGTATAGGCACACCTGCGTCTAAAATGCTATCTGCGTATTTCAGTAATAGGTAGTTGTATATATCAGGGTAGCGAGTGACTTGATATTAATAACAAATATCTCCAATCAATCAGTACCTGTTACTCTATATGGGGCACAGGCTGCAGACCAACATTCTTCAACGGTTTGTGTCATGAGATCTCCTTTCTAGTACTTCCCAAGTTCTATTCATTCTTTTCATGTCTGCCTCCAATTTTTGACACATTGTGTTCTTTTGTTCTCCTCTTTTCTTTTCACCCTGAGGATTCCAAGTTAAGACTTGTCTTGTGATGTAGTTTGATTATTTCCTCACCGTGTGTACTATCCACCTACAGCATTTTGTCCTAATTTATTCCTCTTCTGAGAGTTGATTTGTTATATGCCACAGTAGACTGTTGTTGATAGTATCTGTCTAACGGATACGAAGTGTCTTACTCAAACAATTATTTATAAATACTTGTATCTTTTAAATGATACTCTCAGTAGTTCTCCAAGTTACAGCTGCATGCAGTAGGACTGTTTTCACGTTTGTATTCAAGATTCAGACTTTGATGTTGAGTGACAGGTAGTTTGAACTTCAGATGTTTTTCAATTGTGGAAATGCTTGTCGATCCGTGCCTTCATATCTGCATCAGATCCTCCTTGTTTATCGATTGTTCTCTCCAGGTGTGTAATAGTTTCTACACCATCCAGAGTTTTTCCGTCAAGTGAAATTGGGTTGTTGATCGTCGTTTTACATTTAAAGCTCTTGCTTTTCCCCTTGTGCCTACTGCAAAGGCAGCTGCTATACTATCAATCTTCGCCTAAATTTGTTGTTATTTGTGGAAAAGAATAGCTAGGTCATCTAGAAAGTTCAAGTCATCTGGTTGCATTCAAGTTGTCCACTGTATTCTGTGCTTCCCTTGAGATGATGCAATTTTCATAATCCAGTCAACCACCAGCAGAAACAGGAAGAGCGAGAGTAAGCAGCCCTGTTTGACACCGGTCTTTACTTTGAATGAATCTGTGAGTTTCCCTCTATACATGTTATGACGAGTGAAATTTGAAGGGGGGGTGTGATTGGGGATTGGCCGAGTGCAAATCACTTGTGCCTAGTTTGTATTTGTGCGCCTGCCCTGTGCCTGCTTAGTCCCCAACCGAAATAGGAAGAATGCGAGCCAATAGATCAGCCAGACAGAATCATATTATATTTCAAGCATTCTTTTATATATACATAAATTCAGACCACACAACAAACCAATTAGAAAATTAACATGAATACAGAACGAGGGAAGTAGTGGTAGTGAATAGGAACAACTTGTACACAACTAATTGACTGTAGTCCATAATAACAGACAATATAATAACAGTGATTATGCTAACCGGGAGGATAGGGCAAGCGGAGCGTAACAATAGTAGAAACAAATGTTTACATTACAGAAAGTTCGAATAAATGAAACAGTGTTCTCAAACACAGTTCTGGAAGTTTGTTACGCTTCTTTGTGGTCCGACCTAACAATACACGATTTCCCAGTGTAGCCCAACATAAGAATTCTGTATGATGTTGGCTATCTTTTCGAATACACCATAATATCGAAGAAGACTTCATATTGTTCTGTACACGCTATCAAATCTTTTCTCATATTCAGGGAAGTTAATGTGAAATGGTGAGTTCCATTTGACTGATTGTTCAGCATTGACCATAGTGTTGTGATTTAGTCGGTGCACGATCTTAACTAGCTTAATTAGTGAAAGCTTATAGGCTCAACAATAAGCCTGTACATTTTACTCACAATGTCCAATTGATATATTCAGCTTTTATTCACTCAGTTGTTCTATCATCAACAGAAATACTTCAAAGATCTTGAAAGAACTATGAGACTAGAGAAACATTACATTAGTCACTACTCAGTTACTGATCAATGTAAATATCTCAAGCCTGTATGTCAGTTACAGTCAAGATACTAACGTCTTAGTGACTAGGATTCAAACTTTGTAGGTAACATCAATTTCATTTTTACTGTTTTCAAGAATGTTGACTTGCACGAAACCTAGGTTTAGCTAGATTTCTATCATCAATCTCTAATCAAGTTGCATTTGTAACATTTCTATTATTTTGTTAAATTTTGAATATATACTTGTTTTCCGTATAGGTGTTTTTATATTTTATGATTTCTCTTGGCCCAGATACTATTGAGTGTAATTTACAGTTAACCTGTATCATTTAACTTGATATACAATAGCACAAAAATGTTAATATTTATGTAAAAAAATATTCTGGTTGTGAAATGCAACAAAATATTTGACCTTTGACCTTTTGACTATAATACCTGACCATATTTGTTTGTTAATATTGACTAAGTCTTCTATGAATTCTAACGAAAACTGATCGCTGATTATTTAAGGCATCAACTTATGCATGATATGAAAATATGGTACAATGATACAATTGAAGTAAATATAAGTTAAGCGAATTGAAAGTATGATAAACTTAGAATAGGCAGTAATGAAACCAGTAATCAATGATACAAGTTTATATGTCAGGTATGTTGTTGGTTGTAATGACTATTAACATTCTTCTTAAATACTGATGATTGCTTACGAAACTCACCCAAATATAACATTTACAATGGAATATGTACATAACAACACATTTCACTTTCTAGACTTTAGTAAACAACGTAATACTAGTAGGTGATTAGAAAGATTCATTTATCAGTGGGATATATGGAATAGAAGACGTCACTAGCTTTTACCAAATAGAATTAGTTAGGACTCTGTTCAACTCTGTACCCATCTTATGTTTAGGGGATAAATTTAAGGAG
Organism: Schistosoma japonicum; assembly: GCA_025215515.1. Taxonomy (NCBI): domain Eukaryota; kingdom Metazoa; phylum Platyhelminthes; class Trematoda; order Strigeidida; family Schistosomatidae; genus Schistosoma; species Schistosoma japonicum. The sequence goes on along the minus strand of CM046063.1, from coordinate 41,774,030 downwards.
GAATTAGTGACGAACGAATGTTTTAATTACTTAAAAACGGATATCCTCAAAAATTATAACAAAAACTGGTGAGTTTTAGTCAATTGAATACGTCATAGATTGATGTTGGTACGGTACCATTGAAAACCACACAGCACTAGACAGCTGTTTCGTTCTAGAACGGGACTCCTCAGCAGTGTGCACCGTAGATTCTACTCCAGGGGTTTCAGGCTGGTTAACGCCTAACCTTCCGAATCACTGGGTCGGCATCCAATGGTAGAATGCCTACTACCATCAATTTATATCTGGTGAGACTAAAATGAACGAAATAGATTCTGCTGCTACGGAAAAGAAGCCAGTTTTCTTCAACCATTAGATGCCTACCCAGTGGTGCAGAGGGTTAGGCGTTTGCCAACCTGAAGCCCCTGGGGTGGAATCTAGAGTGCACATTGCTGAAGAGTCCTATACCAGAGTGAAATAGTTGTTGAAGGTTTCCTGGTTTTTAATGGTGCCCTAACAACATCAATCTCTGACGAATTCAATCAATTAAAACCAAATACCAATCCCCACAAACTACCTCAATTCAATTCACATGCATATTAATTTTGAAAATCTCCCCTGACCCGCGGATATGAAATATGCATACTTATTTTTCGGTTTTTATTGATTCATAAAAATTGTTACTAGGTTGTCAAGCAATTGAATAGAATCACAGAAATAAACGAATACACATTATTAAGTTACCATCGTTATTCCTTCTTTATTCAAGTTCACAAATTGGAAAAACTGCACTGAATTAGAGGTGGTTGGTAGTAAACTATGGACATAGGCTTCATCCTATTTAGCACTCATCAACAAAACGTAAACGTAATATTGAGCAAACTATTGAATTATTATGGAATGAAGCCCATAGTTACCGAAGTTTCATAATTTGTATCTGTTATAGACTAGTTATTTGTGCTATAACTGACCTTCTGTATAACTGTGTGGTAACCAATATCGAATTTGTTCAAATCTGTTTAGTATCGACTCGTTTTCTTTAAGACTGATGATATTATTTTCCGACAGATGCCAGTAGAATAAAACTTATATTTAGGGTTTCTTTACAACTACGTATAATCAGCGTATTATCAACAACATGGTATACACTACATCAAATCACTTAGACTATCTGCCATAAAACAGCTTAATCAATAGAATTCAATGAGCACTAAAATACACTTGACTATTATGATATTGTTCACAACTCAGTGATTAATCAATCAAGACAATATCACGTAGCATCCAACGATATATTTACTTAACCTATTTTCCAGATGACAATTAATTTAAGTGATTTAATTTGACAACTAGATCGACAGAATTTGATCAATGTTTATGACTAAACGAAATGATCTACAAGAAGCTAATCCCTGTGATACTGAATAACTTGGATTTGAATCTTATTAGTAACTATCGTAACTCCGCCCGCAGCTCTTCTAAGGTTGTTGCCAGTCCCAATAAGATTGTGAATAAGCTTGTTAACGAATATTAATTGTCAATAAATCTAAGCTCACAGCTTCCTTAGAATCTCCCTTAATCCAATAGTAATTTTCTAAAGAGACATTCATTTAATTTCATGATTGATTCAGTTAATAATCATTCATTTATCTAACATGGATAAAATGGACATATACACAAAGATAAACTAGTATTATAACGATAAGAAAGATTATCAGTGCTGTTAATACGCGCTAATAATCAAGGACATGAATTCGAGCGTGAATGTATCAAAATTAGAGAACAGGGAAGTGTTAAGTGAATTTTTTAAAAGTATAAAGCATTCAAATCAATGGATAATTGACATTAAACCATTCATACAACCTATAAGAAAATGATCAATCATTTACATGAATATAGGTCAACGGAACAATGACAGTTAACAAGTATACATAGAAAAATGAGGACAATGAAACCTATGAAATCAACCTGTCATAAACACGGTTATCATAACTGAACTTATTTGACATTAATAAAAGTGGGAAGTCTACCATTCAATGCTAGCTAACTGAGTAATTCAGCGGGTTATGCGTTCGCCAACCCGAAGCACTACTGGAGAGTCACATACTAGGACGAAACAGTTGTCTTGTGCTCCCTGGTTTTTAGTAACGAATTCGATCGATTAGTAGAATAATTGATAAAGCTCATTACTACTCGAATTAGACATTGTAAATGTTGTCGAGAATGATATTGAAAGTTATCTGGCTTAGTGGACTTAATTAACACAATGAAACTGCCTTAAATCAACTTGTCATAAGATAGTTGGAAAACATGAATATTGTCTAAATCAAATATGTTATAAATTTTGTAACATGAGAAATCGATCGTGCTGCATTGTATAGAGCGAACACTTTCCTAGTGGTTGGTTAGAATTTTGTTAAATGAACTGGTCAATTTAAGTACATGTGCATATATAACTTGCCACAGTTTGAGCGTAGTATGAGTAACTTTGAAAACTAGAGACTATTGAACACCTATGTAGATTTAGAATGAAATATTTGAGAATTTAATTCCCACTACCATAAAAAAGGTTAAACCCAGAAACTCTAAGTCTTCAGGAAGTCACTTAACCATTAACCCAGTGGTTAATTTTTAACTTTGATCAGCTATTCCATTCTCTTCATTAAATAATCTTCAACTGTTATCTTTTTTTACTAGAAACTCGGCAACTTCTCTCAATTCAAGTCATTAATCAGCATAAGAATACAATATTACTACTAGGGTTTCGTAACGATTATTTCAACTTATCAATGGTATTCTGTACCCCACCTAAGTTCAGTCATGTAATTTAGTGCCAATGTATTCTTATGGTTACTGGATAGTATTATAAACGCCTACTTCTTTTTGAAGTGAGCTTTTCAGTTATTTCTTCCAGACAACCTTGTTTATAATTGGTCATTAATGTAGGTCTTCTTATCTGTATTTGTTCATGTATTCATGTTAATTATCTTGTTCACTCTACTTCAAAGTGTTTTTTCTTACCTTTTGGAATGGATTGAAGTCAACAAAATTCACGGTGGTAGCCAGTCACAAAGAGAGTCATAAGAATGATATCCTATGCGCAATTGATTGAAAGCTCATTCGAATATATAGAGTACTTGCCGATCGCATTATTCGAAATGACAGTGTAACCCTCTATTTTAGAGAACAAAATGGGCTACATGTACGTATGTTCGAGTAGATTTAAGTGAAAAAATCCATTGGTTGTTTTAATAAGTAATTCCCGTAGGACCTTAATGATTGTTCAAATAAACAAACTGAAAGCTATGTGGATTCATTCAATAAGCTTTTAAAAATAATCACGTTTCCACTAAGGTATCTGTTTATAATCCAAATATGATGGAATATCTGTGCTGACTGTACGTATAATATTGAAAATATCAGTCGTAAAATTCGACAGTATTAAGAACTATTTGAATACCCAGCTGAGAATAATACTCAGCGAATGAATACAGCACGATAAACTGTAATTTTACTAGGGAGTCTAAAGTTAGTCACATTTGTGCAGTATGGAACGGATTGATTGTAACTTTAATCAACATATCGGATGAAAAGCACAAATAATTTGTTTGAATTTGTTATCATGCATTGTCCTAGGTCAGAAAAGTAATTGGAAGCCGGGAAACGCTGGACAGTTGTCCCTTTATATTATGGGACTCCTCAGTGGTACACATCCACGGTCCTATCTGGAAATCGACCCCAAGGTCATAGGGCTCCGTTATGAACCCTTAACCATTTTAGCCACTCAGTCGGCTTTAGTCGTTAAAACTAGTGAATATTAGTAGGCTGAAGAGAAAATGAAGATAACATTTTTAGTCATGTTAAGTTGAGGAAGTTACTGACAGTCATCGTGAGATCAAAAAACCACAACCAGGATAACATATGATTGCGTAACAGTCTATTATAGTTGAAGCGAATTTAAAACGTGTGCTTTTAACATTGATATGATTATGCAATAGGGAAAATAACTATGAATAACTATAAATTCATTTTATTCCACAGATTTCACTGATGTTGATTTGTAACATTCAAATCTCTATTCATCTATTTCTAACTGACTAAATGAATGATTGAATGTTATAACTGATAATCGTTAGCCATATAAGCGAATGGGAATGTGTATATGTATGTGTTTTTAACTAAGACGTAACAAAGAAGTCACATGAATCCTTTTTCAGACAGCATATATATATATATATATATATATATATATATATATATATATATATATGATATTAAAGTAGATCTTTACGATTGTATACAGTCTCAGAGAATCGTAATAAAGATAAATAGTTCTGATTAGATTAACAGTCAATGATAACTAGGAGGTCCTGTAAAGGTATTATTCCTTAATGCTCACATAAGGCCCTAAATGAAATCTTGTCCTTAACCTTTACACTTTGTGGTCGACAGGTTGCAACTAAAACATTAAGCTAAAATTCAGTGATCTGTGATTTCAAATTCTGAAATTCCTTTATCCATGATGCTAATTATTACGCATCCTACAGGAAATATCAGTGTCAGTTAGCACAATACCTAAATATAAGAGTCCTTTCTGACTGACTTAACAACACAATATAAAACATCGTACGTGTTGCCTAGTTTCTTAGTTTAATGGTCACATTACGGTATCTTAACTGACTGAATATTATCACCCTTTGGAACACTCATTGACCAATCACTGTAAATGTTTTGTTATAGAGTCTATCTGAGAAGTAAGACTAAATAAAATGAGACATTCAACTGGCAATTAAATTAAAAAACAAATTGCATACTATTACAAACCGTTAAGGCTTTTACTATGTGTCCTTTACCCACTATACAGGAGTGAACTACACTTAAAGCAATTATAACAGACAGTTCCAGACTATTCAAGATGGTTAGAACCTAATATTTATATAATTTAATTTTAATTGCAACTAGTAAGTGAAATCTAGGAAGCCCATCTTGTCCTATTCGGGATATCCCAGCTTTGATATTCACACCCAAACTCAAGCTCAGTTCGTTTAGCATAAAACGTAACATCGATCAATACTAGTCTAATGAATTCAGGCAATCACACTTTTGCGACTGGTATGCATATATAATTTGAAGGTATTAGTATCTTTTGATTAATTTACTATGAACTAAAGCTGATTGGTCTCTATTGCTATATGTCCATCCTGAGCGGATGACCCCAATACAATGGTACTTCAAAGAGCATGAATTAGGTTGAATTGTAGCTGATAGGCGGAATCTAGAATACACATTTCTACCTATTCGGGACTTGTCAATTATTTAATAGGAATTATAGCATACATTTCATAAATCAACTGAAAATTGTCTTAAATCTATGATTGCAGCACACATATTGAACATTGAAGATAATGTTTTAACACTGACCTAAAATCTCGTATGATTCTTCATATCACAAACTAAACTTATGTTCATGCTGTAAGATTTGCACAACTCACTAGCAGCGCCAATTTAGATTTTATACGTGAGTAATTCTAGTTGATTATGCTGGGCTTATGCTTATGGTTGTTTTGTTTCCTTTTCTACCTTGTTGACTGTTCACCTATGGTTCGAAGATAGTTTTATTCAGTTGCTGACATAATGCATATGAATAACAGAGATTCAGCCTAGCTTACAATGTTATCACAAAAATCTGCTGTTGTTTCTTCCTATTTATATTCAATATTCAAGTGTTATTCACATATTTACAAAGAAAAACACACAATCGTTACATTGTCTACATTCAAAATTCAATATGTGAACAAATAACATGAGAACACTGTATGAATATAAACAACAACAAAATGTAATAAAACACATTTTTTGTCTTCAAAATCATATGATTAATAAAACGTATAAAGTTTTTTAATCTAATAAAATTTTATTGATTTTGTTCATCAGTTAAGTTGCTAAGACGTTTAAATTCTGAATTAGAAATATCAACTGTTTGGAACCGACTCAGTGGTGCATTCGTTGAGCGTTCACTGTGGAGCCAGAAGGTCCTAAGTTCAATCCCTGATGGGGTTGTAGATGTACACAATTGAAAAGTCCCATACTAAGACGAGACAGTTGTTTAGTGCTCGCTGGAAGATCAATGGTTGTCTAATTCAAACTGTTTCATGATATCAAATTGGGATTTAAATTGACTGAATATCAACTTTAAGTGAATTCTAACTAATATTTAAGTAATTGCATCACAAGGGTCCACTACTGTCTTTCTTCGAGATACTGACAAACTCAAGGAATTCAAAATAACTCTCAACAACAAGTTTCAAGCCTTGCAAGATCTACTAAATAAGAAGAAATTACTATGTAGGACAACTGGTAAGAAATCAAAGAGGCACTAACTTCAACGTGTCAGGAGGTTCTGGGTCGCAAGAAGCCCCATCATAAGAAATGGATCTCCACTGACACCAAGAGCAAAATTCAACAAAGGAGGAACAAGAAGACAGAAATCAACAACAGCCGAACTAGAGCAGAGAAAATCAAGGCAAAAACTGAATACACAGATGCAAATAAGCAAGTAAAGAAGAGCGTTAGAGCCGACGAACGAAAATAGATCGAAGGCCTTGCAACGACAGCAGAATAAGCTTCAAGAGAAGGAAATAAGAAACAGCTATCTGATACGACGAAGAAACTGGCAGGCAAATATAATAAACCAAAGTGACCGGTCAAGAACAAAGAAGGCAAGCCAATCACCAAAATTCAAGAACAAGGAACAGATGGATAGAACACTTTGAGGAACTCTTGAATAAACCAGCTCCACTGAATCCACCAGATATCGAAGCAGCATCTACGGACCTCTTGACAGATATTAATCCACCAACGATGGAAGAAATCAAGATAGCCATCAGACAGACCAAAAGTGGGAAGCAGAAGGACCTAACAATATACCAGCCGAAGCACTCGCACCATGCATAGACATAACGGCAAGGATGCTCCACGTTTTATTCAAGAGGATCTGAGAGGAAGAACAAGTTCCGGTAGACTGCAAAGAAGAATACATTATCAAGATATCAAAGAAGGGAGATTTGAGCAAATGTGGGAACTACAGAGGGATCACACTATTTTCGGTACCAGGGAACAGAATGAAAGATTCAGTGAATGGTCAACTTCGAGATCAACAGGCTGGTTTCCGTAATGAGCGGTCGTGTACAAACCAAGTCGCAACACTAGGAATCATCATTGAGCAGTCATTTGAATGGAAATCATCACTGGACATTAACTTTATTGACTTTGAGAAGTCGTTTTACAGTATAGGCACGAGAACATTATAGAAATTTCTTCGACACTACGGTGTACCAGAGAAACTCGTCAACATCATCCGGAACTCTTACGACGGACTACAGTGCAAAATCGTGCATGGAGGACAGCTGACAGATACATTCCCAATAAGAACCGGTGTCAGACAAGGATGTTTGCTCTCGCCTTTCCTCTTCCTGCTAGTGGTTGATTGGATCATGAAAACCTATACATCTGAGGAAAAGCACGGAATTCAATGGACATGTAAGATGCAACTCGATGATCTGGACTTCGCGGATGATCTAGCACTTCTATCCCATACACAACAGCAAATGCAAGTAAAGACAACCAACGTAGCAGCAACCTCAGCATCAATAGGCCTGAACATACATAAGGGAAAGAGCAAGATCCTCAAATTCAACACCGAGAGCACCGACCCTAATTGAACTTGATGGTGAAAACTCTGGAATAAGTGGATACCTTTACATACATGAGGAGCATCATTGATGAACAATGGGGATCCAGATGCAGATGTAAGGGCGAAGATCGGCAAGCAAGGGCAGCGTTCCTACAGCTAAAAAAATATATGGGACTCCAAAGCAATTGTCCACCAACCTCAAAGTTAGACTCTTCAATTCGAACGTCAAGACAGTTCTTCTGTATGGAGCTGAAACAGTGGAGAACTACTTCAAACATCCTCAGGAGAGTACAGGTATTTATCACCAACTGTCTACAGCAAAATATTGAATGTCCATTAGCTGAAAACCATCAGCATTAGCCTACTTAAGAAGAGAACAAACCAACTTCTAGTTGAAGAGGAAATCATGAAACGACATTGGAGATCGATAGGACATACATTGCGGAAATCATCAGACTGCATCACGAGACAAACATTAACTTGGAGTGCTGTTGTGAAACGTAAAAGTGGAAGGCCAAAGAACACACTGTGTCGAGAACTGGAAAGAGGTATTTAGAGGATGAACAGTAACTGGAAACAGCTGGGAAGGATCGCTTATGACAGTGTTCAGTGGAGAAAACTGCTGAGCGTCCTATGCTCCTCTGAGCGGGGTAACCGGCGTCAGGGAAAAAATGGATACACAAAAGATTGATCCATAGCGGCGTTTTATCCTTGACACTTACTCGGATTGAGTTCATGATGAAGAAGACAATGCGGAGTTCTTCAAAATGGAACATTCTCCTCGGACATTTCGTGAGTCGGCTTTTAAGGATTTATACAGTTGTGTCCTTATTTGAAGTCGATGTTCATGAATGCTGCTTACTTCGCTATCGTGGTGATGCTTCTGAATTGTTGTTTTAGTTTAATGTTTTTGTCAATGAATCTGGGAGAGAAATCATTCGCCATAAGTGTCTTGCTAATACTTTCCAGTTCTTTATCTTTTATGCTTTCCGTGCATATCCTTCTAGCCCATGAGTACGTAGAATGAATTTTTTTCTTCCTACTTAGTAGTTTCCAATTTTGAAAGTTGGTATACTGCCCATTCCCTCATTCTATGTAGGTTTTCCATAAATCTATCTTTCCAAGGAGCCATCTGGTCTTTGTTTCAAAAGGAAGGTCAAAAAATGGAATCCAGGGATATCTTCCGATTCTATTAAAAACCCGATTAAATGGTGGTTATTGTTAAATTCTGGCAAAATCTTGTTACGATCATTGTCTCCATCGTATACAATGAACATGTCACCCATATGCCTTCTACAGAAACAAAGTTTGTCTATTAGTAGGATGAATTTGTTTATTCCCATTGATTTGTTATAGACTGAAGCTGGTCAATCACTGTTGCTATATGTGCATCCTGAGCGGATTGCCTCGATATAGCGACTAACCAGCTTCAGTCTATAACAAATCAATGGGAATATACAAATTCATCCTACTACCAATTCGCCCACTGCACAAACGTGACTGTGTGGACTCACTAGTCTAGTGGAGTACGCGGTGGCGTAAGACACGAACCGGACTGAGTTCGAATCCCACTGTGAACATCAACATTGGGTTGCAGGTACATCCAGCCGATGAGTCCCAAATAGAACGGAACGCGCGTCCTGGATTCCACTTGCCAGTCACAATACAAATTAAATGAAAGTTTATCTATTGTTGAACAAAGAATTATATTTTCTAAGTTAGTCATGAAAATGTCGACTAGATGAACAGCGAGAAGTAATCTCATTGGGACACTACGAGCTTGCCAATAGAATTCATTATTAAATTTGATTTAAACGTTAAATGTATATTGTAACAGTAGTTCTTTCAGGTAATGTTTGGATATGCCCATGTGTAAATATTTTCATGATAATGATAAATGATGACATATAATTCATTATTTTTCAGGCTTCTCTTCGAAGTTCTCAATGAGTATTAATTGGTTGATATACTTTATGCAGTTTCTATACTTTGAATGTTGTCAAGATTGTGAAATGTTAGTTTTACATCACGAATCGGTCTGAATTTAACAATCATTAATCGATAGAAGGCACCTGATAACTGTTTCATCTTAGTGTGGGATTTCTCAGTAGTGCTCGTCCACAATCCCACCAGGGATCAAACCTATAACCTTTGGGCTCCACGGCGAACTTTTAACCATTGAGTTAGTTCTAATTCAGTCAGTCTGTAATATATTTGCTCAACTTCATCCATTTCCATCGGTGGGTAATTGCCTCATAACTTACTTTTTTAACGAATTATCTAGATTTGTCAATTTTATATCTAATACCTAAATATTATAATAATGTGAATAATTACAGTTTGAATTACATAAAAACAGTATTACTACCATCAGTATTATAGTGTCATCTAGTACAAATACTAAATAATCTATATTCTATATTGTCTACTATAAATTATTTTAGTAGTAATTAGTGCATCACGAGATCATAATATTAAGATTGATAAATCAAGCATGTTATAACTAACTGTTTAATCATATTCTAATTTATAGACAGTAATCATCCGACTTTTGATTACGTCAACTCCTGTGAAGTTATCATGATTAAAGTGTTAACTATGAATACATTATGATATCAGCAGTGATAGTTTGTTGGGGGGGCGGGGGAGAAGTAGTAGTTGAGATGATGGCGAAAGTATGTAAACGTATGGATACATGTATGTGCTTATGATTTCATTGTTTATGCACAAGAGTATATATATATATATGTATCAAATATGTTTATGTTGTTCTGACGTCAAGTCAATACATTCATACATCAACAGACATGGATACATTCATTCTTTTCACACTCACTCACACAGTCATAGGATACTATTCAATGTATATTTCATGTACGCATACATTTACATGTAATAATCAAGAATACACTTTAGTACCTGTCAGTAGGGTATACATTTTCATAAATTATAAAACATTGTTTATTGAAACTACTTAAATGCATTGTATTACATTTCTTTATTTATTACATGAATAAACATGATGTATAATATGAATTTTAAGTGTTTTATACTTGGCATACATTCAAAAAAAAGGTATACAACATTATGGTATCTTTATACTACTTATGAATATATAAAAGTAATTAAATATCATTTGATACTATCAATTCTGATGTTTATAATTATTGTAGGACTCTACTTATATTTATTGTATGAAATATGTATGGAATACGATATTACAGAATGAATAGAATCACAAAACTTGGGCACCAAGTGTATGTATGACATATGAATAGAATAGATTTGTAAATCATCTCATCAGGTGAAATTAAAGAGATTATAATGTTTCACTCGGTAAGCTGGTTCGAGCTTCTTTAGGGAAATGACTAAAATTAAAAACAAATTATCGAATTCAAACGTAAATAAGAGGTTAAGTGTCATAACAAATGTCCGATCGTATGCAGAGTATGAAAATACTCACAATATAATGATAAGTAATTTGATGTATAGTTTGTCTGACTGGACACAATATGTCGTTTCTACGTATACATCATCTTGTTTGACGAGTCAGCTGACTCGTATTCATAAATAAAAACTTGACTATTTCGATCATGGAGCCGTTTTGTGTAATTATGTCGATGTAAATTTTGCTCATCGAAACTAAGTATTTGTATATATATATATATATATTAGGATAAACGAGATTCATTCCTAGGGTGGAGTGAATAACCACATGCATATATAACAATTCACATATAAACAAATATTTCATTAATCATAGTACAAAGTTCATAACCGAAACGTTGGATATTGAATTCATATATTGATTCAATGATCAATTTTCGATATATTTATTCAGGTTTCAGTTACCTATAGTTGACAATAACCACTATATTTAATGATAGTGAAGAATATGGTAGATGGTACGCTACAACAAAATTTAGCTGGTTTTTAGTTACTACTTAATTTGTTAATATTTGCATAAAAGTCATGTAGAGTTTTAGAACAGTGATTAGTTGATATTCATTTTTATCTATGAATGCTCTCAGTTACTATATATTCTATACAGAATATATGTGATGTAAGAGTTCTATAAATATCATCTAGTTCTATTTTCTTGAAAGAATAATCCGGAGGGTAGCGAGAAGGTAGAGGATGAGTAAAATATACAAATAATTGTATTCATATGTACTTCTTGAGTTTATGGTTGATTAAATTCACTATAGGTGGTAAGTATTTTATAAAAACATATGGGTATATTCTGTGGTTAACTGATATAAGTAATTAAAATAAGTCTACAGCAAAAAAGAAAATAGTAACCAATCATTCAAAATAATAATTGAGGTTTATCATTCATCTAAAAAAAGTAATAGGGACTAATATGCAATGACTGTAAGCTATTAATGAAGCATTAAGAGTTATCCACGACTGTTTGCAATATTCAGTGTAGTATAAACCAATGCGCAGTGTGATAAGCACAAATATAATGCAGGATAAGGCATAAAATAATGTCAGATTCATTCACTAAGTGAACAAAAAGGAGATTAAGAGTATTGAATATAACACAATAAATGCTGAATGGCTTCAGTGAACATATAATATTTGTTTTCCATGATAACTAATTGATGTTTAGGCTCTAGAGTAAAAGCAAAACCGCTCAGTTTTACTATCCAGCTATGATAACATAATATCATCAAGAGCAGTGTAATTCATATTAATTACATTGTGACAGTTACTGAATTTATTCGATTATTCACTCATTATCCCAATCGACTATTTCTATAAGAAGTTGAAATTATGGTATAAGTCTGAGCAGAAAACATTTTAGAAATCACTGCAAAGATTTGAAGTGTATCACGTAAGCCAATAAAATTACTCAGTTCAGAGCGAAAGACGAAACAGCTAGTATATTCAAAGGCAACATTATCTACAAAATGCATGGTATCAACTAGGAGAACTTCTATGGTGGGAGAGGTGGATGCCTTCTTTACCTATGCGTATTACTTATGTATATTTTCATACAGACAACAATGGACACTGATTTCATCGGAAAACTTTATGAATTCAGGTTGGTGGAATTTCCAAAATTACTAGAGAATTTCTTTAACCAAGTAATTCATACCAGTTGACAGTCAATAGACAAATTATCGTCTATTCAATCTATCAACACATACTGAAGAGCACAGTCGAATAAAACAATCCATATTAACGAAAAAAGACGTCAAGGTAACAAAACACTAATGACAACCAGTAGGAAAGAAGGTTAGAAAAACTAGTTAACTTAATGCTTGTTTCCACTAGATGAATGTTGCATCATGAATATTTTCATTAGATTGCATTGTGGCTGGCAAGTGGAATCGAGGATGCGCGTTTTGATCTATTCGGGACTAATCAACTGTATGTACCTGTATCCCAGTGTTGATGTTCACACCGAGACTAAATATATCCGTCCTGGATTCCGCTTGCCAATCATAATCCAACTTAGACACTATAAACTATTGTTATATCGGGATAATCCGCTCAGGATGCACTTATGGCAACATAGACTAATCAATTGCAGTTCATCAATCAACAAGACTGATAAAAATACGTTCTAATTGCATTTTCATTAGAATTTATTTATCTCACTATCTTACACTGATTACGATTGACTGTGATTATTCCAGTTTATAATCTACTTTAAGTGCATTAGTTTACAATTAGTAATATATAACTAAACCATCTAGTTTTCAATAATTACTAAAATTAATTTGATATAGTTTTCAGGTGATTGGTTCTGATTCATTATTTTTATTCATAGTAAATTGTATTCAGTCTAGTACCATTGAAAATCCTGGAACACTTGGACAAATGTTTCATTGTAGTATAGGACTACACAGAAGTAGGAAAACTTGATCCCAGCATAAAGTCGAACCAATAACCTTTAGACCCCAACAAATAATAATAAGAAAACACTATTATTGTAGTAATTTTCATTTTGTTTAGCTTGGTTAACTTAGAAAAAATGATCAAAAAACAGGAACATTTTTACTTGACCTACAATATATCTAACGATCTGTAGTTTAACTAGTTAGTAATTATTTCTATGTAAAACCATAAATCTTCATGTTAACCTTGGCAATGAGTCACTGACTATTTGGATTTAGTGACCTGATATTGTTTTCAAGTAAAAACATGTAACATTCTCATTAAGTATGTATTGCATATTTATAATACGATAGTAACCACCATGATAAAATCATTTTGAATAATAATTGTATATACTTCTAGTTTATTTCGTATTAGCTAGGGACATATCACTCTTATGCTTGAAATGACAAGTATTTCTGAGGTTATGGACCACCGTATCCAATGTTTTATAGGTGTACTTTATTCAGCATTTGTTGTAATTTACTTTTTCATTTGGTAGTTAAGTAATATAACAACGTAATATTAAGTGATGATTACATCTCTAACTTTCACTATTTATGTATTTTCCATTCAATCTATCAGGCTGAGTTACATGGAAGTGTCTACATTACACAATCGCGGATTACTCCAGCCGCTTGTAATAAAATCATCATTCCGATAAGCAGTACTTCTGAGCTAGATGAATGGAAAAGTTACTGAAAGTTCTGGTCTTAACACATCGAATACTGAAGGTGTTGAGAATAGCCTTGGTCTATAGATAGACAATGATGCATAAGCTAAGCATGTTTCAACTTGTGTTTCTAATTACATTCTATGTGTATTTACATGTCTTTCTTCTACTTTTTCTGAATGTTTATTTGCAAATACACAACAGAACTTTACTCATAAGCGTACACACACAACACTCAAAATGTAAATGAACAGCAGAATGAATGAAAATCCATGTTGTGGCACATTTATTGAAAATCATGAATGTTGTGAGTAACCTCAGTCAGTTTCTGTACCTTATAGAAAACTGAGTGATGGTTACTGGTATTTTATTATCAAAGAGCTTAAGATCTTTAAAAATGACAAGATTAGATTATAATAATGAATCTAGGGTACTCATTATGTGACCTAGAGAACGTCTCAAGATTATCATAGAAATAAATACTACAAACCTAGATTCATGGTTCTTTTTGGTTTGCCTTCAATCAACCTAACATAAACAAAAAGTTAGGTCTCTTAGATGAATGGAAACTTAACAGAATTAGACAAACATAACACCAATCACTATTCACTTATCTTAAGATTCCAGGTATATCTCTCTTGTGAATCATTAGTGACATACAACCTAGATTGAAGAGAAGTTCCCTGAAAACTAGCATAAGAATAACTCAATATAATTAAAATCTTTGCAAAATTTTAACAGGATTTATAAGCATTTAAAGGTAAGTAAAATTTTCCTGCGATTCGCATTGAAAGTGTTGACTACACTGATAAGCTTCACACATACATCAACATGAATAATTGTAATCGTTTTAAAATCAATTCCAAATAATTGCTGGTGTGTTAAATAATAATTTTACATGGTTCTAATGTTGATGGCAAGTCTATACAGCAAATTCCCGAGGTCGAGTTCCTATCATCTCCAAGTCGGTACGTTCTTACTTTTTCTAGTCTTAGTCTTAGTATGACTCAAGTAGAAACACTTTCAAGTGGTTCTAAGTTTTGTGATGTTAGAAAAATGGATGTAGAAATTCAGTTTGAAAACATTTAGGCTTAAGCACATGGTTTAATACCTTCATCATATGACAGTGTTGAGCTACTTAAATCTACCCTAGTTGGCTGCTGTTTAAGTATCTAAACAGAAAACACAATTCCCAAGGTATTTTAACTAAGAAATATAAAGAAGGCTTACGTTAACTTAAAGTCAATGATAATTTATTAATACCAAGGCCAGATAAAGGCTTTGGGGTTGTACTAATGGACAGAAACGATTATCTGGAAAAAATAAATATCGTTCTATGTGATGAGACCAAATTTCAAAACAGATGGTACTTTACGACTTATCTGATAAGATCGGAAAACATTAAGCAGACTCACTTAAAAAGATCAAATAACAGGGATTTATCTCGAAGAGTTTCATTAAAATGTTTAAGCATATAAGGACAACAACACCAAGACTATATGGTTTGCGATTAATTAACAAAGCAATTGCGACATGAGGGTGAATAAGGCATAAGTTTTTTAAATATGCAAATAATAAGTGAATAGATTAGCATATTGTTGATTGCATAATACCGATTGGGAAAAATTCCTTAAGTAATTACAAGAAATCTGATGGTGATGACTATTACCCAAGAACTAAGTGTCAGTTAAGAGAGGTAACAAATTTCGAAGTTATGAAAAGAATCCTTTATTGTGATAATAATAATAATAATAATAATAATAATAATAATAATAATAATAATAATAATAATAATAATAATATGAAATAATTGAGTGTAATAAGTCATTTATAAGCCATTCAAACACTGGTTGTTATGATGTTTACGACAAGGGAGGAGATCGTACAAATTTCATATGTTCACACAGGTCAGGTTTGAGAAGGTAGAAAACGATAGCTTCCACTGTATGTAAAAGATGTACACGTAAACTGTACGGTAGTTTGCATGGAACTCGGTAAATGATTTTAGAAATTTTCTTAACGTCAGCTTGATATTCAGTATATGCCAAATGTGCAGGTATAGTGCTGTTTACTTGCCGTGGTTGACCTTCAATCAACCAAGCTGGGTGATGTTCGGAAATTCTAAGACGCACTTACTGAATCGTACGCCTAATGTAACTGCGCTCCACAGGAGTCAAATTCGTTATTTAAAAATGGATGAGGTGAATTCAGTGAATCTGTCTTTAGTTTCCGTTCTAATAACAGGATGGTTGTAGAATATAGTATGCAGTTTGGCTGCAGTATATGTCTTTTGCAACACTTTTCTAAATGATTACCTTGTGATTATCACTAATGTTGTCATCAAAGAAGTTGTAATTTGCAAAAAGTCGGTTCCTTTGAGACAGTTACATTTTCTGATTTCGTTTTTGTAGGCATCATATATTTATTTATGAATTTAACAGGTAAGTGTTCATGCTGAACATGTTGAGAGAGGTGGTTACTTCATCTTCCACAGTATCCTCAGAACGTATGCATCGAGTGCTATGTGTTCGACTTTTCACGAAATCTCATTTGTATTTTAGTATCAGAAAACTATAGAAACTGAGTATACTGACAAACCGATGTTGAATTTGTAAATATGCTTCGTTTTAATTTACCGAATATTCATCGAGTTAATAAGATGTCCATAATCAGATGTTATGAACGCGATCTTTTTCAATGGTAAAAGTGACTGGATGGATGAACGTTGTTGAATCTTTCAAGTATACCATTTCTAGTCTATTTTATTAGTAAGGACTATAGATGTATCATCTACATACCAAGAATAGAATGATAATTAGGCTGATTTCTTTTTTCAGAAGACCATTTTTCAGTTTTTGCAAAGGAGAAAGCTACAGTGAATTGGGCCCAATGATGATTCCATTGCCATACCATCTGATTGTCTGTAAAATGCATTATTAAACTAAAAATTTATGTTCATTGAACATGTAAAGAATTCTTTTTTAATATACAAACCGGAACTTCAGTTTTAATATTTGTTCCCGTAAGCTTGTTGCATATGAAATCTAATGTTTTTAGTCAGGGAAACGTTAGTTGATAAGTATGTTACTCCAATGATATCATATTATTACACTGAATAGTGGAATATGTGATATTTACTGTCAATACACTAATTCTAACGAAGCTGCATTGCACATATTGGTCACTGGACGTTTAATGAAGTATCCCAACAACTTGAGTTCAATATAATTTATACAGACAATCAACCTCCGAAGTGGACACGGCAATCGGTGTGACTTGGCCATAACCCATTTTCTGTAATTCCCCTTCTACATCCTCCTAAATATGTTGTGCTTCAAAAGATTGTTTCTTATATAGGAAGCAACTGAGAAACAGGAAAGCCTGGTCACCACGACTAGGATGGGGCAGGGCACGGAGTCATTGGATGGTACTCTCTTAACCCAAGTTCACTTAAATTAGGCAGCTACTCCATCCCAGTCGAATCTAAGAGAAATAGATTATTAGTCGACTTCAGTTCAGCATCTACATTGGTAAGCCCTACTACGATAACCCAGTCTTTTAGTTGTTACAATTTTCAGTCATCCTACGTTACGCCGATTTTGCTAGCATTCATCTTTTGACTCTCTTATGTTAGTATCAGTTAGTACTTATACATGCCTAGGTTAACCGAGATCAACGACTAATCATATGTGTTATGATACGGTACTATTCAGGATTCACAAAACTAAGTTTGATTCGTGACTTAGTTGAGTTTATATTCTAGTGAAATTTCATTCTTAATATAACATTTTTAATTAATAGAAACTGTTATACTGTGATTGGCTTGACAACAAAATACAATATGGAATAAGTTTATTTATAGTGTAATCTAGAACCTGATTATGCAACTTACTATCTCATTTGAAGGTATTTATATGTTCCTGGTAATTTTTTATGGATTCAAGTTAATCCATTTCAGTTGCCATTTGTCCATTGCAGGTCCAATTACGTTGAAACATTGGCAGCTTACAAGTATGAATTTAGTTGAACTGTGAATAATAAGTGAAATTCACTAGGTGCAGAAACGTACAAATACCTTCAAATTATATATATGTGTTTCCATTACACAAATATGCTTATCTGGACTTAGCAGTCTTACAGTGAACGCGTTGGCGTCTAACACAAAACAAACTAAAATCTTGTTCTTGTATGAATGTCAACATTTGGATATGGGTATATCTAGCTGATCAGTCCTAAGTAGAACAAAATGTATATCTTGGGTTTTGATTACTAACTACAATACAATTTAATTCACAATTCGACCACAATATCCCATAATTTACAATGTTGATATTAACCTGTCGATTTGAATTCTGAAAAATTTACAATGATTTAACACTCTAAGCCTACAGCCAGCTTTCATGCTGGCGTTATTTAATGTAGTGTAACAAACCATAAAAATCAATTTTACCATAAAACTGTTTTTTATTTCATAAACTGAAAAAAAACGAAAGAAACGTGTTAGCAACAAACTTAAAGTTTTATGATTGTCATTAAATGATAATAAATTTTTTATTGTGTATTTCATTTCATGATTTTCTTTCTCTACGATACCAAGTAAAAAAGAAATGATAAAGAAAATCTTTGAATAATAAAGTCAGTCAATTTGAAATCACGCCATTTTATTGTTTCATATAAACTTATATACAACAAAACAAATTTGCATTAAATAAAGAAGTCTGTGAATTAAGTTAGATTGTGATTGGTAGGTAGAATCCAGGACAGATGTTTCACCTCACATAGGATTTGTAAGCTACGCTTATCCGTAATCATGTTGATGTTGACAGTGGGACTGGAACTAAGTTAGTTTCGTGTAAAAACTCCACTATGGTTACCACTTGGTTACTGAGTTCGTTCCAGCCATGATTGTACAATGGGTATGCATATATAATTTCGTGCAAATACTTTCTATCTATAGTTCGATGTGATTCATACTCGTGAAATACTGTTGTTTCGGGTCAATCGACTCAAAATACACATATACAACAGACTGATCAACTTCGGTTCGTAACAAATCCCTGGGAAGATAAAAATTCCTTCAAATAATATAAAGAGGTATATCGTTTAATACCAACATTTCAATTATCCATTAGGTATATTATATTCAATAGCTTAGCAGTTTTTTCGTTTATGTAATGGGTAAGTGTTGTTTACTGGAGTGTAGCTGTCGTCAGATTTCCATTTCATACCACAACGATTAAAATAGTTTTGAATAGTGCTGTAATAAATAAAGTCATAGCAACCAAATAAAGGTAACTCAAATCGCTATCGATAAATTCCTTAATGAGAATTATACATTATATATCTAACTGAAAAGAAAACTAACAGTAAATTCTAAGTAGGGCAATCTTAGTGAACAATGAAAATCGTTCCAAATGACCAAACTCGGTGAAATACAAGTATTGTCAATTTTCGATTGAACAGATAAGCATTTAAATGCATGACTGTGAAATGACTTATTGACAATTATAAAGTAGCAAGAAATGTAGGTAAAACTAAGGTTTCATGTCAGTCAATTTTAATCACGTAATCTTAAATATTATGAATTGTAGTGAGATTGCTTAGTGTTTACATTCATGATCTATACAGTTCAGTCCAACTCTACAGAAATTGATAATTAAGTCTGACTGGAGGTCACTTGGGCCTGTCAAACATCAATCATGATATCGTTTATGAATGTGATGCTGGATAATGGGAAGCCTAGTCTCCTTTAAGACTAAATATATACTCTGTTAGAAGAGTTTTATATAGTACGACTTTCTGATGAATGCTCTGCTAGCCGTTCGACAATCCCATACGTATAACGTAGTGAGTCATATCTTGTGATATGTCGTTAGCGTCAGTAAATAAGGAATGCCTTGATATTTGAATATATTTATTTACTATGTAGTGCGAACAGGAATAAATACAGTAACTAATTCATATGCTAGGATTTGTCATAGATTGATATTACTTGGTTAGTAGCAAAAACTAGAGTGCATTGAACAGCTGTTTCCGTTCAAGTATGGACTCCTCCTCAACGTGTATCCCTCGATTCCAACACAGGAATTGAAATCACTGCCTTCAGGTCTCAAGTAGAGAGCATAACAATCAGCACTCCCGAAAAGTTTGAAATCCACTAGTCACGACTTCCTCATTAGAAGCTTCAGGAACATTCTGCAGTTAGTCACCAGTGAGCTAATTATTATAATTAAATTAAGGTGACTTGTGGAAATCGGCATTAAGTTTAGTTCCAGAAGAAATTAATGCAAGTTGAAATTTCAGTCAATTGGGTGGCGGCCCAGTGGTGCAGTAGAGTTAGGTGTTACCCAAGCTGAAGCCTCTGGGACAGATTCTAAGGTGCGTAGTAATGAGGAATCCTGTACTAGGAAATAAACAGCTACCTAGTTCTTTTAATTTTCAACTGGCGTCCTACCAACATCAATCTGTGACGAACTCAATCAACTAAACTTAATACCAGTCTTCACAAAAACCACATCAATTCGTCAAACTATCTTTCTAGCCGATGTTTTTGGTTATGTTTAGTCCTACTTATTATCAATTGCTGTTGCTGTTTACATGAATACTTTTTATGTTAAGCATAATTGTATGTTAAAATTAAGCTGATGAATTCACTAGAAATACTTTATATTCTTCCTGATTACTCATGATAATTTCATTTATGATCAGTAACCTTGATATAAGAACTAACTATCATCATTATCATCAGTCCGAATCATCATCAGTTTTTGACCCTATTATTTATCTTCTCCATCCAAATGCAAAATGCTACTACAGGACTGGCTTAATCCGGCACCAAAGTTAGTGATAGGGAGCGAAACTATTGAATGTGTTAAACGTTTTACTTACCTCGGGAGCCTCATCAGTTTTGAGGGTCTGGTGTCTGATGAAATCTATTACGTCACAAAACCTCTAATGAATAAGCAATCACTTCCTGATTTTCAGTGTACATCTAATTATGATCAATACAAAGTGCAAATCTACATTTCTGAGTAACCACAACACCTCTTACATACTAAAAATAATCATTATATGTTTATTAATGACTAACTTCTAAAGACAATTCCCAGAGTTCAAATGAGATACAGTGACTAATGTACTTCAACGACATTATAAGTGAGATTAAGTCATTCAGACTTTACGACTGAAATTTAAAAAAAGAAATGAATTATCAAGTGATAACCAAGTAATTTGACTGTTTAATTATCTGCTTGAAAATGTTGAATGTTATGTTTGGTTGAATCTTTGAAACATACTCTTATATAAGAGTTTCAACTATTCATTACTCCCTGGTATTCCATAAACATCTAACTATAACAAAAAGAAATGTCAATAATCTTCTTAAAACTCTATCATAACACTCTTCACACTAAACACTAAACACTTTCCTTTATTTAAATCATTAACTTTATTAAGCATCATATGATTATGATTGCGATTTTACTTTGATCATGTGATGAAAAACAACCAAATTCTTTTTTTACATTATTTATCAATGATTTACTACGAATACAAACAAAACAAAAAAGGTATTTCTGTCAATTTCTCTTAATGTATCCCTCTATTTATTGATTTCAATATTGATTAAATAACATTGATTGATATAAACAGAAATGACAGAAAATGCTTAATCAACATTAAAATAATACACAATTAGAGAAAAGGAAAAAAAAACAATCTAGTTGCTATGCATGAAACGACATATTTTTTTTCGGAACAAAAAGAAAAAAATAATTTCTTTGAAATCTTTTTTTTCTATTCTTCTCTATATTGTGTATAGAAATGAAAATGTCATTGATTGTATGTGACATTTTGTGTATAATCATTGTGCTTATATATGTGAAGGGAGGATGAAATGTTTTTTTTCTTTTTGGAAATACGATTACTACTGCGACTACTAGAAGTACTATTACTACTAAAAATACAATTAGTTGATGTTATTACTTATATAGCTACTATTATTACTAATACTACTACGAATACTATCAGCATGACTTCTATACATTTATTTATTTAAACACATATTTTGGTACATTTGAATTTTAGAAGAAATTTACCTCTCCTACATTTACCGGGTATCTTTGAAAATGGAGAGAGTCGATTGTATCTTCCGTATTGTTCTCGTATAGTTATGTATTTATATCCCACCCCTGTCAGTAAGTACTTGCTTACTGACTACACACGATTGGGAGAATGTTGTTTACTGAAAGTGAACGTCTAGCATTTAGGATGACGTTGGTGGACAATAAGGGTTCACGTAGTGAAGTTGAAACAACTTGATTGCTAAACAACAGTGTAGGTGCATTCGTTTTAGGATCCTCAGAGAGTGAATGACATTTTGAAACTGATGTGGTCACAGTCCAAATAATTTTCTGACGCTGCCACCTCTCTCACTGCATTCAGTATTTCCCCACTAAGCCACACTAAGCACAATTAAATTATCAAACTATCCTGAAATTACAAATTCCGACATAATATATCTATTTAGGTTGAACTGGATACTCGGAATAATACCGAAAAGCATAATTGAATTAAATAGGATACAAGATATGGTAATAGATGTAATTACATTTGATGTGTGTTTACGTGTTACAAAAATATACAGCAGACGTGTGGTGTTATCAATCTATAAATCGATCAACAGATGCCATTTACCTCTCTTAGAGCATAGTCTGCTGACCTAACATTTCTCAACCAACTCTGTTCTGAACTTTCCTTCCCGGTTATTCCCATGTTCTATTCATTCTTTTCATATCTAACCTCCAATTCCAGGCTTAATATGTTCTTTGATTTGTTTTCTATTTCCTCTAACTTTCAAGATTCAAATTAGTGCTTATCTTGTGAAGTATTTTGATGATTTCAGCTGTGTATGTCATATCCACCTCCAGTGTCTTTTCTTAATTTCTTCTTCATCTGGTTATTTGTTTGTTCTGTGCCATAGCATGTTGTTGTAGAAGGTACCCAGTCAACACAGTCGGAAGTATCTTGCGTAAAAAGTGCTCATAAGTACCTATATCTTTTGAATGATGCTTTTAGTAGTTTCCCAATACAAGTGAACTGTCTAAACATTTGTATTGAAAATTCTGACTTTGATGTTAGCTTGCGGTTGCATTACATTTTTCGGAATGATGACAATAGCTTCACAATTAAATCACCCATCTCGAGGATAATGTCTACGTGTGTTCCAATTTCCATGCAATCAAAGTTTTTACTTTTGTTCTGTGCATTCTATTTATTAAAAATCAATAAGATAATTTTGATTTTAATTTAGAAGTTTTTGCGGAGATCAGTTTAATTTGTAATTTGGCAAGGTTTAACGGTTTTAATTAAAAAGGTGATCATCAATACTACTGATAAATAATTGAATATGAAAATGTCAGCCGCCTTGAAATGAAATGAGATATCTTGTCAACCTATTTTTGAGGCTTCTAATAGTTTCGATCCAACTTAAATAAAATAATATGTTGGACTGTAGTGGATGTGTAGAAAATAAGTATTCGGTTTAGTTGTTTGTATTCGTTATAGATTGATGTCTGCTAGGTAACGCTGATAACCAGGGAGTACTGGACATTTATTACGTCCTAATATGGGACACCTCAGCACTCTGCACCCTCTACTCAACCAGGAACTTGATCCCACGGTTTTCTGGGAGTCAGACAGTTATCATCAATAAAAATAGATGAATATCGCGATATGTAACAAATTGATAGAAGTAAGAATTCTATAAATAGACTTCAGTTTAGTGTGACTCATTGTTATGTTTGCCGAGTGAGAAATGAAGGTCTTGGGTTCGATCTTATAGCAGAATTAAGTTTGTACTCTACTGAGGAGTCCCATACAAGGTCGAATCAACTGTCGAATGCAGCTTGGTTTTCAGTGGTAACCAACTAATATCAATCTATGATGAAGATAAGCAACTGAAAATAATCTATGCTTCATTTTATAAAACTAACAACATTGTTCAGTGTATAAACAATAACATACATGTGAAAATAGGTTTCAGGTCACGTTGAATATTGAATACATGAAGGAGACGAACAACAACAATAAATGATAAAACAACACTAACAATAGTGATTAACCAGTGATGTATCTATATGACTCATTGTAAATAATAAAACAAACAACTAAACTATGAAATGATTCATTTTCAGTTATTTATATTCATAATGTTTATTTCTAATGATTCTTTCAACAATAAACAAGTTAAGAAAAGAAATATGTTAATGTAAACCGTATTAGAGCAAAACAATAATAATACAACAGTGTAGGTTATTTGACTGTTTACTTTTTCTCAATGGAAACAAAATGCTTATAATGCAAAAAACATTCAATTCGGAAAATGATCGACATAAAGTTCAAGTACAATATGAAAGTGTAATGCTAAAGAATCCCATACTAAGACGAAACAGTTGTCTAGTACTGTCGAGTTTCCAGTGGTATCCTGCAACATTAGTCTGTGACAGGTCCAATCAACTAAAAACTTAGTACCAATCTCTACAAGCCATTTCAATTCATCTATACAAATCAGCTAATTAGTGACTAACATCAGGATGTCCCGAATGTTCTAATGGGGAATCATGAGTGGTGAGTTCTAGACTTGTCGGGAGTGAGACAGTTACCACACATGACAATGGGCTATCATCGTGTTATATAACAAGTTGATGGAATTTCGATATCTACCGTCGGATATTAACCGAGTGCTGCAGTGTTAGGGGTTCGTCAACCGAAATCCCTCAGCGGAAATAACTGTTCAGTGCTCCCTGGTTTTTAGTGGTACTTTGCTAACATCAGTCTGTAACAAATTCAATTAAATACTTCTTTCAGTTAGTTAGGTAATCACTTAAAATAAGAAACCGATGGATAGTTGTTTTATTTGTGTATAGGATTTAGCAGTCTCTGTGTGTATCCAAGATTCTTTGACTTTTAAACTTTTGAATGAGTCCTTAATCCTTTCAATTTCAATTCAATGAGTTAATCCATAATGATTTACATATCTGACTTCAGTTGATTTGCGATATTTTGAGAGATCTCAACTAATTTTATTGATAAGTAACTTCACCATATTCCTATGTGCTTGAATTATATTGGTCGTGTCTTCTTGTTAAAACTATGAAATTATTTTCTGAAGTCCGCTAAGTGTCATATTCTTGAGTCCGATCACTGGAAGAAATATGAATGGTTCATAATTTTTAGGTTCACACAAAATATTGAGTCTTGATCACGATTTAGTAGTCAGTAGTTTACATAGACAGAGTAAACGGAGTCTGTAAGACTGTATCTGATATCACCCAAATACAAATATTAATGTATTATCACTAGTTTGAACTAACAACCAACTGGTAACTAACATAGTGTTGAGATTCTGAATGCTAACATAAACTATATATTTTACGTCTTTACTTTCATTGTAAATATATGAATATATATATATGTTGCATAACAACAATTCATGTCTCTGTAGTGTTTATTAGGCTAAAATTTCACAACGTAACATTATGCTCAACACTATCAATGTTTACTAAATATGCTGTATCCACTATTTTAGATGGCTTTTCTCTTCATTTTGTGCCTTGGTTCTGCATCTTATAATGTAATTTTCATTCAATATTTCATTTCACTCTAATAATCACACAAGTGAAGCTACAACAAAGTTACAAAGTTATTTGTGGATGAAGTAGGAATTCTGAATAGTGATTATGGAATCCCTATTCGTTTACAGGGTATGATTAGATCGTCACATTAGAACCGTCAAATTAGTCTATATGGTTGCTTATAAAATTATTTTGATCTGAATTTTTCGTTGACATGATTGTTGATAGTGTGAAACCGTATTTATGTACAACGATAACAGCAAGGTTCTTGCTAGCTACTTCTTACCATCCAATCTCGATAATACTGTGCAAGCGACTGCAAGTCACAACGACTAATGAGAGCATTTCAACTTGACCAGTCGAAGTAGGTTAATACAAAGCGTAAACATTTGCCACTAACCTAGATTTCAATATGCAGGTCCTACAGGAGGTTAGGCATGGCTAGAATAACTCAGCGGTTACGTCTTACACTGTCATATCTAGTACTTTTGGGATTTGTACAAATAGAAGAGAAATATTTTTATTACATAAGCTATCTGAAGAAATTCCTAAATGGGATTACTGGATCTATACTTACTAGATAGATCTTATTCTAATGTAGGAACAACAGCTCAGCAACAATAAATTCAGACTTAAGTAAGAGACATGACATAAATTCTATACCAGCAGCTTTTTAACCAGAGAAAGATGGAAGAATTTATGAATTAGCTTGTCGCAATAATTAAGCTGATACAAACATATTTTATTTATGAAATGGTAATATATCGAAAATCATTAACAACTGAATTTAAGAGTCACATGATCATATCAATTGATTTAGACACATATTGCCGGGCTAAAACGAATTTGAATCTTACAGGAAGTGTTAATTCACTTAAGGCTGAGTGTGACTGTCGGGCGTCAAATAGAACAAAACATAACTCAGTGTCTCATACCAACACCGCCCTCATCTCGCAACCTAATACTGTAACTTAGAAAATATTTATGAAAACTTCTTATCGGTAGCAGAAGTAAGATGGACTATTTATAATTGATACACGAGTGTGAAAAAGTATCAGTTGTACTGATGATGAAATTCAAATAGATCGTTGTCTTCGACTGTAAGACACAAGGAACTTTCATATGAGTTTATATAATAGTAAATTATTTTAAATAGATGAATTACTGTTGCATCTACAGTCTAAAAGCGTAAAATAGACCATAATATTCAAGATAAAACAAAGTAACACTCTCAAAGAGTAGTTAAAAGTCTGTTTGTTAGAAACACTGATGATTCAATGAAAGTTAATCTGAAGTTGTATAGATCCACTTTAACTTAACTTAAGTGGTTTGTGGAGATTCGCATTAAGTTTATTTGACTGAATTCGCCACAGATTTATGTTAGTAGGGTACCATTTAAAACATAGGAGCATTGAACAGATATTTATCTCAACATGTGACCTCTTAACAGTATGCACCACACATTACATTCCAGTGGCTTAAGGTTGTCGAACACTTAACACTACACCACTCAGCCGACATTAAAAAGTAGAATTTCTACTTCTATCAGTTTGTAATATATGGCTCTACGATCATCCATTTTCATGGGTAATAAGTGTTTCACTCTCGATAAGTTTGAACTTCATTAGCAAAGACTTCTCACTAGAGCTTCAGGAATATCCTGAAATCAGTCACTAGTTA
The DNA here is from genome assembly GCA_025215515.1 of Schistosoma japonicum. NCBI lineage: Eukaryota > Metazoa > Platyhelminthes > Trematoda > Strigeidida > Schistosomatidae > Schistosoma > Schistosoma japonicum. Next base: position 41,746,483 of record CM046063.1, on the reverse strand, counting down.
GCTGATTATTGTAAGTAAATTGAAGTGGTTTGTGGAATTTGGAATTAAGTGAATTTTTGATTGAATTCTTAATAGACTGGTGCTGACAGGAGCAGAATCTAGGGTACACTTTGCTGAAGAATCGCACCGTTGGACGAAACCATTGTTGAGTGCCTCTTCGTTTCCAGTAGTTCCCAACTAACACCAGTCTTTAAAATATTTGATCGACCTAAAATTATGTTTGTCTAGCCCTGCTGAGAGAATCATCTGAATGCATCGTGTCCAACGTTATTGAATGGTAACAATCGGAGACTGTGAAACTGTGTAACATGAAATCAAGTTTAAAAGAAGGCAGCAATTCCTCCCAAAATATCTGGCATGGGTTGCTGAGAAACATCAAATACTAGGAAGTCTTAGTCAGGTAGGGTTTTCTGTCAGTTAACTCAAACCAACCTGACTTCAATACTAAGTCAAACAATAAATTTGCGAAATCTAGAGTGTTCATTGCTGAGGAGACCCTCACCTGGAACGAACGGGATGTCAAGTGCTCCCTGGTCTTCACTAGTACCCTATCAAAATCCAAGTTAGCTGGGAACAGCGCAAACATTTGCATCATACATTTATTTACAATCTTAACTCTAGTGAGAATTCGTGGACTAGTGGAGTTCAAACTTGTCTGGAGTGAGACAGTTATCACCAATGACAATGGATGAGTGTCGCGCCATATATATATCACAAATTAATGGAAGTGGGAATTCTACGACTTGGATGCCGACCAATTGGTGCAAAGAGCTAGGCATTCGCCATCAACCTGAACCCCCTAGTGTGGAATTCGGGGTTCAAACTGCTGAGGAGTTCCGCACTAGAACGTAACAGCTGTCCAGTACTCCCTGGTTTTCAATGGTATCTTGATAACATCAATCTGTGACATATTCAATCAACTAAATTGCCAATATTCACAAAAAATAAACATTTCAGTGCAATTGTAACTCCAATTAACCGCTGAATAGTAATATTCATTATGACTAACAAAGAAAAAGATTACTGTTGTATCCATGTTTAAGATAATGGATAGCATTATTTTTCTTCCAAAATTTTAAAGGGTTATACTCCTATAGCTAAACCGATTGGTAGAATTAAATCATCACAAGTAACGACTAGATAAACATAACACTGAACACACTTTAGGTATCTTATAGTGTAAATATCTCAGTCGTATAAGTCTTTATCTAAGTAGCTAGGTTGGAATATTTTATACTGTGGGTTCGAATCTCACACGTAATATCACTTCTTTTAAGATTGCTAATCAGGATTGCATGCTAGGCTTAATAATATTGCTACTCACCAACTGAAACCAAATAGAGAAATTTATAGTCTGTTATTCAAACTAGACGATTGAAAATCATGAACTTCATCTATTTAATCTCTATTTCCTGTACTTCGATTGAAATGATTGTTTTCTGTTTTAAAAATTTCTTACGCCCCCTACTCCCACCCTGCCCACCTTTTTACTGCACATAATGTTGCAAATGGTTACCAAATTCTGAATTCTTATAACATGGGTTGGCAACCTTTACATTATGATGAAACACAATGATCCTTTTTTTCATTCCTAATGTGTGTGTGTATTAGTTCAGTTACGTCATACATTATATTGTAATTACTAACATGATAAGAAGTAAAAAAAATTAGACTACCTATCCCCTCCTGGGGAGGAGGTTTCACTATCTTTTTCGTCATATATTAATACAGGATTGAGAAAAAAAAACGTAATTCGTAACAGAAAAAGTTACGTCATACATTTGTACGTCAGTTAGATGATTGACTGGTCTCTCATCAACTGATTATTAGTTTTAATTAAACATAAAAGAAAGTATGTTCTAATAGGAAATTATTATTACTAACAGTTTTTATAATAGTTCCTATAGTTTAGTAAATTAACTAATCATAAACAAAACGAAATGTCAATTGATCTGGAGGGGGTTCTAACCTAACTAATGAAAAATGTGCATATTGTAAAGTTGCGAAGTTTTAGTGTTATATTTACTGAAAATTGTAATATAATATCCAGTGTGTAGTGGGAATTTTTAACTTAGACTGAAATTAGAAATATCATCCATTGGATTCCTATTCCGATTTATGCACTTATGGAGAATCTTGAAGGTTTTGGTCATGATATTCGATAAAAGTGAACAAGTATTACTAGAATGAATCAGTCGTCAAGTGCTATCTGGTTTATACTGGTTATCTACTTGATATTAATTCATGATCTTAAGTCCTTGTCAATAACATGATATAAACAATAGCTGTACACGTAAATAAATTAGTGCTCTTTTACGACTATGTTCTTAAACTGCATGTTGTTATAAAGGACAAAAGCGAACCAGTTAAAATAAAGATAACTATTGTTAGGACGGTTCATTTAAGGTGGTTTCTGTGTAGCCTAATATTTAGTTTATTGTTTGTATTTGTTACAGATCGATTTTAGTTGAGTACCATTGATTACCAAACTTGTCGGGAGTGAGACAGTTATCAATAATGACAATGGGTGATCATTGTTCTATGTAACACGTCCATGGAAGGGAAAATTCTACCAATAAACCCCAGTCCAATAGTGCTTACTGTTAAGTGTTCTTTGTAAGATCTGAAGATCTTGGAGTATATTCTGTGACAGAATCGAGGGCGAACACTGCTGAGGAGTCTCATACTAGGTCAGAACAGCTGTTCAACGCTCCCTAGTTTTCACTGGCACCTCACTGAGGGCAGTCAACGACGAATATAAACAACATACTATGGGCACATATTAGTGTGCCAAAGCACGTGTTTCTAATGCGCAGATAATTTAAAATACTATGAGGAGTTTTTTTGCATATCACAGAGTAAATGTATCATGTTTAACCTATCAAATCACTAAATGCTATTATGGAACCTTTGTATAATTCATGAATCACCTTAAGATTTCATTTTGATTTGCCTCTTTCTCACAAAGAAATCATTTTATTTGTGCTTCACTCAGTAACAGGTTAGCCAACAAAATAGAAATTCTATAGCAGATAATGGTTTCTATGCATGAATTCTTCCATATTGTTATCGCATAACACTATATCCTTAACCAGGAACATTAAGAGTTTAGATACACTTTCCTGACGAGTGCCGTTTATGACAAAACCTGAATCAGGTTAGCGTCTTTTACCAACTACCTTCAACCACGTTAAGTTAACTAAATTCATGCTTCATCAAGTCACCTAAAACAGTTTGTATTTCGAAACGTAATCGATCAAATGAAGGTAACACTATAAATGATATTCACTGGCAAACCATCATAAGCAATGGCTCCTTTTAAAACTGTTTATCGTTCCTCTCAAGAAATAAGTCAACCATCTTACTCTGATATCAATAGAAATTATCGTATTCATTTAATATACACGAACATTATATGTTTAAGTCATATGAACTAGTAGGATAATAATTTTAGGGAAAAAAAGTCAGCTGATTTCATCAATTACTTATTGATTTAAAGAATAAATTTTAAAATGTCTTGTAAAGAGGTTTTTTTTCAAAGTAATTTCTATTGCCTAGGTCACGTGTTACAATCTATGCCAACAAATCCTTTGGATAAACATACCAACGAAAATTCAATCATTATAGGTCTTTAATAGATATAGGATATTGTAAAGATCTCTGAACTACTTCTTTTTGTGGTTTTACATTACCAAGTGATTTCATTTACAAAATCGCAGCTGTAGGCTACTAGTATACTTTAGTGTTCAATTTATTCACAATCTGAATTATTGTTGAACTTTCTTTTGCTTAATAAAGTTAGAGCAAGTGGAAATAATCGAATATAGTTTATATTGACAGTAAGAAAGTTGTTATATTTATTTCACTATACAGTACCATAGGACAGTAATTTTTTCAAAATTTGGGTTGGGAGTTATGGAGCTAATTAACTGTCAATCCTGATATTCACGAATTGATCTGAAATCAGATAATCATTAATCACCTGGAAGCACTGGACAGCTGTTTAGTCCTTAGTATGTGACTCTTTAATTCGAATGTGATTGAGAGGGAGTAGGGTTTCTAAATGAAGTCACTCTGATCACAACTATAATCTTATCTAACATTAGTATTTGAATCTGGTGGGAAATTTAGCAATCTTTACCTTGATTATTATCAACTTACTAGTACAAGTTAGTTCTAAATATAGGTATTTTTGAATTAGGAAAGTTGTTATAATACTACTAATTGAAAAAAACTTGGCTTCCCCAATTAATCACTGAATCATTTGTAGCATACTTTATTTTGAAAACTAATGTATAAGATATTGGGTAGTTAGTTGTGATTGATGAATCAATCAGATACACTTCTATTGAAAAGTTACAAGTTATCCTATGACTAGTAGGACAGTCATATTACGTTGAAATGAAGACTAAAATTAAATCTCTATTCAGTTACCTGAAAATGGTTTGAATGTTTTAAGTTGGATAATTGGTGTAACTGTGAATGTTAATTATCACAGAAAGGTTACTACAATAAGTTGCTATGTTTTTCCATTTCCCATTAATTTCGTTGGCTGCCTAGATAAAGTCATTCTAGGATTTGAAATCTCCTATTCACAAATGGCATTTATAGAGAAAATCTTATTTTAATTTTTGACTGTCCAGCTTTGTACACCTATGATCTGACAGTCAATTGAGTTGCAAACTTTTATGTAATAAGATAAGTTTTTGTGTTAGTCTAAAGATTAACATTTATACAATCCCAGATAAACTTTTACGTTATATTACATGATACTTTATATGGTCACTTCGTGCGTCCAAGCTTTTCTACTTATCGACATGGAACCAATCCCAACAATCTCCATGGTAAATAATATCTATGCTGAAAACATATCAAATAAATCAATTAAGATAAGCTTTGATGTTAAACTTGTTACAACATAGGTTCAATTTCAACTTCAAGCAGGAGTTCATAGGATGAAGATACTCATAGTACTCTTTTATAGTTATATCTAACTTCCGTTATTAAGACGAAAACAAATAAATGCTATACTACTATATAACTTATGGTTTGAGACAAAATGTTTAATCTAAATTACACTCTGAAATTCATCAGGCATTCATCATATGAATGAAAAACTAGCAAAAATTGTTGGGTATGAAACGTTTATTGAACTACTGGAAGCACTGTAGATAATCTAAACCCAAAGTTCCCATACAAACCTAAATTATTTGTATTTGATGAAGCGATTGTAAATGATTGAATTCTTCACAGATTGATGTTAGTAGAGTTAAAAATTAAGGAGTACTGGATAGTATGGATTCCAAGTGGCGCGGTTCGGTAACTTGAAGCCTTTGGGACGAAATCTAAAGTGTGTTATGCTGAGAAGTCCTATATTTGGACGAAACGTCTGTCCAGTGCCCACTGGTTTTCAGTTTTACCCTACCAATATTAAGTATGTAATGAACTCAATCAACCGAACTTAATGCCAATCTTCACAAGCCATCTCAATTTAAATGAAGTAATTATGGATTACCATTTCAGAAATGACTATTTCAATCTACTAATTATATACCATATAACTTTTTCGATTCTTATTTAATTAATGAAATTGAAATACTTGAAAAGACAATTAAAATTCTGAGCCACTAATCAACAATTAATAATACCCATTCGATATCACGAATTAGTCTGACTTAGACAACCAGCAAGCACTGAATAGCTGTTTCGTCCGAGTATGTAACACACACATCCACACACACGCACATACACAATCCCATCAAGGGTCGAACCAAACACCCACTGGTTATTCGTCAAAACTCTCCACCATTAGATCATTGAGTCGGCAACCAACGACCATTTCGTGACACGTTTACGCGACCATCATCCATTACTATCAGTTAGTAACAGTCACGCGCGACACGGTTGAACTCCATCTGGTCACATGTTCTCACTAGAACTTCCAGGATTAACCTCTTGAAGTTAGTTGTTAGTGAGTTGATATTGATTGTAATTAGGTGTTGTAGAGATTGTTGAATGTCAATGTGATATCACGAATTTGTCTGAATTGTGACGATCGTGTTGTCCATTGTTTTCTGATGATGAATGCTTGTCTAATTCAGACCAATTCGTGATATCAAATTGGTATTTAGCAATCTCCACAACACTTAGTTACAATTAACACCTTTTTCACAATCTATCAACAACAGATAATGAAGACTTTTTTAAATGACCCATTAAATATACTGCATTAAGGCACTTTATTTTTTTTAGTACAAAACTCAAAAATCACCTGATCTTATTAGTGAAAAGTGTTTCATTTATTTGAGAAAGTATTAATTTTGATGCAATGTTATTGTCATTTGTTTTTTTTTCATAATTTCGTTGTGTTCAATTAACTTCATGTGATATTCAATATAATTGACAGTCAGAATGATCCAAAATACAACCCTTGAAATTTATTGATTTTATAATGAATAAGATATTCGAAGGAAATAGTGCATACTACAACTATTCCCTACGGAATTGACATGTATTAAACTCAGACCAATGAGAATAACAGTTGACAAATTACTAATAAGACCATTTCAGACTTAATACAGTGGCCGAAACAGTAAGACTGAATGCTCACTACTCTTCAGTCTGTCCTGATCCTTATAGTCCCACGCTGAATAGAAGAACACAACACAGCTGAGTCAATAGCCGGAGTCAATTTATTTTCGACGCATCTACTTACAAACATCCAAAGCCTGACAAAACAACTGATTAAAATTAACACAAAAGATATGGAACTAGGAAACAGGAACACAGTTAATTAGTTGTAGTCCATGAATCAAAAATGATATGGCAACAGTCAGTATGGCAAACGGAAGGTTAAGGTGATTGGGACAGAGCATTAATAAAAATAGCATGCTCAATTAACGTGCACCGAAGATATATGAAACAGTCTTTTGTGACTCTGAAAAGTCCCATGGAATTGATCAATTAATGCTAGCAGATAGAACTGTCAATAAAGCTGAGAAACGTAGTAAAATATGTGTCAGTCAATAAGTGTCATCATGAAATTTCGTTAAGGATCTTAGAACTATCTCTTGTTTATCTTTTTCTAAAATGACAGGTCAAGTACAAAGATCATAATTAATAATATCACCATTTTCTAGATTAATCTAAAATCCCATTATTTACCTCAAATTGTCGTGATAAGTTTTCTTTGTAGTCCTGATCGAATTAAGTAAACTGGAGATCATAACCAATAAATAGTATCATTCCCTCACGAGTAAAACGAAGCCTAGATCCAGTGTTTCCTGATAAATACCCCCACCATCTCCCACCAAACTACTTTCAATTATCAATTGTAAACCGAAAGTTGCTCTTTGTTTTCTGCACACGAAGTTAAAATGGAGGTAGGTTTTCTTTCAAAATTACTGTCTTTAACCATGGAAACTATATAAGTCTTCTGGGCTGTCGATGTCTTCAATGTACCGGATTCATCAAAGTGGCGTTAAACAAGCTAATGAGTTTTATGTGGAATACTTTGTAATGCATAGAAAATTTGAAGTACCAAGTATGAAACGAAGTGTGATACATATATATATATATATATATATATATATATATATATATATATGCCTGTTCATGTAGTAAACTTTATTTTAGACTGTATCACATTAAATTACATTTAAAAAACAAATTCAACCTGCTTTTTATTATTCTTATCTTGATTAGTATAGTTGCCATTCCATAATCTTTTTATACATTTTTTCCGATTATGATTATTTGTGTACTCATTTTTACTGTTATTATTGACGTAAAAATGGCTCTAATTGGTTTGACATTTTACATATTTGCATACATATATTAATATTGATTGTATTCTTAGCAGATTTATTTTTGTTTCGTACTATTGTAAACTAAGGAGGAACTGTGTTATCATAGTATGAAATTTATCAGTGACAGTTTCCACATACAGTTTCTTCATGGATGGAATCCAGCTCCTGATGCAAACGCCTATTCATCTTAAATTGAAAGTAGTCTGGTTAATATCAATGAATAGCGGACCATTCGCACTGATAGGTAAGTGTCTGTCATGGAACTTGAAGTGTTTAGATTAAATTTTCGGAGAGGTTATGGATGCACACCATCTCTGAAAAGTCACAGACTAGGACTAAATAACTGTCTAGTACTTTCTGATTTTCATTAATACCCAACCACAATCAAATTACGACGAATGTTAACATCAAACCAAAGTCTAATCATCATCTTAATGGAAACACAATTATTCGACTACTTGTGTTGTTTGATGAAATGTGATGATATCATTTCTTACAACGTATCACTTAATTATCTTTAATCTCCTGGACATATTTTGTAATGATTAATCAGGGCTTCATTAATACTTGATATATATATATTCTAGTGTCACATGTTCACGTTGAAACTATTTCTTTACTATTGTTTGTTTATTTTTGTTTCATTTTATGTTTACTTATCTAGGAGACTTTATTTTTACGAATAATATAGATAATTAGTATCTTTATAATTATCAGTAATATTATTGTTATTATTATTATTTCAACTATAACAAATTCTATTGTTTTACTGAAGTGAATAGATAAATCGAACCATGTGCGAACGCACTAAAATGTATATATTTCTATATTATATTACCTCTTAACACTTGACGCACCAATCAGATAAACTTATATATGAAAAAAACAATCACATGAAGATACATGTAGGCATTTATCTATCTTTTAGAATAATAGAATAACAAATTATCCACTTAGCTGATAAGTAGTATATACACATAAATGTCCTGAAAATGATTAAAGTCTTCTAGCTAGGCTCTAGTATTAGAGAAAAAAGAAATAGGCATTAAAAAAAATAATCATAGATAAACAAGAACAATACAATTAGCTGATAAGGATATGAAAAAGTGTAATATACCTATACTATCTTACAGAAATAAGTAAATATTACGTATAAGTTATACTTAAGCAATTTTTATCCATCCATCCATATTATTCAGTCACTTTTGTATGATGTAGAACCTTGCAGATATCATCATCAGTTAAGTTTTCACATTTCATTAGTACAGTAAGATGAACAGTATATCAGTAGAAGAAGTAGTTACTTTAATGGCAGTAAGATAAAGTGTAAACATACACTTGGTCATGACATAGGAAGTAAGAATTGATAAGTGTTAAGAAAAAAGTATGGAATAACTCACAATTCGAGGGAAGATAAAACATTAATTCATTTGTGGCAGTACGACAGATTCGCAGCCAAATTACTTATAGTCTCTAACTTTTAGTTATGATAATCTGGAAAACGCCAACCAATTCATCTGTATTTACTAACATAGCTCAGACCACCAGTAATTAACTTAATAAACTGATGCCCTATTTTCCTTCCTTACATCCCACTTTATTGTCGATCAGTATTGGGTTTCGAGGTATTCTGTAGTTGGACATATGTAACACGCCTTAACCACCCCAGTAAATGATGATTCACAACCGCATCAACTGATTTACCATTTTTCCCTAAAACCCTGTGTCTAACGTCATTATTACTCACTTGATGGTCTTAACATCCATGTGTATCAATAAGTGTCTACATAGTATATATCTGGCTTTAGATAGTTTAACGAATCGTCCATCTATCTGTCTTCTTAAATAACTAACTGAATTTCAGTGCGCACTGACAACGAATAGATATAATTTTCAAAATGAGAATCCGTTAAACAACTGTTTAATCTTTTCTTAAATAGTGATTGTGTCGAGCAGTGAAATTCAGGACTAACGTTTTCTTATGCAAGTGGATGACTGTATCTACACAATATCATAGTTGATAACACGTTGACATTTGAAGTTAGTTAATCTAGGTTCATGTCCAACATTAGCATGTAACAGGTTCTTCTAACTAACCGATCATAAACAGAAAAAAAACATGCACTTTGGGTTCTATTGTTGGTGACTTGTAACAATGTTATGTCTAGACAATTCACTCAGAATCTACATAAACTAACATAGTTTGATAACTTGATGTACTGGATATAAACAACAGGAATATTAGTTACTGAAAAAATATTCACGTACATTGAAATAGTGATGTTTGCACTTATAAGATGGGAGTTATAAATCCTGTTAAATATGTATCCAACTGAGTACTTTAATGAATAGTTTGTGTAAATTCTTAGTAAATAGGACTTTCTAACCATAATGACAATTTAAGTTTGCTTCTAAAATGAATGTAAACATAATTTGAAAAGTATTTGTATCTCCCCGTTTATTTGCTGTAAACTGAATTTGATCAATCCCTGTTACTACGTGTGTATCCTGAGTCGATTGTTTTTTAATAGTGATAGTTTATAAGCACGAATTAAATTGGATTGGGGCTGGCTAGTGTAATTTAAGAGGTTGATTTCATCCTACTTGGGATTAGTCAACTGGATGTACTTACATAATGGTGTTGATGTTCACACCAGCACATGAACTCCATTAGTTTCGTATCAAACACCAATGTATCCATCACTAGTTTACTGAGTTCAGACAACAAACTTAGTTTAAGTGCCAATGTAGGATGCAAGTTCATTCTGCTGACGAGTCCCAAGTTGGACGAAATACTCGTCCTGTATTCCACTTATCAGTCACAACTTAACTTAATTTTAAATACAAATGTGAACTAAGAATCCTGATCTCCAGTGTTTGTATTGGGCTACTGACTTATATTAGTAACTTTTATTTTCTCCTTAAAGTTTCAAACAAAATGAGGTTAGTTATAGCATATATTACCTGCATTAAGCATACACTAAACCATTATACTGAATTCGTTTTTCCTTCGAAACAATAGTAAAAGTCGAATCACATCTTGAAAGATTATTGATTATCCCTAAAATGTAGTTAATATGATCATTGTTTAGTTTTTTTAATTCCTCGAATTCTACCAATGAAGATGCAACAATATGACTGTTAATCAAAGTAACTCACCATCCTGTGATTAGGAGACTTGATACGTTTCCAAATATCTCCATGAAAATAGTTTCAGACTGTGAAATCAGGCGACACGAAGCGCAAGCACACTAGGAAGCATTTATTTCTTAGAGAATATAGATGTGCCTATTAGTACAAAATGTAGAATGAAGATGAATCCCTGTTGACTTAAATACAACCAACCCAATCTTATATTATAAATGTAGGTCTTTTTATGATCTTTCATCTTCAGTGGTTAGAACTAGAGAACATTTAATAATAATAGTCTGTAAAAATCAAGCTTATCCATATCAAGCTATTCCAAGTCAGGTATGCAAAGCATCTTATGAAGTACTAAGCGCTCGAACAACCAAACCATCAAGTCAACAGTTCTGTTAGATCAACCATGTCTCGACTCGAGTGTGTATCGTTAAGACGTTACATTTGAAGACGATATGTCTTGTCACTATATCAGTGACAATAATAGTTTTACGAGTTATTTGTAATTCTTCAAAAAACTTCTGAAGAATGCTTTCTTAAATCAACATTCTTTAGAAAATTTTTAAGTATTCTAGGAAAAAACGGATCGATGGATTACATATTGTAACCATCTTAATCAGCCAATAAATGAATTCGTTAAGAAATGTAGCTTGTTTTAAAAACCTACTGAAATATCAGTATTACGCCAAATACTGTAAATGATCTTGTTTTCTGAATAATAAACATATCTTCAAAGTGAGTTATTGGTTTCTCTGATTCATACTTTGATACAATTAAATAATTCATACATTCTTTGTTATTAGGTGTTGTACAGATTATTAATATCACGAAGTGGTCTAAATTAGACAACTATTGACCACAGAAAAGAACTTGGCAGCTGTTTCGTCCTTGTAAGAGGCACTTCAATAGTGTGCATCCTCGACACCGCCATAGAAGACGTGACCAGTGTAATCCAACCATGTCTGGTATGAGGCAGCTATCCATCGGTGACAATCAGTGAGGTTACACAAATGTATCACGGATTGATTGAATTAAAAATATCAGCTGTCTGAAGTTGGTTGAGTTTTATAGTGGCACACCGTTTACCGTGGAGCCAGATGGTAGCAGGCTTGGTCCCTGATGGGGTTGTAAATGCAAACTGCGAAAGAGTTCCATACTAGGAAATCACAGCTGTCCAGTGCTTATTGGTTTTTAATAGTTGTTTAATTCAAAACAATTAATGATACCAAATTACAGCTTCATGTATTCATTCAGGAATACATCCATTCTAAAGATATAAACTTCATATAAATTAACAATCCCTTAATCGGTGAGTAGAATTATTCGACTGTTGCTAAGATATTAACTATATTATGTGATTATTGTGTAAAGATCCCATTTGAAATCAAGAAAATCAATAAATTGTCCATAAAAACCTAATTAATTCTGTTGTATACATTTCAATCACCAGATCAAACACATTCTATACTGTATGTCTGTTGCATTTTATTTGAAATTTAAGTATATAAGATTTCTGAATATGTGGAATTATTATGAACAAAATGTTTCAGAGAGAACAGTAATAAAATTCGTCTTGATGAACAGTCGCTATTAGATTCAGTTAAGGTAAATTCATTTGATATCCCGAATCGGTCTAAATTAGACAATCATTGATCACCAGCAAGCACTGAATAGCTGTTTCGTCCTAGTATGCAACATACACATCCACATACACGCACATACACAATCCCATCAAGGGTCAGAACCAAACACCCACTGGTTATTCGTCGAAACTCTCCACCATTAGATCATTGAGTCGGCAACCAACGACCATTTCGTGACACGTTTACGCGACCTCATCCATTACCATCAGTTAGTATTCGTCTCACACTCGACACGGTTGAACTCCACTGGTCACATGTTCTCACTAGAACTCCAGGATTTACTTCTTGAAGTTAGTTGTTAGTGTGTTGATATTGATTGTAATTGGGTGTTGTAGGAGATTGTTGAATGTCAATGTGATATCAGGAATCGGTCTGAATTGTGACGATCGTGGTGTCCAGTGTTTCCTGATGACCAATTTATAGTATCAAGTCGGCATTCAGTAATCTCCACAACATCCAACTATAAACTAAATTAACTAATCAATTTAATGAAATGTTATGAATATAAATAATCAATATGTATTGATTTTACAAATCAACAAATTAATTAAAGTAAACCAGTAACAAGAAAACATTGAAATATTATGTAGAGTAGAAACGAAACACCTTTTTTCTGTATTTGTTTAAACACGTATTTAATATGTGCCTGATTGAAAAAAATTAGGTTTAACTTTTTGAAAAAGGCACGTAAAATCATTCAATTGGATATTGAGCAAACATGGAAACAAGCGAAAATAGGACACATCTACATTGATTTTGATTTATTAAATAAAATATAGTCTATTTCCTAAACTATCAAAACTTCGAAAATATTGCCTTTTTCTCAATGAACGTAAGCAGTAAGAAGTGAGATTATTATTTTGTGATAAATATTAAGTTTAACCTCTTTTCGTGGTAGAATCGAGTAAGTACATTGTTAAGGAGTCTTGTAATTTGACGAAACTGAAGTCAAGTACTACCTAGTTTTTAATGATACTCTCCAAATATCAATCTGTGGCTAGTAGAAACAAATAAGCATGAATAACTTATTATTTGTTTATCGAAAAAGTTGTTTTCTAAAATCGATTAAAAGCAAGAATCATGAATTAAAATTGAATGGATTTTCAAACTCATTTCATTTTTAGGTATTCAAACAGCTTTAGTGAAGTTAGTATTGAACATAATCGTAATATATAAGTTGGATTTGGACTGGCAAGTAGGATCCAGGACGCGCGTTTCGTTCTATTTGGGACTCGTCGGCTGGATGTACCTGAATCCAGCATCTATGTTCTCAATAGGATTCGAACTCACTAGGTTTTGTGTCAAACGACACCGCGTTCACCACTTGACTAGTGAGTCCAGACAGTCACACCTGTTCAATGGGCGAATCGGTATCCCACTGTGAACATCAACATTGGGATGCATGTATATCCAGCCGACGAATCCCAAATAGGACGAAACACACGTCTTGGATTCCACTTGCCAGTCACAATCCAAATTAAATAATACTTGTGAATAATCGCTATATCGAGGTAACCCGTTCAGGATACCCATATAGCAACAGAGACTGACCAGCTTCAGTCTATAACAAATCAATGGGAATATACAGAATTCATCCTAATAATCGAAATAGTTTAAACAGATAGGAAGGAAATTTTATAAAATGATTGAAAGTTATCAGTACTCATTTCAATCTTTATTAAGTATGATATAGGTCATTATTATTAGAGATTTTTTTAATGGTAACTCAATGAGTGAATTTACACGTATTATTATGTAATTATAAATAGATGTTTGATTCCCAACAAGTGAAGTAATGGCATTACTATCTACTGTGAATGTTCCAAGAGTGGAACAGTTTAACACACCGAATGAAATGCATGAATATATTAATAATTATCACTACAAACACATGTTGTTTACATGTGTATGGATATACGTATGAGCAGCACTTAACCTGTCACATGCGTCTATCTGTCTAAGTTGCAGCAGTAAGTTGCCGAAACAGCTAGATCTACAGCGATAGTCGCTTCACTGATAATAATAATTCTAAAAAAGAGTAGACTTATGAAATATGGTCCAGAAAAGCATGAAATAATTTTCAGCTTACGATTCAAGAGAGGACAAATAATTAATGGGGCTGCGCGATTGTAACCGATTCTTAGTTGTCTCACCCAGGGTCCCTAACGACTACTTACTACATTCAAGAAAACCCCAACCAGGCAGCCAGTATTTATCAACATATCTAAGACCAGCACTTAGTGACTTTATGGGTTGGTGCCTTTTTTTGGTTTGACCGCTTCTACATTTCTTCCATCCTACTCCAATATCAGTTAGCATCGAGCATCAAGATAGACGGTGGTTACTCATAAGCCGTACATGTTTTAACTACCTCAGCCAATGGAGATTAACAACTTTATCAAGTAGTTCATCATCTTTCCCTAATACCCAGCGTCTGTCTTCACTATTACTTAGTGCTCCCAGGAAGCGCGAGTGATATTTCAAAGACAACGACGATCAATCATAAACAACTTACGAATATGATTTATTTTTAATGATCACATTTCACATCCCCAATGTAAGATAGAAAGGATTGCTGTATTATATACTCGTCTTCTCGTCAGGAGACAAATATCACGCTTACACCATGAACGACCTAAGTTATCAAAAGCCAAATGAGACTTATGAATCCATGTCGAGATTTATTTAGACACCAACCCATCAGGGCTGATTACACGTAAAGTAGCCACCTCTCTCTACTATTTTAGTTGTTTCTCAAGAGACTTGTCCATCAGTTTAGTGCGATTCCATCCACTCAGTAGAATAGTGAATACAACATCACAGAATACAGTTCACATCAGAAAGTTTATGTCAAGCTGTTACTTTTGCTATATTTGTATTTGAATTGAGATGGTTTGCGGAAGTTGTTACATTTTGTTGATTTAATTCGTTACAGGTTAATGTTGTCAGGGTACCATTAAAAACAAGTAAGCACTGAACAGCTGCCTTGTCCTACGGCGCATTCACGACCCAGCCAGGGATCGAACCTAAGACCCTCTTGCTCTGTGGTGAATGCTTTATAGCTGATATTTCTAACTTAGTCTCAAGATGATTTCTAGAGTTCTAGTAATTAAATGGGATCAGTGAAACTCAACCATATTAATTATAAGTCAGTTACCCACCGATGATATTGGATGAGGTCACGTAAACGTATCACGAATTGACTGAGTTAGAAATACCAACTATTGGGGGCCGGCTCAGTAGTTTGATTGTAAAGCGTTAGCTGTTGAGCCAGATGTTCCTGGAATGGTATCTTGAGGATATTTTTGAACTGTTTACTAAGTTGGCTGAAAGTATTGAAATAAATTGACTTGCATAGATAAGGTGATATCCTGTCATCTAAGCAGAAATGGATACGGTTAAACAATTGACATATAATTTATCGAAACGTTTGTTTCTAGGATTACTTGACTTTTATATTCCTTTGAGTATGTATCTGAAAATTCTGTAGGACACTGATCTAGATCCAAGCGCTAGAACATTTGATTCGGAAGTTAGGTTGCCAGAATGGTCAAATTTTGGGATCACCTGAAAATTAATTGTTTACAAGCAGCCTACTTAAGATCCTTTGGGAGGAAAAGGTACTTCTATTCTCTTCAAAAATATCTGAAGATATGCACATATTCCTAGGAGTTAGCTGGAAATTTCAAAGAGAAATCTTAAGATATTTAATTTTCATTACTATGATAATTTATGTATAACTCTCTCAAACATGATGGACTCTAGAAAATATCAATCAAGAAAACTATTAAGAGTTGTTCATATGCCTACGAAATAATCGTGTAGAACTGTGAACATTTATGATGGCTTATATTACTAATATTGTAGTGGTTTGAGTTGGATTGTGGCCAGCAAGTGGAATCCAGGACGCCGTTTTGTCCCATTTAAGGTTAGTAAGCTGGATGTACCTGTATCCTAGTATTGATGTTTACACCAGGATTCAAACTCAGATTGTTTCATGCTGGAAAATATAAATACATTCCGATTTTATTGTAGTAGTTTATTCTCATAAAGAGTTTAGCAGAAACTACATTTTACAGATGACCCTGCACTGGTGAAACTCTAATTCACTATGAACCAACCACGATGCATGTAAAGGCAATGAATAATTCATTATAAAAGGCTAAAAATAATTCGAAAGAATCAGATTAATCATTGTATTCATGTATTCTAGATTTCAACTAAAACTATGATCACTTAGCTATCATACGACGTAATATTCACCACGTAGTTAGCTGCACAATAGGAACGTTCATCGATTTTAAGGGTGTACTTATTACTTAGGTTCTAATAAAATATAGGCTACTTGCTGACGCGCTGTGAATTTAGTTTAACTGATATTTGGAACCTGACTGATTCATAAATAACATAATTTTCTCAAGGTTTATATAAATATCTATTATTATCCAATGATAACATCAAATAAGCCTCTATTTAACAACATAATGGTATCTAAACGAAATCTAAGTTGGATGAATATAAACAAAAAGTCAATAATCAAATCTCCACTCGATGATGATAATCATCTAATTAATGAAAGTCTAGTAAAATGTCATGATCAGTGAAGTTCAAACAAATCAATGGCGATAGTTAATTATCTCATAATCTCAAAAATTCACTATAATGTGAATCTTATAGTTGAACGATGAACAACCCAGTTATATTAATAGTTTGAGTTTGGTATAGAAACCTGAAATTCATGGATTCAACCGCTTGACAAGGCGAAAAGATGCATATTGGAATTGGGAAGTTCCATATTAACATGGAACAACTGGTTTTCAATGTTACTCAATCTGTGAAAAATTTAAACCAACCATCACAGGACCATCTCAATTTGTATTCGAACATACATCGAACCTAAGAATACTTTATTCCCAATGTGCAATAAATCTAATGTACGGTCGCAACACTAACGAATATCAAGTAAATGTAGGTGCTTCTTTCACCTATAAACTGTGCATATGTTACGAAGCCTTTATTATGACTCATGTGATAGGTTATTCTCAAGGTTATGAACTTGAACTTTCTGACCAATGGAATGATAATACGGCTGAATGACTCATCATGATTCAAAACTAAATAATTAGTTAGATTGATACATAGTGTTACTGAATTTTATGTAGTAGTTGAAACTGAATAATAAAATTAGACAATTTTACAAGTATAATAATCAATTTTTTACTGTTAGGTTTTGGTAATTGAAACATAGGCAACAAAAACTAATGGAAATCCTTCAAATGACTTTCAAAGTAAAGTGTGGTTACAAATTAAACTGATATATCCTGAACTTGTTGATACCGCTTACAACTTCAATAATCAACTTTCTAGTCAAAAATCAAAAGCAAAAATTCAATATCAACTACTGTTTATCCCAATAAGTGTCAAGTATGTACAGAATAACTCGAGTTAATATAGTTTTCTATGAAATTGAAATCATCATTACAGTTCATCCAATTCTGTAGCATGTGTTTTCAGTTGTAATCCAATCAGAACATTACACTTTCAAATTGTGGAAGATTAGACCTGACAGTGATTAGACAGAATGTCTCCTACTAATTTGGTGCTTCCGAAAGTTTCGTCGAGGTTTCTGATAGCAGTTTCAACATAAACCTTTTGATCAACATATTTCTTATCTATCGAGATTTTTCTGAATATACTATTTATTTTATGTATTTGTAACAAAAATGTAAAGAATTGGAAATTTCAAACACATCAACCCACTTATTAACTTGAAAAGCTCAAAAACAACGACATTTATCAGGTGATCTAAGAGAAGAATAACGTGAATATATCTTGAAGCAAAATTGGTTATATTATCTAAAGCAACATGCCTCCAGAAGTAACCACATATCTATAAAAAATTTTCACACATTTCCATCAGTCGTTAGTACAACTTAACGTGTATTTGCAAAAGTAGTTACAATGGATAAATACGATGAAGAGTTTACCTCAGCTTTCATGGAAATGTTGCAAAAGTCTGCCATCAATAGGATTGAAACTATAAATATGGCTATCTAAAGATGTTTCATTGATTTACGTTACTGAGTTGATATTCGTGAATTCTCAGAATGTTCCATTAATAAATAACCTCCAATCATCAGCATTCTTCTTGTGGTACTGCTAATCAACTCGGTATTCACCACATTGCTCCGGGAATCGGAGTGGGGGGGGTGAAAAGAATAAGCAGCACTTTGAAAGAACTGAAAAGGAAAGACCAGGCAGCGTTGGTTGCAGAATGCCAGTCAGCAGTCAATCCTCTACGTTAAGTAACAAGCATTAATTGACTGATCGCCAATAAACGCTTGTACGTCCAAAAGGAAACAGTCCTCAGAATTCTTTACTTTGATAACTTAATTCTTATTTCATTATATCATTCATTACTAATGGTTTTGTCAAATCTACTACACAGCATCATACTTTTTAATTTATATTTTTAGATAAATAATTAAACTTAATTCACATTATTCTGTTTTCCATTACCTCATTACATAATCACTGAATCTTTCATTACTATTCTCATTGTTGTTTGACTTCGCTTAAATATTTATCACGTTGATGTATTATGAAATTCTTATTGATCTTGTCTCTAGAATGTACGTAAAAGTGACTAACTGTAAAGTATTCTAGATTGTATCCAGCTGATGAAAACCAACGAAATGAAATGAAGATATGTTGTTCTCTGCAACTAGTTATTCATTTCATTTTCAAGTAATAATCTGAATTTATTTTCACTCATCAGATACATATTTCAATAATATATACATTATGTTTAAGGTTGGTCAATTTAGTCTTAGGAAATCATTTGATTCACTATAAAATAATCCGTCTATGTGTGTGGGGGAGATGGAAAGGGTAGGAGAGAGTATTACTGGACTAGTATTATCAAGCTATGATAAACTTCGACGTCTGCTGAAATTTCAGATATCATAGAGAAGTCAAACATTCAAATGATAATTTAAAACAGTACATAGAAATATGAATTGCCAACTATCATTTAAAAGAGAAAAAAAGTAGTTAATATGAGATTGTAAGTCAGATTATGACTTTTATTACCAGTTGGATATCTCACAATAGGAGATATTTTACTCAGCATGATTTAAATGATTTAAACCTACTCATCAGGGAATCTAAGGAATAATTCTAAGAGAATAAGTCTTTGTTGATTTCTTTGAATGTTTATAAATAGAAATGTAATATGACTTATAGGAAATGATTTGATGCAAGCATAGTGATGGGATTGAGATAATAACTAACTGATTATTCATTCATAGAATCGATTCTAGTTGATAGATGGTACTAATAAATGTATTTCACGTAGAGCTGTACTCAAAAGATGGAATGATGTTGAGATTATATGGACTAATCAGAACAGACATCCAAATGATAAGTGGTCATTTTTAATCGTGTGATATAACTACTACCGATTATGTAGCTAATTTTATCATGGTTTCACAACTTTCTACAATCTTGTAGTCATATGTCATCCTGTGAATAACCTCGTTTTCTGAGGATAAATTCCGTTTAATAATTATACGTCTTCATACTTCATCACTAGTTGGCATTAAGTTGAATTGTAATATGGACTGTTGGATTATGCCTCAGAGTTCTACATTTATTTTTGAGTTAACTTTCAGTGACCATTTATCTTCCTCCTCACAAATAATCGTTTCTAGCGAAAGCTATAGGGGTGTATAAATTATTTTAGAAAACCAAAACTAAAATTAGTTTTCTGTATTCGTGATATCACAATCTGTGGAAGACGTTGATATATCGTTAATTATCCTCTAAATCACATTAATTACGTTCAGTATACTAACTTTGTTTCTGATAGTCTGTATCAAGAATCATAGTTTCTTGTAACTTACCTTTACATCATGTTATTATATTCCCTGTATGTTCGCCCTACTGATATGCTTAGCAGTATTGATATAAGCGAATTTTTAAAGGGATATATTTAGCCTATACTCTTAACAATACACAAGTTACCTGATGGTAAAATGTCAATAATAGCTATCTTCAACCCTGGTTGGCTGGTTCCTGCTTAAATTATAGTTCTGACGTCATGTAGCTTGTCGTGATCATAGACAATCATGAATTTGATTCTGGATTACTGCATGACAACCTAATGAGATAATCAAAGCTGATTTTTAGACTACTAGAAAGCAGGTTTCGAAAATGATGTTTTCATTGAGTAAAATAAGAGAAAGTACATTATAATCATGAGCTGTTTTGAAGTTAGGGTTCAAAGAAATGCAGGCATAAGTTAACCAAAACGTAAGCCAAACATAGACTATAACCTTAACCCAAAAAATCTCAATAATGATCCAGGATTATTGCCCAAACCTTAAACCTAACCATAAGCTCTAATCCCAAAGCTTATACAAAAATTGTTGAATTCTAAACATATACTCTAAATAGCATTTTTAATCCTCAACTCCAACTTTATATCTTGTCCCTAAACAATATTCTTAACCCCATCACTGAAAACACATTCTAAAACCTGATTCTTATTTTAAATCCAACCAATATTTTTAACTTAAAGCCATTAACTACTTAGATTTCTTCACCAATAATAGGAAAAAATGGTGACATGAAGAAGACTATATATATATATATATATATATATATATATATATATATATATTATATATATACGTTTAGTAAGATAGATGATAGATCGTCCAACCTAGTTGTACCTGACGGATTTAGGAGGTTAACTCTACAAATGAATAGTAAGAGATAGAATAACCAGTAATTTTATTTACTTAAACTTCGAACTTGTATACAAAATCTTCTACACAAAAATCACAATGATCAAAATCCAATTTGATCAGTGATGGTTAGTTATTTCCTTTGAATCTTATTTACAAACCGATAAAATTAAGGTCTATATTTAGGGATTATTTGCTGTCAATTACATTCGTGGGGAGTATGAATACTGTTAGCGTAAAATTTGAGGTTTTACCAGGCTATTGGATAATTCCCTTGGAACTTAATATTATTCATAATACTTCTTCCTCCCTCCTTTCAGGTTTCGATTATATGCAGAATCTTGAGAGAAGGGGCAGTTACTGTATACTTGATGACACTTATCCAACATTTCGTTTAGTTTGTATAGGAAAGTTTTTATTGAAGAATTATAGACTTAATAAGTGAATTTTGTACCTTCCATTGTCCTAGCTTAGTAATGACAGCCAATATATTCGGTACGAAGCTTGTTTCTGAACTCTATTCTGTTAAATCGGAATTTCTCATTGGGTATTCTGCATCACTGTATGCAAATACTCAGTTAGAAATTAAACCAAAACAGATTTTCCTGATGGTAAATAGTGTTTATTAAATTCCATAGATTTTGTATGAATTGTAGAATTGAAAATAACTAATTTAAACTGTCGAATCCAATATCACCGCAATAATGGAAGACAAGATTATATGAAGTGAATTAATTTAAACAGACATGACTGTGAATGAATAGAAATCTGATGATAACCCTGAATAACTGATGCAATGCCTTAGTGAAGTGATATCAGAAGACAGAAAAACTGGAAGGTAAAATAAGTCGTGTTATTTGGCAGAGTAATGCACTTAT
The DNA here is from genome assembly GCA_025215515.1 of Schistosoma japonicum. Taxonomy (NCBI): domain Eukaryota; kingdom Metazoa; phylum Platyhelminthes; class Trematoda; order Strigeidida; family Schistosomatidae; genus Schistosoma; species Schistosoma japonicum. The sequence continues at coordinate 41,724,263 of CM046063.1, read as the reverse complement.
AGGTGAAGTATTTTACAGAAAAATGGATGATCGAAATCCATTTCAATCATCAATTGATCACTAAATATTGAGCCGAGAAGGTTGATCACGAATCTAATGAGATTAAAACCTTAATTGTAAGGCTTGAATATCTCTAGTCACATTAGAAAGAACCTTGTAAAACATAATTTGTTATTTTCAATCAGTTAATATGAAACAAACTGAGTTGTGTATTGACTGAAAACATATTTAATTCATTAAATAACTAGCATATTGTTTTTTCCATTGACTATACAGCTACTCACTGTTATATATATATATATATATATATATATATATATATATATATATATATATACTAAGTGAGGATTAGTGTCATAGTCCTTAATTCTGACCAAGTTATGTAGATTTTACTGATTCCTGAAGATTGTGAAACTAAATGGTACATATTCGGATCACGTCGGTAGCATAAGTGTCTCCGAGTTTTCAGGTGTTCACTGTAGATCAGTGTCAATCAAAATAAAACCTGATTTACTTTAGACTATTTCGGAACACCTGTAATATCAAAAACATAGTATACATGATGATGAGTCATTAGTGGTCATTATTGAACACCGATCCATAGAATTCTATTAGAAGCATTTTTTTACATTTAACCACTTACCTCCTGATTACCGTATATGGGATATAAAAGTACTTACAGTCTGTTCACGTGAATATGATTAGTGCTAAATGCCAAACAATCATGATATCGGCCACTATTCAATGATTAGGACAACATCAGTCTTAACTATTTCAAATGATGAATATATTAATCAAGTTACAAAATAACATAAATTTGTCAGTGAGTCTCGATTAACTTCGTACAGGTTAAATTAACTTTCTAAGTATAAACTAATATTTTAAAATTTATTCATCTTTATCATCTTTTTTTTTTCTGTTGTTTAAAACAAATGAATCATCATCTACCTATAATTTATTTCTATTGTTTTTGTTATTGTCTGGTATTGACAAGTTTAAATCATCTTGTATTCTATAAAAACATTTCACAATTCCTTCTACTATCATTGTCACTTAAGCTGTCTGATTGTTTAGACAAACCGATAACATCATTTCTGTGACATATTCAATGTGGGATTTTTTTTCATTTCATTGATAATAATCATTGTTAATGTTTTTTTCGCATGTCACTGATCTATTCATGTTTTATTACGTAATCTTGAATGATAAATTTCTAAATTCACTGAAACGAAATTTTTATTTTTTCATGTAAATTTGATAGATATGCATGACTCATCATTATTTTATAACAGTAAAAAGGACATAACAGCCACTCGAAGATATTGACCTTGAAAATGGCCAATTAAAATTCACCTATCAAATAATATTTGTTTTTTTTTTTGTTTAATAAAATGTTTATTAAGTATATGAATGAATATTTAAAAAAATGCGCTAAAATAATGATTCGAATGTAAAGTAACTTGATGACTTCAATTAGTCACTGACATTTATATTTCTACAAACATTTATACATTAAGTTTAAGTTGGATTGTGACTGGCAAGTGGAATCCAGAACGCGAGTTTCGTCATATACGGGACTCATCATCTGCATGTACCTGCATCCCAATGCCGATATTCACACTGGGATTGGAAGTCAGTCCGCTTCGTGCCAAATACCACAGCGTTCACCATTAGGCTACTGTGTCCAGACAGTCACACTTGTGCAACGGGTACATATGTCTGGACACAGTAGCCTAGTGGTGAACGCGGTGGTATTTGGCACGAAGCGGACTGACTTCGAATCCCAGTGTGAACATTAATATTGGGATATAGGTACATCCAGCCGATGAGTCCCAAATTGGACGAAACGCGCGTCCTGGATTGCACTTGCCGGTCACAATCCAACTTAAATATAATTTATGTACTACCTCTATATAGAGGCAATCCACTCAGGATGTGCATATGGCAACAGAGGCTGACCAGTTTAAGTCCATTACAAATCAAAGGAATGATACAAGCCTATTCTAAATTGTATATATTAAGTATTTTACGTTTACTGTATGTGAATATGTTTAGAAAAATAGGAAATTTAGAATATGCACAATCATCTATCAAGAACATTATCAGTTTTGTTTTTCCTTTAAAAGATAAACCTTCTGTTTTAGGTCAGAAGGAAGAACTTACTTACATATTTACTTGTTCTTAGATAGCTGGATAGATTAGTCGAACAAAGAGAAATCTGTCTAAATGTATTTTCAATCATTATCCTGCTTCGTTATCTTTAGTATTATACAGTTCATCAACGGATTAATTTTAGAATACCTTGTTAATTCTAGTCATGTTACTTTAGTAATCTTCTCTTTAATAGCTAAATGATGTAGTTCAAAGAAACTGTAAATCAAAAGTTACATACTACAAAGGCTTTAAAAATCCACAGTGTACAAATGCAGTAAGTTCAATTCTTAATCTAAAATTAGTCTTAACTTTCTTTCTTTTTCCGCAACCATAAAGTGAAATGTTCCGGTAAAATAACAGCTGAAACCCCCCTGCTTGCGGAATGGATGAACTGCAATGATAATTTCAGTTTCATGGAAAACTATATGTACTCAAATTACTTTGTATATATTTAACGCTTACTGAGAAAAATATTTTCCCATGTTTTCTTCCGTCTTCTGATCGATAACTAGTAGGGTTGGGAACTGCTTTAAATGTTGAAGTTGAAGGCCACATTGTAACTGATCAAGTTCACGATATATCACACTTGCATAAAACACATATAATACTTGTTTTTTTAGAATTTTTCGTATTTTATTACTGATTATCTACTTTTCCAGAAACATATGTAAGCACTTTGTTCCTGTTTATCTCTTATCATATCTAATCGTTAATTTATAATACAGAACAAATCACTTAAATATTTTGATTGAAATAAAGTAATTTCATGTGCCTTTGTCTCAACAACAATAAGAATAATGATAGATTTAATTTGTTTTTGTGACTGGCAAGTGGAATTCAGGACGCGCGTTTCGTCCTATTTGGGACTCATCGGCTGGATGTACATGCATCCCAATGTTGATGTTGATGTTGATTTGTTATCTAATATGTTAAATTATCTTCATCGAATACATTATTAAGTCCATAATCTAACAAATGACTTCACGAACTACCAAAATATTAGTATGAAGAAAAATTGTTTCCGTCAATCATACCAGTCATTGATAATGAAACAATGTAAACGATTTCTAAATTCATCAGTCTATCACGCTTACATAAACATATTTATCTATAGTTGGATTACATAAATTGTACACAATCATATCAATTACATTATAATAAATAGTAGCACATCTATTTGTTTATTTATTTATCTATCTATCCCTGATCCATCTATCAATAGCATTTGGGCCAGACATATTGTATTCATAGGTTTTGTGTGATTAATTAGTTAATCTAAAATTATGCAATGTGATGATCCAACAATAATAAGTGAAAATACAGATACTGAAGTATACTTAAAACTAAGGATTCAATCAAACAAAAAGATTCTTACTAACTAACACAGTTGACCTCTTCACCATGATAAAATGCCCTTGATAACAACGCTGAATATGTCAATACTATTTTTATTAATAAGTGACGAATGTTTAATTAAGATTGGAAAGTGTCTTGTAATGCTTGTGACTCACCTGAAAGATGCATCTATACCAAAGCTTTGATATTCACATCAGGACTTGAACTCAGTCCAATATCTTGAAACACTACTGAGGTACTGAGTCACGGATGCTACTAATCTGATTGGCCGGAGCAAACTTATGTATATTCTTAAAGGTTTGAATGCATGTTTATTTGAATCATTTCTGTCAAAAAATGTATATCTTAAACAGAGTACTCCTATGGCACTGTCTGTTTAATGGTCATTGTAGCTATCATTTATACTCATTGGCTCTCTAGATAACGCAGTCTGGTTTGGAGTTAGCTGAGTAAGTTCTCTTTCCGGTATAAGTATCGAAACTGAAGTGTAGGTTTATTCAACTAATCAGTATGTGAATAAGATGGAACACATCATGAATCCTAACCATAATCACATTTAAATTATAATTGCAATACTAAACGACAATAGTTAGGTAATTCACCTTTGGCTTCTATATGCCAATATTTGGTGTTTAAATGAAGTTCATACTATCAACACTAGGTAAGATCAAATTCTTGAATCTATAGATCAATGTTTGAATTATTTAATTGAAGTAATATGATTCAGATTTTTATCTTTAATCAATCTGCGATATGATACAATCTTCAACCAAAATTATTTTCCCCTTGTTGCTCGACTATAGATGTCAGTAATGAAAAGCCACAGCTTCTGATTAGAATCTATCACCAGTTATAATTATTAATAATTATATATGTTTGTTATTTCATAAAGTGATGGTGATTAGCAATATATTTGATATAATGTAGTTACTGCATAGGCTTTTTAACGGTTGGTCTGATCAGTTATACAAGTGATGTACACTGAAAAGTGAAAAGCTAGCACTTACGTTCATAATGACGCATATACAGACATCAAACCATGGTTTTGTGATAACACAGAACTCAGTTAAATCTGATTAGCTTTTCAACATGCCTTCTTAGAAAGATATACTTCCTTCGTTCCAGTTGAGGTAAGGGTAAATTTTGTTCATCATGAATAGGAATTACATGAAACAACCACTGTGAAACCTTGAAAACTGAAAATTTGTTGCACAGTATTTTAAATCTTGTCATCAGTGGCTGATGATACTAGGTATAAATGAATATGAAAGATAACTGTGATAAAGACAATAAATACGCGTTCACCAGTGGGTGGTTGTGAAATTTATCTTTGGAATTTTGATAAGACACAGAGATGACACTGTTTTAGATACAAGACGGATACGAATGAAATTAGTGATTACAAAAGATTACACTTTGGTATGACTGAAGTCTTTTAAAAACAAATGATCACTAGAAGACTGAAGAACGCACCACCAGGCTTTCATAGTTTGAGATATTATTGCTGAACTCTTCGTACCTATTGATCTCCTGTATGAATGGGATACTTATGATGATTACTGAATATATTAGCAAATATCATTTTAGAAATGAAATAATTTTGTAGAGATAGGTATTAAGTTTGATTGGTAACGTTAGTTACAGAGTGATGCCAACTGAGTACCACAAAATATCAGAAAGCACTAGATAGCTAAGGAGTCACTAACTAGTTTGAAACTTCTGTCCAGTGCTCCCTGGTTTTCAATGGTACCCAAATGACATTAATCTGTGACAAACATGAACAACCAAATGTCATATTTACCTAATCTTTTATGATGACTGGATTTTAGTGACTAGGCTTATCAGTGAATTCATTACGTTTAGACGTTAGGACAGTTTATGGTGGTCAATACCTAACTCAGAAAATGGATTTTGTGATATTTAGTTCCAATTATTTTTGTGGAGTTCTACAAGAGGGAGGAGTTCGAAACACATTGATTTATTAGCACTCACTCATTCACATGACGTCACGTTTTAAAGGGTTGGTTAACACATCTGAAGAATCATGTATTGGAAGGTGATGACTGCTTATTACTCCAGTAGTTGTCGTCAGCTCTCCTGATACTCACTATATTTCTAGAAAAAATTAATAATCATTCCTGTAAGCATGTGACTGCTCACTATTGTGTCTTATTTGTTTACACAGTTTTTCTATTGGCACTGAGATGTAATATCAAATCTACCTATATAAATCGTTGAAAATCTACTTACTGAGTTTACCAACTAGTTACGTAATTATAATGCATGCTTCATTGATTACTAGTAGTATTATATCTAATACAAACAATTTATTTGACTCCGATTTAATTACCTAATATTGAACACTGCTTCCTTTTTCCTATACATAATAAGCTATCTAATTAAAGCATCATATGACTTCTCAGTTACTTCTTAGTCAAACGCGCACGTACATACGTACACTTCCATTCAATGATATGGTTAACTATTACTAGTTATAACATTCAATCATTCATTTAATCAGTTAGAAATAGATGAATAGAGATTTGATTGTTACAAGCCAACATCAATGAAATCTGTAAAATAAAATGAATTCATTGTATTTTCAAGGCATCAAATCAACTACAAACAATCTAAAATTAAAAGGGAATAATATAAATACAGTGAACCATTTAAAAGGAGTTCACAGTAAAATTATATCCAGTGAAGTGTAGGGAAATATGATGACAAGTTTCCCAAACACGACAAATAATGAAAGGTAGGGAAAAAAATCTATACTCTTCCTTATTGTGATTATGAAAAATAAGACTATAGGTAACAATAACTTAGGAATAGAGACGATAGTGTAAAAGTGCTTATCTGTAATTCTTCTGGTTTTTATTACACAACATTAAATGCTCATTGAACTATTCAATCGTAGACTGATTCGTTTCTGTTATCACTTCCAATGGCATATTATAAGCTCAAAAGAAGAAATGAAAGAAGTTTCTAGATTGATTCTCTGAAAATCCTGAATGATCATTGTACCTAAAAGAATTGAATATTCAGGAAACTTCAATATGCTGAACATAACATGAACACCTTTAAAGCTATCAAAATAAGTGAACATTTCAAACAACGTGTGTTGAATAGAAGTAAAATGTGATTATTATTTTGTTACTATGGTGAACAGAATTAACGGACTTCCGCATAACAACACTTACCAATATTAACCCTTGTGTATTCCTACACTTTATATAAATCTTGAGTCTGTTCCTAATATGATTATCTCTACAAACTTTTACTTCCATTCACATTAATTCCAAAATTGATAATAAACTTCCTCTCAAATGATGGTGAACGTTAATGTGAATCACAGCCGAATTTCTGATTGTCTCTTTTCTATGCTATATCTGAAGTATTAAATCATTACATTTCACCATTTCTTCATGCCTAAGGAGTTTTACTTAACTAACAAAGACAAGTCCTATACGGTTTTCTTTTTTCCAAGGCATCATATCATAAACTAACCATCTCTCTGCATTTCCCATCAAATCTCAGCGTCGGTAATTAAATCCCGATTACAGTTATGTAAATGTACTTATATAAGGGGATATGTGAAAGCATTTCTCAACAAAGAATTAATCATATATCCTATATAATCCTATCTAATGTTGTTTATTTTAATTACTAATGTACAAAATAACACAGTATAAATCAGTCATGAACATTGATGAAATCTAGTAGAGGAAGTAGTTAGATAGATCTTGTTTAATAAGGTTAGGTTAATCATTGGTTGATCAGTGATTACAAAAGACATGATAATGAATTAATTTGAGATCAGATGTAAACAAATTTTATATTTATCATCGATTCACTTAGAAGAAGAATTAATGAAAATAAGAAACTATACGAAATTAGTCTTTATAATAGTTGGCTTTATCAATGAAAATTTCGTGAACACTGATTGTAGAGTAGTAAAAAATGGATTCTGCATTAAACTTCGATTGACGTTAAGGCTAAAATCCTTTTTATTCCTCTACATAAATTGAGATCGAAAGTGTTAGACCTGATTTCTGATGAAGTCATTTATGTACAATACCACTAATACTAACAATACTAGAAAAAAAAAACAGATATTTAATTATTTCCAATTTTCAATAGTTCTCGAAATGACGTTACTTTATGATAGTAGTTCACATAATTTAAAGATCACTACATTCTATAACACACTAACGACGTTAGTAATAAACGTAATGACACCAATATTATCAAGTAGGTGAAATACCTGAAAGCCGCTGTTGCACATAAAACCAACAGATTACTGAGAAAGGTATTGAAAATAAATTTCTGTGAATATACGAATACCAAAATATCATACCTTAATCACTAGTCCAACTTATACACTTTCTACTAAGAGATTCTACCAAATTAACTAGGTAAACATCAATGACGGTTTTAAAGAATTATAAAAAGAGTTGATCAAACAGCCAATCTTAACAGTTAAGTCAATACAACTAGAGTTTAACGACGATAGAAATTATTGACAATTAGTTCAAAATATATCGAGTTCTTAAAGATGATCATAGTATAGATCCCATATAATAGGAAAGATCGATTCATTAATATTATGAAAGTATGACAACCCTGCGCAAAATTCCAACAAAATGTCTATCTTTATACACCTTTTGTGAAATATTCCTTGTCTTCCAGTTTACTTGGGTATTAGGAATTAACTCCTTAACAGAATTATACACACTCTCTAATACTACTGTGTTATTTTAGTATGAGTCCAAAATGACGAAAATATTACAAATGGGCGCCTAGTGTATGTAAGCCATAGAATAAATATATTTGTTAATAATCTCAGCGAGATCTTATGACAAACACATTAATTTCACTCCCTGAGATATTAACAAAGATATTCTATTCATATGTTCCTGTGTTATGTTTGAATGCGCCCACGCATTCAATATTTTATCGAAACTTTTGAATAAAAATTGAACATAATTGTGCAACACCACTTCCACAACGGGACTCCGGTGTTTAATCTTCTCATTCGTTTCGAATTTCGCTCAAGGCATCACTGATGATATATGTCTTGTTATCTTTGATAGTTTGACTGTAGGTAAACAGTTATTGATAACCAAAGTGTACGGTACAACTGTTTACTCCTAATCTGGAATTCCTTAGTATCTCACATCCAAGTCTCCACTAGAGACTGAAGAAAGAATCTTCTGGTTTGATAATGAATGTCCAACATTTAGATCGATGAGTCAGCTTTTAATGATTAGCGCTTATAGACTGTGTTAGTTCATGATAATCTATAACTATCATCTACTGATACTAGGTAGCTCCCATACTTCCGATATGACTGAACAACATTTGCTATATCTGATTTCTTAATAATATAATTTGCTTTCTAGTTGCTCTAGACATCACCGGACACTTTTAAAAATAAAACCCATATGTCATGTGTAGTCAAAAGATCTTAAGTTTCATCACTAGTGATGTCGTATGTGAACACCACTGAGGAATTGTCTCATACGAAGGCGAAAACCACAAGAGTTTTACTTACAATATTTTGATCAAACTATCCATATAATGTTAATTTCATACGCTTCATTTCTTTTATCGACTTGAAATGACATGAATTGTTCAGAAGAAGAAGAATTAATTTTATTTCATTCGGTTAACATCAACAACCTACTACCCATAATATAACAGAATTGAAATTTAAGTAAGGTTTAACATACTTATATTGGTAAGTTTGATTAGAATTTTTAACTAAACAAACGTCAGCATGATGCAATAGACATTATATGATTATTTAAGTTGGATTGTGACTGGTAAGTGGAATTCAGGACGTGCGTTTCGTTCTATTTGGAACTCGTCGGTTGGATGTACCTGCATTCTAATATTGGTTTTCGCAGTGGGATTCGAACTTATCGAGGCAATCCCCTCAGGATGAATATACAGCAACAGAGACTGACCAGTTTCAGTCTATAACAAATCAATTGGAATATACAAATTCATCCTAAGACATTGGATGAAGCCGAAAAGGTTAAATCAAATATTCCAGGTGAATTTACATAATGTAAAAAGAGGTTCTAAAAATTCAATAAACATAATAACAAAAATTACGTAATGAGCAAATTGAATACAGGTTGATAATAATTGAAATTAATGTAAGTAGAACCCAGTTACCTAAAATAAGCCTAAAATACGTATTTAGTGTAATGAACTGAAATTTAGGAAATAAAATAATGAAAAAAATTGGTTGCAAGCGTAAAAAAAGGCTAACGAACGATTTCTATCTAGAAGAATTTCAAAAGATTACATGTTGCTTGTTTATTATTAACCCTTAGAGATTCCATAATATCTACTGAGTGTATCACGAAGGGGCGTGAAAGTTGTTTTTCTTTTCAGTCTTTATTATATTTAAGTTACCTTTTGTTGAATTATGTTAGATGTAACTGGAATCGGTATCATTTTTTATATATTTCATTAGTGTAACTGATTTGGCAGATGTACTTAGTACATACACAAACAGTTAGTGGTTACAAGAGTGAAATACGCGTAGACTTTCGATTGTTTTAGAGGACATTCTGTCTTAAATAAGATAACCAGTTTAGTCAAAAGACGTATTCTAGTTATTGTTGTGTTAGCTGTTTCTGATTGTCGGTGAAGTATTATCCTCTTATTAAAAAAATGATGAATAAAACTCAACATTTTATCAATCGTAAATTTACTAGATTTCTGGTTTCCACGTTATTTCGTTTCTTAAGGAAGTCTACGAGGCATTCATTATTTCCTAAGTAATTTTTGGTGTTTATCGGCTATTCTTTTAGTTTATTGTGCGTAAGTCTGCTTTCTGCTTTGTGTATTAAATTATAACTAATCGATTTGTATAGTAAACTGAATGAAAGATACGAACTTCCAAGTATAAAAATCACTTCATATATATTCTTTCTATAGATCAAGAGTTGAACTGAATCATCTCCTCTCAGCTGTATAACACTATCAAGAAACTGAAACTTATTGTATATTTGAAGTTCTATCGTAAACTAAATGTTTACCTACGCGTTGTTGAAAGTTCTATTAAGTAAATGCTGATTATCACATATGATAAACCTCCCACCAATCTATTTGAAATAAACTATCGTTTCATCGACTGTACTTTTAAGATATATGCTTCTAAGCTTAGCTTTAGGAATGACTTAAAAGAATGGAATCTGCTGAACTTTCTAACACTATACATTCATTTTGATGGCATATTGTGTTGTCAAACAGGAAATGAATATTTTTCATACATAGAAGTATCAGTCTTCTGAAATCTCTAACTAGTAAAGAAAGTGACCCAAAAGTAGGTGAATAATGTCTGTGTTTACAAGAACGGCTCATCTGGTAAGAAAGGATATTAATTCAAAGGTAACTAATTTCAGACATTCATCTATTTACTTGAATACATTGTGTTAGAATGAATTAACCAATGATTTCTCTTTGTATATTTTGGATAGACTATATATTTATGACAACTAAGAACTAAGTGGCTTTAAATAATTGTATGTAGTATTGTCCAATAATTCATTTCTGAAAATTCTTTAGACCGATTAGTACTTTTTGGTTGATTGAATTCGTCCAAGATTGATGCTAGTAAGGTACCACTGAAAACTAAGAAGCACTAGACAGCTCTTTCGTACTAGTATGGGGCTCCTCAGAAGAGCACACCCTGAATTTTGCCCCAGTGGTTTCAGGTTACCGAGCAGCTAACCTTTTATACCACTGAGCAGGCATCCAATGACAGAATTCCCACTTTCACTAATCTGTAATATAGAGCGACGATCACGCTGAAGAGTCCCATACTCGGACGAAACAGCTGTCCAGGTGTTATGCCGGACCACTAAAAGAGAGTAACAAACTCTCAGTACTGTGTTTCAAAGCACTATTTCAATTATTCTAACTGTGGGTAATGTAAACATTTTGTTTCTATGCTTGTTACATTCCTCTTACCCTATCCTACCGATAAGTGTATTTACTCTTAGTATATTGTCTCTTACTATGAACTACAGTTCATTGGTTGTGTACAAGTTATCCCTATTCACTTGCACCATTTCTTTAGTTCTGTATTAATGTTAATTTCCTAATTGGTTTGCTGTTTGATCTGGTTTGATATATATATATATAAACGGATGTATGAAATATAATTCGATTCTGTCTGGTTGGTCTTTCGGTTCGTGTTCTTCATATTCCGGCTTGGGACTCAGTGGGCCTAGAGCAGAAGCGCAATCATCGACTAAGCGCAAGTAATCGGCAATCATCCACCCTACCCCAAATTTCTCGCATCATAACACTAGGACCTCCTGGCTTTCACTGGTACTCTACTAGCGGTAGTTTGTAGTAAATTCAATCAACCATATCGTTATACCTATTTCTAAAATCCACCTCAAATCAAATTAGTAATTTGTTAATTTATAGCATTAGTCTATTCATTCATGAACTAATCAATTACATTAGTATATGATGTCTATTACCAACTATCAATTATGCTAATCTTTTCATAAATCACTTTAGTTTATCTTAGATGGATTGATGTATACTTATTTCTTATGTATGCAATGAATGATTTATAAAATGCTCTATTACATTAACATACATTTGTCATATATTCCTAATGACTCAAGAATGCATAATATCTCATTGTAATTAATGCATATATTCAGTTATCATGTCATATATATATATATATATATATATATATATATATATATATATATATATATAACATCTACTAATCATTATAGATTCAATGAAGTACATATTATCTTTCTCGAAATAATATTAAATTATAAAATGTTAATTTGGCGCTATTTTTATGTATTGAATGTTCAATGTATAAATAATGAAAATATTTGTTGTGAAGATTATTGAATTAGAATTAATATATTGTGAATTGATGTGAGTTAGACAATTATTAAAAGCTAAGAATTGATAGTGAATAACAGGCTTTACTCTTGTATGAAATTGTTTAGTAGTTTAAATCTATAACCCAACTAAACATAAGTGTTTAAGGTGGTCAGGTTTCACCGAGAACAGTTAAACATCTATCACTGTTGGAATAGAAATACTAGCCTTTCAAGAAATGTTTTAAATTTAGTGTTTTCAATCACTTTTCTATTTTTTTTTTAAGTGAAGAAATACTAAATATTTATCAACAACTATCTTCTGTGAATATACCTAATGTAGCGTTGACTGATAAGCTGGATAAAAGCAACAAATACAGTAAAAGTCATTGTATGAAATGAAATCTTTAATGTACATTGAATTACAATTCAGCTTAAATTGGCTAAATGAGTGGAAAAATTGACCAAATGAATAGGATACAAAAAAAACCAGTGAAAACTGTATGTGTTAGGTATAACCTTACTAGAGTGTTTTGATTACAAGGTGATAATATTTAATGACTTAATGGTAATTATAAATTACATGATGTGGCGGATTAATCCTAGAACCTTAAGGTTACTCCCTGAATGCTTAACTGTTAGACTACTGAACTAGTCTACATCCATAGGTTAATATTCATAAACTCACGTGTGTCAGCTGAGTTATATTTTAATTCTTTCAGTATTAGAATAATTTCTTCATAACTAAGTGATCTCAACTGACATTATTTTTAATCACTACTAAAGTGTATTGAATTGGTCTCACGAAGTGACCGTGGGTTAGACAACCACTAAAATCGGAAAGTGATGAACAGTTGTTGCGTCTAAATGACAGAATCCTCTGAAGTTTAATCTAGGTCAATTCATAATATAAATACTAATCTCCACAACTCCCATTTACAGATATACACAACTGAATGAGTTATTAACCAAATTTAACAACTTTTCTTGAGCATACAATCAAACGTTATAGTATCAAATTTTTGTTTCAAAACACCTTCTTGTTTTGTTTTATAATTTTGATTTTCAAATGTTCCAGATAGTTAGCAACTGATGAGAACCTGACGAAGTGAAATGAATTCATACTATTATGATTGAATCTTTTGGTGCTTATTTCATTTAGATAAGTCTATTAATTTAAGCGATTGTTTTAACAGCCAGTAGTTGAGAAATTCGGCAAAATGATAAGTGCAGAATTACTGATTTCTTATTTTACTCAAGTCAGTGGGCTTTAAGTCGTTAAGGTACGTGTAAGCCATCATTTCTTAAAACGTACAAACATTGTAAGATGTGCTTACTGTTTCACATTTATTCTAAATAACTAATCATGCCTATTAACAATTAAGTGTTCTATAGGCGGTTTCATAAAATTTCAATAACTAATCGTCAGTCTAATTACGGACAAAAGTACATCCCACGATATTACTCTTGCTTCTCCTAGTGTTTGGAGTAACTATAGACGGATGATACCTGTAGAATTTGCATATCGAATGTATTCGGTGATGACAAAAGCCAAGTTTTCTAGGAATTAAGATAGACCATTAAAATATACAGGTGTGTAGAAATTACCATTTATCACTGATCAGATACTTTTTTTGTCGAATTTACTTATATGGTTGATTTAAAACTGTTTACTAAATTACGCTGAAAAATCTCAGTCCATTTGAGTAATCAGGAAACAAGATTACACTCCTTACAATATTTCTCTGAAAAGAAAGTAACACAGAATAAGCATCATATTTGTGATCTTGATTTGATATCACGAATTGGTTAGAGTTAGACAAACACTGACCTCCAGCAAGCACAAGACAGCTGTTTCATCTTAATATGGGACTCTTCAACACTGCGTATCCACAACGCAACAGGGATCGAACTCAGGACCTTAGTGTTCCTGCAACCAGCGCTTTACAATTAAACCACTGAGTTAGCTATCAACAGTTGATATTCCTAGTAAAGTCAATTCGCAATATGCTTATCAACTGCATCCAATCCAGTTGATGGGTAACTCGCATTTGACACAGTTGAACTTCACTGGTCACCTCTTCCCATTAGATCTCCGGATGTTGTGTAGATTGTTAAATGTTGATTCAATATCACGAATTGGTCTGAATTAGACTTTATGTATAAAGTAATCCGAAATCCATAAATCCCAGTAAATTATTGCCATTGTATCAGCCATTTGTGTAAGTTGTTTACTTATTAATCTGATTTCATTGCTAAAGTATTCTGTATAAGCACTTTTTAAAATGGCTCTGCAAACATTTTTCTAAAAGTTCACTATAGGGACCTAAACAAGCTTTTATTTGATTTCACATTGTCTTAATGTTATTAACGTGAAGGTCAGTATTTGGGTTTTTGAAATGCCATGTTTTACTATAAGCCTGTAGTTGTAAACCAATATTAAAATAGATCCAACTATTTCAAGTTATCGCAACAATTGCCACATACTTCCTATTTAGGGTGGTAGCATATTATCCGATCCAATAAAAGTTCTACTGCAAAATGTGCTTAACTTGCCTAACGCGTATATCATAAGGTACACGTGATAATCAAATGAATTATTAAAGCTTCTCTAACTTTATAGTCTTTGTTGTGCTTCCTCTTAAAAGTCAATTGCCATTAATTTGCACAATCTTTTTAACTCCTCCGAAATTCACTTGTAACAGAATCACTACCGACAGTATTCGTATAAACGGTTACCTAATAGTTCAGTTCAGTTCGATTCAGATGTTATGTTAACCTGAATTATTATTATGATCCGTGTACTGATAAGCTCAATTGTTTGTTTCAATGTTAATTCCAAACTGAAAAAAAATGAGTAGTTTCTGGTCGAATTTATAGAGTAACATTTTGCTACAACTAAAGAGAATTTCATCTGATGCTCTCTACGTTTGAATTTCACGGCGACAAAGTAATTGATTTCTAAGGCATCTCAACCTTCAACCAAATTATGTACAATGTCCTATATATATATATATATATATATATATATATATATATATATATATATATATATATATATGCTCATTCATGTTTGCTTCAGCCATGTAAGGCAACTAGATGAAGTGCAAAATGAAAGTATTTAGTGGCGATAAAAAGTATAGAAAAATCCATGAATACAGTGAAGCACAATTATCGTAGTGACCAGAATTAATTTGAATATATAAACGGTATCTACCTTCTCAAACCGTACCTGTGTGTACATAGAACAATTGTGCAGCCTGTTTCCCTGTCTTGGCCATCATAACTGCCAATCCTTGGTTGGTTTATAAATGATATATTACACTCAATTCTCTGATTATTATTATTATTACCACAATATAGGATTCTTTTCATAACTTCAAAATTTTTCGCCTCTTAATTGCCACTTAATTCTTGAGCAACATTCTTGATAATCAAATTTCTTGTAATTACTTTGTCGGTTTTCGTTCTCAGTCAATATCGTGTAACTAACACTATGTCAATCCATTCACCTAGCACTTTCAAAACTACCATTACTTTATTCGCCTTCATATCTTAATTGATTTGTTGGTTAGTCGTAATTATTCTAAACACCTTTGAACTTGCAAAATTATTATGTAACACACCCCCCAACTATTAGAAATGATTTTAAAACTATTGTAAACTACTTATATACAAATGTATTAATAGTAGAACTTTGGTGAAAAACTAGTTGGAAAGTAATTTATTTGATATTCTCGTTCCTTTCTTAAGCTATGGGAATCAAATCTAAAATCAGAATTTTAGAGTTCTGTTTAGTCACAAAGTTAGTATCCGATAAGATTTCAGATAATTTTAGTAATCTCGATGACTTACGTTTCGTCGTATTTCAAAGTTACAATTTACATGTACTCTTATTCTTGTATCCATTTATTCAGATATCAATGTTTCAAACCTAAGGGGTAATATAAAGAATATACTTGTTACTAATTAAGAGTCTTCAATATAGAAAACTGGGAATTAGAAAACTTTATAAATAACTACAAGTGGTGGCTATAAATAGCATCCATACATTTTACCGTATATATATATATATATATATATATATATATATATATATATATAATGCAATTCTTAGGTCAAACTTAGATCTACTTTTAAAAGGTAATAAAAGAATTTAAAATATGTCATTAATTTTTAGATATATACCTTTAACAGAAGAGAAATGATGAAAAGTACACAAGTATGCGTGCTATTGGTTACCATAGTAGCAATCTAGGCTAAATGCTTTAATTAGAAATTTAAACGAAAGAACGATCATAAAATCAATTATATTTCAGTGATATTCTTCAGTAACCAAGGGAAAAATGTTTGTCTTTAAGTACTTTGTTAAAAATATTGATAGCTACTTTACAAAATAGCATTCCTTATTTTTCTTTCTTAAGTACATTGAATTTAGGTAAAGAAATAGTAACAAGTGTCACCACTTTAGAAAAGTTGCTTAAGAGCATTAATATAAACTCTGAAACTTCTCTCATAATAAAAAAAGTCTTTAACTTCTTGATATAAATTGAATATATGCAGTTTATGACCTTTGTTGGTTCAGCAGTTTTTTAATAGGGTTGTTTTATTACAGGATGAAGATTGCTAATCCTTGTTTCCAACTCTTCTTCCTTGTCACTGTTTGGTACCGGCCGTATCCTAGGGAGGACTCCAGGAGGATTCTAAGATCTTACTTGGAATCATCAAGTACAAGGGAAAAGAGGAAGACTCAAGACCATATTTTCCCTGGAAATTACAGGCAGGCATGAAAAAATGAATAGTACTTTGGAAGGACTGAAAAGGGTATCCTACGATAGAGTTGGTTAGAATATGCAAGTCGATCCCTTATGCTTCACGAAGAGTAACCGACATTGATTGATAACTTTTCAAATTTATACATAAAGGGTGTTTGTTTTATGATTGGTTGACTTTTCCTAATTTTTGTAACAACTGCTTTCTGACTGGTTGATTATAATTATATGCGTCCTTATTTTTAGATTTGTATTAAATTACTGTTCTGTTAATGAATGTGGTTAATGACGTCAGCAACTAAAAATATAGTCAACTATCTTCAATAAATATATTTAATGTAAGGTAACTCAGTATAGAGAATATAAATCATTTATACAAAGTGTATTATGCAGGTACGTCCAGCCGATGAGTCCCAAATAGGACGAAACACGTGTCCTGGATTCCACTTGCCAGTCACAATCCAACTTAAATATAAAGTGTATAGTGGCTTAAAATTTTGAGAGTAAATTACATTTAATAACTAAATAAATGTAAAAATAATTATAGAAAGTGAGTTACATCACATTCAGTAAACACTGAAAACGTTGTAAATAACTTTACATTTTACAGAATGAAATTACTTGGTAAATAATTGGTAAAGGTTAATAAATGATTATTTGAAAAATCTAGTTTGAGAGTCTTTAAAAATTCACAATTTCGACTCTTTCAAAGGATTGAACATGAACTTTCAAATTTCACATGAATTATTATTTGTTAAGTTTGTTAAATAAGAATGTAATGATGAACAACTCTAATTTCCACCGTTTCACATTATATAAGATATTATTACTCATTTTTTCAGTTTAACACATTGCATTCACGATGTAAAGTTAGTTTGTGATGTGATTTATCTGTAATTAATCAAATCTATCAATGCCTGTCACCCCATGTAGAGTATAGGCTGCTGACCAGCCTTCTCCAACCAACTCTGTCCTGAGCTTTCCTTACTAGCTCCTCCCAAGAGCTCTTTATTCTCTTCATATCTGTCTCCGATTCCCGACGCAATGTGTTCTTGGGTCTACTTTCTCTTTTCCTTCGGCCATTAGAATTCCATGTTAATGCTTGTCTTGTGGCACAGTTTGGTGATTTCCTCTGTGTGTCCTATCCACCCAGCCGCAGCATCTTTTCCTAATTTCTTCCTTGGTTGAATTCGGGTCGATTCGTTCTTTGCCATAGAAGGTTGTTGTTGATGGTATCCGGTTAACGGATCCGAAATATCTTACGCAGATAGTTGTTAATAAATTTTGTATCTTTTGAATGATGCTTCCATAGTTATCGAAGTTTCAGCTCCATACAACAGAACTGTCTTCTCATTTATATTCAAAATTCTGACTTTAATGTTGACTGACAGATGGTTTGAGTTATAGATGTCCTTCAGTTGTAGAAGTGCTGCTCGTGCCTTTCCAACCCGAGCCTTCACATCCGCATTAGACCCTCCTTGTTTATCGATGATGCTGCCCAAGTATGTGAAGGATTCTACATCTTCCAGAATTTCTCTGTCAAGGGGAATCGGGATAGTGTTCGTTGTTTTGTATCGAAGGATCATGCTTTTACCTTTGTGTGTGTTGAGGTCTACTGCTACCAAGGCTGCAGCTACCTTATCCGTCTTTATCTGCACTTGTTGCTGTGTGTGGGATATGAGACCTAGATCATCTGCAAAGTCTAAGTCATCTAGTTGCATCAATGTTCTCCACTGTATTCCGAGATTGCCCTGAGATGTTGCAGTCTTCATGATCCAGTCAACTACCAGCAGGAAGAGGAAGGGCGAAAGTAAGCAGCCTTATCTAACACCGATCTTTACCTCGAATGAATCTGTGAGCTGACCTCCGTGCATTTAAATGTGAACAGCTAACCTTAATTATTCGAAACATTCTTCAGGTTATCATACGTTAGGTTTGTGTTCAATAATTACACTACTATCTAAAGTGGTTAGAATATATTACATACGTCCATCTTTGGTTTAGCTTGACGTAAATTTTCGGCTGGTTGGAAGAAAACTATGAAAGAACAAACCAAGATATGACATCAGTTTATAGAATTATTTGCTATTCGAATGAACTAACGATCTGTAAACTGAAGATAAATTAAAATTAAAACAGCATAGTAATCATTAAAATACGTTACTCTCTGAAATAAACCTAGAAAACAAGAAACGCTACATATACAATTACGTGAACACAATGATAATCACGTACTGCCGGAGGATGTTTGTAGCCTTGATAGTAAATTTCATGTGATGTTTGGTTATCTAATATAATTTATGTGCTGATAACTTTTAGGAAGACAATCAAAGCATCATGATTAGACGATTTGGATCAAAAGACGCAGCACATTCTAAACCAAGATTAAGTATGCTGTTTATTTCAATATTCTGAAATAGAATAAACTATAGAATCATATATCGATTTAGTGTAGTATTTGTTAGATAATGATAATAATAATAATACATATTCTGTCATTAGTAACTAAATGTACATCAATTTACACGTGTGTTCAGGCTATTGAAATAGGTGAGAGTAAATTGAACAGAAAGGTTTCTATCATTAATAAAAATACTGAGAAGTATCAGATGTTGTTAAAATGAATAATCGTCTTCGAACTTATAGTGGTTAAATAGTGGTGGTTAATGTGTTATATGAAATTTCATCAGTGAGGCAACAAAGTTGCCGCGTTTTACTATCCGACTTAGTAAAGTGTAATTTGTCTGCAGTATACGGTTGCATTAATTCAGTGTAACATTTCTTCAGTAATCATCCTTCTATGTTCAATAAGTGGAATATCTAACTCTCTTTCCACCTATTCACTAATGTAGGATATTTGTTCTCTATTCATAAATACCAGTAAGCTAATGTATATAAGTCAGTATGCATAGGCCAAAGCTATTGTTATAGTTTCCCCGTGTTCGAATAAGATCCACATTCACCATCACTTTTGTCTTATTTTTCCTAGAAGTCCACCATTTCAAATTCTCTCCTTAAGTTCGAAATAATAGCACAATGTGTATAACATCAAGAAAACAATATAGGATAATAACTTCAGTGTACGCTATATATTTGAAATAAGCAAAAGTACGGTTTCTACATGTATATTTGAAAACAGAACAAAAATGATTATCAATAGATGTATTAGCAGTTCCATGCTAAGTTTGTATCAGTTTTTCAGAAAACATGGGGTTGCCGTAACTTCGCTCAAGCCTATTCTCTATTAAGGCCATATGTTAAACCGAAGTAGAAGGAAGGAGGGAATCAACATTGTTTGCTGACTGTGCAAGCAGACAATATGTTGAGAATTGTGTAAATCCCATTCTCGTCGTTAGTGAAATTATTTTGCGTTTGTTGAGAAAACGACTTAATTTAACTGGTACAATAATTACGACCTAAAGTGCATATACACTGATTAGGTGCACTACGTCCGAGTGACTAAGGCCTTATCAAATGCAAATAAAGAATGCAACTAGCCAATAAGAGTCATTGTGTAGGTGAGTAACAATAACTTTTATCTATCATGTATTTAGGCAAATGATTATATGAAACACAAAACACAATTAAGTTTGAACTAGAGGAGTTGAATACAGTTACCAGAATAAGAGGTTCATAGTAAAATTATTATAACTTGAAAAAGAAAGTAGATGTGACAGTAAATAATGTCTCTGAAAAGCTAACAATTTAACAAATACAATTATCTTATTTAATAAATGTTAAGTAAATGCAGTGTAACAATACGTATTGAGTTATCATAAAGAATGAACTCTGTAAATTATACTTTTCAGTTCGTTGTCCCGTTGTGATAACAGTAAACAGTGAAAAAAAATTAGAAACTTAATGTATTCTCAATAAACTATACATTAAAATAATGATTACAGGTGATTAGAATGTGTTTGAATCTTCCTAATGATTTGTCAATTTTAGTCCATGATAAATCGACGGGAAGATCTAAACACATTCTAATTATGTATATATACCCGTTGCAGAAGAATGTCTGTCTGGACTCAGTAGCCTATTGCAGTAAACGCGGTAGCGCAAAACGAACTGCGTTTGAGTCCCGGTGTGAACATAAACGCCGTGATACAAGTATATCCAGCTGTTGAGTTTTATAAACTATGAAACATACATCTTGAATTCCACTTACCAGCCAAAATCCAGATAAAATAATTGCATTGATGTTATATTTTTACTTGTTTTTCATTACTTGATGACACAATAAACGTTCTCTTAAATATATCTAGTAATTTAAACACCTAATATGATACTCGTGAAGACATTCTTTATAAGATGACAATCTGCATCATCAACTGTAGGATTTCAGTTTCAACTCTTACTCATCCTATGCCTAAGACAGCCTATTCATTAACTTGGACTATTTTATATTTGTTAGGCTGATAAATATGAGGGCTAATTACGTGTACTCATTGACTATTATCAGGGCTTATAGATCGATAAAATGATTAACAATAGAAAAATCAACCATAAGCATTCCAGTTATTGGCGTATTCTTCTCATCATATATTCTTTGAAAGAAAAAATGCAGAAGACGTATATACATTGGAATCCATCCATTTAATATATAATAGACGTAGATGGTATTGGTAACTGTTAGAATGAATGGAATATTTTTTTGAGTTGAAAGTAGGTAGTTGAAAGAAGACATTTAAAAAATGGATGTAATTGAATAATCACCATTTGAATAAATGTTAAATAGAAAACTTTTATTGGTACTATAAATTTCAGATTGGAATACAATTTATAATATTGGATAATTGAAATGTGGTTTGTGGGGAATGATTTAAAGTTTAGTTGATTGAATACATCACAGATTGATGTTGGCAGGGTACCATTAAAAATCAGGGTGCACTAGACAACTGTTTTCGTTCTAGTATGGGACTCTTCAGCAGTGTGCACCCTAGATACCACCTCAAGCACTTAACACTTTGCATCACTGGGCAGCATCCAACGGTGGAATTCCCTCTTCCATGGTTCCGTGATATAACGCGACGATCATCCATTGTCATTGGTGATAACTCTCTCACTCCCTACAAATCTGAACTCTACCAGTCATAACTCACTAGAGCTTCAAAAACATCGTGAAGTTAGTCACTACTGAGTTGATTATTACAATTGAATTGAGATGGTCTATGAAGATTAGTATTAAGTTGTAGTTGATCGAATTCATCAAAGATTGATGTTATTATCATTAATTGATTCTAAACAGTTCCATTAATTCTAAAACATCACAATTATTGAAACATATACCTGAATGCTGACAACATAAATGTATGTTTGATATTGTAAACGTCTTAAATAAAAAAATAACTATCATTAAAATTATTTTTACATTCAGATAAATCTATTCTTTCTTACCATAAAAATTTTTATTATTCAACAGTAAAGTACAAGAACAAAAAGAAAAAAGATCTATTGTAAAGATTTCCTGCTACCATAGTTACTACATTGTATACTTCTCACTTCACTTCTATCTCTATCTATCATTTTATCTTAATTAAACTAAGCATATAATAAAACTATTTTGTAGACAATACAATCAATTATCTATTACATATATACATATAAATATATGTATATGTTTTTTTTTCCACTTACAGTCATTGTTTAAATAAATTACAAGTAAACAATAAAGATTTGAAAAAATATAATAAACCAAATGGTTTTATTAGTCCATAATTCCTTCCCCTCCCTACCCGCCCCCCCCCACGGAAACAAATTCTGTTAACGACATATTCAATGTTCAAAATGTCCATATCATTTAATTGAATGTTACTGATTTATGCGTAATTCAATCTATACACATACATACATAAATTAACTAATGTATATATGTGCATATATATAAACAATTTTATCGGTAGATTTGTGTGCGTACGTAGATGTATTTGTTAATGTGAGTACATGTGAGTGAATAAAAAAAATATACGTAATGATTAAAAAAAAAATAAAAATAAAAAAAAATTAATGTTTTTCCAAAAAAAAAAATAAAATTTAAGCTCATATATCCGAGATATAAAAAATAAAATAAAATAAAATTTATTTAACAAGAGAAAGAAAAACACAATTTGTAAATAAGCCAATTAGAAATGACTTTCCTTTTTTTTATTTTACAAAAAAGTTAACAGTAAATAGTTTTGAATTAAATAAAATGATAATTTGTTCTAATTAAATGTTTTTTATAGATTGTTGAATTTGAGTTGAAAATAGCTGAAAAGCTAAAGATAAAAGTACTAAATAACTGTTTTGTTATAGTGTAGAATCCCCTCCCCCTTTCACCCCCTGCTCACCTACTTATGGCATTAAGTATACACTGGTACACAATAGGATTTTGTCTACAATCTTCGTTATAACACTGAGTTGACTGACATCTAACAGTTTATATCCTTGGGCTCAATTAGTTATTATCCATTATCATCTATAAGTAATTTCTTTACACCTGTCATAGCTGAACTTCTTTGGTTATGTTTATTCAACAGAACTCCACAAATTGCTTACTGATGTTACTCACTCGTGTGCTGATATCAAGTGTGAATATGCGTCGTAGGAATTGTAGAATTTATGCCATGAATTAAAATGAAGTTAGGTTGTTAGAGCACGCTATTGTGTCCTAGATTTAGAGGAAACAACTGTCCTATACCAATTCCTCGTTTTCAGTGTTTGTTTAACTCAAATCAATTTGTGACATAACATTAATATTTAATACTCTCTACAACAAACATCTACAGTGGCAGCTTACTAAACTATACGATGCATTTTTTTACAGCAAATGAAATTCTCGGCTTCATTAAAGTAAATTTTTTAAGTAGATTTCATCTAGTCATTAGTCTGCCAACTATTCTTAATCATTGAACTAGTTTAATTGTTACAACTATCAGATGAAATCTACTTTCGATCTTTTGTGTCAGTCTGTTACCCCTCCATGTTACAGACAAGGACAAATACAGGCTGACAGCTGCAATACTTCAGTAAAATTTCGCATCATTTGGTATCATTATATTTTGGTATGCCTTGTGAGTATACATAGGCAACGTTTTTGTTATCTTGTTCAAATAAATCTAAAAAATAATCGGTAATTGAAATATATTCAAAATTGAAGGAATAGTACCCTAAAGTTCTAAGGTCACCAACAATTATGTTCTGATAATCATCGATGCAACAATGTTTGACTGATTACTTTGTTTTTGTGCAGAAAGCATAAAACATAACAGATTCCAAATTACCTAAACTTTGCCGACAAATCGTTCGAAGACTAAACTTAAGTAAAAACATTTAATCTAAGTAAAAAACAGTACATTTCAGATATGTGTAAGTATTCAATTATTTCAAATTGATAACCTGATATGTTCCACGTAGGTTTTGACTAAGTTATTCATTTTAACGTAATATATTTAGTTATACGTCTCACTATCACGTTATTGTTATTCATAACTATCAGTAACAAAAGCTTAACAATATACACAACTATAGTAAAAGTTAGAATATGGAAATGAATGCCATACTGAAATCTATGCTCTAATATATAGTCTGATAAGCCCTGATGAGTCGTTCTCTGACAAAATCTCGATACGATTTCAAAAAGCTTTACCAACTTACGTCTCCTACAGGCGTATGTGAGGCTGTTCGTCTTCCAACAGAATGATTAGTATACTGAGCAGCAGTTCACTCTGTCTTACTTGTATGGAAGTGAAACTGCTGCCATTAAGGGTTATTAGTTTTTGATCATCGATGTTTTCAAAACAGTCTCTCGCGTTAGCTGGCATTATCGAGTGAGTAATAACGATGGTAGAAAACGAGTATTAGGCAAAGTGGTAAATCAGTCAACGAGGTTGTGAATATTCGATTCGAGATGGATGGGACATGTGTTATATATGTCTCTCCACTGTCTACATCAACACGCAATGTTAACTGATATACAAGTAGGATGGAATTGAGTCAGGGGCGGCCAAACCAAGAGATGGCATCAGTTCATGAAGTCATCAACTGCTTATTTAAATCGTGTCGGTAGATGCAGACTACCTGGTTGGGGTCCGTGCGAACCTCGTAACTGGTGGCTAGCAACGTTGAGTGACATGTCTCAGAATCGATCACAGTGACACAAGTGTATCCATCCTTTATCCTTCCTCAAAACGTCAGCTTAAAATTATTTCACGACTTTTGTCCCATGTATCAATTCTTTCTCCTTGAACCATATTCCTGATGTTCATTCCTCTTTGTTTTCTTTATTGTCATTAATAAAGTAACTTCTACTAGATTGATGTTAATCTTTCTGTGCTTTTGAGGTATGATAACTTGGACCGATGCATACATGTCTCAGGTTCTATGTTAATCATACATATATTCACCCAGTAAATGTTTGAAAATCATCTGAAAACGCTTCAGCTGATGTAACTGTTGAACATGAGGGCCTCAACTGTTAAAACTTATGACAAAGTTGGATAATCTCTGAAGTAATAAATCGAATCAATTGATTACTCTAATATTTAAGAAATAACTTGCAACCGCAGTGTTGATTACATAAAAATTTCATCTCTTATCATGTTTCAGTCGAAATTACTCAGTGAATAAATAAATTAATGTATATACCAGTCAGAATCAAGGAGACAACTTCTAAAACTAAATCACTTCATTCCATAAATTCTATGAAAAGTTTAGTAGAAATACTTTTTTATTGTGAACAAACTTTTTCCAGGAAGAATTCAACTGTTGTTAACATGTTGTAAATGAGGTCGGTGTTGGCGCATCATATTGCTTACATATTTACAATATCGATTTTCACGACAAATAAACCACAGACATTTTAATTGGATGTTGCGAAGATAGTTGAAAGTTAATGTGATATCGCGAATCTGTCTGAATTAGACAACCGTTGATCACCAGCAAG
Organism: Schistosoma japonicum; assembly: GCA_025215515.1. NCBI lineage: Eukaryota > Metazoa > Platyhelminthes > Trematoda > Strigeidida > Schistosomatidae > Schistosoma > Schistosoma japonicum. Next base: position 41,698,179 of record CM046063.1, on the reverse strand, counting down.
CAGTAGACAGATGTTTCTTCCTCGTATAGGACTCTTCAGCAGCGTGCATCCACAACCCTATCAGGAGTGGAGCCCAGAATCCATCGGCTCCGCTGTCAGCGCTTTACCATTAGACCACTCAATCGGCTCCCCCCCATCAACTGATACTTCTAATTCAGTCAATTCGCGATACATTTGCTTGATCACATCCATTACCACCGGTGGTTAAATGGCCCACACCAGAGACGGTTGAACTTCTCTGGTTTCTGAGTTAAAAATATCAATCATTGGGAACCGACTCAGTGGTAAAGTGGTAAGGTTTTTGCTATAGAGTCACATGGCTTTGAGTTCGGTCTCTGGTAGTGTCGTGGATGCGCATTGCTGAAGACTCCCATACTAAGGCTAAACAGCTGTTCAGTGCTTTTTTGTGATCAACGGCTGTTTAACTCGGACTAATTCGTAACACCAAATTAACAAAATGACTATGTTATACTCTGCATTGTCTTCAGTAAACTGTAAGACATATAATTTCATTTGTGGATAACCGAATGATAAATCAACTGATAAAGTCGAAATGCAAGCAGAAATAATACTTTCCATGTATGCGATTCATACAATGATATCATATCAATTCTTTAATGAATTTACTAACAAATATTTTGTTATTTGATTGATTATATCACAACTTAGGTGTTGGTTAGGTAACATTAAAAATCAAGGAGCCGTTTCGTTCTAGTATGGAACTCTTAAGCAGTGCGCACCCCAGACATTCTTTTAAAGTTACATCTGTATATAAGAATGATGCGAAAATAAAAAACGATTACAATGAATATATTTCCACTAAGAACAATGAAGTTAGGTAGCCATATTATTACAATACTAACAATGCCAAACTGATCATATGTCTTCAAAAACTAATAAACTTGCTGAAACCCTAAAACTTCAAAAAGTTCCATTAAGTCTGTTGCGAAATACGTTTAACTTGAACAGACTAACTTCTCGTTACTTGATAAATGAATTTAATAAAACACGATCATTTCACTAAGTGATAGCCCTCCCTCCTATAATGTAGTTGAACAAAATAAATGCAAATGACTTCAAGATCTCAATGAAATGTATATGTTTATTTACTTACCAATATAAAGATCATTTAATATGAGTAGTCTCATAAGAGAGTAGTAATCTATTTATCATTGAATTACTCGAGTGAACCAAAACAGTATAGATACCTATTCATTCGAATGATTAAATGAGTGAATGAGAATGCTTCTTATCATACTCTTGGTGAAGATGATAATGATATTGATGAGTAACCTTGGTTTCATACCTACATTACATAAACTTAACACATAGATTTTCTAAGTTATTTGTCTATCCCATATCAAAATTTCTTTAACTATGTGATGAATGATTCAGGTCAGTTCCTAGTATCAAATTTGAAATAGCAATTTTGTTTCTGATAAATGAGATCATATTTAAATACCTCACTCCCCCCCCCCACCCACCGTAAGTTATGTGTTTTCTTTCTGTACACCATTTACACTTTGAATGTACAATTAATGCAACTGAATTTTCACATTCATTTCAGCTAGATCAACTAATACATTAATCTCATTATTTCCTAGTTTACATTTATAGTTTACCGAGTATCGACTAATATCATGTATGCGTAACTTTTAGTGCTTATAAGATTCAATCAGTCTTTATTATAATGGCTAATCCACTAACATAATATCATAGCCAATATGTGTGATAATAATAACTTATTGGTGACATTTAAGACTGTGGTGCTGAGTAACTGCTGCCTGAATTAGACTGAGGAGCGTCGATTTCTTTAGAATAACAGATATGCCTTTCTGATGAGTACTAAACAGTACGATATCTACATCATAGAAATATTTTTTATAACCAACTATGCCCAACAACTTCAAGCATAATGTTTGTTTATATCGTATTCATTAATAATCGACATCTCTTGGAATAAGTACGTTTATGAACCATAAAATGGTAGGCAATCGATTTCGTCAGTAATAATCTAACTGATTTCAACCCATGAAAAATATTTACATCAACTCACTAGTAAATCACTTTGTAAAGAATTATTATCCTAGTTAGAGACTTTTGAATGTTAGAGTTCAACTATATTAAACAACTATAAAGTAAACAACACTGATGATAATGTATAACTGTCAAACCACATCGTATATTGATTTAAGTTGGAAATGTATTATTTTGGATACCAGCTTAGTAGTTTAAAGTTATTAAGTTTGTTATTAGGCCCTACTTTTAAAGACCTAGGCGATTAAAACAATTTGGAATTACCAATGAAATGCAACAAATCAGTTATGAAGTCAAGTATTTAGACAAAGTCTTTTGAGCAGTTTCATATTCCTTGAAAACTTTCTAACACGAAACTCAATTAGAAGAAGATTGGAAGCTACATGTATGAGCGATGAATGACTTTATTAGGTTTCGCATAACGTTAAGATACTAAAAGCTTGATAATTGTCCAATCCCGATGGTAAAAATTATAATCCACATTTTATTTTCCATAAATTCTCTTTTAAGCAACACTTAGCATTCAAAGTATTTTTATCATTTTCTTAACTTCAGAAGATTTTGTCAAAGAGTTATCAATCACCATTAACACTAGATCCCTCTTGTTTTTTTAGCTGCAATTCCGTTAAAATCAATAGCTGATAGATTGCACCTACAAACAAATGTTAATCTACAAAATAATCTCTCAGCAACAGTAATAATATGTAAACATTGTAAAAGTTTTAATTTCTACCGATTCTACATATCATAAATTGCATACCCTAGATACTATTAATAATCCTGGAGAAACACTTTATAATAATACAAATAGTTTATTATTATTATTGTCATTTATTGTCTGTGCTATGGTGTAACATCATTTTTGTTTATTTACATTAACTATCAATTTAAAAGTCATCAATGATATGAAATGAATCAATTTATGCATACACAATTCAGTATAGAATAACTATTTCGTTTAATATAGTTAATGTCTAATAAGTAAATTATTATGTTTATTGTAACTAAGTGTTATGAAGACTGTTGAATTTGATATCCTGAATTATCATGAAAACCAGAAGCTGGTACTGGATAGCTGTTTAACTATGGCATAAAACTGCTCAGCAGTGTACAATCAAGAAATCTAGTCTAGGACCGTCTGTATAGAGGATTGAACTTAACCGGTAGAACATTGAACTGAGTGGGATCCAACGGTTGATATTTTTCATTTCAGTTAATTCGCATTATACATTTACGCATCTTAACCCACTGGCATACATGGGTAACTACATCACACCAATATGTCTGAACTTTAATGGTCACATCTTGTTACTGGAGCTCCTAGCCACTAAGCTGACATTAGTAGAGTTTAGTCGTATTTGGTTACGTAAATATATCGCGAAATGAGTGAAATTTAGAAATATTAACTGTTAAATGGTTTAACGCTCAAACGTTTGATGAAGAGCTTGAAGCTCCTCATCTAGATCCCCACACAAAGTGACGGGTGTATACTGCTGTGAAGTCCCATACAGAGGACAAAATAACATGACCTGTGCCCAGTTACTGGTCCTCATTAGTTAATTATCTAACTCGACTAATAGTACCGAATTCTGAGTAGACTTCGTACAATTCGTGTAAATTCGAAGTAGTAAAATATTGAAATAAATTCATATCAAAGGTGGACTGATATTTAAGTGTTGTTGAGTATTCCACATTGGGATGTGGGCACATCCCACCGATTAGTCGCGAATAAGACAATATGCGCCTCCTGGACTCCGCTTGTCGGTCACAATCCAACTTAATCACAGCTGGTTAGTCTAATTTAAAGTTTTGATTGCCACACTAAAGTACAAGATTATCAGCATCTACTTAATATTTTAAAAAGTTTTACACTTGTTCAACTGAATATTTAATTAGTACATCGTGATCGCCTTAGAGATTCCTCTTTCTGTTACTGAATGTATTTGACGCTTACATTACGTAATAATCGTCTTTCGTTTTCTTAAAACCAGAATGAGACGACAACAATATTCGTACTACTGTAGTGGTATTCTTTAAGTAAGCACAAGTAATTAACATACATAATTTGTAGAATGGGGACTCAGAATTTTGAATCTACCATCAACGTATATATTCCTATAAATATAAAAAGCTCCTGTGAATTATGATATCACTGAAATTTCTGGTCTTGGGTGGGATTCCTCAACAGTGAGCACTCCGAATTTAACCCTAGGGGCTCCACGTTAGCAAACACCTAACTCTATGTACCACTGGGTCACCAACCGATCGCAGAATTCCAGTTTTCGTTAATTTGTAATGGAATTAAACTTAGTGCCTTCTTTCCACAAAGGCCATATCAATTAAGTTACAACTATCAGCTTACTAGTGACTAACTTCAGGATGTTCATGAAGTTTTAATGAGGAGTCGTGACTGCTGGAGTTCAGATTTGTAGGGAGTGTGACACTTACCACCAATGACAATGGATCATCATCATGCTATATTACAAATTGATGGAGGTGGGAATTTTACCACTAACCTGCTGCTAACTCAGTGATATAGAGGTACATCCTCATGCTACTGAGGCAGAACCGAGAGGACGCACTGTTGAACAGTCACAAACTAGTATGAAACAGTTGTCCAGTACTCCCTGGTTTTCATTGGAACGGTTTGTAATTAATCCAATCGATTAAATAGTTTAATAGTCAAGTATAAATCGAATTAATGTCAGCTGATAAAATGTTGTATGTTTCACATGATTCGAATGGACTCTTATAATAGACTCATCAGAATCAATGATTGATATCTAAACACTATTAAACCTGTCAGACTTTTAAATTTTCAGTTCTCTTTTTATGCGATTTCATTCATTATTATTTTATTCACATATAAATATGTATACACATTGTTTTATGTAACTGAATCACTTCAAGTGAACATTGAACAAATTTAGTTACTGAACTAATTTTTTTCAAGTTTAAAAAAATATCTGGCGCCACTTTACTTCTTTTTAAATGATCAATTTTAAATGAATAATTGATCATGCCATTTTAAAGAATTATATGATATCAGAGTCAATTTTGTTAAGAAAGTAAAACGTTAAATAGTCTTTAAAGAATAAGAATACTGCACGACATTTTCTTCAAGATCTTAATTGTTACAGTTGAAGTTTGGGCGGTTGGATGGTTGGAGATCTAATATCACAAGAAATATCACTTTTATCAAGATCATTAATGTAATATTTTGCTGTGATGAATGATTTGTATTGTAAGGCATAACTTAAAGTACAAGCTCCTGGTAACTACCTTTAACCACTTCAAATCAGAAATTAGACCTAATTTGTGTATGATTAGAAAAATATTTACTCATCATGAATAATTGTTTGCTTACTTATAGGGAGCGTTTTTAACGTTTAAAAACTCTAAATTTGATATTACGAGGTGGTGAGAACTAGACATTCATTGATCACCAGGAAGCATTGGATAGATGTTTCGTCCTAATATGGGACTCTTTAGAAATATACATCAACGACGCCACTAGGTATCAAACCCTATACCCACTGACTCCTCGGCGAACACTTTTCCATCAGACTACTGAATTAGCTCCCAACGATTGATATATCCGATTCAGTCCATTCGTGATACTTTTGGGTTCAATCTATAATGAGGTACTAGATGCACACTGCTGAAAATTCCCATACTAGGACGAAACAGCTGTCTAGTGCTTTCAGGTGACTAATAGTTGTTTCATTTAGATCAGTTCGTCATATCAGATTGACATTCAACTATCATCACAACACCCAATTACAATTAAATAATCTACTTGGCAAAATTGAATTCTCTGAACTGAATAATTCAGTAGCATAGTTTTGTTCCTATTTCTTTCTGGTTAAAGTCATAGTAAAAAAAAACTTCTGTGTAAAGTTTGCGTTGAACTATAAACGTTCACTACTATCTTATTAACTTTGTATAAAAGATTAAATTTGTCTGTCATATATGTTACATGCAGATCACAAATAAACGAATAATAACTATTAAACAGAAACTGTCAAATGTATAATTATTCTACACACTCAGAAAAGTATTACATTATTTTATCCGATATTCATTCAATGTTAAATGGATTACATCAATATCAGGATCAAATATTCAGTTTCAAATATAGTTGTGAATGTTGAAAAGTTTGTAATCGAAACGAAATAACTACTGAATTCTTTTTAATTTATAATAATTCTTCATATTATGAAATTAAAGAAATTTATTTCATTGACTGAACTTAACTAAACATCTACTAAAAACCGAAAAGCATTAGATAGTTATTTCATCTTAGAATAACAATCTTCAGTGGTCGTGTACGTTGACTACCATGTCAGGAATTAAATTCATATCTTTCTAGTCTTAAGCTTTGAGTTGTATTTCTTACCTCAGTCAGTTCATGATACCGAGCAATTTTCATTATTACTGGTGAGTAACTGCTTTGCACTTAATATAGTTCCACTCTATCAGTAGTGTTTGTTTTCATCCTAACTTCGAATTGATCTATTTCAGTTTATCACTAGTAAGTATGTAATGATTACTATTATGAAGTGTTTTTGGGATGGCTTAGTTTGAAGTTTCATGTAACTGAATTGTTTTACCTAGACAGTCACTGTAAACGTGAAAATATTCAGCGGCTATATCATTCTAGTATGGAACTCTTTGATAATAATGCGCTTAATACGCTTATTTTTTAAAATGTTATGTTGATATTCAATTTCAATCACTTCGTGGGCAACTACATCACTGTTGATACAGTTATCATTTACTAAAGTTGTACAGTCGTAATCTGAAGTTAATTCTGTGCATAAAAACAGTCTATTTTAAAAAAGAGTAATTACACGTTAGTTTTCTATACGTAATAAATGCAAAATAACTTGAAAATAGCGGATATGATGGGAACATGCAATGAACAGAATTATTTAAAAACATTAGGTCATGAAGAATTCACAGAATTCTAGATGATTGTATTCGTCACAGATTGATGTTATCAGTGTACCATTGAAAGCAAGGAAGCACTGGATAGCTGTTTCGTCTTAGCATAGGACTCTTTAAAAGTGCGCACCCTAGACTCCACCCCAAAAGCTTCAGCTTATCAAAGTGGAAATTTTACTATTGAAATGCCGGTTAACCCAGTGGTGTAGAGGGTTAAGCTTTTGTCAACCTGAAGACCCTATATTCAACTCTTCTGGTGTAATCGACGGTGGACACTACTGAAGAGTCCCATGCAAGTAAAAAACAGCTGTCCAGTGCACTGTGGTTTTCATTGGTACCTTGCTAACAAATTCAATTAACTAAAACTTAATATCAATCTCCACAAACTACCTCAGTTCAACTTAAAGAATTATTTGAAAATAACAAATTCTAAAGACAGTATTACGTAATGAATAAAGTTATTTGGAAATACCAAGTTATGAAAATGAAGTTACGTAGTAATAGAATTGTTGATGAAAAGAATGATATACAAGTGAATATAAAGAACAACAATAGTTATAGTAGTAGCTAATTAACAGAAAAAGAAAAAGAACGGATTGAAAATAATCAATTATTAAGAAATGAAAATGTTTTATATCCACAAAAGAATAAACGATTGAACGTAGTGCTTATGTACACAGAGTTCATTCCTTTCACTAATCAGTATTGTCGTATGTAATAGGAAAGAGTGAATGACATAACTATTTATATCATTTATTATATCCAGTCAAGTGATTATTTTTATTGGCTTAATTTATAATTTCATAAAATAATTTGTCTATTTACGATGTACTGTCGTCATCACCATCATCATCATCATCATCATCACCGTCGTCATCATCATCATGAAAAACAATACCGATAATAACAATAATAAAAATATTTACTGTAAAAACTAGATTTTACGTCACATGTGATTATTTTTGTTATTATTATTGGTGTTGCCACGTATAATTTATACTTCTTTCTTGATGTCTTAATAAATTAAATTGATAAAATATAATTTTATAGGTGAACAGTATTGTTTCGTTAATTAGATACTCATCAGTCTTTACTCTAAAGATACAGTAATATTTATATAACAATATGAAAATTATTAAGCTAATAAAGGCAATCTGTGAGTCGATGATAAAAGTTTAGTAGGTGGATTACATAACTAATCATAATAAGTGACCAGTTTAAATCGGTAGTAGGATGGCAGATATACTCCTAGTAGTCATGATGGGCAGATTAAATACAACAACATGATACATATTTCATTATAAGGTAAATACATGCAACTATAAATTGTATGTGGGTCAAAATGGTGTGAAATTAAACTTCTTAATAATTTTACCATTGGATGTCAGCCAGTGTGATGGTTCAGAAGGATTAGATGTTCGCTAATATGAAGTCCACTGGGGTGGAATATAGGATGTTCACTGTTGAGGAGTCCCGTACTAGGACAAACCAGCTGCCTAGTGCTCCTTGGTTTTCGATAGTATTCAGCCAACATCAATCTGTGATATATTCAGTCGAATAAAGATATCGATCTTCACTAAACATACCAATTCAGTAATAATAACAATTGCTCGAAATCGAGTGTGAAAATAATGTGGTCATTTGATTAGTGAATAGAGAGGAAGTGTTAAAGAGGTCGGGTAAGAACAGACAAACATCAAAGGGTATAGAGAATTGTGTAAGTTGGCTGTTAAGTCTTATAAGACCATGGAAAGCATAGAGTTGTTGCAAATTTCTTTCGAACACATAGACTCGCGTTGTTAACTCGAATCTCTATGGCTTTGGTGAAATTTGTAGGATATAAAATTGAACCATGTCCAGAAACTTTCATGGTATACGATATGCCACTCTGAACGCTTTAGTTCTATTTATTGCATGTCCACTATCTATCAAGTGTGATAAAATAAAATTATGGATTTCACCGACTTTTGATATTTTGACATCACTTTGTGTCGAAATAGAACAATGTATCACTGAATGGTATTAAGATAACACTACTAATAATAGTGCAAAATGATAGAATCTCACTCAAATTCATAACTTAGAAACTTTGGATCTAATCCTTTAAACTGTTTATAGCATTTAAATGTACAATCAACAGAAATAATACACTTATAGTCTATGCTAAAATGAAAGTAGTAAGTCATGACGAATTAATTATCAAAGCCACTTGAGAAGGAGTCAAACTGGATTCAGGTATCAATTATAAGTTATGCAATAGTAATCAGAATTAAAAGGTAGAAACAAGTTACGTAACAGTTCAACTAACTGTTGAAAATTTCTTCAAAATACAGATTTATAATAGCTGTTTACTTGAGAAACATAAAGACGCGAATAAATAAATGATAAGGAAACAGATAATTAATATTTAAAATAGAATTAAAATTTAATTACGGAGAAGAGGTAATTAAAGACAAGCTAAAATAAGCATTTAAACGTGTTTCTTCTAGATGTAAAGTGCTGGTTTGAATTGGTGGATGGCTAAGGCCTCCGGTGTACATAATTTTCTGATTTGCATCCTTTCGAATCAATTAGTTTAACTTTGAGAACACTGTAGAAGGATGATTCTGATGGGACAACATGACCAGAGGTTACCAAGTATTCGGGGACAAAGCTATTGATTGATCTACTTGTTCCTTTAAGCAACTAAATAGGGTAGTGTTTGAGAACCGTTTTGACAGTGCCCACTTTGTGAGAATATTTTATCTTGCTTCACAGCAGCAAATAAACTCGTGTATCTACACTGATATTGCCCAAAGCGTTAGCTTTTCTTTGATATGAACGAGAACTAAGGTCCAGTTGTAGACAACAATAAGTAGTTGGGTAGCATAGAACGTTTTTTGGACGGTTTTCAAAATTCTTATCTTCATAATCTCAGCAAGTGTTTCCTTAATATATAATGTTCATGAAAAGGTATTTCTTTGAAATGATCAGTATTCTATTTTGAGGTATTTCTGTCTTCAGGTTTCTTCCGATGAACCTTGAGGAATAATCATTTCTGATAAAAATTTGCCTCAAGTTTATCAATTAGATTCATTCGTATCATCAGTAAAGATAAGTTAGATCCTTGATGCCACTGAAGAAAGTTTCTTTTTCAACTCAAAGAAACCTAACTATGGAAGTTTAAATACTGTCTATTACGGTACGGTTTTTGGTAAAATGATCTTTATAATCAGCCATCTCGTCTTCTTTTCAGTACAACATTCAAGAAATAAAATCCTGAATTCAACTCCGATTCTAATGTAAAGTTGAGGCAATTACGACGACTTTCAAGCACATTCAGGATACCGTGGAGATTTAAGTATCATCTAAATATCTCTCATAAAGATGTAAGCTTTCAATTATTAAAGAATGGTATTTTCAAGGTTTGTATTGAAACAATAGTTTAAAAGCGAATCATTTGTTGGCTCCATCGCTACAACACTTATTTGTCTATAAAACTCACTATTAAGTCTAAGTTGCATATTAAAGGCACATCGAGGAAGTAGTCGCTTCAAGTATTGTTTTAGAACACCTATGTAAAGTTGTTGCTATCAATATAGTTACGTAGAAAGCAAATTGTCTCAATGATTGGTTCATTTGTAAGGACAGAAATAACATCCCATCATGTCATTCTTCTTCTGGCTACATCGACACCATATAATAAATCAACAAGTTGAATAAATCAGTAACAGTATAGTTATTAGGCTTCATTCTGACTGGTTCTAGCTAGCCATCTGGCAGTAGTGTAGTACAGTGAATTAATCATTTCCAATATTGTACGTAGTGGGACATCCTTCTTATGTACTTAAGGGAGGTCATATAATCGTGGAAAAACAGGTCCAGATTGTCTTAGACGTTCAAAATCGGTCCCGACTATTGACATATTAATCCATAATTCGTTGAAAAAATGTCTTTTAAAAGACAGTAAATTATTGAAAACACATCGGAAAATAAGTATTCTACAGAAACTTTTAAGAAAACTTGAGAAAACGATAGAATATTATTTTATTTGTTTGTTGAACAATTACCATATATAGTATCTATTCTGTTTCCTGAGGCTTTCAGATTCTCAAAGTCATATATAAGCCTATAAGTACTTCTGTTTTCTGTACATTAAGATGATCTTTAAATAAGGATTTTTCAGTAATTCATTGCTTTCTGTATTTCAGTGCGAAGTTTTAAATATTGACGGATTTTAGGGATTAAGAAGCCGTTTGATTGTTAGTGTTTTGGCTGTCATACATACTGATGAGGAACCTTTATAGTAACAAGAAACAGTTATTCAAGGATGTGTGGTTAATATTAATTGTCAATTTGATATCACTAATTGGTATGAATTAGACAACAATTAAAAACCTGGAAACACTGGACAGCTGTCATTTCCTAGTGTGGGACTCTTCAGCAGTGAGCATTTACAACCCCCATGGTGAAGCGTTAGTCAGAAATGGACGTTTTTAAATGAATGATTGTTTGAAATCAGAGAATAAAGGAAACGAATATATTGTTTGTCTTGTTCACTACTGAAATCCTATGATGATCTCTCAATTCATCTTCAACATTAAGGAAGGTGTTGAAAATTACTCTGACTAGTGGGTTGTCTGTACAGAATGTATTATGTTTTCATTAACTTGATTGATTGACTACAAAAAATGATGCCAATTTTAACAAGACTTCCAAAAAAAAACTTCTGGAATCCTAAAGTCACAAATACCTTTGTTTTTGTACATTGAATATTCATTAAAGTAAAACTCCTTCAGTACATTTATCCATTTGTTTTTCAGTTCAGAGTTTAACAGTAGAAGGTTTTTGAGCACAAGTAAGCCGTTAAGAATTGGGTATTTAATTGTTCAAGTGAAATAAGCATCACTTTCATTACTGAGGTATCCTATATTGAACAGATACTTCTATTTAATGTTGTACAGTTTTAACTAGTTCTGTTGAAATTAACTGTATCCAGCAAAATCAATATATGGATTGTCACGTTAACAACTAAACAAGGTATCGTAACCCCTCTTCATATGAATACTATATCGTATTCTTTGTTAGCATCAAAGTGTCACCTAGTTTGTCAATAACTTTATAATGTAAGATGTTATACACGTTTCATAATTTCATTTCTGAAGATATTGAAACTGTAGACTATTTTCTTATTGTTTGATTTAAGTTGTGATCATCAAAGTGCCGCGTATATCCCATTAAAAGTATCTTCTCATCACATATTTTAGTACTAACCTATACAAATTAAAACAGAATCATTAGCTAATGCAAACTTTTAACAATCGCTATACTACTGAAACAAGTTAACACTTCAGTAGTTTTAATAAATTATGCATTATACATGTCTAACACGTAAATAAGGACTCGTTTTAATTCGGAGGCGATATTCTTTACATATCGTTATCAGTTGGAGTAACCATGATAACCAAATAATGCTAGACAGTTGTTTCTTATTAGCACAACAAACCTAAGAAATTCACACTAATAACAGTGTATTAGATTATACTAAGTAATATCTGGTCACATGGAGAACTCCTAACAAAAGAATCAGTGTTGATTTGAAGGATTGTTGAAGTTATCGATTGTACTTTTGATGTGCATTTTGTATATCCCATCGTCGCTTCGCCAGACTGGACATATTAGCAACAGGTGGATGCACATAACCATCGCTATCTAGTCATTAACTTGAAAGGTTAATTTTAGTTTAGAATTGAAGAAAAGCTAGAAACACTGATTCGTATTGATCACGTTTCTGTTTGTCAAAGATTGATCTCATTTAGATATGGATGAAATCAAAGGAGTGCTTAAAAGTTGTTTCATCCCTAGTATATGACTTCTCAGAGGTATTTGACTATAATCTTTCGAAACATTGAACTGAGAAACATAAAGTCTTGAAGTGAATACCTAACTGTCAACATCATTGTGCTGGTATCCGGTAGTAAGATTTCTATTTAGATCTATATGTGATACGGCTTAACGACTATCCAATACCACTAGTAATAACTGTCTAGCTTTCGAGTTATATGAACTCCACAAGCCACGAAACATAAATTGACTGAAATGAAAATCCTAACATTAGATCCTAACCCACTGGAGATAACATCTAATTGTCTACAGACAAACCTAAGCTTCCTTGATTCGATCTCTGAGGTGATCCTATTGCTAATATAAAACAACTATCTAGTATTACCTAGTTGTAAATAGTATCCAACTGAGAACAATATGTAACGAATGTAAACAATAAATCATAATTTTGAGTATATTTTACATGTAACATATATTATACCTTACTCACGTTTACTATACTTGTTTACATGAATGTTACTTCAATATCACTCTGTGTATATGCGTTTCCTAAACTGAAACTTTTCTCACATATTTAAGAGCGTGGGCTTATAGATTCTTTATTACAAAATGTGTTTTAGTATTGTCATTTTTGATGTTTCGTTGTTGTTAGTGATGATTAAATTAACAAATGTGAAAGTACATATAGTTTAGTTGTTTGTATTCATCACAGATAGATGTTGGTTGAATACCAGTGAAAACCAGGGATCACTGGATAAGTGTTTTATCCAGGTATAGGACTCCTCAGAAGTTCACACTCTCAATTCCTCCTGAGGATCAAACTTAAGGTCTTCAAATTAATGAAAACTCAAATCTCTGCATAACTAGGGTAGTTCTTTTTACTTTACACTAAAATACTTAACTAACATCAATCTGTCGCTAATACAAATAACTAAATTTAATACCTATCTTCACAAAACCATCTCACTTCAAAGGTATACATACTCAAGATACGTCTGTGTAGATTGTACTAATACCTCTATTTAGTGCAAATGAATGTGGTATACATAGTTAATATTTATCTTTACTGTGTTAATTTAATTCAATGTTGCAAATAGCATGATAACAATACTTGTTTTATTCAGTACCACATGAATTTGATTACAGTACAAAATTGTCTTAGGAAAGGTATTAAATATTGGGATAAAATTTACACCACTTAAAATTGTCTCTTATCATCATTTATGAACTTATTTAGTGTAATTGACTTCATGCCTTTCCTTCAAATAACAAGAAAGGTGAAGAATGTGTAAGAAAATACATAAATTAACTTGATGGGACATACTTTTTGAAATTTGCAGTAGTTCAGTTCATGAGTGACCTGTAAACTGTGAGAATGTGTATTTACTGACATCGAAGGTTAGTTATAGAAATTGTAAAACTGAGAAATGTAGGATAATAAATGTAAGTTAGGTAAACTATTTTGAGCAGGCTGCTATCTCATAAAGATTAATAAGTCGATATACCAAGTGTGATTAAGAATAAGTGAAACACTTATGACTTAAGACAATTGTGAAATTTTTCAATATGATTGGGTATTATTTAAATTGGATTGTGACTGGCAAGTGGAATCCAAGTCGCGCGTTTTGTCTTGTTTGGAACTCGTCGATTGGATGTACCTACATCCCAATGTTGATGCTCACAGTAGGATTCGAACTCAATCTGTTTCTTGTCAAACGCCACCGCGCTCACCACTAGACTACTGAGTCCAGACAGTCATACGAGTCCAAATAGGAAGAAACGCGCGTCCTGGATTCCACTTGCCAGTCACAATCCAACTTAAATATTACTTGTGAATAATCTCTATATCGGGGCAATCTGCTCAGGATGCACATATAGAAACATAAACTGACCAGCTTCAGTCTATAATAAATCAATGGGAATATAAAAATTTATCCTAATAATTGAATATTGTAAAATAACCTAGTGACTAATGCTAAAATTTAGCCATCGGGTTACTAGTCAAAGATGGTAAATTGGTTAATGATGCTATAAATTTTCATCAACCAGAAATGACTGAGATATTTATGACATAGAACCAAATTGTATAATTGTAATTTTACGACATTAGACAAACAGTTTGATTGAATGTATAACTGTTTACCCCCAAAAATAAATGTTAACACCAAACATGAAGTATTTACATGTTATTAGAATGATCCTTAATAACGTACTCATTCTATTATTGAATGAATGTCATTTAAAGCATACTCAAATGACAGAAAAAAATCAATAATAATTGGTTCCATTATTTAAGTCAGTAATATTATCGATCTACTGTATCACATTTCTATTGACTTATTGATAAATAAGAATACAAAATCAATAATCCAGTCTTAAATCAAATGAAATCTGTATGTGAATAAGGTTTTTCTATACAATTTCTTCACTAGTTACAGCATGATTAGAATGACCAAATAAAAGAAAATTAATAAAACAAAATATGAGACGTTCTTTAAAGGTTATTTGTTATACATTTCAATGTTTACTAAATGTAAGTAAGTAAGTAAGTAGTAAGTAAGTAAGTAAGTAAGTAAGTAAGTAAGTAAGTAAGTAAGTAAGTAAGTAAGTAAGTAAGTAAGTAAGTAAGTAAGTAAGTAAGTAAGTAAGTAAGTAAGTAAGTAAGTAAGTAAGTAAGTAAGTAAGTAAGTAAGCAAGTAAGTAAGTAAGTAAGTAAGTAAGTAAGTAAGTAAGTAAGTAAGTAATTGGGTGGGTAAGTGAGTAAGTTAGTGAATGAGTGAGTGATTTAGATCGCAATCGGTAAGCATCTTTAAAATAAAATATGATTCTTATACATTTACGTAGTACACACATAGTAGTAGTAACAAGTAGATAATATTCATTCAATTTACGCCTTTAGGAAATTTAAGTACAGCTAGAACTCCATTACTTACAGAATGTAATGAATATACTAAGTTCTTCTTTGTTGTCTTATCACCTACAGACTACAAGTAATTACTTGTATTATGTTAAATCAACTGTACATTATGAGACATATTATTCACTAGGTGAAAGATAAAATGGTTATGGAGATGAAATAAATGGCTTTATAACGAAGTATTTATGAAAGTATGGAGTGATAGTTCTAAAAACTATCAAAGTTGGCTTGTATAATGTCACTATCCCATAGCCAATAATAGATAGTTATTTCAATGACACTAATATTATGACTTCCTTAAGCCAAAATAGAAAGAACAAGTGATGGAAGCGCTAATCAATTTTCAGCTTGAATTATATTTTATTTGCTTATTTAAATACATAAATGGAAATTCAGATCATGCAATAGATCAATTAAAATAAAAATATTAATACAAAATTGTAACAATATTGATAATAATAAAAAGTAATGGGCACATAAGTAACCAGGTTTGTTTTGTGAATAAACAAGAAAACCACACAACAACAATTTATTGTTTCAATGGAAGTTTAAACAATTTAAGTTTAAACTATTTAATATATGTTGTTTGTATTCATTACAGATTAGTTTAGGTTGGGTTCCTTGGGGGACCAAAGGAAACTTGACATCTGTTTCCGAAACTCACTTGAATTATACTCATTAATAAATCAATGATAGGTAACAAAATACCAGTTACTTTTCTCATCTATTACCAACCAGGTTGAGGATTCATCATTATTACTTGATGAATTTATTTTTCTATCATCTATTCGTCTTTAAATATATAAGTAATTTGGCATTAAATGCATTGAATAAAAACATTTGTAGACTGCTACTACTAGGACGAGACGGCTGACCAATGCTTCCAGGTGATCAATGGTTGTCTAATTCAGATCAATTCGCGATATCAGGGTAGACGAAGAAAAGAGTTTGCTTTCTTAAAGCTAAAAGTAAATTATCGTATACAGACGCATTGTAATGCAATCAGGTTTCTTCATTTTATTCTAAGTTTATCATTCCAATAGTAAACTTCGAGTATATATTTACCTTGAAGTGTATTCCGTATATGACCAAATTAAGCTTGTTGTATAACTAGAGTAACTTCTAATGATCAAATCAGCACGTACGAATAAGGACGAATCAGAAGTCATTAATGGCTGGAGATGAAGATATATTTGTTCGTAAGTAGTACGTAAGCGGGATAGCAACGTCTATGCTGGCTGACTAGAGGATGAGTTACTTCCCACATGATGTCATGTCGCAAGTCTGATGGTAATACCTAACAGAACATCCTTAGCTAGTCATGTTCAATAAAGCAAACATGGTCAGTATCAATGACAAGAGTTCAAACAACTATTCATTTACATCCACAACCTTAATAATTCTTAGTTGGTCTAACGGTTCACTTCGACTAGAAAGATACACTATATTTCAGGAAGTACATGGTCATGTGCTTTAGAAAATCTGGAATAATAAAGAGTGAAGGAATAAGATGAGCCGATGACCTAGCGAGTACATTTGTCACGCTTACATTTCATGATAAATTCAATCAATCAAAATAAAAATAACACAAGCGTGAAACAGTGAGTGATGATCGAAAATGGAAATCAATGGTTATCTGAAACCTGTTACAGTTATACAAGGTAACTAAATTATTGATTTTTCAACTAACTACGATTCTTATCTGACCCTTTATCTGTTTATCGAATTGCCTAATCAGCCCGCCTCAAATTATTTTCAAATCATTTACTCCATTCACTTATAGATTCTCCATACTCTATACCTTTACTTCATGTTCATTACTATTCGAATATGTTTGGATCTTTCCGTCTATTTATTATTGACTGAAACTGGTCTGTCTCGGTTGTCATGTGTGGAACTTGAGCGGATTGCCACAAAATAGCGACTGGTTTAAAAGTACTGTTTGAGTTGGATTTTGATTGGCCAGTGGAACCCAGGACACGAGTTTAGTCCAATTCAGGATTCATCGGTTGGGTGTACCTGCATTTCAATGATGATATCTACTTAGGGAATTGAACTCAGTTTATTTCGTGCCGAAAGCCACCGCGTTTACCACTAATCTACTGAATCCAAACAGTACACTACCGTTATGTCAAGGCGATCCCTTCATGATGCACATATCGCAACAGAGACTGACTGGTTTCAGTCCGTAACATATCAACGGGAAGATTCAGATACACTCGATTTATATATGCATACCAATTGCACAAATGTGACTGTCCGGACTCAGTAGCCTAGTAGCAAACGCGGTAGTATTTGTCATGAAACGAGCTGAGTTCGAATTTCTATGTGGATATCAATAATAGGATGTAGGCACATCTGACTGACGAGTTCCGAATAGGACAAAACACGTAACCTAGATTCCACTGGTCAGTCAAAATCCAATCTAAACAATATTTATTGCAAGTTTTTTCAGTTCCGTTAATAAACACTGTGTATCTTCACTTAGAATTCGATTTATAGGATACAGTAATTACTTATAGTAAGAAGCTGAAGAGTATACTACGATATCTTCAATGAATCCAGTGTATCTTTTAAATACTGTCTTTTAGGCTGTATTTACATTGAATCATTACTAAAGTATGTATATTACATTTAATCGGAAGGTTTATATTAACTCGATATATGATCAATTAAATTGTGTAACTGTTACCTTTATTAAGATGGTTTGTGGAGATTGGTAGTAAGTTCAGTTGATTGAACTCGTCAGAAGTTGATGCTGGCATGGTACCATTGAAAGCCGGTGAATACTGGACAGCTGTTTCGTTATATTATGGGTCTTGTCAGCAATGTATGCTATAAACTTCACTCCATGGCTTTAGGTTGGAGAACATCTAACTCTCTGTATCACTGGGCCAGTATTCAACGGTAGAATCTCCATTACTATCAATGTAATATTTTTTTTGTTTATATAAATGTATTTGACCCGAAATTTAAATGTACTTTCTGAAAAATGAAGTTTTGTTATGTAGTAATAGATTACTATGTTTGTTTATTGTTGCTATAAATAAACAAGTCTAATGTTTATTTTAATAATTCACATGACCTAAATGAAAAAAAAACATTATTAAGGTCAAAATATAAAGTAAACAATAAAATAGGTTTGTACATAGCTTGACAACATGAATAAACTTTAGATAAGACCAACATTAAGAACTTGGGTGTATCAAACAGTTGTTTCGTCTTCGTATGGAATCTCCTCAATATCAGTTTATATCCATGACCATAGCAAGGATTAAACCTAGGACTGGTGGAAAGTGTTCGTACAAAAGACACTTGAGTTGTTATTAGTTAATTCATAATGAAGGACTCAGATAATTTCTCATATTTAACGATCATCATCCATTGAAATCGGTAGATAATAGCGATACTTCCAACACAGTTGAATTATGTTGATCTTGGCTTTCTACGAAGAACTTCGGAAAATATCATTGGAAGTTAATTGGTTGTAAGTGAATAAAAATCTATTAATGCTGATATCACGAATTGATCTGAACCAATTCGTGATATCAGCATTAATAAATTAACTATCTCCACAACAACCCCTTAAATGTAACTAATTATCAGCTCACTAGTGACTAGCTCCTTGAGGTTATTCCTGGAGTTCTAGTGTGAAGACGTGACCGGTGGAGTTCAATCGTGTCGGGTGTGAGACAGTAACTCACCGATGACAATGGATGAGGTCGCGCAAACGTAACACGAATTGACTGAATTAGAAATATCAACCATTAGGAGCCGGCTCAGTGGTCCAATGGTAAAGCGCTCGTCGCGGAGCCATAGGGTCTTGGGTTCGGTCCCCAACAAGGTCGTGAATGTGCACTGCTGAGGAGTCCCATACTAGGACGAAACAGCTGTCCAGTGCTTCCAGGTGACCAGTAGGTTGTCCGGTTCAGATCAATTCGTGATATCAGCATTAATAAATTAACTATCTCCACAACAACCCCTTGAATAAAAATCTCTTAATATAGAGGGTATGTTGAGACTGTTGACATATTCACATCATTGAGTTTTGTTAAACAACTCCTGAAACAAATAGATAACATCAAACAGCCATTTCATTCAAGTAAGTGCGTAAGTAAAGTAAAGTAAGTAAGTAAGTAAGTAAGTGCCTTCTGTACATTGTGCACATACTTGATTTAACCAAGTGTCAGAATGAATACTTAGTTCTAGAGACGAACGTAAAGTGACTAAAAAGATCATGATGAAATCACTGGATTAATGGATAGATGCAACTCATTTACCAAGTACACATTCATGTTATTTTGTTTCAATCATGCTTTATGTGTTAAGGGTATTGAAACTAACAGGTCGGTTCAAACGTAAGTAGGTAAAGTAGCATTTAAACATGCGAAATTACAGTTGGAATTTGGACATCTTTACTCCTGAACAACAACTTCACAAGATCTTGTGAATCAAAATAGTCAATTTACTAGTTCTGATAATACATTATTTTCTAGATACTGATGCGTTTTTACTTGGTCAAAACAAAAGGATGAACTTTACAAAAAAATTCGAACAGCTTACTTTCCATGGTGAGCATATCATCTTTTCAAGAATCTCGTCATTAGTATATACTTGAAAAGAACACCCTGATAGTCAACGGTTTCGACAAAGGCTCAGTCTATAGGTTCTTAGATGTCTCAGTACTACGACGGTTGCTAATGGAGATATATAATTAGACACTGTCGAGTGGTTAAAGGCAACAGGCAGGAATCCATTCTTAATGAAGGTTGAGGGATACTCAAAACTCGCCAGTAAAGTAGATCTTCGAATTTTAGAGAGTTGATGCTACTCATGTGATTTGAAGTCATATCATCTACCTTCATTGAATCAAGACTACTGATGGGATCTGTGATGTTTATTTCATTTGTCTAGAATTCTGTAGATGGTCAGTTCTACATCCTTTATCGATCTCTGCACCAGGACGCCAATGCAATATCGATGGCTTGGAACCCCAATACATTATTTAGTAAGCTAATGAGTTCAAATATACATTACGAATAATAATAATAGAACAAAACATTGGTCCTAGATCTTATTACTACTCAATAGTCTATATAAAGAAAATGATACTGGAAACGACTAATTAAAATAAAGTCTGGGAGAACAATAACGAGAGACTGAAAACCTTTGCCAATACGTTTTCTCAACTGTTTTCGATAAATCTTGATCTATGTATGCTGTTGAGATATAGTTTGATACGAAGCAAAATTTAAATTGTTAACCGCGTGAAGTGAATTTTTGTAATATTTTTTTAAATCTTATTTTGGTTTGGTTTCGATACCTTCTTCAATGACGAACTCATCATCACTTATTTTAAAAGAAAATCAGTTATTAAAATTTCGTCATCAATGGTTATTGATGCAATCTTGTGAAGTATGTACTGTTAATAGTTTACAGGAAACGAATGATAGCTTCACTATTGAAATATTAAATGTAACTCAAATGAAATCATCGTTTTTTATTTGATATCACTAAATGATGTGATTTAAACAACCATGGGTCACCAATAAGCACTGGAAAGCTGTTTCGTCCAAGTATAGGACTCTTCAATGGTACTCATCCACGACCTGTATGAGAGACAGAACCCACAACCAACTGGTTTAGCTGCAACCGCTTTACAATTAGCTCACTGAGTTGACTCCTATCAGTTGATATTTTTAATTCAGTCAAATCATGATACTTTTGCTCTAAAATATCGATTATCATCAGTCAGTAACTGCCTCACACCCAACACAGATGAACTTCACTGGTCACATTTTCTCACTAGAACTTCAGGAATTACCTCGAGAATTTGGTCGCTAGATAGCTGATATGGATTTTAATTCGTTGTTGTATATATTGTTGAATTTAAAATTTATTATCTTATTCATAGTCTAAAACTGATTTATCATTGCCTATGCTTAATACTATGCTCAATGTACACTGTTAAGTGTTCAACATAAGTTATCAATCATTCATTGTTTTATTTGTTATTTTGTAATAGATAAAGAGACATCAACCATATTTCTTTATTATAATCTTCAAAACTTTCCTAACAATAGAAAACAATTAAAAATTTATACTTGTAAGAATTTTCTCGAAGGTATTTTATTTTTGAAGAGAGAAAGAGGCAGAATAAGATGAATTTGTTTCATTTCGTTAGGTTCTCATCAACTGAATACAACCATTTGGTAGTTCACAATCAATGCTTATACATACACAATAACATACTTTATAAGTGACACCAAGATTAAAGAGGTCGTAATGTAAAATCATAGTGAGATAAGGATTTAAGTAGACTTAATACAATACATATGATTAGAACGCATAAGCGAACATTTTAAAACATCAGGTTAGTAATGTTGAGTAGTCACGTAGTTAAATAATTAATCTATTGCGTAATGGGAGAGTTGATATCAAAATAAATTACGAGTAATCAACAATTATTAACAATAAGATAAGCGAAACGTTACTAATGTAAGGAGAAATTTGTAACAGTTTCTTTTTAAACGCATGAATTTGGTTTTAATAGTTTGATTGTTATTGCTTCAGTGAATCTCAGAAGAATGCAACTGGACTGTTTGTTGATAGATTCAAGTCACCACATCGAGAGGTTACATTATGACAGGAGATGTAGATGCTCAGCATTTTGAGTAGTATGAAGTGACCTCTAAGTGCTGAAAAGAAAGAGGGAGAAAACAGCAGAACGGTACAGCACTATTATGACAGCTATACTTAACTGATTATTTAAGCAATCAGAAAAGTATAACAGTTCTAATTGTTAAAGACTTGAGTTCATTTGATAAGAGTTGATTTGTTATCTTTGATAGGCTGGCTATTACTGAAGGTTACAATAGTAGTGTTCAGACTGGGTTTCTGAATAAGGTGAGATTTAGTATGGGGGTATATTTTGAGAGGTTGCAGTAGTTACGAAGGTAACCTGATGGTTATTAAGTTAGTCTACAATATGACACTAGATGTAGTAAATGTTTATGTATGTGGGTAATCTTTATTAATCTTGTCTTATTAGGTATCAGTATCATAGTTTATAGCATAGAGGTTCGGTTTTTCATGCAGTAAGATGTCCTGACAGATAGGTAGGGCCAATTAGACTTTATGTGTGAGTCCGAGTAACATATGCTTGAGCATAAGAAACATCATTACTGAGTGCTTGCTCTTATCAGAACCTCATTACGTAGCCATAAACATAAAACAGATGCCGCTATACAGGCAAAAAGAGTTTGAAGTTATCTCCCACACCATCATATCTGCTGACCAAAACTCCACCCTCCTCTTCTTTTATGATGTTAGGCTCGTAAATTTACTAAGCTTGATGGAAAATTATATTGTTTTACTCTATGTAAATTGGCATCTGCAGTTGAAGGTAATATGAAACAGGTACCTATCTACCGTTGATAGCATTAAAAAGCATGTTGTTTAGTGTAAAATAGTAAGTTGCGTAGTACGACACATCCTATTCAATGAAGACTTTAGTTCCTTGATTCTTCCTGAATTGTCATCACCTTAGAATGAAAGATAAAATAGGATTTTTGTTCACTGTGGTTTTTTTTAGCGTTTTACTTTCACGTTTCCCGTACTTATCGGTGACTTTCTGTGAATACTCGTTGTTTCCCATGCAGTTCTTTTTTTTACAGAAGTTATCACTTCTTCTTCTAGATCATCATTAGTACATATTCTTTTTACTCTATGAAATACTTTAATTTTAAGATGTTTTGAATTTTTATTTTTTAAAAAACAAACAAAAATTGACTACAATAAATTATTTTGAACCGATGTCGGTAAAATACAAACACTACCCATAGTAACCATTCTGAACAAATTTACATAGCCATATACAAATACATTTCATATTGACGCCTATATCATCTACATAATCAATGAATAACTTTATGATATAACTAAAAAAAATTGCCGTATTCATTTTGTAATGGCGTTGAATGAGGTTTTTTTTCTCAAAAATATTAAAAGTAGTCTAAGATAAGATGAAGAAGAATTTCTAACATGAAAGTTGAAAAACTTCAAAAGTATTAGAATGTATTTAGAACTGCCTGTTGATCCATCATGGACTGAAATTCGACCAATCACTATTTCCATATGTACATTCTAATCGGATGTCGATACATCCAGCTGACAACCCCCAAACAGGATCAAACGCTCGTCTTAGATCCCGCTTGCCAGTCACAATCCAAATCAAAGAATACTTGAAAAGTATTTTCTAATTTCTCATTCAATCTGACTAAAAATCAACCAGTTGATGCATTATTGAAATAAATTATCATTCAAGAAGATTTGGTTAAGTTAGAGAAAGTGATAAACTACAATGAGTTAGATCATCTACGCAAATGAATAGAAGCAAGATAATTTTAAAGTATTTTAGGTATATGAAAACAAACTTCAGTATCTTAACTGGATTCATTTTCAGGTGAAAGGATGTCGTAAGAATCTTCTCAGGAATATAATCGTCAAACTTTGGTATCCATGAGTGATTAGGTGTATTGTAAAGCTTTAACTTTTAACATGATATTGGAAAATAACTTGAATTATGTAATCATTAAAAAAAACACTAGAAATTATTACATAACTGTTTTGAACTTTTTAAGAGTGTACATGTATGTACTTGCCATACATTTATTTAATGCTGTACACTTGTAATTTGGAATCAACATAAACTAAGATAGTTTATAAGTAGTTAATTAATTCTACTAATTAGTAGTATAATAAATTGACGTTTTATAGACTACTCTCACAAACATTTCTAATATTCAATAGTTTACTGAGTTACATCATCAAATTGACTGAAATTGAAAAAAATGTAGATCATATTTAGATAGAGTATGTAAATTTTTGTAGGTTTCATTACATGTTTGTTTACTAAACAAAATACTGTCATTACTATACTACCAGGGCTAGAAACATTTATTTGGAAGATGTTATAAACACTGAACCAGACATTCTATTCAATATATTGGCAGAAATTAACCATCCAAGTAATTTTCTAAAGAAAGACATGTCAAAAATTCACGACAAACCTTGAAGCAGTGACCGTCAAGAAGAAACCTTTCCATCTTAAACTTCAACTCAACGGGGATGTTGTAAGTCATGTATTAAATGAGAAACTAGCTAGGGCTATTAAAAGAAGGTTTAATGCAGCAAATCTATGTTTATCATTCATTAGCTAACCAGTGATAATTACTCTACTGAAGGTTAAGTTATCTAGTTTCACCACTTCTATGTGTATTTATGAATTCAGCTACTATATTGAGCGTACAACCAGACCACTAAACAAACAGATTAACGAGTGTCTATTATCTTGGTTTGGAAAGCTGCCCGTGAAGTACACAAGTAGTTCTGTTTTGTCACACTTGATAATAGTGGACATGCAATAAATACAACTAAAGCGTTCAGAGTGGTATATCGCTATACCATCAAAGTTTCTGGACATGGTTCAATTTATATCCTACAAATATCACCAGTCATAGAAATTCGAGTTAACAACGCAAGTCTATGAGATCGAAAGAATATGTGCAACAACTCTATGCTTTCCATGGTCTTATGAGACTTAACAACCAACTTACACACTTTTCTACACCCTTTGATGTTTGTCTGTTCTTATTCTACCCTCCCTTTCATACCTTTACGACATTATCGACCAAGTGATTTAAGCATCTAGTTTCAAACGATTATTAATTTTATCGCTATTATTGTAGTTAAATTGAGATAATTATTTTTGTGAAGATTTGTATTTTTAATTAGTTGAATACGTCACAGATTGATATTGACTGGGTAACATTGAAAACCAGGTACATCTGTTTCGTCTTGTTGTGAAACTCCTCAGAGAGTACACACTCTAGATTCGGATCTAAGGGTTTCAGATTGGAGAAAATCTAACCCACTGTACCAATAGGCTAGCCGGTATCCAATCGTAGAATCGCCACTTTCATCAATTTGTGATATATAACGCTATGAACGTCTATTGTTCCACACTAGAATTAAACAGCTGTCCAGTGCTACCTGGTTTTTAATGGTACCCTGCCAACATCAATCTGTCACATATTCAATCATTAATATAATCTTAACAAGCTTAATTTCACACTGTTTTAACCTACATCCAATCTAGAATTGCTCATAATTATCTTATGTTGAAACAGGTAATTTATATTGTTGTTATTAGTCCGCTTATCATGACTACTAGTACATATATCATCCTGCTATCAATTTGCAGCTTTCACCTGTAATGATTAGTTATGTAATCCACTTGTTTCATATTAATCGTTAACTTATAAACTGCTTTCAGCTGATTAAATAATTATCACATTCGTATATGAATAATGCAGTATATTAGGAGTAAAGCCTGATGAAGATCTAACTGAAAAAAAGAAAAACAATATTGTTCGCCTATATGTGTTGTTTCTAACACAATTGTTCAATCCACCAAGATTTACATTCGATCGTTACAAGAATTATTTGTTTGAATTGCTAAAGCGCCATTTTTCTAAATTTATATTTTTCGTCATAGTTTGTTTTTTTATTCTACAATTATTCTAATTAATAAAATTATATCTGAGGAGTCCCATACTAAGACGAAACAGCTGTCCAGTGCTTCCAGGTGATCAATGGTTGTCTGATTCAGATCAATTCGTGATATTAGGATTGCAAAATTATATCTATTGACAAAGCCTATGTAATTAATCTCTATGAGAAAATGTTATGAACATTAAGATTGAGAAATTTAAGAACTGCATATCATCATAGTGGTTGTTATGTTTTTCTTCTACTCCCTCGTTTTCCTCTTCCACCTCCCTCTCCTCCTCCTTCTCAACTGTAGAGACAAAAGGCAGTTAGCTGCTATAGAAAAATGATCTGACGGAAGCAATTCTGATTGAAAACAGTTTACAGATGAATACAAGCAGTAACTAATCACTAGTTACAAACAGTATATACATGCATGTATATTAACTTGATATTAACAAGTGGTCTATTGTAATGAGATCAGTGTAATTATTAAAAGTACAAGCATATTTTTAAACAAATGAATAAAGTTAGATTCATAGAAGAGAAGTGGAATTCATGGAAATGTATTTTAGCTACACAGATTAACTTTCTTTTTATCAACGATATCTATTCTTTTATAGAGTAATGAAATATAAGTTATAGTACCTTAATAGATAACGTTCTTGTGTTTATAAGTAAATCGTCATCTAGATCCAGGTAAGTCCAGATGTAACGAGTTTAAAAAAGAATGAAACTGATATACTGAATTCCACTTTTTAGTTACAGTTCAACTTTGATCAGATAAAATGGTATTTTGATAACATAATATTTATTTGAAGCTGGTAAGATTATATTCAGAATAGGCTTGTATCTTCCCGTTGATTTGTAATGGACTGAAACTGGTCAGCCTCTGTTGCCATATGTGCATCCTGAGCGGATTGCCTCTATATAGCGGTATTACACAAGTTACACATCAACATCAACATTGGGATGCAGGTACATCCAGCCGACGAGTCCCAAATAGGACGAAACGCTGCGTCCTGGATTCTACTTGCCAGTCACAATCCAACTTAAATATAACATGGTAAGATTATAATTTTGATTATTTTGTGATATGGCACAAACAGTGATAATCATCTAATTTATGACTGTTTAATATACACCAACCATGACTTCTTACTATAATTTCAAAAATATCTTATAGTTAGTAATTAGGGAGCTGATTATTACAGTTAACTTGAAGTAGTTTTGTGAAGAACGGTTTTAATTGGTTGATTGTAACCATCACAAACTGATCACTAATATGTGGGACTTAGAGACAGGAGCACTGGTTAACTGCTTCGCACTCGTATGGGACGTCTAAACAAAGAGTGCTGGCCAATAGGTTGAATTAAGGTTTCCCACAAATCATACTACGCGGATGTCTTGTCCTGAACAAATTAGTAAAACAATGTGTTTTTTAACACTTAAACATTGGAAATTGATACATATAAATTAAAATAACTAATAGTGTCCTTTGGGAAACATATTAT
The DNA here is from genome assembly GCA_025215515.1 of Schistosoma japonicum. Lineage (NCBI taxonomy): Eukaryota > Metazoa > Platyhelminthes > Trematoda > Strigeidida > Schistosomatidae > Schistosoma > Schistosoma japonicum. The sequence goes on along the minus strand of CM046063.1, from coordinate 41,670,390 downwards.
ACAGGGACAAGTAAAATAGTAATATCTAACAGTAACGAATACAACCTAATCCAACGACATGGATAGTGTAAAGGTGTTTATAACTTCCTGTTAATTTGTTATGAATTGAAACTGGTTAGTCTCTATTACCGTATCTACATTGTGAGTGGGCTGCTTCCATACTGGTGAAGTTTACAAGTATGATTTAAATTGGGTTGTGAATGATTTTCGGTAGGTGATATAAACGTTTAAATTTGGTGTATTCGTCTAGCTAATGATTCCCAAACAAGACGAAACACATAGACAAAACATTGTTTACCAACAAATCGGATATTATTAGTGCACATTTACTGGTCTCAGTCTGTATGAGACTACGCTTGATTATCTTCGATATCAACAAAACACTTTTCGACTTTAAGCATTTTCTGTAGTTGATATTAAGTAACTTTCACTAAGCGCTTTTCAATAACGATCATATTTTCACTATTCATTACGTTTAAAATGAATCTCTCAGTGATCTTGATTAAAAGTTATGGCTTATGAGTTTAACAAAGTAATAACAATTATATTCTATTTATTTTACATTACGGTCGTACATCATATCCTACAGTAGACAACGTTGGTACATATGACAATTGAAATCCATTTCACTGTGTGAATGGCGTCACCCTCATCTTGAGATATTTCTCAAACCAGTATCTCATAAGAACACCAAATTAGATATCAGCATCTAACTTATATATGTATGTGATTGAAAGTAAGAGCAGCGAGAAAAAGCTGTACATATTAGAATACCTAAGCAATTGTATGTTCAATTTAAGACGATACTGTGGGTAAACACTACTAAGAATTCCGATACTACGATGAAACAGCTGTCTATTACACACCTTACTTTTCCACAATTACCCAGCTGAGGTCAGTGCACCGTACAAGACCGCTAAATTGAAAAATCTCCATAAGTATACCTATACTAAATCGTAAGTATTTTAGTTTAAAACCTAGATTAAGAACCTTACAAATATTTCGTTACATTCTGATCAATACCATCACCAACGTTTAGAGAAAAAAGTTAATCCGATATTAAAATGTCAAAGCTTATAACTTTATCAACTACTACTACCACTTCAGTGGTGGATACTATTTACAAAATTTCAAATAAGTAGTATTTAGAGATCGTTGTGCGTAGTAGCATTAGTGGACGGTTGATAAAGGAAGAAGCAAGGAGTACAAAATGTGAAGGGAATAGAATGAGAGGCAACAGGAAGCTCTACAGAACCAATGCGGGATGAAGTGCAATATCCTAATTATTATGGCACAACTACGTCTAAAAGTTTTATCCTTTATTTCTCTCGCTATCTTGTGTGATTTATTTTCTTGTGTATTAAATATAAGTTTCTTTTTTCTCAAAGTCTTAATGTAAAAAAAGCCTCACATATTAACCGGAAACTAACTGTTCTTGTGTTCTGTCTAGGATTATTGTCATGTCGTTAATTGAAATTCGGAAAAGAAACCTCGGCTACCAGAGAGCAAAGGGACCTGAACTCAACGGAAGAGGTGAAATCTCATGAAGTGAAAGAACGAAAAAAAGCGGTCAATGATTAATGGACGTTATGAAATCACTGTGGTCTAGTGGTTGGAATAGTACTTTGTATCCTTCACCCCTAGTTAGTTCAATAATGCTTCCTTCCTTTGCTTATCTTCATTTTTCCTGCACATCTTGTCAGTTGTCAACTTTCACTAGTTCACGAGACGTCTCACTACACGTTACTTATATAAGATCTAGGATGTAGTAACCACTACACTCCTAGTATATTTCACCAACTCTTTCAGCAAATAAAAGCACAATTTCAACAATCCAGTTGCTTGTCATTTGACTCAGTGTTGATATAACATGGACGTCTAACAATCCTTCAGTTTAATCAATAAGCAAAAGAATTTCATGTGTTACATTTTACAAAAACTTGTCACTGCTAAGTGATTAACATTAAATTTATGTATTCAAAACACACAGCTACTAATCTTGCTTTGCTTTGATGATCTCATTACAAGATTTTGTGTGCTTCAACTGTTCTTTCCTTCTAATTTCATAAATGTTGTTATCACACCTGAGTTTTAGTTAATCAGTGAACTTTTAGCCTATTATATAACTCACGACACTAATCTTTTGTTCCTGAAATTCTTAGTCAATATAATTTGAATCTCACCGCTAATTTATCATCGATTATAATTGACCTGTCTTCATTGTCATATGTACATCTTTAACAAATTGTCTCAATACAACGATAGTCAACAAGTATGATTTGGGTTGGATATTAGCTGGTAAGTGAAAACTAGAATGTATGTTTCGTCCAGTTTTTGACTCGTCGACTGAACGCACCTACATTTCAGTGTTGATGTTCACGAACTGACTTCGAGTCTTGGTGTGAACGTCAATACTGGAATGCAGATACAGTCAGCTAACAAGTATCAAACAGGACGAATCGCATATCATGAATACTGCTTACCAGCCACAACTCAAGTAAAATTTTAATCAATTCTTCTGAGGTCCCATTCATTCTTTTCATATCTGCTTCTAATTCTAGTCTTACTCTTTTTGTTTGACCTTGGGGATTCCAAGATAGTATTTGTCTTGTGACTCAGTTTGATGATCTCCCCGATGTGTGTCCTATCTACCTCCAGAATGTTTTCCTAATTATTTTCCTCAGCTGGAATTAGATTTGTTTTCTGTCAAAAAAGGTTGATGGTAATGGTATCTGGTCAATGAATTCAAAGTACCTTACGCAGATTATCTGTATATAAATACCTATGTTTCCTAAAAGAAGCTTTATGTAGTGCTCTTAGTTCCAGCTCCATACAATTAAACTGTCTACACATTTGACGAAATACTACCCTTGCCTTACCAATGCATGTCTTCTCATCTGCATCAGGACCTGAACCAGAAAAACACATTATGTATAAGATACATGTCTCTTATTTCTTCAAAGAAATAACAATGACACAAATGTACATCAATAACTGATATGCTTCCATATGAATTTTCTTTTTGTATTTACTATCTAAATAGTATGGTAACTTTTTATTAACATCATGTGGGTATATACAATTAGCATTCTTATATATCATTCAGTTTAAAGAAAACTAAAGCTTGAATATTTAACAATATAGAGACGTAGGCGGCCCAGATTTTTAAGTATAACCATGCATTTACTACTAATAATATATATATATATATATATATATATATATATATATAGAGAGAGAGAGAGAGAGAGAGAGAGAGTAGAGTAGAGTAGAGTAGAGTAGAGTAGAGTATATTCTTAGCTTATAAAATATGTAAAAACCAGTCAGTCATGTGACCGTAATTAATAATACAGTTAATGTATATAATAACCATGATTTTAACTTACAAAAGATCATATTACACAATGAATTCATGTTATTTAGAGCAATAAATTATTATAATATTAAAGACGTTATCTATAACTTGACTTGTAACTAATAATTGACTACTGATTTAATAGTGATTATGTGTGGTTAATTTCACTTTGAAAATATCAGGTTATTTACTTTTTAAAATTCTTATTTTTAAAAGTTTATATAAAGTCGTTTCATCACAGTACAATACGATACATTTCTATCTACATTTCAACTGTTAGGATTCGGCTCAGTGGTCCAATGGTAAAGGGCTAGTCATGGAGCCAGGGGGTCCTGGGTTCTATCTTCGATGGGGTCATGGATGCGTACTGCTGAGGAGTCCCATACTAGGACGATACAGCCGTCCAGTGCTTCCAGGTGATCAGTGGCTGTTTGATTCAGATCAGTTCGTGAAATCAAGGTTGACAAATTAACTATCTCCGCAACCCTACCCAGATTGTAACATTTCTATATGTTTATTTGTTGATTAATACATGAGTACTATTGAACTGAGATCAATCTTAACATAGTTTGATCTAAGTTAGATATCATTAAAAGTCATGAAGTACAGGATAGTAGCTTTTTGTTTTTGGCCTATTATGTAATACCTTACCAGTAAGAATTCATTACCTCATGACGAACAGAATACAAAATATTTAAATAGAATGATAAATAATTAATTAAAATCCACTTAACATTCTTTATTCTCTTACAAATCTAGAATGTTATGCATTGTTTAGATAGCAAATCATGTTAATTATAAAGAATCATACAAATAAAACATAGCATTCATATGTAATTAGAATAAGTTTGTATCTTCCGATTGATTTGTAATGGACTGAAATAGGTCTGCCTCTGTTGCCATAGGTGCATCCTGAGCGGACACAGTAGCCTAGTGATGAATGCGGTGACGTTTAACACGAAGAGGACTGAATTCCAATCCCAATGTGAACATCAGCATTAGAATGCTGGTATACGCAGCCGATGAGTCCTAAATAGGAGGAAACACTCGTCTTAGATTCCACTTTCCAGTCAAAGTCCAACTTAAATATAGCATTCATATGACTATTATGTATAATCAATTATTGGAGTTATTGAATTGTTCGATGATAATACATTGTACATTACTTACAGATGTATTCAATTTTTTGTGTTGGAGGATTCGAAATCCCCAGAAAATATAATCGTTCATTAAAACAAGCGAAAGGTGTTATATTGATTAATTCTATAAGACTTATTTGTAAACTTGCAACAATTAATTCAATTTCAAGTGTGAAATATACAAATGTTGTTTGCTAGTCTCGTCGGATATATTTTACTCCATAATATAATCTTTCTACGAGTCTAGTCTTTTGGAGTAGCTGTGGGCTGTGAAGGAAAAAATCGTGGTATCCGATTGAAACTACTTAGAAATTAGATATAGAATCCGGCTACTCTAAATAATTTAGCTGTATCGTATCATTGACCGTACTCAGTCAATAAGAACCCACACGTTTGTCTTATCTGAGTAGAAACACAACACTTGGTTAGTTTATTGAATGATTAAATTCATGAAAACTTGTACTGTCATTGATAACTTTTCGATGAATAACTCATTTCTTCACTGAATAGTTTAAACTATTTAATGAATTAACTGATTCTACAAAGTGTTACATAATTTGTATATCATATGTTGCACGAAATTCACTATATGCTTGGGATCTTTCAACTAAATATTAGTAAGTACAAATTCTACCATTGGATTCCGGCCATCTCAGTGGTGTAAAAAGTTAGGTATTTGTCAGTTTGAAGCCTTTGAGCGAAATCTAAGGTGCCCATTGCGAATACGTCTCACATACGAACAAAACAGCAGTCTAGTGTTCCCTAGTTTACATTGTTACCCAGTCAACATCAATCTGTGATGAGTTCAATCAATTATAATACAGCAATTGATCATTGAGATTCAAGGAACCAAATTAGAATAATCTCATAACTACTAATTTCTCTTAAATCAATAGCATATATATACACACATTAGTAAAAATAATAATACTAATAATAAAAGAAAAATTTAGAAAAAAGTGAAACAATACTTGATTGATTATTTTTCTCTCAACAATTACTTCCTATTTTTCTTTTTAGGAAAATCATGAAAATTTTTTTCTAGAATTAACATTTAATTTTTTTCTCATTTAATACAATGAAATAATGGGGTGGATGTGTACAGAAAAAGGTGGGAGGGGGGATGGGGGGAGTGGTTGAGTGGCAAACAGGAGATTTTTTTTCTTTTCACTAAAAAATAGATGACTAGTGAAAAATCGTTTTATTTTATACAAAAAATATTAACGATTACAAATAAGAAGTTGTTGCTGAATCTATTTAGAAGTAAAAAATAACTGAGTGAACAATTGTTTTCGATAACTTTGTTAACAGGTAGTAACCAATTAAGGTGTAAATATATACAAATATCTTGAGTGAATTGCATAGTTACACAATGATACATGTATGAATTCATCATACCATTTCATCTATTACGTTATTGTATTCATATATGATTTGATTTATGCAGTATGGTATTGAATGTGAAGTGTATCCGGTATGTGCTCAAGTTACGTTTGTCGTATAACTAGAGTAATTTCTAACGATTGGACCCACTCATGCGAATGAGAATAAATCAGAAGGCAATGAGAGCGAGTCACTTCCCAAGTCATATCGTGATCTATTGGTGATGCATGACCAACCACCTTCAACTTATCGTGTCAGCTAAAGCAAATATAGTAAGCATCAATGTCGGAAGCCTATGAAACTATTTATTTTGGGGATTATTTACCGTTACAAATGTAACTCATCCCCTTATGATAATTGTTTTTTAATTTTTCATACTTTTGTTTTAAACGACCTTTCAAACTTACAACCGACAAATTTTGGGATGCAATTGAATTAGGATGATTTATGGAGATTAGTATTAAATTCAGTTGACTGAATTTGTCACAAATTAATGTTAGTAGGATACCATTGATAACCATTAGCAAGCCTGAAGCCCCTGGGGCGGAATTTGGATGCATGCTGCTGAGCGGTCCCATTCTAGGACGAAAAAGATACTGATTGCTCTCTGGTTTCCAATAGTACCCTGCCAACGTCAATCTATGACGTATTCAATCACATAAACCTACCAACCTCCTCAAAAATAACCATCTCAATTCAATTATAAAAATCAGCTGACTAGTGACTAACTTCATGATGCTCTTAAATGTCTACTGAGAAGTGGTGACTAGTGGAGTTCAGATTTATAGGGAGTAATACAGTTATCATCGATGACAATGAGTGGTCGCCGAGCCATATCACAAATTTATGGATATGAGAATTCTATTATTGAACGCTGGCCAAGTGTTCGCCAACCTGAAGCTCCTGGGATGGAATCTAGAGTATATACATCTGAGGAGTACCGTACTAGTATGAAACAGTCATCCAATAGTCCTTAGTTTTTTAATGTTATCCTGTCAACATCAGTCTACAACGAATTCAATCAACTAAATTTTATATATATTTAAGAAGTATCCAATGTAAAAGTTCATCATTCTGTGTATCATTGTCTAACTGTACGGTTCACTCGACATAATTGCATATATGCACCTTATTTTGGTCTTTTGATGCAATCTTTTTTATGGATTTATAACTGTAGTTGCCTGATGACGAAGTTATCAAAAACAATTGTTCGCTTAGATACTTCTCAATTTTAATTGCTCCATGGGGATATCTAAATTATTGATTCCAATTAGTTCAAATTCAAAAGTTAGCACTACATTTTCCTTTAAGTAGATGGGTGAAAAGGATTTTTTCTTGTTAGTGTTCATTTTAGCAAAGCTGTTTTCTCATGAGAAGAGGTTACTAATTCAATACCCAACCCTCCTCCTTTATCTCGGTTTGGGACCGATAGCAACCCTAGGGGAATTTTAGGCGGGAGACTAAAGAATACACTGTACTGGGAATCGTAGGCAGACATGAATAGAATGAACAGCACTTGTGAAGAACTGGAAAGAAAAGCCTAAGGATAGAATCGGTTGGAGAATGCTGGTCGGCGGTTCATGCTCCATACAGGGTAACAGGCATTGATTGATTAATTATTATTTCCCCATACACTAGAGACAGACCACAAATACTGACTTACCTTCAACTAAGACAGCAAAAAACGTAACGGTTTTTGGAAATTGTTTTGTTGATTGTACAAGAGACTTAGGAAACATTTCTGATAGATATCAGAAGTTATTTTCCTTACCTGTTTCTTTCATACTAAATGTTTTGCTAAGATCTCACAGACAAAATGCTTTTTACGTTTAGTTCTTCAAAATTATTTCAGGCAGTAAATCAACATAAAGATGACTGACTACAAACTCTTATTTGTTTTGTCAGACTACGTGATTGGCTTTACTTCATTCTTGTAGTTTGTAAAGTCTTAATTTAAACCTTTGATCTAACTGAAATTAGCTGCTTTCTTCAGGGTATTATCTCCACGGAATTTTATAAACAGAATGTATTTGGATTATCCTGTCGATTTGTCACGGAGTGAAATTGATCAGTTTTTGTTACCATGCATGCATCCTGAGCGGATTGTCTTGATCTATCGACAGTTCAAGACGAATCCCAAGTATGACGAAACGCGCCTTCTGGATTCCGCTTGTCAGCCAATATCCAAATTAAACAATACTTGTGAACTATCGCTATATCGAAGCAATCTGCTCAAGAGGCACATTTGACAGAAGAAGAGGATAAACTTCAAATCATGACAAATCAACGGGAAGATTAAAATACATTCTAATTATATATACAAGCATGTTGCACAAGTGTGGGTGTCTGAACTCAGTAGCCAGGTGGTGAACGAGCTGGCATTTAGCACCAAAGAACAGAAAGTAGAGTCCTGATGTGAACATCAACACTGGGATGCATGTACATCCAGATGCTGAGTCCCAAATAGGACGAAACATGCATCCTAGATTCTGCTCGCCAATCACAATTAAACTCAAAAAATCCATGTAGTTTTGTTAACATTTCAAAAATGTATTCTGGGTGCATCTAGAGCTGAATGGAACACATTAACTAAAGCAACTTGCATAATCAAAATTATGACATATTGATGCTGACACTAAACATAATGCTGTCAACTATCTGATCTCAGAGGCTATATATTCATCTAACGTATGCAGTTCTTGAAAACGTACTAATTGCTATATTCTTGACCAAATATTAAACAAGCATCCGTTTGGTACTGTATTTGAATTTACTCACCGAAACGATAATAAAACTTAGTTTGCCTAATCAGTCATAGCAATTGGATGGATTTAAAGTCACAAGTCATTTGTTCATACACAGATACGTACTTTTTTGAAATAATTCAACAGCATGAAGTGTGTTGACCGACGTTTTACCGATTAAACAATAAGAAACCTAGTTAAACGCTACTATATTCTCAGTGAAAGAAAATATTCATAGTCATGAATAAGATAAGAAGTGCTTAATTATCGTATTGTAAGTGACCAATTACCTACTTTAGTCGGACCATAAATGAACAGATACACTGTATGAGATATCACATTTATGAGTTAATATGTTGTTTCTCTTGACGAATCTTATAGGTCATTCATTATGAAGATCACAATTATCGCGTTCACCTTAGCTTTGTCTGGAAAATTGTTACGCTCATTTGGGTATTTGGTAATAAAGGCATATTTCAGATGAAGTACGATACTTTGCACAATCTCCGAATCTTCTTATCGTAAACATTCTTCTTTTTTTCTGAAAGTGTAATTGTTAACTAACTTGAGTTTTTATATTTAAGTAGATAGTGCAATAATAAGATTAATGATTATATATTACTGATTCAGCTTTATGGTCCCTACCGATCCACGAATCGCCTCTAATAGTATCAGTAATCATCAATTTTTCTCATCCGTCCCCTACTCATATCCTCATTAAAACAGGTCATTTTCAATAGGCTATGTAACTGTAAAACTTAGTATACTATAGTCAAATAGTTATTCAATTGCATGTGAATTATACAAAGGGAATAAGTTGATTGTAAGCTAGAAAAACTCTGCAACAAGTGAAACTGATGTTTCATTAGAATTCAGAACTATGAAATGGATTAACAGATATTCATATATCAACAATAAGTAATTTTCACTGAATAATTATTTTTATTTGATTCAATATGTCACAGATTGCATGTTGGCACATGGTAACACTGAAAATTAGGAAGCACTCGACAGCTGTTTTGTTCTGGTTCGGGACTCCTCAGCAGTGACCAGCCCCAGACTCAGCCGCAAAGTAATTTCAGGTTGCAGAACACCTAACCCACCTCAACACGTGAGTCGGCATTCAGTGACATAATTCTCACTTCCGTCAATCTGTGATTTATAGCGCAAAGATCATCCACTTTATTGGTGATAACTGTGTTCACCTCCCCCCCTCCCCAAACAAGTTTGAACTCCACTAGTCACGACTTTTCACTAGACATTTAAGAGTATCATGAAGCTAGACACCAGTTAGCTGATTTTTATAATTGAACTGAGATGGTTAATTTTTTGGAGATTGAACATTTATTTGACTGAATACGTCACAGATTGATTTTGGTAGGATACCAATTAAAATCAGGGAGCACTGGGTAGCGGAATCTGAGGGTAAAAGGAGGCGTACTGCTGAATAGTTCCACACTAGAACTAAACAACTATCCAGTGATTCCTGGCTTCTATAGCCTCTCTACTAAAATTAATCAGTGATGTATTCAATTAACTAAAATTACCGTTCTCCACAAAAGTAATTACCTCAATTTAATGATTATTTTCATTATGAAAACGGTGGGAATAATCTAATGTACCATTCTTACTGTTATTTTTATCACTACTATTTGTGTCTATATCTTCCAGTGGATGCTACTAAAATCTAGAATTGCTTACTCAGTTCATCCACGTATGGATTCAGTAAAGAGCTACATTAACCATATTTATGGGTTAACACAGTCTAAATGCAGTCTATTCAATATGTATACATAGTTATATAAGCTAATCACATTTAGTCCTTATTAGTGTGTGAAAAGAAGATATAGTCACTTGCATATTATGTTTAGGTACCCTTTCCAGAAGTAACTTAGTCGATAAAAATATGGTGTTGGCAAAAAACGATCCACTGAATTGGAGTCCTTATATATACATCAATACTAGAGTACGAGTTCAACTATCTGTAACAAGTCTTAAGTAGCAAAAGATTCTGATTTCAGTTGCTACCTACTACTCAGCTAACTAAAAATCATAATGACAATATAGAGGTGAACTGTTCAGAATATGTATATGATAGAAGATATTAAAATCCTAACTATTCACAATTTGAAGCTTTATACCCCTGAACATAACACTATACTTCATGACTAATCTAGTGATTATCTGAATTCAGTAGCATAATGAATAACATAAAGGCAATTGAAACGAAAGGTTATTGAGTTAGTGCAATTGATGAATCCTAAAATGTATGAGATACACTTCATAAAGTTAATTGTTATTCAAAACCCTACTTTAGTTTACAATTCTTGTGAATTTATACAATCATAACTTTCGAATGAGTAGTATATTTTGCAAAGTTGAAGCAAATCGATGAGGCATTATAATTTGATAGCATATTATCGTTAAATCAGTAATCTAATTAGTAATTCAGTTAAATATTACGTAATATGGTTTGACTACTAATTAAATTAGTATCAAGTCATGAAAATGTGGAGTTGGCTACCAAATGTACATTAATTGAATTCAGTCGTATCGTACAATAATCATCTACTGTACAGTAAGAAATACGTTTAGAAATTCTTGATAATTCCTTGAAAATGCCGAAAGTACGTTGAATAACCAAAGTTCATCTAAAAAATTTCTAAAGAAATCGGCTTTAGATATTTACCATGTTTTCAATTAATTTAAGATGTAATTCTTTCTTACTAAAAACCAGATACTCCTAAAGTAATACACCTGAATAACTTAGCAGCTTATTGGTTACCTAAAGCCAAGAGATCTCAAAAAAAAGACTAATCAACCTTCTATGAATCTAACCTCTAAATGCAAAGTTTCCTTCTTACTTCCAACCGATTGTTTGTTTGTTGAGAATTCACGAGTCACAAACTTTTGGGGACCAGATGATCATTGGAAAGTTAAGTGTCTAGGCTTCCTAATACATGGGATTGATAATGACTGTATAACACAGTGACTTAAATTGTCCATTTAAACAACATTTAGTACAGATAAGTTTCATGTTACTTTCATAACCAAATTAGTACACATGACATGTTAGGAACAAAATAACAAAAAAGGGCCTTTCATTATGTGCGTACCAGTTTAACCGCTGCTGTAGGTGAAGTTACGCATGCCATACTAAGGGGTCTTTGTCAGTGTTTACTCGTCCGTGTGTGTCGACATGGTTAGGAAGAAGAATGATTAAGTCTGCTCATAGTCTTAAAACTGCATATCATAATAGAAGAAGAGTCCTATGTTTTATATAAAGTATTTATCTCTTCTCATCCATTTTTTTATTCGCTCATCCGTCTCTCTGAATTCATACCAATCTCTTAGTTGTTGTTATGTCAGCGAAATCGCTCTTAACTCACATAGATCCCAGTCTTTGGATTACATATGACGAAAAGGAGCCTCAACACTATTTTATTAATACTAATAACACATATAAAGCAACTCAACAATTAACCTATTATGCAATATATACACATAGATTCATCGTTTTATTTACTGACTGACTTACTGGTCGGTTCAGTGTTATTCGGAGTTAAAAAGATTATTGAATTTCAAATTGATGGGAGTGGGAATTCTACAATTGGATGCCGACCCAGTGGTACAGAGAGTTAGGCATTCGACTTCAACCTGAAGCCTCTGGTACGAAATTCGGGGTGCGCAGTGCTGGGGAGTTCCACAATAGAATAAAACAGTGTTCCCTGATTCTAAATGGTATCCTGCCAGTATCAATTTGTGACATGTTCAAACAATTAAAATACCAATCTGCACAAAAATAACCAACCCAGTTAAAATTAAGTTTGTTATCACAAACTGACGTGGATCGCACAACCAGTGGAAATAGCAGGTGAACAGCTGCTTTGTCTTAGTATATAATTCCTCAATAATGTTCATCCACTATCCAACAATTAAGTCTAGCGCAATACGTTTGTTTTCACGATAAGTATTTAACAATGAAGCTAGCATTCAGTCAATTCTTAATATATTTGTGCGACATTAACTACTGAAATCATAGGTAACTGTCGTACATCTTACGGCATTGAACTTTACCTGTTACGTCTACTCGCTACAACTCCAGCAATCAACTAATCAAATAACTCAATAGTGAGCTATTGATTTCAGCTTGTGTCGATTGTGAGGCAGCTATTCACCATTCACAATGAATAAGGTAAAGCAAATACATATGAGTTTCATACAATCATATCCCTTTATAAATTTGAATATGTCAAGAAGAACAAGGTTTGTAAAAAAGAATGGATTCATCAATTTATATCGAGACTTCTTATCATCTGTAAACAGCCTAAAGTGACAAGGTGTTACATGGAATTAAACATTTGGCATACTTTATTTGTTGAAGTTGAGATGAATATTCCAGATAAAAATAGAAGTCATAACGATTAGATTAGAAAAAGCACGATATACTCATAACTATATTCTTAAAATCTTGTTCTTTCTGCGTTATTCCAAATTAGAAATATCAACCTTTTTATAACTGTATACTCATTTATCTAACAGTTAAGTCATTAGGCTGAAAACCTGGAACTCTTGGACTCAGTTTCCTTGTGAAGTTATGAAAGTGTACTTCTATGAATACACATACAATGACTAAACAACTGTCTAGTGATTCTTAGTATTAAAATATTCATGAATTTCTATCTATGAGTGAATGATAATATCGTTAATAAAAAAACAACTTATTTACTCGAATATCTTTCAGCGTTTGAACTTCGAGACAGATGAACATAATGTTACAATTAAGGGGTTGTTGTGGAGATAGTTAATTTGTTAATGCTGATATCACGAATTGATCTGAACTAGACAACCATTGATCACTTGGAAGCACTGGACATACTAGGACGAAACAGCTGTCCAGTGTTTCCAGGAAAGGATGGCAAATCAATAGATGATGTATTGAAACTTCATCAGTTGAGGTGGTTGGGACATGTGTTACGCATGTTTAACTACCGACTGCCTCGACGAGCTATGTTTCGCGGTGTAGGAATAGGTTGGAAGAAAGCTAGAGGCGGCCAAACCAAAACATGGCAGAAATCGATGAAGTCACTGACAAGTGGACTAAGTCATGTTGGTAGATGTTGGCTGCGTGGTTGGGGTCCGCGAGACGAAAGTCACCAATGGTTAGAGACTTTGAACGACATGGCTCAGAATCGTTTGCAATGGCGCAGGTGCATCCACTCTTTGTGTTCTCTCAAAATCTAACCTCAATTCTCTATCTTTCTCCTTTCAAATTTATCTCACTGAATTATACTTTTCGAATCATATCTTCGCTCCCTAATCTTCTGCATTACTGCTAATACTTCTACTATCGCTACTACTCTTGGATTTGAACTGACAGTTGCGTCTCTGTGCTGATGTGGTATGGCGACCTGAACTGATGTACGTACGTACGAAGTTCTGCGTTGTATCTGTCTGTCTGTCTGCTTCCAGGGTGATCAATGGTTGTCTAGTTCAGATCAATTCGTGATATCAGCATTGACGAACATATTGTTGTATACTAGATAAGATCTAGTAGATTAATGCTTAAATCGATAGATAATAGGTTTATGTATTAATGCATAAAGATTCACACTTGAATATACGTATATCTAATAAGAGTTAGTTCTAAATTGACTGAAAACTGTAATCTAGATTGTACTATTAACCACAGTGTAAGTTTGCACTATGTTTTTTCTAAATCCATGTTACTGACAACAAATTATAAAAACTGATGAAAAAAAATCATCAATCAACAACAACAATAAACAAAACAAAAAAAAGGGAACAGTTTCACATAAACATGATCATTTTAGATTACATTGTAATCAATTACTAAAACAAGAATATTGAAAATTTATTCAATTGATTCGTTCTAAATAAACGACAAACTATGAAGTAACCACAAGTTGAATATTGTCGTTGTTGTTGAGATTGTGAATTTCTAATATTCTAACATAAAATGAGTTGAGTTAGATATTCATTCATGATTAAGAAGCATTAGATAAGTCTATTATTCTAGTATAGGCCACGTCAGAAGTGTGACACTATGATTCCTGCATAGTAATCAATCTTAAAACTTACAGTGTTTTTCCTATGAAGTATACTTTCTAAACTATTCAGCTTGGCATCTAAACTTAAGTTCTTGGGATTGATCTTCATTTAGAATAATGAATGTGGACTGTTGAGGATTTCCATAATACGAAGAGATATAACTGTCTTAGTTTTGATTGGTTGCTTGTACCAGGTTAATATAAACAAAGAAAAGACTAGGAACTAAATGTAATTAATCTAGTTATTGAAAATAAATGTGAAAATGTCATGAATTTCTTTCTTTCATTTTCCTTTTACAATGATTTGCCTGTAGCATTTAACTAATTCATATGATTTATTATTATTAGTATTAGTAATATTATAAGTAGAAGTTTTGAAATTCATGTTAGTAACATTTTACCAAAACATAAATCAGTTGAACAATTTCACTGAAGGATATTAATGATGATAAGAACTAAAAAATAGGTAATTGTTTGAGTAGAATTGTAACTGGGAAGCGAGATCCAAGAGCATTTTGTCCTATTTGGGACTGGTCATCTAAATGCACTTGCATTTCAGTGTTGATGTTCACACCGGCTTGTCTGAACTCAGTAGCCTAGTGGTGGACATAGTAGTGTTTAGCATGAAAAACGGAATGAATTTGAGTTGCTGTGTGAATATCAACATTGGGATACAGGTACATCCGACTTACAAGTCTTACATAGGACGAAACGATCATCCTGAATTCCACTTTCCAATCACAATCCAACTCAAACAAAACCATCGCACCATTGTGATGATCCGTTCAGGATACACAGGTAGCAATAGAAATTGATCAATTTTAGTTCATGATAAATCAACGGGAAGATCCAAATACATTCTAATTAATAAACAGTTAGTTAACAGATAAATTCAATGCATCTTTATGTT
The DNA here is from genome assembly GCA_025215515.1 of Schistosoma japonicum. NCBI lineage: Eukaryota > Metazoa > Platyhelminthes > Trematoda > Strigeidida > Schistosomatidae > Schistosoma > Schistosoma japonicum. The sequence goes on along the minus strand of CM046063.1, from coordinate 41,654,788 downwards.
TGTTATTATGTGTCAATCATAAAACTGATAACATTCTATCAGTTATTGTGGCATATGGAATTAAAGATAAAATAATGAATGTAATAGAATAGGATGAGTTCATTGATTTCAGTTTCACTTCAGCTGCCTTACAACCTAATTAACAAGCAATTATAAATATTGAGATGGTTTGTGGTGATTGGTATTAAGTTTTAGTTGAATGAATTCGTAACAGATGGATGTTGACAGGGTACTATTAAAAACCATGGAGCACTAGATAGTTAGACACTGGATGCTCATAGAGCTATATTACAAATTGATGGAAGTAGGGAATTCTGTCACTGAATGCCTGCTCAGTGTTGCAGAAGGTGTTAGGTGTTCGTAAACATGAAACCACTAAGAAGGAATCTAGAGTACGCATTGCTGATAAGTCCAGTGCCCCTTGCTTTTCAATGTTACCTTGTCAACATCATTCTATAATGAACACAATCTACTAAACTAATAAACACTAATTAAAATCACTGTACAGTACATTATATCATATAAATCACGAGGAATTATGAGAAAAATATTCACTATAGAACCATTATAATTAAGTGATCAAAGCAATTAAGTATTTACACATTAGTAATGTGAAAATTCTAGATGAAAACATTGAAAACACAAAGAAACAGATCATTTAAATTATGAGAAATGATGAAGTTAACGTTGTGTACTCAGCTAATGTAAAATACATAGATTAGTAACATGTCAATGAACATTGCACACACATTGGAAGAATGAAAGAATGAAGTAGAGTAATTAATAAACCCCGATTAGTGTTCAAAAAGACATTTAATAACGAAAAATTCATGAATCACAACGTTACGTAAGAAAACATTCAAGGATAGAGTTCATTCTAGTATACGATTTATAATGGAATATGAAAGTGATAACATGTTTCACTTCTTTAACATTAGTATTCAATGAAATGCAAATAACCTACTTTAAAGAATTATCTATTGAAAAGATACTTGGAAATAATTTATCCACACATTATTTACTTGTTTAAGCCCGTTACACATCACAGAGGAGCATAAGTCTCTCAGCAGTATTCTCCATTCAGTACTGTCATGAACAATCCTTCCCAGGTGTTTCCAGTCGCTGTTCATCCTTTTAATGTCTGCTTCTAATTCTCAACGAAGTGTGTTCTTTTGGCCCTCCTCTTTTCCGTTTCCCAACAGGATTCCAAGTTATTGCTTGCTTCTTGATGCAGTCTGATTATTTCCACAATGTATATCCTGTATATTTTTAACGTCGTTTCCTAATTTCCACTTTAGCTGGAAGTTGGTTTATTGTTTCCCATAGTAGGCTGTTGCTGACGGTTTTCGGCCAACGGACATTCAGCATCTTGCGTAGACAATTGTTTATAAATACCTGTACCCTCCTGAGGATGCTTTAAAGTAGTTCTTCACGTTTCATCTCCACACAACATTACTGTCTTTACGTTCAAATTGAAGAGTCTAACTTTGAGGTTGGTTAACGGTTGTCTGGATTCCCATACGATCTTCAACTGTAGAAATGCTGCGCTTGCTTTGCCAATCCTTGCCCTTACATCTGCATCGGATCCTCCTTCTTCATTGATGATGCTCCTCAAGTACGTGAAGGTATCTACTCCTTCCAGAGTTTCTTCATCAAGTTCAATTGGGTTGGTACTCCCTGTGTTGTATTTGAGGGTCTTGCTGTTTCCCTTATGTATGTTAAGGCCTTACTGATGCTGAGGTTGCTGATACGTTTAGTTGTCTTCACTTGCATTTGTCGGTGTGTATGGGCTAGAAGAGCTGGATCATCTGCGAAGTCCAAATCATCGAGTAGCATCTTACTTGTCCATTGAATTCGTGCTTCCCCTCAGATGTGGAGGTTTTCATGATCTGATCAACCACTAGAGGGAAGAGAAAAGGCGAGAGTAGGAAGCCTTGTCTAGCACCAGTCCTCACCAGGAATGCACCTGTCAGCTGTCCTCCATGCACGATTTTGCACTGTAATCCATCGTAAGAATTCAGGATGATGTTGACGAGTTTCTCTAGTACGCTGTAGTGTCGAAGAAGTTTTCATAGTAATCTCCTGTTTACGCTATCAAACGCATATTATCAAAATAACTCTAAGAAAATATCATCAAGAGATGAAGGGGAACATGCTTCCCTTTTCGTTAACTCATGATTGATATCACATCGACATTTTTTTGAATCTTTGATTAAAAAAAATATATTCCAAATTGATCTTTGTTAGATACATACTACTAACTAATAAACATTGGACAAATATTACCATCTAGTAACGTGCCTTTATGACTACATCATGAATCTAACCCAAAAATCATAGAATTCATGACAAATGTATAACCTTTCAATAAGTAACCTAGTAACTATGTTAGTTAGAAGTAAATATCATTAGATGTTAACAAAGTTATCTAAAGATTAAATACTCTCTGTGTGAATGATCTTACTTACTATTCCTTGATGAAATACATTGAAGTATACTGTTAAAGAGTTCAATACAAATTTGCTTAAAATTGTTGTCTAGTGAAAACTACTTCATAATGGATAATTCATTCTATGTAATATTTAATCCTAGAAGAAAATAACAATAATTTTACTCATATTCATGTCAATATACTGTTAATAGTAGTATTGGTTTAAATTACGTTCTTTAAAACTACTACATGAAATCCATGTAAATGCAAAAACTATCAATGATGTTGATTGAAACAAAACAAAAAAAATCCAACAACAACAACAACATTGAATCATTTTTTTTATTTTTATTAAACGTGACGTCTTGATTGACGTCGACATTGTTTCATCTCATTTTATCTCAATCTACTAAGACTGTTATGTCAGACAGTAATTCAGATTAAGCATCATATCAATATGTGATATATTTGGCAATTAAGTTTTAATTAAGGGGGTTGTTATGGAGATAGTTAATTTGTTAATTGCTGATATCACGAATTGATCTGAACTAGGCAACCATTGATCACCTGGAAGCACTGGACAGCTGTTTTGTCCTAGGACGATCAATGGTTGTCTGGTTCAGATCAATCCATGATATCAGCATTAACAAATTAACTATCTCCACAACAACCCCCTTAATTGTAACTAATTATCAGCTCACTAGTGACTAGCTTCTGGAGGTAATTCCTAGAGTCTTAATGTGAAGACGTGGCCGGTGGAGTTCAGTCGTGTCGGGTGCGAGGCAGTAACTTACCGATGACAATAGATGAAGTCGCGCGAAAGTAAGGCGAATTAGAAACATCAACCAATAGAAGCCGGCTCAGTGGTCCAATAGTGAAGCGCTCGTCGCAGAGCCAGAGGGTCCTGGGTTCGGTCCCCAACAGGGTCGTGGATGCGCACTGCTGAGGAGTCCCATACTAGGACTGAAACAGCTGTCCAGTGCTTCCAGGTGATCAATGGTTGTCTGATTTAGATCAATTCGTGATATCAGCATTAACAAATCAAGTTTTAGATACTATTTCCTATTTATGTATTAAATTTTTTAAACTGTAAACTCTTATTTCGAAATTTTTTGTTTTACAATAGTTGCTAATGTAAATGAAATAAAAATAAATTTCATATTATGTTCAAGAAGTTACGTAATCAACCAATCTAACGATATACAATCAATGCTTATATAATGTATCATAATGTATAGGGATAAAATGGAATGTTTCAAGCTCCTTGAAAATTTATTTGAATGGAAACAAGTAATAATTGAGTAAATGTAGTATTCTAGTATAAGATACTATCTAGAATCGAACATAAGACCTTGTTGAGTATTCTTAGCTTACAGATACGTGAAGTGAAGTCCAGTGGTTTACATTTTTAACTTCACTTATTTCAAATTCTGAATTCTATTAGGCCATTTGTTTTAGTAATGTGTATCTATGACAACACACTCAAATACACCCATTGTATTCATATTTTGTGATGGGCGCGAAATTTTCAATCATTCCACCTTTCATGTTTATTGCATTATGTGATATAAAATGTAGTTCGTCTATATTGCTGATCACTGTGAATTGGATATTGATATTCTGTTTAATAAATATGGAAACTATGATTGCGAAAAGTAGATTATTCACATCCTTTGCGTTGATGTCCAAAATTGTAATGATTTGATATTTCAGCTTACTATCCCATCGTACAAAATATCCCTAGTAAACCATATAAGTATGATACTTCAGAAGTTTCATTTTCGTTACACATTCAAAGACTGAAGTCAAATCTTAATCGAAGTGGTTTTGTGGTGATAGGTATTAATGTTAGATCTTTGTATTCATCACAGAATGATATTGGTTAGGAATTACTAAAAACTAAGAAGAACTGAACAGCTGTTTCATCCCAGTTTGGGACATTTTAGCTGTCGATTGTCTCATGGCTTTCAGGTGATATACAATCAATATCAGTGTGTCATCAAACATTCAGATGGTGAAACAACAGCCTCAAAAATCACGATTATCAATCTGTTTTTCATAAATTTTTTTTAAACATTTGAAAACTCTGAGTATCACATTGGTCTAGCATCACTCATTTCAGTGTTCATAGACCTAACTGAAGCTTTGTAATTCACCTGAAAGATGCAGTTCTCTGTAATTCATATCTTCAAAAACAATTGTCACTTTCATGGAATTTTCGATAAGTTTTCATAGTAATGAATAATTATGTTATAATTAAGGTATATACTACTCAAAAATTTAGGTCACCTACTACTTCATTCCCGAAATGTACACACATACAAGTTCACATCAAATTGACTAGTTCAGTATATAAAAAATGGTACAAATCGACAACATTTGCATAGAGGGATAATACTAAAACGAAATAACGGAGAGGAAGTAGTTACAACACAGAAGATAAAATCCACCAAAAGAATACGAAAACTTCAAAGTAGAAGATACGGCTTAGTTACATATACAGCCAAGTAATACCTCATTCAGTTAGGGGAATATCATAGGAATTTTATGAAAGATTGTAACGATAAACATTCAAAAGGATTACCACTAGTTTCTATTCGCAGCCATATTGATAAAACTACTAAACCAATTAAATACACTAATTTTAGGATCTCAAATAAGAAGTCGTGTATCGTATTCTTACATACCTTAGTCCCATATCATAAGCTGACAGCCTGTCCCACTTAACCTCAGTGTGGTTATCTAACACTTTATGTGGAATCGGCTAGGATTACGTTTACAAATATGGTCAGTCTGACAACGTAGGTAATTCACGGTAATACTGAGTAAATCATCACCACTATATCACAGCATACATTGTCAAACCTGTGCAGTTTTATTATGGTCTCGCTACTTAGTGTCAGTAATCTATAATTGACAATAGTAATCTCTGAATGATTCAGTTCCATAAGCGCAAAGCAGGATAGCCCTTACTGAAGCTTTTTAAATCCAGATTTATATCATAACTACTTCAAATATGAAGCATATTGGCATAAGCTACACTGCCTTCCTTAATGCATAAGTTGATTTCGTTTATGATGACACTAGCAACATTCATAAAACAACTCAGATATATACACTTTCGAATAGTGTAGTGGATTACCACAAAGAACGAATACAGCCATAAATTCTTACTAGTCCCCCAGATATTCCGACTGATTAAATGGATTTTAGATATGTGTATTATTACTCAATATACGGAGATCATCTGTAAACTCAAGGTTGAAGAGTCTCCCTCTGAAGTAATAGATCCACATTACTACAACATTCTTCCTTCGTAAATGTTTTTAAAATGACACTGATAGCAAAGTTGAAAGTTTTGATAGCTATCAATCATAAATGAACATGCACCTAATTAGTAATAAACAATTAGTGAATAACATTGATGAAGATTTGTATCATTGTGATAAATTTATCTTATGGTTAGCAAGCGGAATCCAAGACGCTCGTTTGTCTTATTTGCGATTAGTCACAGTTAAATATATCTGCATCCAAGTGTTGATGTTAACGTAAGACACAAATTCAACCCATTTGTGCCAAGTACCGTTATGTTATACAGTCAGTTAATGAGTCCAAACAGTTACTTACGTATTCAACACGAATGCTTATATGATGGGAAAGCGTCTAAATATTCCCGTTTCTGTTGTTAGTGACAAAATTTAGCCAGTCTTGTTTGCAATATGTGTCTTAAGTTGGATTCCCTTAATATAATCTAAATTCATAAGTATGATTACAGTTAGATTGTGACTGGAAGCGAGTTTCATCATACTTGGGAGTTATTACAGCTGGATGTAAGGGGATTCAGTATAGATTATAACATTGAGATAACATTGTGGTGTATAACACGAATGGACTGAATACGAGTCCCTCTATGAACATCAAGACTTAGATACAAGTATATTGTTGTGAGGAATCCCATATATGATAAAACGATCTTTCTATATTCTACCACCCAATCAAGTATTAGGTTCAGAAGGAGTGTATATCAATAAAGATTAATCAACTTCACTCTCGAACGATACAAACGAAACGATATAAATCCCTTCAAATAATTTATATTTATCTGTTTTTAATGTTTACGACCGTGGGCGATCAATTTTTTTTCTGCTGCTGTATATACACTCCAACTGAGTCGACTCAGTATAGCGAAAGTAACCTGAAAAATTTCTGTCTTAAATATTAACGATGGAAAAATATAAAGCACTTAAAGGAATATAGGCATCCCTTTTGCATTCATAATTTCATTTAATAGACAGTCGTCGTTGAGAGGACTAATAAGAATTTGATAACTAAGTTGAAAATGGCTATTCAGTACTTTATAACTTCTTAATATCTCGTGTTATTGTTTAAGTTGGATTGTGACTGGCGAATGGGATCCAGGACGCTCGTTTTGTCCTATTTGTGACTTGTCGGTTAGATGTACCTGCAACCCAATGTTGATGTTGACAGTGCGACTCAGTAGTCTAGTGGTAAACACGGTGGCGTTTGAGACGAAACGGACTGAATTCAAATCTCACTGTGTACATCAACATTGGGATGCAGGTACATCCAGCCGACGAGTCCCAAATAGGATGAAACGCGCGTCCTGGATTCCACTTACCAGTCACAATCCAACTTAAATAATACTTATGAATAATCGCTATATCAAGGCAATCAGCTCAGAATGCCCATATAGAAACACAGACTGACCAGCTTCAGTCTATAACAAATCAATGGGAATATACAAATTCATCCTAATCTTTTGTTATTGATACTGACTTTAAAATTGTAGTGTTATAACACTTAAATAATAATAGGCATATTTGTCTATATTCATTAGTTTTGAGTGAATATGACTAATTATGAAATTGATGAACACAAGTTTCACGAATAGTGTAGATGCTTTCGAGATTGTAGATACTAACAAATGACAATTAACATGAAAATAAGAATCTACATATACGCACTGATTCCTTTTAAGCATCTAACATGTAATGTCGTCATTTAAAGTTGTAATTACTAATTGAAACTAGACAAATATGATATTGGTTACTCAGTGCTCAGTTATCAATAAAATGAAGATATAAAATATTTCAATGAAGAGAATTTCTGTTTCGATGAATTCATTTACAGAAGTTGTACATTTGTAACTTGTTAGATATATTTGTCTATTAAAAAATGAATAGTAATTTAATTGTATTATGAACTGTTTGGCAGGTGTGTGTAAATGAAGGGTTACGAAACAAACTAAGAACTTAATTGTTCACTTAACAGGTGCAAAATTGGTTAACAACAGAGAAAATTAAGATAGTGGGTTTGAGGGGAGGTTAATAGAGGTGATAAGTAATTAATGATTTTGAAGAATGTCAAAAAATAAGATTTAGAAAAAAGAAAACTTTTGAATACATCACCATGGTAACTAAATGACTTTCTATTACTTCTGTATACAGAGACTCGGTTTAAATCTATGGATACCTAACGCCTCTGCTGTGCATAAACTGGTAATTTGTTCTGCCTTTTCGATTCTATCTGTTTGATTCTGTTAACGATTTTGAAAGAAACCTTAGGTGGTGTGTAATGACCAGTAACCACTAGTTGTTCTAAAATCGAGCTATTTATACTTTGCTGTTGTTCTTTAGAGGGGTATATTAAAGGTGTGTTTGCGAAGCTAATGCTTTGTGCGACCAATGTACTCTGCTCCACAAGAGCCAGTAAATCAGTTGTTACAAATGAATAAATGTACAAATCTTATTAAAACGATAGTTAGATCGTTATGTTTGCATTGATTATGCCCTATTTTTTTATACGAAATCATTATAGCCATATCAATGATCTTTCATTTCATGCAATAAATATTTATCAATCTAACTTTAAGCACAATGGAATCTTAGTAACTATCTGTTGAGATTGTTGTCATTGTGTAACGAGTTACATAATCATATATCAATTAATGTTGCCTCTTTTTTCATCATTCTGTTGAATACATGTCAATTATACATAAAGTGAATGCAGTTTAATACTTCAAAACTCTATGGCTTTCTTTAATATTAATTCTTTTAGGTATATTTTGTCCTATGATCTGAATGGTTTAATTGCAATACTTTCTAGTCGAATTCATCAGTCCAGAATGACAACGAAAGTAGTGTAATTCAGCACAGAAAGTGAAGTTTAACTAAAACTATCCTCCTGAGTTATAAATTTGTTCTACAGTCTCATATTAATTCTCGGATTATCTCACTGTTAGATATGGGGTTTAATTGTTTTGTCCTTATTTTTTGGTAAATGTATGTTGTATGTATGTGATGTTAGTGTTTAGATCATATTTGTAAACTAACTTTATATCATGTCAATCAGTTATAGTCCTTAATAAAATCAATAAAAGGAATTAAAGATTTATAGTTTATGCAAATGTCACAGTAATGTACATATTGTAATTTCTTATTTAATTAGCTATATAGTCTTGTAATTTATCTATATGATCATATGAGCTTTTCCATTGGTGTTTTAATTAAGGTTTAAGATCCAAAGGAATTTTGTATTAGTCAATTAATGTTAGTAATATCAAGTTATTGTGTTTTGGATATCAAGTCTTATTAGTGTTATGGCGGGCACTTAAAGAAGATTGATTATCTTGTAGAACTGTTTTTTTCTGTTAACGATTCATTATTTTTAGTTGTATACAAAGTAAGCATTTTATTATTATTATTATTGTGACGTTGCTCTTATCCTATACTACTGTTTAAGGCATTAACTGTTGTTATATCATTTCTCATTTATGAACTATAGTTAATTGACTGCATATACGTTACCCAAGTTCACACTCACTATTACTCTTATTTTGTATTAATATCAGTTTTGTAATTGATTGACGGTGCGGTCTGATTTTGCATGTATATAAAGGCATGATTGAAATAAAAACCGATCTGATTTGTCTGCTTGACTCATAAGTCGTTGTTTTTCCTCTATTCCGTTTTGGGACTGGTAGTCGAGGGGCTGACGTGTCTGTACAGTGATTAGCGATTATCAAGGTCATTGCATATATTGCACAAAACATAGCAATTAGTTCAAGCGGAGTTGAGTAAGGCCGTGTTAATTAGTTATAATTACAGACTGTTGCCAAATGGAGAACTAGGTACTTGTTTTTTAAAAAAATTTACCATAGAGTTTGCTATCTCGCTGTATCATCAATTAATCAATTAGTGCCTGTTACCCCCTGTGGAGCATAGGCCGCCAACCAGTATTCTCCAACCAACTCTCTCCTGAGCTTTCCTTTCCAGCCCTTCCCAAGAGCTCTTGATTCTCCTCATGTCTGTTTCCAATTCTCGACGTAGTGTATTATTGAGTCTCCCGCTTTTCCTTTGACCTTCAGAATTCCATGTTAATGCTTGTGTTGTGTATCATGGGAGATATCTATCACGACGTTTTACTGAAATTCTTCTTGAAATCAGTCATAGTTTGAGTAATTATTGAAAACTAAAGAGCTAGTCACTTTTAAGACTATTAATTAGTATAAAATCACTCATTTATAAAAAAACAAATCTTCAGTGATCGTGTTAGACTAAAGTAAACTGACTACTACTACTAATACTACTACTCACACTACTACTACCACTACTGTGACGACGACAACTACTACTCCTTTCATTTGTTTTTTTTTCGTTTTTACTTTTTTTTTAATTGTGAACAATCTAAATGTTGGACACTTGTTCACCGCCCCCCCTCTACCCCCCCTCAAAATAACACACAGTTCGTATACTATCAAATATGATCTCTTCTTATTCACATGTTAATTTTTATGTGTAGTATATATATTTTTTTTCTAATCAGTCTTATTTAATTGTTTAAATGAATATCATAAACATAAATAAATATGCCAAGAAAATTGAATAAAATTTGTTCTTTTATTAGGTCATTGCATTAATCGTCTAAATGATTTGAACTAAACTACTTAATACAATTCAGTAGTTTATTATGTTAAGGATTTTATGAATATTGTTCTTTTATTATTTTTTTTAAAACAATTTTTCTGAATAAAATATTTGATATTATAGTGAATCTATTCATTTTGATATAACAACTTATTGAAATGGCAATTTTTTTTATTATTTTGTTGATGAGAATAATGAAAGAGTAGAAAGTTATTTGGTAACAATAAAAGTAGTAAATGTAATTTTTAGATAAAAAAAAAGTGGAAAGAATTGACTAGAAGATGTTAGTCACATGATGTTTCATTGTACAGAGAATGTTGTTTGACTTGAATAGAATTAAAATTTCATGCAGTAGTGAATGCTTTCACCATCAACTGTCGAAGTACGACTACTACTATCACTAATACTAATACTACTACTAGTATTAATACTAATAACACTACTACTACTACTAATAATAGTAATAATAGTGTACTAACTATTGCTTGGCTTAGAGAAACTTATTTTGTATAATGTAAATAACAGCTGTGTTATCTTAGTAAACAATAATGTTCAGTGTGAATAGACTAATTTGATGGGTTCAATTCAGTGTTTGATAAAGAAATGTATATTCAAACACGATAGCTATTTGAGAATTCTTATGTTTAATAGTTGTTTTGTTACTAGTTAGACTATGATGTTAATGATACTTTCACGAAGTCTTCTTTTTAAAAGTATCACTTGAAGGAATACTGAAAGAATGATATACTAGTCAGTTGTTTTGTTGATATTGAAACTCATCATCTATCCATATACATACAAGTAATCTCCTCTTTATGATGAATGAATAGAATATTAGATTCTTATAAGTATACCAAATATGAAATAAATTACATTAGTGGTAAGTGTAAATGACAAATTAATTAAATGTACAAATAAATAGTAATTAATGATTAAATTTGATAAGTGAAGTCTGAAGTTAGGAGTAAGATGAATATCATCAATGGTAATTATTAAATTTTTGTTAAAAATTTAAAATGGACTGAGCTCGAATCCCTGTGTAAACACTAACATTGTGATGAAGTGTTAGGTCGGACCACAAAGAAGCGTAACAAACTTTCAGAACTGTGTTTGCGAACACTATTTCATTTATTCGAACTGCCTGTAATGTAAACATTTTGTTTCTATTATTGTTACGCTCCGCTTGCCCTATCCTCCTGTTTAGCATAATTACTGTTACTATATTGTCTGTTGTTATGGGCTACAGTCATTTAGTTGTGTACAAGTTGTTCTTATTCACTACCACTATTTCCCTCGTTCTGTATTCATGCTAATTTTCTAATTGGTTTGCTGTGTGGTCTGACTTTATGTATATATAAAAGAATGCTTGAAATATAGATTCGATTCTGTCTGGCTGATCTATTGGCTCGCGTTCTTCTTATTTCGGCTTGGGACTAAGTGGGCACAGGGCAGGCGCACAATTACCAACTAGGCACTAGCAATTGGCGCTCGGTCACACACACTTCAATACTTGCATCATAACATGAAGGTACATTCAGCCAACAAGTCTCAACTAAAATGAAACGCTTATCCTGGATTCAACTTGTCAGTCACAAACCAACTTAAACAATAAATGTTTCATGTTGTTACCAACTGACATAAGTTGTAAACAATTAATATCTAAATCAGAAGTTTTTAGGTTAAGTATACCTTTATACCTTGCATTTTAATTGTACTTAGGTCTTGAATATATTTACTTCTATATTGGAGTCCTGTAAGATGATGATTTGATTTATCGGGAAAAAAAATGTCTTGCTTCATTTACATCAATCAGAACATATAAACGTTTAGTATACAATCAGACTAAAGGATATCAATTACAATAATATTACTAACAGTATTCCATAATGTAATAATATTGAATTAGGTAACAAAGAAGTGTACTTCATACTTATCTAAACGTATTAATCAATGAAACAGTAGTATATAAATAATAAACTAAATCAATTGGGACATTTGTTTAATCAAAACAGATCACATTAAATTGACATAGTTTAAGTGGTTTAGATGAATTGAATCAATCAGTTAACTAATCAGTGGTTATTTAATACCATGAAGTATAATACAAAATAAACTTAACTTAAACAATAGGAGAATAGAACAATCAGTAATCAGTAGCTTTTTAAATTGAATGGAATAATATACTATAGAAAATCATGGAAAATCCTTTGAGCTTTAGATCTATTGAATATTCATTCTGAAATGTATGAGTAATGCTTCATTTTTTATACTTCCTGAAATGAATCCTACTGTTATGGCTCGTACTTGATAGCTTGACTAACTACAAACAACTTTAACACGCGAACGCCTTGAACCATCGTAGTCGCAAATTTAGAAGATAGAAGACAATTAGATAAGAAACGTCATTTCCAGTAGGATAGAGAGTGGGATCTGTACAAAATAAATGTATACTTATAGTTTTCTGAGAGAACAAAATAATCCATTCAATCTGAACTAAGAAGTTTCAACTATTACCCAATCAGAACGCATCAAGTCGAGATTCTGGAAGGTTTTGTCGATCAGTGATTGGATGGAAAGTCCCCGGTTGCCCTTTCAAGGGTTCTGTAGGTTTCGTTGAGGTTTCTGAGAACCATCCCAAAACCTACCTCATAAAAATTGTACACTACAAGACAGTATTAAATGATATTAAACAAATAACTAGTACATGGTAGTGAAACATTAGTAATTCATCTTCAACTTAGTACATTTCCATATCATTTCTTCATTGAAGTAACACATTCCCAAAACAACATTCTAACAGCACGGTTTTCAACAAACATAGATCAGTTAGGTATAGACAAAAATTAAAGAATACTGAACAGCTATTGCGTTCAAGTATATAACTCCTCAGTAATATATGCCAACAACTGAACCAACAATCATACCCAAGACCCTAAGTTTTTGTAATTAGTTTATCACACAAAAAAAGATTTTGTAATTCAATACTCACTAAATGAGTAATTGTTAATGAGTTATGAATCTGTACCGGTCACATAACTTCAGAAAGCTAACTTTATAAAGCTGTTTTAAAGATAGTTACTAGGTGACACATGACAATAATTTATTTGAAGATTTGTTCAGTGTAATAAACGAGACTTCATCATGGACTGGTGTTAAAATGGGGAGCTTCAAGGATCTGTTTTCAATTCAGCGTAGATTTACTAGCTGGTAATAACGATAAGTCTCTGCATACAATGAATACATCTCTTGGCATGAAAACTTAAAGGCAGTGTTTTTAGATACTAAGTGACTCGTCCCTATACTTAATTTAACCAACTTATCTATACGTAAGTAATGAAGGAGTTAAGTAGGTTTGTAGAATTTATGTTGTGTCACTTACTAAATAAAACTTAATGCATAAAATTAACACTACAGTTAAAGGTACATTCAAGTGACGACAATCTATAAAAAAAAAATTGAAGTATTCATCAACATTTACACTGATAACAATAATTTCTAAAAATTCTTATACTAAATTAGAATGCATTCGGATCTTCCCATTGATTTATCGTGGATTGAAATTGACCAGTTTCTGTTACTATATAAGCTTCCTGAGTGGATTATCACAATATAACGGTAGTTCACAAGTTTTCTTTGAGTTGGATTGTGACTGGTAAGTGAGATCCAGGATGCACTTTTCATCCAATTTGGAACTTATATGAGCCGGTTGAACCTGCGACCCAGTGTTGACGTTTGCACCAGGAATCAAACCCAATTCGTTTCATGCCAAACGCCATCTCATTCATCATCAGGCTACTCGATTTCACCTACCAGTTACAATCTAACTCAAACATTATTTGCAAATTATCGCTATATCGAGACAATCCACTCAGAATGCATACATCACAACAGAAAAGGACCAACTTTAGACCATGACAAATCAACAGGAAGATCCAAACCCATTCGAATTATATATACATACCTCTTGCACAAGTTCGTCTTTCTGAACTCAGTAGCCTAGTGATAAAGGCGGTGGAATTCGACATAAAAATGAGCTGAGTTTAAATCCTGGTGTAAACATCAATACTAGGATGCGGGTTTAATGGACTAACAAGTTCCGGATTGAAAAAAACGTGCATCCTGAATCTTACTTGGTAATCACAATCCAACTCAAACAGTCCTATATTAAAGCTTATTATATTTACAAACCATTTAGTTAGTAGTACACAGTGGTATTATTTCTGTAGTCTACATCAGATAGTGATTTTATTAAGCGAACTGTTTTAACTCAAACAGGATAAGACAACAGTTCGTATACTTGATTTAACCAAGAATCGAAACTAAACTTTTCAAGTACTATTTAATCATTCAGTTAGAATCCAGTCATAGAGATATGTAAATTCTTTCAATGCATTGTATTACATAATTATCAATGTAATTGGTTAGTAACTACTTCACTTCTGATTTATTTGAAATTCATTGAACATAAATTTGAGCTTATTTTTACCTTATAATAAGTATGCAATATTTTGACATCATAAAACCAAATGCAACTAATGCTTTTTGTATTTAAAAACTGTACTTGTTACTGTCTTGTATTTTGCATTACTGTAATATGCTTTATTGAAATTACTGATACTAAATAGTTTATGAGTTAACTTTTGATCTATTTTAAACTATATTATTCAAAAGATTAGAGATTTTGACACATCATTCTAGTATTTGTTCATCATTATAAAATGTTAAAGTGCTTATTCACTTTCTAAACTTTCTTCGTCAAATTTGTGTCACTGACATGAAATTCGTATAATATGGTCATGACACTAAAGTTAGTGATTTAAGATTGTGACACTAAATAAATCGTCATCACTATACCCAAATACACATAGCTAAACCTCGGCATTACTAACATGATGTTATCACCGGAAATCAACAATTCTCTGAAGGTAATAATGATCAAACACAAAAATAAATAATAATCCTCATCTGAAACAGAGCAAGTTTTACAAACATAAAGCCAAATTACACTTAGTGAAGCCATGTCTACCCGATCTCTAACAGTTGGACTCATATCATGATGTCTGAATCGGCATAACATGATTTCATTTGTACATTATTCACATCTGTCAAATTATCACCAATCAAAAATATACACAACCTGTAATTGGATTCAATAATGAAATATACATTCAAGAAATGCATAAACTAATAATGATTGATCTGTTCAATAAACATATGAAAATTAAATTTCATCAATGTGTCACTATACTACATGATTGTAGAGTAGAAAATACTAAAAGCTGACTAGACTAGTGAATAATCAAAAAACCATTCTACAAACTTATTTGTTATCATTTTATAAAGAAAATAAAAGAACTAATTAATTGTGATTTTTCTATTGGTAATGATCTTAATAATTAATAATACAACAAAATAATCTTTTTTTTGTCATTTCGAGATTACATCACTATCACCATAGTAACAGGATTTTCTAAATTTCGTAGTCGAAAAAGAGGAATCTCTTCACTCTGATTGGTTATAAGATAAGCCAATCACAATTGTACTATTGGATGATAACCAATAGAAGAAGTAAATAATACGTTACTAAATTTAGCATACGAAATATGTATTTTTTTTAATCAAGTAGTTCATCTGACATTTGCTGATTTATGTTGCGTTTTTTTTTTTGACTTTGAGATGAACTTTTAATAAGTAGATGATCAAAGAATGACACCAACTGATTATGTAAACTGTAATAGACAAAATTGAGAAAAGAGTAAGAGGAATCCCATACTAGGACGAAACAGCTGTCTAGTGCTTCCAGGTGATCAATGGTTATCTGGTTCAGATCAATTCGTGATATCAGCATTAACAAAAGAGTAAGAGTTGGACACTTTATCAAATGGTAGAAATGTATCACTAGCAAAAACATTTTATCAGGTTATTTTGTTTTTGAAATTGTTTAATTCAAAATTGTTTACTGTGAATTGGACTAAGTTAAACAAAAATATAAAACAAATTAAGTATTAGAAAACTGTTTTGTTACAGTAGAAAACTTCTGAAAAGCATTAAGTAACGATGATTTCAAACTTCATAGTGAGTATTTAGTTTATAGATCACTTAGTTAATAACTAATAATTTACATTTGTAATTTCAGTTAAATTACAATTATCATTTAGTGATATTGGTAAGTAGTTGCTTTACATTTAATATGGTTACAATCAATTTGTTATGATTTTGAACTAAAAACTCTAGAATTATCTACCGAAATCAATCGTTGATGAACGCATGATTATAATAATTGGGTGTTGTAAAGAATGTTTACCTTGAATTTTTACATTACAGAAAGACATTTTTTAGACAACCATTATAAACTAAGATGCATTGAACAGCGTTTTTTTTATATCCAAATGTGTTTTTGATTGACGATAATACACTATGAAGTTTGAAGAGAAGGCTATTATGATAAGATTAAATTGATATTGTTAAAACAAGCCTCAACAAGTAAAAACTAAATGGAACTTTAAATACACCCAAGTTACTATGTTTTATATATACACAAAGAAAGAAAATCAATGCGAGATATCTTTCAGGAATAATGAATACTAAGGGAATTAGGTCATAGATTCAAATATTTATTTACTTATGTCATCTAGAGTGTTATAATGATCTGTTTACCTAGAACTATTAAAGTTTTGAAGACTTTCACAAATTTATTATGCCTAGATAAGAGTTATTGATGAAATAGTTTAATCAAGCATTAAATAAAGTTTTAAGTATGAACCAGTGAATATTAATTTAATGTTCTCTATAGTGCTAATGTAGTCCGTGGATGCATATTGCCACTAATTAAGGAGTATTACATTAAGACAAAACAACCCTAACCCTAATACCCACTATTTTCTAATGGTTACGATGAAAGTAGAAATAAAAAACTTTGAAAGATGTCTTATGAGATATTAAGATTTACATTTCAATAGCTTTAAGGTTCCATTTAACCTATTAACTGTTATCATATCCTAGTCCGTACTCAAAATATCCTAATTAACTCATAAATTCCCACCCAATTTTCTGTACTTTAATTGGAAACGATTGAATCCACTGTACTCTATTATGTAATCACTTAATAAGTTCTCTAGTAGTTTACAAAACCCTTGATGTGACCCTTAAGGTGATTGATTGCTTATTCTGTTTCGAAAAATGCAAGGCTTTGAACAAGGATTTTATGCTGGATATTCAGTGTTTAAAAGATCACATTACAGTGACATACGAATAAATCTGATTGGTCCAGTATAATAATTTTTAAGGCCGTATCTGCCAGATAATACGGACAGTTAAAGTTGTGTAGCCAAAATCACGCACTACCTTCAAATTGCTGACGTAATAAGTAAACCAGGCACGGTTCTAATATACAACACAATGATTGGAAAGATATGTAATATAAGCCATTAACTAAGTATAGCATTCTAAAGGTATTTTTCAACTGTTCAAGTGAATATCACTTGTGCAGGGTTCGAACCTGTAGTTCAATAGTTAAAAGCAGAGTATATGATATGAATTTAAACTTATAGACTATGAATAATGATAAGTAACAAAGATGAGTTAATCTATTAACAATGTTTCGTAAGAAGAAAGAGACAAAAGTCATTTCGAAGACAAACAAACATTGTGTACTGATAATTAATTGACGATATTATGAGATAATTATGATAAGTCTAATACTTACACATTGAAGTACCAAATATGTAAACTTTCCCTAGATCACATAAGTATCCCACTTTTGAATCTTGAACATAAAACGAAATGAAAGTAGAATGGAAGATAACTTACGTTGAAAGATTAATTTACATACAGAACACAATGATACTTATAAAATGATAGATAACCATAAAAACTCTAGAAGTTTCTGAAAAGCGTATTAGAATTAGTAACTTAGTAATTATTTAATTAAACTAATGAGAACATGGTCCATAATTCTCTAGAAATTCCCTAAAGAACACTTATTAGAAGGGTGTAAGTTTTTTATATTCTTGACGCACGTCCTAGATTCCACTTGTCAGCCACAACCCTACTCAAATATTTTCCTGATATTTGATGTACATTATTCTAATATTGATGATATAATTTGGAAGACCATAACAATACTAAATCAGCGTCATTCTAACCAATCTCTATTAGATAGTCGATTAATGTGACCATGCATTTTATGTAAGAAGTATATATAACTCGAAGCTTATCAGAAGGGTAAATGTTTGTGTATGTATGATAGACATAGAACCTGGTATACGCTGTGCATCAGGTCAAAGGTGATATACTTCCAAAGTAAATCAAGATTAACACCACATTAGTAGTAGTAGAAGTAGCAGTTACTTCAGTGATAATAGTAACAAAAATAAAGAGTAGTGAACATATAGAATATGGTTCAGGGAGAAAGAAATGGAGCATAGAAAGTTATTGAATAACTTTAAACTTGCAATTTGAGGGAGAATAAAGAGTGAATACACCTACGCCATTGTGATTCTGAGCCATGTTACTCAATGTTTCTAACCATTAATGACTGTATTCGTAAGAACCTCAACCAGGTAGTCTGCATCTACTGACATTACTCAAACCAGTAGTCATTGACATCATGGACTGATGCCATGGTTCGGTTTAATTACCACTAACTCTCTTTCTATCTTACTCCAATATCATCCATCATCGTGCGTCGACTTAAACAGTGATTAGGCATATATGACACATGTAGTAATCACCTCAGTCGATGAAGATTCATAATCTCATCGACTAATTTATTATCTTCCCCTTAATACCCGGCGTCTAACCTCGTTAGCGCTTACGAGTAAATAAGTAACCAAACACGAGTAATTGTTTAGTTAGATTGACTAAGGTTTAGTGTGGCTACTTAGATACTCTCTAACAGTATACATCAATGATGTCCAATCAAGGTACAAATTTATATATTAAACTTAACTTTAATATACTGTCTAATTAATCAGATTCAAGATGGGCATATTTCGATTTTTGTACAAAATTCAAAATACGATGACATCTAGCTTGTACATTTATAAACAGTTCCTAAGATACTTGTGCGTATTTTACAAGTGTACAATCAGTATGACATGATGTAAAACGAACGTTACAATCAATATATGTTACTTCTATTTCACATTGAATCTAATGTAAAAATTACATATTGAGTGTAATTCATATAATCTGAATTAAAGTCAAAGTCCTTCATTCTACTATAATGACATTGATTTAGTCAAATGATTTTAAACATCCTTTATGAAATATTTCATAGTCCATAATAACATTGTAGAAACTACATAACGTCATCTTAAACATTATTTACGTCACCAAGACAGAGAGATAAAGAGGTAGAGAGAAAATGCTTTGAAGTCACATGAATGATTCTTCAGTGAATAAACTGATTGTCTAGCTTAATATGCTTATTAGCTGCTGTTGAATTTACAGTTTTGGTATATTCAATTGATATTTTCATAAATTTATTAAATAACAAATCATTAATCATAAAATTAGAAAACAATTAATCATCAATACACTTTATATGATTCATTTAACAATGTCTAGTATTATGAAATACATTGATCTTATTCAGAATGCTAGAGGAATATTATTTAAGTTGGACTGCTGACTAGTAAGTGGAATCCAGGACATTCGTTTTCGCCCTATTTGGGACTCGTCGGCTGGATATAGCTACATCTCAATAGTTGATATTCACAGTGGGATTCGAAACTCAATTCGTTACGTGTAGAGGTATATATATATTTTTAAACTCACTATTGTATTAAAACACAATAGTTAGTTAATAATGACAAGTGAATTCAAGTATTACAAAGATTTCTAAGATGCATAATCATTTAGAATTATATCATAATGAGTTGAATAGATTTCAATTAATTGTCTATTAATGTAAATAGTTATAGTAGTATATAACATTTTTTTACTTTCTAAAGAAAGATTTCTTCTATTATCTGTTTATAGTCTTCATTATGACATAGAATTTCTATATTTACTAATTCATTACTATATTACTTTAAAGAGATTGATAAGTAATGAAAAGATTGGATTGAATACATTAAAGTAATAATTTCAATGATTTAGAGATGTATCTAATAATGATACTATTATGTGTTGTGAAAATACACAATACCGTTGATGATTGCCAATCACTGTACGGACGCATCAGCCCAGCGACTTCCAGTCCCTCAAGCCGGAATAGAGAAAAACAACGATTGATGAGCCAAACAGATAGAATCGAATTGTATTTCGATCATGTCTTTAATATAGTACAAAATCAAACCACACAGCGAACCGAATTAAGAAACTAACATTAGTACAAAACTAAGCAAATAATGGTAGTGAATAGGGACAACTTGTATACAACTAAGTTAACTGTAGTCCATAATAAGAGACGATATAGTAACAGCATATATGCTACACGGGAGGATAGGGTAAGGGGAACGTAAGCAATCATAGAAATGTAATGTTTGCACTACTCACGACCAGAATAAATGAATTAGTACTCCGAAACACAGTTCTGGAAGTTTTTCACTGATCTTTAGTGGTCCGACATACCAGATACCATGCAAGTTATTAATTGTATTCATACAACTACGATGAATCGTATACAAAATTTGACGATGTTGATTACTTGTTTTACTTCTCATACTAGAACTCAATCAATGTCATGATACAGTAGTGATTAATGCAGTAAACACTGCTAGGTAATTGAAGAAAAACTCTAGATATGTATTTTGATTACTATATAAACCTTGATGTGTAGAGGTTGTCGTTATCCCCTCTCCTCTAACATAATCATCTTTCTACTGTCTATTTCAATATTGGCATTTGTGCTAAATGTTAGACTATGCTGTACTATTGAACTTTAGCGTGATGTGTAATTTGTGACGTTGGATTCTTTTATATTCAAATATATATCTGTTGAATTTTTGTTCTGAACTTCTTGATCATAGGCTACCTTGCGACTGTCGTGTGTGCATGAGTTATTGCTATCGACGAAGGTCAAATCACTGATTATATATATATACATATAACATGGTTAAAAATCCAGCTGAACAACAACATTCAGATTACAACAAAGCAGTAAACTGAGACAAAAAACACGTTACCACGGTTCACAGCCTCTCTGGATTATTTCTATCTTGTTGTTCAAATAGCTATTCATATTCCAAACGGTCATTCAAACACGTAGCCCAAAATAAATCATATATTATTCATCGGATATCACAACCCCAAAATATAGTCGATCGGCTTCATTAAATCTGTATCCAGATAGGCGATCATTTTTCAAAACCTAAAGGTATGAGTACTAATCTGTACAAAACCAACATTCCATAGTTTTTCCTTCAGGTTATTTTACACTGTCTAACATATATATGACTTCTTTTCTGATTGTATTTAATGGTTAATTACGAAACTTACAAGCTTTTTTATTAAAAACTAGCTGAAGAATTTCATCTGTATCCTGACGTTTGTAGTTGGGAAATGATATGCTGGGCACCTGAAATTAGTTTATTGATATTGGTTACACAAAGTAACTTCCAGGTCAACAGAATAAACTGTTAGTCTATTGTGGAGAATTTCAATTAACTCAATCCACTCTGAAATCTATGCGGATAATCTCAGATGGTAAGTCAATGATTCCTTTACAATTAAACTAAGAAATTAAGAGAATGCAACAGTTCGTCATTATTTCAAAAGAAAAAGTTACAAACTCCTCTCATGATTTACAGAAGTTCTTAAGCCAAAGTCATTCCCTCATAAACATTTATAAACTGAAGCGTTTCCATGGATACAACACGTATTATACAACACAAAAAGAAACTTACTTATTCATGTCAATAAATATCAACAACAATAATAATGTCTATTAACAATCTCTATGTCAAAAAGTAATTTGATATGAATTGGTTGTTAGTAGTTGGAAGGAAATCCTGTTTAACCTTGGTTACATACTTAGTTGATATTCATTAGTAGTAAAGAATCTATATACAATCTTCACTGAATTGATATTTCACCTGGCATTCTATCTCAAGCCACTCAACAATAAACAACGACACTCTGTAAGGTTAATTCACATGCCGGGCACCTCAAGAAAATTAATTATCTTCAAGAATTGTCTTCTGTAGACTATTTCAATTATTTTAGTTGTATACAATGTGACCATTTCATTTATATTATTATTCAGCTCTCCTTGCTCTATCCTCCCATTTAACACATTGACTGTTGGTGTATCATTTCTCATCTATGAACTATGGTCGATTGATTGTGTATCTATTACTCCACTTCACAGTCACTATTACGCTTATTTTGTATTAATGATAGTTTACTAATTGGTTGATTAAATGGTCAGGTTTCATATATATACACATAAAGGAATGATTGAAATATTGTTCGATTCAATTTAGTTGGTTCGTCAATCTTGTATTCTCTTATTTCCGGCTTGGGAGTAAGTAAGCATCGGACAAACATACAGTGACCAGCTAGGAACTCTCATTTCCCGATATTATTGCGCTTTTGTGCGCACAAGATCACATGAACCATTTAATCATACGCATCAATCAGAACAGGCTTTTGTTGACGACATAACAGAATATCATGAAAATGACAGTGAACTACACTAGTCATCTTTTATTGATGGAGAAGAGTACAGTCAATAATACTAATAAAAATACAATGAAAATTAATCTAAATGTAATAATTTGTTGACAATAAACATTAAAAGTTTTAATCACAGATAAATAAAAACTTGGTAGTTTCTATGATTATACTGATTAGTATAAGTAAATAAAAATGAACGCCTACAATTGAATTTGATATTGGAGGTTGAAGAGATTGCTGGTTACGTAGAAGTACATCACAACACTATTCATTATGCCTTTGACGTAAAATTCTAAATTTAACAATCTCTATAACTTTCCACGCTGATGAATGCTGACTAGTGACGAAAATTGATAGGTAACTTTTGGACTTCTAGTAGAGTTCAAATACATAAGAAGTGGGAGAAGTATTATCAATGATAGCGTAATATCGCGAATTAATTGAAGTTGAAAACATGAATAAAATTAGGTTCTTCGAAATACCTGAATGTCTTATGTCTGACTAGTAGTATATTTGTGGATATGGACTATTACTGAAGAGTCTTATACCAGAATGAAAAATCCATTCAGTGCTTTTTGGCTTAAATAAAGTCACCCGACGTAAAACTATGCACAAATGTTAGTTATTAAAAAGGTAAGTGAAATATAAGATCCATTGCAATTGAGGAACTGAATTACAGAATTATCCAATAGTGCAAAAATATTCCTGATTACTATAACAATCAGTCATACATTAAGTGGCAACTAATAACTCTCCGATGGTGAATGAGTTTCAGTGGTTAAATTCCGATTCAACCGCTTGAATACGTTACATGATATAGCAGTGTACGATCTTATTCTAATGGATATTTATTAGCAGCAGATATCTACAACTAATATTATAGGATGAAAATATTTAGAGCTGTTCGAAATAGGAATGGGCTTTCATGGCAGTAAAAATGATTCCTACGTAGTAAGCTAATTTTATTAATCAAGTTTCGATCGTAGTGAATCAATTGGAAGACATACAAAAAGAAAAAGGAATTACATATATGCTCTTCAGTTTTAGTTTATCCTCCTCTTACTATGATATTGGTTGGAAAAAGATTTAACTAGACTCGGAAAATTTATTTCATCATAATTTCTTCAGGATACATTATCGTTCATTAGGAGAGGAAAAATATCAGCTATTTGAATTTAGGTAGCACAATGAGACTTCATAGATCTCAAATTACATTCAATGAGTCTGTTTGGCATACATTATTAGGTATGAAACAGTTATATCAGATTACAAGGAGTTACTATGAATCTTTTGCTAAAATCAGTTAATCAGAAAAATAACTACTTAGGATTATTTAATGGTTTTTCTAGATTGTGAAATGACTGAATACACTGGCGTGACAAGCTATTGTGCTGAAACAAGAGAATTCATGTTATAAATGGTATGAATCGAAAGACTAGGATTTACACAAAGTGTGCAATGTGTGTAAGCAGCATATGAACAAACCAGAAGCACATTTCTGTGAAAATTAAACTGAAGTAAATAATCGAATATCAGGAAGAACTTGATGGCTGTTTCATTCCAGTATAAAACTCCATAGGAGTATGCACTTGTCTCTACATTGCTGAAGAGTCCTACACTAGGACAAAATAGTCGTTTATGCTTCCTGGTTTTCAATGAATGTCTAAAATAAGTTAATTCATGACATAATATTCAGAAATCTATACAGCACTAAATCGATCACAACTTTGTTGGCACAAAGACTAGTATAGGAAATGCTTTTAATAGTCAGTGACCTTCAAAGACCTCTGAGGATTCTAAAATACAATGAGCTACAGCATTAACCTAAGGGGACAATTATTGAATTTTTCATCAATTCCATAACATTTCTAAGGAGCTTCTGGGATCTAAAGATGACATAATCCTATAAATACATTTGCTTTCTGTGTGTAGCTAAAACGTTTAAAGTAGTTTCGCTCCCCCTCCACTTAACCTTCTTATTGTTTTTTGCTTGTAATTTCAGGCTCAGATATTTGAAGACTAAGAAGCACTCACAAGATTCATGTGAAAATGTTCAAGTAAGAGAAATGCAATACTCTATTTAACCTTAGTCTAGGAGTTAATTGCAAAACGTCTATATATATATACCTCTGAAGTACAGCGCAACAGATTACTAGAGTTGCTCGAAAAGCACAATCTATCTCATAAACTGTGGTAAACCAAAGTCCCGACCGTAGCTGCTACCTTGACGTGGTGGTCGGGCTTGGCTATCGTGATGACCCAACCGAGCTATATTGGCTGGAACATATGTTCCTGTAGGTTCTATCATGCTAGGTAGGTCGATTGGAGAACGATGAGACTAAAAGCAGCTACTCAAGGTCTGAGGGCGAAGTCGTACTGCTGACTGCAGAGGGGTGTGACAGCAGTGAGGTGTTTCCCTCGGACAACCAGCATCTGCAGCGATGCCGCCTTCTCACAAGGAAGGAGGGGTTAGAAAAGGTCGACCCTGAAAATGTCACACCTCACCCTACCTCACGGATTTCCGTCTCCGGCGGTAAGGGTGCCCACTAAGGGCTTTTAAGTGCGGAGCTAATACTCAAAAAACTTTCCATAAAAAGGCCGTGCGTGACAGGCCTCAAGCAGTTGTCCCTTGGGCTCTGCGGTCACGCTCTCAGGTCTCTAAGACCAACACTAATCTACCTTCTTTTTCAGGTTTCTCAAGAAACACCCTTCCATGGTGTGGGCAGCCAGGAAGTGAAAACCGCCCTCACACCTCTAACAGCACACGAGATCATCTTGTTCGAAGCCTAATCCCACCTTCAACTCTTAATAACTCTCTTATCACCGTGCCTAATCCTTCTAACATAATTTTATCGCCTTGCGTCTCTAATGCTAGTGATTTGAGTTCACGAAACGTTATCCCTGGTCTCCTAAAACCGCGCACTAAGTTGTATATTGGAGCTTTCAACGTTCGAACGTTATGTCAAATAGGACAACAGGCATCCTTAGCCATGACTCTAGAATCCCGCTCCATCGATATCTGCTGCATCTCTGAAACGCGTATACAGGATCTAAGCACAGTCATTCACCTGAACCCACCTTGTGAAAATAAGGAATCTGCTCAGTTCACTCTTCGTGTTTCCGGGGACCCCACTGCTACCACTCGAGGCCTTGCTGGTGTAGGTATAGCACTAAGTTTAAAAGCTGAACAGGCTCTCCTCGACTGGATTCCAATAGACAGTCGCTTGTGCGCAGTCCGTCTAAATGGAACGGTAAGGACTCGTAAAGATAGAGACACACGCTGTTGTCTTTGCCTATGCTCCCACTGACTGCAGCTCAGATGAAATGAAAGATGAATTTTACAGAAAGCTTTCTGACCTTCTGTGTAAAGCTAAGCGCACTGATGTAGTAATAGTGGCGGGTGATTTTAATGCCCAAGTAGGTAGACTAGATGAAACCGAAAGGCACCTAGGTGGATCATATGGTGTTGAGGCTCAACGAACAGATAATGGCGACCGGTTACTACAACTTTGCTCAGATAAGCGTTTATTTCTCGCAAACACCAACTTTAAGCATAAGGAAAGACATCGGTTGACATGGCGGCCTCCGAAATCAACCCAACGCTGGACTCAAATAGACCACATTGCTATTAGCCATCGTTGGAGAGGCTCGATAGAAGACTGCCGATCGTTTTGGAGCACATGTTTAGACTCAGACCATGCCTTAGTGCGAGCCAGTATTAGTCTGCGACTCACTGGACGTAAAAGATCCACGACAAGGATCCCCCTCAGAGTTCAACTTAATGATGAAAAAGTCAAGAATACATTCCAGGAACAACTAAAAAACCAATTAGTAAACGGCGTAAACTGTTCTCAACCTGAGCTAGCCTGGAATGATATCCAAAAAGCTGTTGAAAGAGCAGTAATATCTACTAATAAACTAGACCTGAAGGTTAGGAAAACTCAGTGGATTTCAGCTGCATCTGCTGAACTGATAGATACTCGGCAACACATTCCATCTGGTTCTGAACATGATGAGCAACGTAGGCAACTTAAACACAAACTAATCAAAAGCTTACGCAATGATCGTGAGCAGTGGTGGGTGGCGAAAGCTAAAGAGATGGAAAAGGCCGCGGCAATAGGTAACAGTAGGCAACTGTTTAGACTTATCAAGGAAACGGGTATCAGGAACCCAACTGTAAGTGAAACTATCTTAGAAAAAGATGGTTCCATTATTCACTGTCAATCCAGAAGATTAGACCGATGGGCAGAACACTTTAGGGAACAGTTCAATTGGCCCACGGCGTCATCCCTGTTGCCCACCATCCCCAAACAATCTGAATGGCAAATTAACATTGGTCCCCCAAATCTCAGTGAGGTTGTGAAGGCTACTGGAAACTTAAAGCAAGGGAGAGCGGCAGGACCAGATGGATTGACACCTGAGGTATTTAAGGAAGGTGGTCCAGTCTTAGCAGCCAGATTAACTGAGATCTTGGCTAGAATTTGGGAACTAGACGTAATCCCATCTGACTGGTCTCGAACACTAACCATTCCAGTCTTTAAGAAAGGACAGAAGTCCTCGTGTGACAATTACCGAGGAATCAGTTTAACGAATATAGTGTCTAAAATACTAGCTTCAATAATACTTCGACGTCTAACTAAAGCTCGTGAAGAGCAAACTCGAGAAAACCAAGGTGGCTTCAGACCCGGACGTGGTTGTATAGACCAAATATTCACACTTAGACAGGTTCTGGAACATAGGCACACTTTCAGACGCCCAACAATAGCTGTATTCCTTGACCTTAAGGCGGCGTTTGACTCTATTGATCGTAAGGTTATGTGGCAATGTCTGTCATTGAAAGGCGTACCGGAGAAGTACATTAACCTTATACAAGCTCTCTACTCGAACACCACATGTCGTGTTAGAGCTTATGGCAGATTGTCTTCGGAATTGACCACTTCTAGTGGTGTTCGTCAAGGTTGTCCGCTATCTCCATTTTTATTTAATTTTATCATGGACATACTTTTAGAGTTAACAATGGCATCGTCTGATTTCTCCGGGGTTGACCTCTTTCCAGGAGATAAACCTACTGACTTAGAATATGCCGACGATATAGTTCTACTGAGTGAAGATGCTGATAAAATGCAGAATCTTTTGACTACCTTAAACTTGAACGTAAGCATGTTTGGGATGCGATTCTCCCCATCCAAATGTAAAATGTTACTTCAGGACTGGCTTAATTCGGCACCAAAGTTAGTGATAGGGGGTGAAACTATTGAATGCGTTAACCGTTTTACTTATCTCGGGAGCCTCATCAGTCCTAACGGTCTAGTGTCCGATGAAATCTCGGCCCGTATACATAAGGCTCGATCGGCTTTTGCCAATCTACGTCACTTGTGGCGTAGGCGAGACATTCGTTTAATGACGAAAGGACGCGTTTACTGTGCAGCAGTTAGATCCGTTTTACTTTATGGATGTGAAACATGGCCTTTAAGGATAGAGGATATCCGTAGGCTCCTAGTATTCGATCATAGATGTCTCCGAAACATTGCTCGTGTTTGCTGGGACAACCGAGTAAGCAATGGATGGGTTAGGAATAGAGTACTAGGTAAATACGGTAAGCCTATTGATGAAGTAGTGAATCTTCACCGGCTGAGGTGGTTAGGACATGTGTTGCGTATGCCTGACCACCGTCTACCGAAACGAGCAATGTTGTCTGGTGTGGGAGTAGGCTGGAAGAAAGCTAGGGGTGGCCAAACGAAAACATGGCACCAATCCATGAAGTCATTGACAATTGGGCTGAGCCATGTTAATAGATGTAGACTACATGGTTGGGGTCCACACGATGATCGTAACAAATGGTTAGAGACTTTAGGTGATATGGCTCAAAATCGATTGCAATGGCGCAGGTGCATCCACTCCTTGTCTTCCTCCAAATTCTAATTTCTGAGCTTATTATAATTTTCTCTTTACTGAATCACTTTATATCTCAAATCTCATCTCTGATCTCTATGCCTTTCCATTAGTACTTACTCTGTTACTACCTCCCCTATTCTGGGATTTGGTCCGACAATTTGATCTTTATCTGCTAATTGAGGCATGGCAACTTGAACTGATGTACGCATGTACCAAGTTCTACGTTGTAACTGACTGACTGACTGAGTAAACCAAAGTGTTGAATATAGTTCTACAAATGCGAAGTTATGTATCGTTTAGGACGCTCATAATTCTCATTCCTGAAGAAATATGCAATGTAAAATCTGGAAAGGTATTCCAAGAGGAAACCAAGATCATATCGTCTACGTTTAGCGTCCTGTTTGTCCCATAGATTAGCTGGATTCTTCTGTTCATGTATTGGAAGCGAAGCTGTTTTTCCACAGTACTACAAATCGATAAGGTTAGCACAAGTCAAGTAACCGACGCTTATGATGCAGTGAGTAAAAAATGAACTTGGAATAAGGACTTCATATAGTAAATCATACATGATGGCATAAAATTTGTAAGGGCAGGTCAAAGTTAAGACTACTACCATATCCTGATACAATTTAAACGTCTCGAAAGTGAATAGGACTACTCCATTTAAATTGTATACAATTTTGAAGACAAGTTCTTCAAATTGCCGATCTACAATAAAAACGACTAACTAGTCTAATGGCATATTAAAATACGCCTCGATTGATTAACACTGCTAACACGAAAAATGATGAAGGATACAAATTCTCAGGTGTTTATTTAGATATTTTCGTGTTTGGTTTATTGTTAGTGAAATTGATTCAATCTTCTTTTACATGTGACAATTGCTAAACACGTCATTGTGAGCCCAAATAGTGTCTGATAATTTACACATTATGTCAATACCAGCAAATAATCTGTTAAATTCAATGAACATTAGATACTGCTTAATATTGACCTGTTGGGTTCTAGTAAACTAACTTCGTACAGAAAGTACGTGTATTCAGCCAATAGGCACAAGGAAACAATAATTCCTCTGCGATTGCAGAGACGCTCTACAGATGAGTGTCAAGTAGCATGAAAACCAGTTTGTTTCCTACCGACTAAAATCAACCACCGGATATCAGTTACTGCACTATGTTAACATGTAAACCACTGAATTGAAATGAAACAGTTAGAAAGTATGAGTTGATTAATTGATAGGCACTTAAGTATGAACTGCACTTACTTTCAAACCATTTCAAATTTCAACAGACACAGAACCAATTTATCCATTCATGTTTCACTAATCACACGGCTTGTGACTAAATGTACAAAACTGTCACCTTAATTACAAATGGCAATAATGACATATGTGGAGACTATTAGTTTAAAATAAGACCATCAGAGTGAAATGACATCTAGCGCTTGTAGAATAGATAAAAGCTTCACACTACTTTAAGTTATCACTAACAGTGTTTAGAACGATATCAAAACCTCAATTAAATCAGCCAGCTCGGAGATATCAACATTACACAACCAGATGTATGATATGATGCAATATGATGGTTAATACAACTACCCAGTTTCCGAAATATAAATAGGTGAAACGGTGGTGAGTAATCAAATGCTCTTACTGCCAAGCCTCTACATCGTAGTTGTTTTGTCAATCAATATATACATGTTACCTCCAGAGGTACATCAGTGGATAGTGGAGACTCAGGCAAAGTTAGTCGTAAATATTTGTAATACACCTTGAAGCATATAACCAAATTAGTGTCCTAAGCTATTGAGAAAAATACAATTATTCAAACGAATCATAACTGTTAGTGACTAATACTTTGATATGATATACTGACCTCATGAAGTAAGTTATATAATACTTATAAATGATATTACTTTATCAAAAGAAATAGAATACAAAATTTCACACTTTTGTTATTTTCCTCAAGTGTGAAAAATGCATTACATTTGAAATGTAGCAGGTACTTCTACTGTTATCAAAAGTAATCAAGTTTGAAAAATAAAAATGATGAAACCACAAAAATTTGCGTAAAGTATAAAATTGACAGATTCATTGGTTACTTTCGTTACAGACACAATAAAGGATCTGTAAAGGAAACTTCGGATTTCATTAGTTTCAATAAATTTGCTATTGTTTGAAAGATAAAAAATCAAGTTATTCAGTAATGTGTAAGCGTTATTCTGATTCATACAATCATAATATTAAGTTGACAATTGTCCGCTAACTAGCTAAAAATTTCTACTGATTATTCACTGATTTACATTCAAGTACACGTGTCGAGTAATGCTAAGTGCGATGGCTGGTGATACCACCAGGTTGTCTAAGACGTAGGTAGAGCAGACTTCGAACCTGTTAGCTATATAACCACCTTGAACTATATTATATTTAGACAAAAGTGTAAACATTCTACAACAACCATAAGTACATCATATATGCTCTTCAATGCCTGCCTACAAAGACTTACCTTCTAATGTTTTCGTATCGATATCAGGAACCAATGTTCTAGAACATTACTACAGAAAGTATGATAATGTTGGCTACTTCAGGACAAGTAACAGCAATTACGAACGATGCATGCTTGGCAACACATCATCATCTGACGTTTGTATCTTTAAATCAAGGTATCCTCGTGAACAAATTGCAGACGCATTACGCTTTATACAACATAACAAAGCTTAATAGCCCACCCATTTGAGCATGATGTTCAAGCTAAACTTGATCTCTTGAAGACATCACTAATCACATAGCGATATTATACCATCTACATAGAACTTGTAAAAACATTGATGAATAGTCAACATCACATAAATGTATGCAGATATCTTACTTGAGTCACAGATAAAACAGATTAACATGAGGAAATAGATATACTAACATTATATAGGACTGGTGGTGACTATTGAAAATATAACCTGAAGGTAAATGCGACATTAAAGAATAAAACAATTAGTAAGTAGCAATAAGCTTACAATAACATTTTCGCTATGACTAAACTAGATATGAATACAAAATAATATTACGCTCCCTAAAAAGACAGTTTCCTCTACGGGGTGAGGAATGTTAACGCAGAATAAACGAAATTAAATGAGTATCTAGATTAATGGTCAAACATTCCATAAATGACAATTAAATCAGTTGAAAATGTAAGAGCATCACTAACACTCAATAAATTACATATTGAAAGCAGAATAACGCTGTTCATCAAAATAAGAGATGCGTATGATAAAGTGAAAGTCAAATTACCACATACACATTGATTGAATTTCCCCAGCAGTCAAAATAAGATAACTGAATTCGCTACCTACTGATTGGTAACAGAACACTTGCTCCGATGAACGAATTATATCCAGTGTAAGGCAAATTCATATGTTGGATCACAGACTTAATTGGCATGATACAAATGAAAGTGAGAAACTGGAGAAGCTATCGTCCATAACTCGTCACAAGCTGAGAAATTACGGAGGCGTACATAAGAAAATAAGAGGTTAGAAGACGGTTGGAACACTGTGAATCCTATAAGTCTTCTGTTTTTTTCACTATGTTAACACCCCTAACAAAACTTCGGAGCTGGTCTTTCAGTGTCGTTAAGAGCTTAATGCATCCGATTTATTACAGCAAATGACTGGTGGTTTGTCTACGAAAATCGGTCGATCCAGAACTGCCAGCTAAACGGAAGTCGTAGGCGGCCTGTGCTCTTATTTAGATCCCGATTAGTAGTTAACGCAGGTTACGAACGACAATAACTAAGGAATTCGTCTGATCCGTAGTTGTGAATGCCTAGTCAGGACGAAAAGACTGTAAACCCTATTTCATCGAAAACTACAGCACTCAT
Organism: Schistosoma japonicum; assembly: GCA_025215515.1. NCBI lineage: Eukaryota > Metazoa > Platyhelminthes > Trematoda > Strigeidida > Schistosomatidae > Schistosoma > Schistosoma japonicum. The sequence goes on along the minus strand of CM046063.1, from coordinate 41,622,020 downwards.
CAGTTGCACTTCCCGAATCGGATTGTAACATTTGAAATAACCGATTTACAGTCTTACTAGTAACCTTTATTTCTACTTGAGTTTGTTAGCTGAAATCACCTGCTTCTCAAATTAAACATCTAGTTCTCTGAAAAATGAATATATATGGATGTATATGCAATTGAAACTTAGACTCCATGGCTCATGAAGCTGTCACTTTTCTGTAAAATCTCTGCTTCAAATATTACGACTGCGACCCAATCTTATAATATAAAAATATCCGTCTTATCCATTAGACAAAACCAATCCAGAGTGACTCGCGTACTAAACACGCCTACGTAATAGGGTTGTCTTAAGTCTGATAAGGACGCTAGATAAATAAAGACGGATGTAAAACTGGGACTAACTAGTTGGCAACACATACAACGGTAGATAAATGAGACGTCACTGGCGTTTATCACGTAGTTGCCGCATGGTCGCTGAAGGTACGTTAATAAGTAACCTGCTGAAATAGTTTCTATGGTGAAACTATTAGGTGATCAGTGCCTAGCTTCAGAAAAAAGGGGTTAAAACAGATGATGAGGACGTGAACTAGCATTGAGTGAGGTTGTCTATTTGAAGACATTGTAATTAAACCAAGCAATCAAATACTACACCATTATGTGGTGAGAATTCGGAAGTTTTAGCACTTGGTAATTAGTTTAGACAGCCTAAGACCAGTCGGCTATGTCCCCTCCCGCCTAACCCGGAGCTGTGGGGTAAAGCTGACATACCACAAGAAAAAGTCTAAGCTAGTTGTGACGACTGCAGTTAACTCCTAGACTCGGAAGTCAGGATTATTCATCATTACAACCCTGTGAAGCCCGTAAATGTAGCACGAATCCCCTTTGGAGCTAGTTGGGGAATTGTACGATTAATTTCAGCAGCGCAGAGGTGAAGACATTGCCAACTTAACTACTACTGTGGCAGTCCCCACAAGCACAGATATTTCCAATGATAATGACTTCTTAAAATAATAGAGAGCACAACGACATCCACAATAATAATTGCACACACCGCTTGGCGATTTCCGGAAAAGGCTTAAAAATGGGAAAATGCAAAGTCAATTTCATTCTTTTATCACCCTTCAAAAAAACCCTTTCACGGTAATTGTCGGTCGCGTACATACCAATCTGACAACACCTTTCTTTACAGAACTTTATCACGGATGGCTAAATAGCCTGGACGAGGACTTAAAAATGGTGGGGTTCAACATCAGTCTGTGACAGATACTTCTAATGACACAAACCGCATACTTGTGCAAAAGCGTATTAACTGGGTAAGTAAAAACACTACTCTCCACGCCCTAAATTTAAAAGTCGTGGAAAGCATGTTTACTACATGAGCTAAATTCGCACGACTTGCTACGGGCTTCACACAAGCGATGACACAATGCTCGAATTTCCCAAATACTAGAAAACCAACATACCAAGAAATATGGGCTTTAACCGCATAAGTAAGACTTACCGAGTACAGGTTTACTTACTTAGCTTTGAGCCATTGTATTTGTACGAAGGCTACAGATACCTAGCTTTCTGAGTCATAGTAGGTGAAGTGACTGATAATCAAATGCTCTAAGCATTAGAATAGCATATTTAGTTAAGAATTCTAATAAGTAATGAGCACTAAAAGCGTTCGCTTAATTGCCATGATTATTAATACAAACAGTTATAACTACATCAAGTAATGAATATGACAATTAGAGAGCTTTTATGAGATTCTAAGTATTACAATCAACATGAAATTAGTCTAAATCGCTTAAGTAGTTAACTGTAAAAACTACTCACAAAGAAAACAATTTTTATTATTCAAATGCATGCGTGTACAAGTACAGTTACAGAGAGTGCATTGATTCATTCACATTCGTAAAAAGTTTCAATTAGCTGAAGCATAGAAATTAGGTACATCTGAGTTTTTTTTTTGAAATCACTATTATTACTAGGAAAAATGAAGCTAGAGTGATGCCCAAATGTGTAATAAACCAAAATAATAATTGGCCGTTGTTAATACTTATTTTTAAAACAAAACTAAGGACAATTAGGTGGATCAAATATATACAATATTAGGGAATGTGAAGGAAACAAACAAGGTACATGATTTATCTGTACAAATAAATATAATACACAAGAGAAGGGTAAAGTCGGTAGTAGAATATAAAATCACTGTACATCCGTTCGTTAGAAGTATACATAGTAGCTGATAATATACATAAAGAGTCGAATAACACTATGCATCAAACATAACCGAGATAAATTCATAACATAACAAATAAATAAAGGCTGTACACAGTAAAAATTAGGAATGAGAAATACAGGATACTAAGTGGCATGAAATATACAAATCCAAATGAACTATGGAAAGGCACTATAAACTATACTGGTTATTTGCTGAGAAGCACTAGACTGAGTTGAATAATAATCTAGAAAATCAAAGTATTCCTATCTACAAATGTTCACAAGTATTGCAAATAGTGGTTTATGAATGTACTAGTTCATCCATTTTCGACAATTCGGAGCTCTACATAGGCATGGAATTTTGTCACTTCTATCTTCAAAGTCGAAGTTATAATCGTAACACAACTCTTCTCCCTTTTTTATCCGTCTGTTAGTAATTATCACAATATGTGAGTGACCACCAAAGTTAACAAACTCAGTAAAACAATTTGGCTGACAGGAATGGTTGATATATCGAGCTAGTCCTCCACATACAGTTGCATCAATTACAGTATCATCATCAAGACGAAACATATATATCCCCCTGTTATGCGCTTCATAGTTCTTTTCTCTTTTATTTGCGATTTCCAAACGGATTAACTCACCTACGTATTCAATAACCATAGTTTGTTGCTCCAAATCTCGTGCAGCAAACAAACCCAACCCTTGAATACGCGAACGACCAAGTATAACGTTGGAATTTACCTCAGTCTTTAACTTTCGGTACTGTTGAGAACGGCTGCTTTGATGCTGTTTTGATACCGCATTATCCATATTACATACTCCGTTTGTATAGTTTGATCCACCGAAACTTAGATGAGACAAACGTCGAACACCCGGAAAACTTGTTCGATGACAGAATGGGACGGAATAGTCACCAGCATCGTGCAAACGTTTCACATATGTCTGCATTTTCGGCTCTGACCGTGCACATCCGGATGGGTTTACGGCTAACGGCATTTCAGATATCAACTCAAGACGTCCAAAATTGAACACGTAATCCCTTAAACTATCAACACCTGGAAGAGATTCTACGGCACGAACTATATGAGATTCATTTAATCCAAATAAATCTTCACCTCTTAAAAGTTTTGGGAAAAGTTTTACCAATTTATGATCTTTACAAAGTGTTTCAATTCGTGACAGAATGATCTGCCATGCTCCATCACAGGTCTCATGTGTAATAGACACATTTTCCATATCTCTATCAATCGCTGTTATGCGGAAAAGAGGATGACAGTCCTTTTCTAATATTTCACAGATATATTTTGCTCGACAACGCGGTCGGCGCATTGACCAATAAATTCGAGTAGAACACATTCCAACGGGGTAAATATTCCGACGATTATGGAAATTCCCACTATCAATCTGATGCGGTAACAACTGACCGATGGAATGGACAGATACCCCTCCAATACGGACTACATGTCTATCGCTGTCTTCATGTACTACACAGGCCACTTGGCTATTTTCATCGCGGTGAATGTATACGCGTCGACTGACTACAAGAGAAGATAACTGCATTGGATGGATTTCTTTCGGTTGGTGTTGTGGACAATACATACCACGATCTGTGAAAAACATGCACTTTATCTTAATGGCACATGGTACATGATAAACGTAGGAACATTTTGGATTATAACAAGGTAAACCAGCTCCAAGTAAACCACACAGTGTGCAAGCTGTCTCTCTAGCTTTAGCCAACCAGACATCCAAATTATTTAGAGATCCGCCGACAGTTTCATACACTTCATAGCACCATAATGCGCAATTAATGTGTATCCAACTATCTAGGTCTAGAGGAAGTAAACGACCAGGACCATCTTCAGGAGCATCTCCGGCTTGTTGGCACAAATCACATACCCGCTTATCATCAGAATGTGGAGCATGCATAACTGCAGGATTACTGTTGAATGGACTAGGAACATCATCAACCGCATTACGCCTAGATGACAAGGCTAATGAATGATGGGTATCGCTTACATATAGTCTCCACCGGATACCTTGCCATTTCCTAAATTTGGAGAGAACTGCAGAAGTATTTGTAGTACGCTTCTTAGTTGTGGCGCACTGTTGAGGATATTGACGTTTAAGATTGGGTTTTGATTTTGACAAGCTGCTTTGTAATAATATAGGCATAGAACAGGGGAAATCAGTCATCACAAGTTGCCGCCGTTGATCAAGATTACAGCAATTGCTGACGTTTAACATATCTGTTTGTGAGGAATAGTTCAGAGATGTCTCCGAAGACTTATTGCGATAAGACAAAAGGTGAGCAAAACCATACAAACAGTCGATAGAACAAAACAGAAGATCAACCGCATTATCAAGACTAATGGATATTCCACTAATTGAAGATAACTCATCCAACCACTTACGCTGTGTCATATGAGGGGAGACTGGCTTGCCACACTTTTTACACAATTTTGTAGACCGACTTTTGCTGGCAAGTATAGAACTAATGCTAACGGGTTCTTCAGAGTAACGACCATTCTCCAGTGTGGACGCTGGGTTGTAATCTGATTTACTGATGACATCACACTCTAATCTGCATGAACTTACCTGAGATGTATTAGATGACAAATGTTTCGTACGAGATGTGTTATCCACGGTGGTAGACTGTATATGATTGGAACTATCAATTCCCCGGGAAAAATAGTCTCCTGAATTCTTTTCAAATTGTAGAGAAAGTGGAGTGAACTGCTGTCTTAAGTGTGTTTCTAGGTTGCGCATTACAACATCATTTTGCGATTGCTTTTGGTCCAAAGTTATTTGTGCACCTGACCTGGTGATTTGACAGTCAATCGAATTTTCTTCCACACCTAATAGTTCTGAGATCCGATGAATGATTTTTGATATATTTACTGTTGTTGAAGGATTGACAGTGAATGTTATATGTAATTTATCATTTTCAGTAACAGTTGGATCGAGCAACGTTTTGGTTGATTTTGACTGTGTAATGGTAGTCTCACCAGTTTCTGAGTCGACAAATGGAATGCACGGATTTAAATCGACGGACATTGGAGATTTATCCATAACATTTTTATAGGAGTTGAGACCCTGCAAATCATGTTCAGCCTTTAGTGTAGATATGTTTGAACTGTCAACCTCATTTAGCTGAGAATCCAGCCGTTTTCCCACACAAGGTGCTAGATGAATCGGTTGACAAAGTAAACGGGGATTAGGCATATGATAGAGAGCAAGAGGAGGAGTGCATCTATCCGTTTCTGTTTTTTCTAGAGAATTCGATGGGTTTTTGGAAAACATATGGAGCAATGATTGAGGTATCAGTGTCTCATTTGACAATTTGCATGAATCGTATCCAGCTTTAATTTCGTCATAAACATCTTTTGAGTACTTTTTTGCAAATAGATTCATTCTTGAAAATAGAGTTTTCATGTTAGTTTCAAATGATGGAGGTTCCGGAGAAGCACAAATTGACTGACGTTCAATATATGACCGTTTGAGATTTTTAGGTGGACAAAGAACTGGACCAGCTGGTAAAACAACTTTAAGATGCTGCGTGAGATACGAATCAACAACTTCTCGTGAGGTAGTCGAGTCTATACACTTCGGGAATTTGAGAGACATATGTCCACGAGAGTATTTTAAACCATGTCTATGAAGAAATATTTCGTCAGCACCTCCAGAAAACGATGACTCACCCATACCAGTGGGCGGTAAGACTGAGAAAAATGGTTGTAGTGAGGGAGCAGATACCAGTGACTTTAGATCAACATTTTTTAATTTGTCTATATGTTCCTGAGCACCAGAATGCATAGGATGAACAGATACTTCGTGAATAGAGAGGTTCTTATTTGTTACTGTAACAGCAGGATATGATGGACTGCCTAAAGTTTTTCGACGCTTATTGTTTCCTGGCGTTGAGGTATGTGACCGCTTTCTAGGCATATTTGCAATGCTCAGCGAACATGTCGCGTGACTATTGGCCGATGTAAGACTGTAATTGGGTAGCACGCACATAGACGTAGGGGGCATAGAAGTCGTGTTGACAGGAATAGTAGGATGGCGGAAGGTAACTGCAGAATTTAGTTGTGTGCAACTCAGGTCAGTAGTATTAGCCGAAACAGACAGTGAATAAGTTACGTCATCAGAAGCTTCCAAAGATACAGGCGTACCAACCGTGCTACAAGGAAGAGGCTGAGGAGATTGGACAGGAGTTTGGACGATACAAACATTCGAATGGCTAGTGGAAACTGCCTGATTGGAGATATGTGGATTTGTACCTTCCAGAACGTGACTTGATACCGGATAGGATGTTATGTTAGCATCTGAAGTTCTGGCAACATGGTTTGGAACAGTCTGTAACACGCTAGTTCGGACTGGAGATAATATCGGAGTACTGATCCTCTGAGCTGAGGCAGTGGGTAATGTGGAATGTGGTATAGTAAATTGAGCTTGTGGCCCCACATGATTCGGGAAGCTATGTAACATGCTGGGATGGAACAAGACATGCGTGTTTGCTGCTAGAGGTTGACTAATTTGAGTAACTAGATGATGTTGTGAAACCTGAAACACAGGGTTTGAGGAAGAGTCTGGACATAACTGGACGAAAGAAACGCCTTGATTCCCATAATGAGCTGAGACGCATTGGGAAGGATTTGATGACAGCTGGATTATACCATGAGTTTGGTCAACTATATATCGTTGCATAGACTGTGGAGACACTATGTTGCATGAGGTGTTTGACTGATAAACAGTTTGAGTTTTACATGTCTGAAGCAAGGGTGAGCTTAAATTGTTGGAATGAGGAGATGGAGCTGGAGAAATTGTTGGTGAGTTTATAAGTTCAGAACTTGGAGTGCTAGTTCGAGGATTCGGCGAGGATGTAACAGTAGACTCTCGTGCTCTACAGGAAAGAACGAACATGCCCTCACACGGTTCGTCACTTCGCGCAATTGATAGCACATAGTCAATTGTCTCGTCAAGTTTATCCAAGTCCATCTTAGCACGTTCATGATCATGAGATGGGGAGACATCAGTGGGTCTACAACATCCATTAATATCCCTAACTGTCTCAGGCTTATCAACTTGAGAAGACCCATCACTGTTACTTTCTGGCCTAGATAAAGACCCATTACATGGAGAATGAATACACACGCCATCTGGGACTAAATTACTTGACGGTGAGTGAGGGTTAGTTGCTAACTTACTTACAACACAAGGATACGACTTTTCGCGGAGATCAGATTTGAAAACACAAGCGATGTCATCTACTTCAGAAACAGATGACTTCTCGCTGCTGCTCGATACCTTTTGGTTGGTCAGACTCAGAAGACCTATCAGTAAATCCAGATATGTCCGATGGGACCAAACGATTGCACATAGCTGACACCATAGGAATTTGGGGGGATTCACATTCCCTAAGATCGTTACTAAAAGGACAGTGGAATGCGTCAACTAGACGAAGAACCTGGTCTTCAGGTGAAACATGTGACAGACCTTTCTCATTGAATTCATTACTTGGACTAAATCGTAGAGTTTTGTATAGAGAAGGATGAGCTGTTGCTGAAGAACTCAAATAACTTAATGTCTCCTCCGATGTCTTATTCATTCCACTGAACTCCATACCACATGACGCGCATTAAAATTTTGCTTCCTGAGCTGAAAAAAACCAGTTTCAAACATAATAACTAATCATAGTCACGATTTACTAGCAAGTATAAGACTTTTAAGGACTACCAAACTATTGGGCCAATAATCACATAAGTTATAGATATACTAACATAAAAACTTAAATATAACACTCAACAGAATTGCTCACCGTCATGAGAAATAATTCCAAACTCTAAAGCATTAGGACGAACCATACGCGTTCAAAGGAGGAAATCACATCATGCTGCTACTTTAAACAAAGCGCATACGCATCGGCTTTTCACAGATCATTCTGTTACAAAATAGGTGCAGCACACAATAATTCAAGTAGTCTGAAACTTATATGCTCTCACAATTTACTCTGGTGAATCTATGAATGCTCATAATAACATTTGGTTTTAGATAAATTTAGTTATATGCAGAACAGCTTATGTTTGTTTGGATAAGAAGATTTGGAATGATAATAGCTGTTTCTTGTTTATGAATTGTAGCTGAAAACCAATAATTTAGTATTTTTTATAAATGGTAGTGTGACAAGCAGTCAAATGTTTCTGAAACAGTTGGGGGGGGGGAGGATGTGAAGAGAAAACTGTCTGAACTTCGTAGCCCATATTCTGATATAAAACCAAAGACTATCATCCTCATTAAAATATTATCAGCACCGAAGGCAACAGACAATGAATTGAGTTTACAGGGCACGGCAGTGTTGAGGGACAATAGGCGGGTGGAGTTACAATTTATATAATCTGCTAACTCAGTTCAGTCGCCTCCTTTGCTCATAGTACTCATACTGTGCTATTATAGCTTAGCGAGTTCGGTGAATGCTCCTTCTTCAGCAGTCCTGTAGAATATCTAGTTGGGGAAAAGTATACTGTTTTTGTTCAAGTGATCTTACTCGTAAGAAAAAGTCACCCACAGCCATATTGACTATATCGGTCATCAGGCTAAATAGAACAGCACGCCGATTGGTGTCATATCAAAAGAACTCTTTATGAATCGGCTTCTAAATTCCACCTCACACTCGCTGTTGACTAAATAGACAAAACTGGAAACACTATGGTGGGATCAGATAGGAAGACTTTGAGATTAAACTTCACATTCCGACTGCCAACTCTTCATTGCTAATAGGCAGCCTCACACACCTTGTCAAAGGAATTGACTGCTCTGTGATTACGATTGGCACGTACAACAAAATTTTAGCACGACATGACAGCACCTTTCACCAGAACTAACTACCGAACCCTGAGTGTTTGCTTCCCACACAGAGACCCAGAGATCGAGCACACTACATGTAACACACAAGCTAACTAAAATAGGAACCTTGATAAAACGAGATACAGAATGCCTTCTACTGGCCAATAGGATGGAACTGGAGTTTTGTAGCTGCCTAACCCACGTAGACTTAGGCTTCGTCACATCATCCGAATACTCCATAACGTGGCACACCCTGACTGGGGTGGTCATACAAGGGAGATACTCTTCCTACACATGAATGTATTTAAGATAGTATGGAAAGTACATCGACATTTTGTGGCCCATATACTGAGTTGATTCCTTATATTGATTGTAAATGTAAATTACTGTTTGTCTTAATGATTTGAAACAATGCGTTCAATGTCCAGTGACTGAAGAGTACAGTTTAATCATGTTATTTAGAGCATCCACACCAACCATGTGCTGTGAAACAGGTAAAACTCCAGGGTTTTTTAGGCTAAAAAATGTTTTCCAACTAACACTGTAGTAAAGTTGTGAACTAGCTTCTATTAACTCTACCGGTACATGGTATGGAAAAGAACAAATCGGTAAGCTATGATGACCGTAGGCTCTCGGGGAATAACACTGACCAATACAGAAGCCATCAAAGTCTTAAGATCGCATTTCGTTGAACAACAAAGTAATCTGGGATCAGAAGGAAAGCTAAGCCACTTTAAGACCTAAGTTGACAGCATAAATTGCTGGTGTTTATACCAACCGACTCACTATGGTGTGGCGATAAACGTCCCGGTACTCTAAAAGAATGTGATAAAAGTTATCTGTCTTCATGTTTCTAACATCATTTGGCATATTACATTTCAGGCATCCTCCAGAGTGTAAAGGAGGGTCCCTCTTTTCCCTGCCTTCAAGGAAAGGAGAACGGAAAGGACAAAAGGTTCTTCCGTTTGTTGAGTTACTGTTAGTACTGTCAAACTTATTGAAAGTCCTACTGAACGATGACATGAGGCAGCACATTAATAATAGAAACCTATTCCACGACTTCTAATAGACCTCATACGAACCAACTAATATGTGACTCGGGCTATCTGGAAGGTATGATGGAATTGTAACACACTGATTTATTTCTATTTTTTGGCACGCAAATGCAGCAGTCACGTTTCCACACGTAGTCCTAATCGTTAATGTATTCCCTATACGGTTTACAGAACTTTCACTATCTTGGTTTAAGCACAATCCATTTAAAATAAAGTTCAGTACTAAGATTAACATACTTTTCTCTAGACAAAGTCGTTAGTTGGTGTGTAACAAAGAGAAATTGCCAGCCCCTTTCTCTTTCTTGTTCTTATCTTGTCTGGAGGCGAAACGACAATGAATAATAACCAAAAAGATATTCTACTGCGGGAGTAGTGGACTGAAAACAGAACGTTAGAGTCTAATTTTCAAATACGTCATACAGTGTTTTTAAGCACTTTTGTAGACTCCCGTTCCGTAATCTATGAACCGTGAGGACAACAAATCTTCGGTAATCTCCTCAGGCGTGATTTCGGCGTACTGCTAAATAACAACGCGAAAACTAGTGATAACGATGCAGAAGACACCTAGAAGGCTTATACTACTTTCCACTCCCTCTCTAGACAGCTATGTATGCTAACACTTGAGCTGTTCCCCACTATATTCGAAATATACACCATGATGTTCATTAAGCATTCAACATGGACGACGGCTCATGTAAAAGAGCAAAGTATTCCACTGAACTTCGTGCTTTCAAGACTCACTTTTATAGTCATGCCAACCTTTAAAATTTTCTCATCACATGCTTTGTGCGCTAGATACTGAATAGTTTAACTTTTATATTTTGTTCTGCATGTATGTAATCTAATGTGGCTTCATCTAGTTCTGCCACAAGATATAGAGGAAGGGAGATCCAAATGATGTGAGTGGTTTACATCTCGTAAAATATCACTAACCAGCTGCTTGTAGGTATACAACGTTTAGTCAATCATGTTCATAATGATGACGAAAGCCCTCCTCCTTACACATTATTGGATAGCAGTCCTTAATATTTTACTCAACATCAGCTAGCCTGTGCTAAACTGTCTGACTAAAATAAAATATAAGGTGACATGAAGGAATCAATAGATTGTAGTAAAAAGTGTTTTTTGAAGCCAAAGCTTTATATTTAAGTTGGATTGTGATTGGCAAGTGGAATCCAGGACGCGCGTTTCATCCTATTCGGGACTCATCGCCTGGATGTACCTGCATCTCAGTGTTGATGTTCTGATATGTCGGAATTATAATAATAAATAATATCGCCTACTTCTATGCAAGAACTAACCGCAACTCTAATCGGAACTTATCTGCGCCAACTAATACCAGCAACCGTGACCAACGACTCGATACTGATTACTCACCCCAAAACAAAATCAAGAAGACACCAACACAGCACCAGGAAGATTCGATTCTATTACAATTCAAGTCTGTATATATAGATACAAAAACGACCTTGGGAAAAACAGAGTAATTAGCATACTAAAATGACATTACAACCAATCACAGTTAGCAAGGTCCAGCGGAGGAAATGAAAAGCAGTACCGGTTTCCGCTCACTTTACAGCTAAATAAAAAATAGCAAAATCACATGAAAAATAACTAGTTTCTCCTCTTCTTAGCACCTCCCCTTTTTGAGATAAGTTCGCTTTCTTAGAACTTCACTGTGGCTCTTCGTTTTCTTTCACTCCGTCTTATCGGCTGTTGTTCTTCGGATGCTCCTTTCTTGTTGTTTGCTGCAATTAATGTTGGTCTCTCCGTGGGGAGCTTGAAAGTGTCAAGAAGAAGTTCAAGCGCTAGGTTCGGTTCATCTGCTTTTCGCTCACCAAACCTTCTTCGCAGCTGGTTGCGATGTCGGATCCATATTTGTCCTCCCACTGCTACTTCATACATCACCTTTCCTCTTTTACCTTTAATTACTCCGTTTTTCCATTTCTCGCTTCCTGGTCTGTAGTTCCTTACGTACACCTGCGTGCCGTTTCTATAGATATCATCATCGTTGCTTTTTACTTTTGCCGGCCTCATTACCTCATTCATCGTTCTCAGTTTCCGACCCATGAGTGCTTCTGCTGGTGATTTCTGTTCTGGAGCACTGTTGTTTGGGGTACTTCTATATACAAGTAGAAAACGCTGAATAATTTCTGCTAGGCTTCCCTCCCCCTTTGCCTTTAGTACAGCTCTTTTGAAGGTATCCACAAACCTCTCCGCTTGTCCATTTGATTGCGGATGGTACGGTGGGGAGCGAATATGTGTGACAGCGTTTTCTCGACAGAATTATCTGAAAATCTGTGACGTAAACTGGGACCCGTTATCAGTGACTAGTGTCTCTGGAAACCCATGACACGCGAATATCTTCCTCAATGTTTCCAGGGTTTTCTGCGTGGTCGGAGGAACTACAGGATGGATCTCTGGCCATTTCGAATGTGCGTCTACTAACACCAAGTAGTAGACTCCTGACATGGGTCCGGCAAAATCTAAATGTACTCTGCTCCATGGACCCGCAGGAACAGGCCAGCTTACTGGTTCCGCCTTCGGTGGGTTTTTAGATGCTTCCTGACACCGGTCACTTTTTCTCACCAAGTCTTCAATCTGGGCGTCCATTTTCGGCCAGTATGCATAGCTCCGTGCCACTGATTTCATTCGAGCTGTTCCAGGGTGTCCAGCGTGAAACTGCTTGAGTACTGCTCGACGTAACTCATATGGTATCACTACTCGATCCCCAAACATAAGGCACCCTTCTACTAGGCACAGAGCTTGTCGACGTTGATATAGCTGTCTCAGTTCTTCATCTAGAGAACGTGGCCACTTGTGCTGCATATAATAGATTGCTCGTTGAATCGTTTTGTCTCTTCTTGTGAATTCAGCAACTTGCTGTGTGGTAACAGGAAGTGCTCTCACAGCATGAATGAAACTTTCTTTAGCGTAATCTCTCGTATCGATGGCGGCAATCACCGACTCTTCACTTGTCGTAGGATAGTTGCTTATGAGTCGAGATAGGGCATCTGCTTGACCGAAATCCTCACTTTTCTTGTATTGTATATCAAAATCATATCCGAGCAGCGTCAACGCCCAACGTTGTAAACGATTTGCGGAATGCACTGGTACTCCAGCTTTCGACCCAAAGACTGCCAACAGGGGTTTGTGATCAGTTAGTATTGTGAAGTGTCGTCCATACACCATCTTATGGAACCGACGTACTGCAAAGACGATAGCCAAAGCTTCCTTCTCAATTTGACTATAGCGCTTTTCAGTAGATGTCAGCGTTCTTGAAGCGTGCATTATGGCTTTCTCATTTCCATTCGGAAATTTATGCAAGATAACTGCACCGACTCCATATGCAGATGCGTCCGCTGCAACAATAATCGGCACCTTCGGATCATAATGCGTCAATAAAAGATCGGATGTAAGGAGCTTCTTCAAGCCATCGAACGCTGTTTGGCATTGATGCGTCCAATTCCACTTAACATTTTTCCCCAGCAATTGGTTCAGCGGTGCTCGCTTCTCATGCAGGGACGGTAAAAATGCTGAGTAGTAACTTATTAGTCCTAGAAAAGATCGCAGAGTAGGTACATCGTAGGGTGCAGGCATTTTTTGAATGGCTTCAATGTTTTCTGGATCTGGACGACGACCTGATTTGTCGAATATAAATCCCAAATATTTCACAGACGTAAGGTAAAATTGACATTTCTCTGGACGTAGGTGGAACCCATGGTCTTGGATTCGTTTCAGTACAGTCGCAAGTCGATCGTAAAGTTCGTTTGGTGATTCTGCGACAACGAGTATGTCGTCTAAATACACGGCCACTCCGGTGAGGCCGGTTAAAATCGTATCCATTAATTGTTGGAAAATAGCTGGTGCAGTTTTGACTCCAAACGGTAGCCTCGTATACTGAAAAAGTCCCCGATGCGTATTTATTGTAAGTAATTCACGGCACGCTGGTTCAACCTCGACTTGCAAATAAGCATCTGCCAGGTCTAGTTTGGCAAAACAACTACCGCCATTTAGAATAGTGAACAAATCGTCTGGAGCCGGTAGAGGATAATGGTGTTGTTCTAGAGCATCATTTAGACCGGTCGAAAAATCGGCGCAGATGCGTAGTGTACCATTAGGTTTCTTTACGACGACTATTGGGGCTGCCCAGGCCGAAAATGATACTGGCATAAGAACACCTTGTTTCTCTAAGCGTTGAAGTTCTGCATCGACTTCTGGTAGCGAAGCATATGGGACTGGTCTTTTGGGACGGAAGACTGGGGAGGCATTCGGTGTCAAGCGAAGAGAAGCTTTCATTGTGGTACAACATCCTAACCCTTTTGTAAATACTTTGTCGAATTCATTTAGAAGCTTCATGAAAGCTTTCTCGTCTTTCATTCTTACGATTCGGTGGCATACGGTGCTCAGTGGAACAGCATCTAGTTTCAGGTCTGTAATCCAATCTAACCCCAACAAGTTAAGATTGTTGTTAACCACATAACATACTCCATCCGTGGTTATTTCGTTGAATGACACTGAGCATACAATTTTGCCAATGATCACCAAACGATCGCCTGATGCACTTATGGCGAGTTGTTCTGTAGGGTGTAGCACAGGTCTCCCAATTTTAATCCATGTTTTTCTAGAAATAATAGTAATATCAGATGCTGTATCAAGTTGGAGGCTTACCGTATGACCATTTATCCGGACAGAAACGTACTTTCTGGCTGGTCTCTGATGAGCGTGATTCAGGGTGGATACTGAGAGTGACTCAGCCGGCTTACTCGGTGAATGGAATCTTCTTCTGGAACGTGATCGAGTGCGTATATCTTTCTGCCTGCACAAAGTTTCTTTGTGTCCCAGTCTGTTACACTTTCTGCAACGATAGTTCTTAAATGGACAAAACTTGGCAAAATGCCATCCATCACAGTTCCAGCATCTGGATGGGGGAGTAATATTCTTCTTTTCGGCTGGTTTATCACGATGAGTTGAGGTGGTTGCTGGAGTGACTTGATGAGAAATAGGTTTTCGACGAACAGCATGAACTTCAGTGTCACCATTACCATCAGACTGGACAAGTGCAGTATCATGCTTTAAATTGGTCAGTCGTTGATATTCTGCGGCAATGTCATTTAGAGACAATGTTGGTTCTTGGTCAAGACGGTGAAGCAATCGCGTTCGAATATCAGCGAATTTTTCTGACTGTAGGCTGCAGATGAGTATTAACGATTTAAATTGGTTCTCCGATAGGTCTTTTAATTTAAACCGTTCACATTCTCTGTTTACAACTCCAACATGAGTTAAGAAATCAACTGATTCATTCATTTTTAACTTTAGGCAACGATATCTAATATTGAATAGAGAAGAATTGTCACCAAAGTGTTGACTGAGAGTTGAGCAGGTTTCAGAGAATGTTCTATCTCGAGGATTCTGAGGTAAAATTAGGTTGCAGTATTTGTCAAGTTTTGCTGCACCAAGCTTTCTGAGAAGTAGGCGAACTTTCCATGCATCGTCCTGTGAAGCTAAATCATACGTAAACAAATCTTCATATCTCCGGAACCAGGTATCAAAAGTAACATTAGCTTCTGGATCATAATTAAATTCAGCAATACTATTAATAATTCCATCAACTGAAAGTGCAGAGTTGGGGACAGGAACATTCGAGGATGATTCAAGCTTAGAATTCAGGCTTGTGAAAAGCTTCATTAGTTTGAGTTGTTCATCCAACAACGAATCCATTTTAGTAGGATCCACAGTCACCATCACCCGTCGCCAATTGATATGTCGGAATATTATAATAAATATATCGCCTACTGCTATGCACGAACTAACCGCAACTCTAACCGGAAACTTATCTGCGCCAACTGATACTTTCAACCGTGACCAACGACTCGATACTGATTACTCACCCCAAAACAAAATCAAGAAGACACCAACACAGCACCAGGAAGATTCGATTCTATTACAATTCAAGTCTGTATATATAGATACAAAAACGACCTTGGGAAAAACAGAGTAATTAGCATACTAAAATGACATTACAACCAATCACAGTTAGCAAGGTCCAGCGGAGGAAATGAAAAGCAGTACCGGTTTCCGCTCACTTTACAGCTAAATAAAAAATAGCAAAATCACATGAAAAATAACTAGTTTCTCCTCTTCTCAGCATGTTCACACTAGGATTCGAAATCAGTCCGCTTCGTGTCAAACGCCCCTGCGTTCACCACTAGGCTACTGTGTCCAGACAGTCACACGTGTGCTACGGGTACATATGTAATTCAGGATGCACATATGGCAACAGAGGCTGACCAGTGTAAGTCTATTACAAATCAACGAGAAGATACGAGCCTATTCTGAATTCCAAAGCTTAATAGTTTCATTACATAACAATAGAACGAAAAGCTTCCATTGATATTGACAAAACATGTAAAACCAAGATAAAATAGATGTAAAAAAGTCAGTAACATGAGTGACATTCGATGTAATTTTAATTACAGAACCCTAAATGGTATAAATGTCATGCAAATTCACAGTGGTTTAGAGGAATTAGCCCAGTAGTTTCCACCATATGCTTGAATATTAGCCTAATTCAATCACGAAATGAAAGATGTGGTGCAACTGCTTGACCTACACAAAGTCACGTTCAGTCACACCTGCTAACTTTCATTTTCCGGCTCATTCTTACCTTGGCGACCAGGTTTGTCGATTGCGTTGGGAATTCCATATCCTTGAAAACACATTTATTTGCTAGATTGATTGACAGACCTGCATTTATTTTTGCATGTTTGATTTGTAAACTTTCATCGTATTTAGTTAGTCTCAGATGAGCTATACTCTAGCGTATACTCCATTTGTTATTTACTTCACCTACAATTTTGTGTTTGGTTTGTAAACTTTATTAAGCCTACAAAGTTTATTTAATTGATTATTTTCCTTTAACTAATGATCACTGAAATTAAGCTAATATATAATTGAATGCAATCTGATAAACGTTGTTCCGTATTGAAGACCTATCTAGCTCATCATTCAAGTCTTTTTCTCTCATCGGTTCGAGGCTACTGAAAAGATCGGGCTGAATATAGGCTAAGAATACCTGGCCCTGTATATTTTGGTCACCAAGGTTCTGTCTATAGACTAGCAGGGAATATCTAACATTTGGTACCCGTCCACAAACTCCTAAGTTGCAATAGGTTAATAAAAGGCTGACTAGTGGTTAACTGTGCACTACGCTTACTTAAGATAATTGCAGGAAAGTACAAAAAATACAAGATTACTTCTGCATGCTTCGTTCTATGACGCAAGTTAATTACTACACCGTCGATCTATACCCCTTACTTTATTTATCTTTAAACAACGTGACATTCACTGATCGCTTAGTACAGGGAAAGGTAAGTTTGGAAGGGTTTAATTATCCTATTACCCTGCAGCTTCACAGATTCTTCACACGGATTGAACTGAAACTGATAGTATGATGTCTGGAAGAACCATTCGTGAAATCATTCAACATAGATCATCATTCAATATCATTTAAAAGACCGCACACTACAAAACAATTTACAGGATGGAAATGAGCCTGCAAATAGTAAAAACATCTTTTTATTCAAAGAAGTTAGTTTTTATAGAAGAAAACAGGTAACACAGGAGAATTGTCTAAGTAAAAGAGGGTTAGCTGCATTTTAGGACACGCCAACCTGTAATAATAGGTAAGTGGAGATCTATCCTTCTAGAAAGTATCATGTTCATGTCTAGAAAAATAAAAATACAGTCAATTTAATTATTCAAATTTCTGTGTAAATAATCAGAAACGTGTTTAGTAATATAGGTCTAGAAACAGAATCAAAGGAGAAAATATAATCCAAAAACGCGCTTCAAATATGCATTGCACCTGAAGAATCAGGTTATACAACTGGAAAGAGGTTGCCAGAGTGTAAGATTCAGAGTTTTTTCCTTGTATTTTTTTGTAAGCACTATTCTTCCTATTCACCAAAATTGGATGATGACGAGTGTTCTGTTTGTTTGACTTGACAAACAGCGCCTCGTCGATGACTATGAATGGATTGAAAAATATGATTAGTTGGTACTCTATTTCATTATTAGCCTGATGTCGGTACTACTAATCATTCATTCCGTTTGGTTATAACCAGTTTTGCTCGTTGCAGCGATCATATTTAACGTTACTGGCTGTTCCTTGTAATAGATCCTGAAGAGATAGCACTGAAAGTATCTTGTAGTTCACTGATTATTCTACTTCATAGACCTTCGTCGCTCACCAGCAATCTGCTGATATTTTTGATTGTTGTGTTACGACGACTGCGTTATTTCCACCAGCAAGATGGTTGCTTGAACAATCGATTTGTAACTGTTCTGCGAAATTAGATCATGCTTGCTCACTTTAAGGTTGGTAGGAACAATGTTATAACTCAAGGGGTCTGATCAAGAAACATAAGTCAAGTCAACTTCGACACTTATTTTGATAGTTTGCTCCTTATCATGATTAACGGTTGGGTTAAAAGGGACAAAGAAAATTACGGTTCCACAATCGGTGGGCCCAGATGAACTGTGATTTTCATTTTTGACCTTTCAAAACACCTGACGATTAAAGGATTTCTTCGTAGATCCACTAGCCTCCTGGTTTAGATAGCTTCAGCAGTCTGCGTAACCTATAATTAGATGACTATTCAGATAAGGTTGACCAAATCAAATCTTATGACATTGAGTGTCGGATACAACAATATAATTACCATCAAACCTGTAAATATACGAGCCTAACATCATGAAAGAAGGGGTGGTAGAGTTTTATCCAAGCAAATATGATGAATTGGGAGATAACTTCAAACTCCCCTTGTTTGTAGGGAGGAATCTGTTTTATATTTACGGCTATGTACTATGATTTTGACATGAGCAAGGATTCAGTGATGTTTGAAATGCGCTAACATAAGCTACTCGGACTCACACACAAGCTTTGACAGACTCTATCAATCTATCAGGATATTCTACTGCAAGCAAAGCCAGAAAACTATGCTAATATGTTAAGATTAATAGAAAGCATCCACATACTTAAACAATTACTGCATTTACAGCTGCACTGTGGACCACTTTAATAGCCATTATATTCCCTTTGTAATTACTGCAACCTCACAAAATCCATTGTAAAAACCACAATTCCAGTTACGGTTTAAAAATTAACGTTGTTTCAATGTCAGGTCGACAGATCTTTGAGTCACGCACCATGATTAACTGGTACAAACGTAGTAATCGACAGTTCCTTTTTCCTATACAGCCAAAGAAATTCTATCAGTTTAGTCAAGAGGAAATGTTTCTGACAAGTAAAGGAACCAAATTCTGTCCACAACCAACAAGGTGAGTCAAATCACTTAGGTACAAACTGCCAAACACTAACCCAGTATGGCTTCCAACAAGACCTTTTTAACCCAGTAAAACAAAACTGAAGACATTAGCGGTAAATAACAGATGCCGATAAAAGCACACATTAGAACCTGATCGTAAACAAGAATCTAATAACTACTGTCGTAAAAGAGCGAACAAATAGAAATAAGATTTCATTAATGAAAAAATTCCTACTTAGTCACCAAAACAGGTCGAGAGAAGAGAAGAAATTTCTTTCCAATTAGTTTCTCATCAAAGCTCTACATTAATATTTATAAAAATTTACAACAGGTTTAAAATCATTACCAAACAATTGGTGCGCTACATAATGATTTTATAAGTCCAAAGATGTTTATAAAATAATTACAACCAATTAGCAAAGCACTTAAGATATGAAGGTACATAAGTTATTTATCGTTTGTAAAGTGTGCAAATGATAAGTAAATGAGCCGGCATAATGTTGATTACATAAAATCTATCTAGAATAAACCGATAAGATAATTATAAGAAATCTGATGGTCAAGACAATTGTGCAAGAGTTAAGCTGCATTTATTAGGTGAAAAAGTCCTTTTTTAGTCATGAGAAGAATTGCATATCGGAGAAATAATACACATGATAATAAGAGGATTGAGTTTAATATGTGCTAAGTAAAACGATGAGGTATCAGGATCTTGTGCATCTAAACAATGTTAGACGTAGCATGGGAGGACTTGTATCTATCCTTGTTTTAGGACTACTTCACCCACTGTGTTGTCATCCACTAAAACTTGGAGATGGGGCAAAAACTGTGACAGTGACCTATCACCTAATGTTTCTCTTTGGAAAAGCATTTGGATTTTTCGCCCCTCTGATAATGATAGACGATTCATTATTCCTCGTCTTAGGATAGTGTATGGATGTAGTTTTGGTGGACCTAAAATCAGGTGGCGAACTTTCTTGGCTACTGAAGAGGATAGGACTGAAAATAGATCATGATAACAAACTCATTCAGATTTAATATTGTCTCGTGAAATAATGCATTAGTTAAACAATCCACAACTCGAGGTCATTTCAATTGAATTCTGGGAGTTAAATTTTCGTAGTCATAACGGTGTCTGGCAATAATTCTTCATATTTTTCATTGTGGGATGGGACACAGTGAAGCGCGATACTGATCATTCAGATGGACAAAACTTTTCAAAATTGAATATAAGATAATAAGAAATACGATTCCAACGCAGAATAAAAAAGTAAACAAATACTATCGATTTATTGTTTCGGCATATGCTTAATGATTGAAGTTAATTCCTAACTAGTTAACCTAAGTTACTGAGCATGTACTGTCCATATCCGGATGTGGATCGGTGGTGACAATTTATGAAAGCTGGAAACCTCTTATTTGTTACACGGAACGAGGTGTGAAGTGCTGTTTAGTTATTTATATCCCTTTTATACTGATCTAATCACTAATGATAATATTGTGATACGCAAATCAAGGTAACAATTAGCGAATAACCAGCGTATATTTTAAAAAAACACATGTCAAAGCAACTCGCTAATCAAACTTTAAACGACTTGGACGCTTTCCTTTCCCAAAACATCACTCTCTTAAATACTGAAAAGTCTAAAGGTGTAGTTTCCTCCCCACTTGATCAAGTCAACTTTAACAAATAGCGTTATGCATTTTAGGACCGTTTATGAAGTTCTGGGTCAGCAAACTACAGTTTATAATCCATCGTGCCAATTTTTTAAAGTCTTTACATTTTGCTTTCACAAGTATCACGATATCGGCAGTAAGAGAGCTGTACCGGGTTTCTTGAATGTCGCTGATTGAGAAATAATGTAAAATTTTTTTCAACCAAGATGGTCAAAAATAATAGGAGATTAGAATGATAGTGCAGTCAGCTCAGTCTATTAAGAGTAGGATAAGCCCATGACCATCAACTATCAACCAAGTAGCCCTACTAAAATGGTTGTAAAATTAGTTAGAAAACACTATTTAAAGTGTCATTCTTCACCATACAAATAGGAATAATTTTCTAACCAGAAGAAATCATAGTATGTGTACAGGCTGTTCACGTTTGACCAACCTCCTAATTCCTAATGAGGACTGGACAAAACATAGTGGTATGTGTGGTGTTTGTATGAAACAGTAGTGGTATTGTACAATTGTGTGTACGCTTATTGAATTCTAAAATACACATTACCTTTACCTATGTTTTGTTTTTTCATGATTATCCCCTCGTCTCTTCCGCTACTTACTACTCGAAATTGTAAGAAATACTACATAGGTGTCGCGAAAGGGCATAGACTTGGCTACTTTGGCATAAATTTTAGTGCTGAGTTCATTGAACGAGAATTCATTCAGCTCCCACATTGTTCATTTCAGAAGATTCGAAGAGTCTACATTTATTATGAGGCAGTTAATGAAGTAAATTTATTGTTTATGAAAATTTCTAATACATTCATTAGTCATACTAGCTAATTACGTAATTTAGGTCTCATACACTCCCGATGTGTTGAAAATAATTCAAGTTCACGAGGAAATACTGGTAGTAATAAAGTGAAGCATTGTAAAGCATCAGATGCAGGTGAGTTGCGGTTCGGTAAATGTATATCATATGGTCACCCTCATCCACATAAATCATGTCCATTTTGACATGCTGAATGTTTTGATTGTAAAGAGATTGGGCATATCAAATCAGTGTGTCGGTTGACAGTCCATTTTATATCATGCTATAATAAGTGTTCTGATTCGTGTTCACGTACTAAAGCTACTGAAGAACATCAGATTTTTTCTTCGACTACAGAATCAGAAAATGTGTCTCATATTCATAAACGGTTATATCTGTCTAACAATACTTTTTATGATTTCATTATTAAAACTGGAAGTACGCAATTCATCATTTCGGTTGAAAACCTATATTTACCACAGGCGAATACAGTTATACGATCCGCTGATACTTCTATATCAGGTATCACTGGACATAAGCTTTCTATTCGTGGGTACTGTACTCTGCACGTTTAAGATAAAGATTCGAAATACATATCATGTGAGTTTTTGGTTAGTGAAACTAGACCATCAGTACTTGATTTAAGAAACATGAAATGGCTGGATGTGAAATTTCAATTGTTAAATTCCCAAGATACCTTTGATAAATTGCTCAAAGATCTAATTTCTGAATGCTCTAAATGTGAAGGTAGGGTGAAAATCTAGCCTATACAACTACAAGTGCAGGGTGATCTCATATTTCTTAAGAGGCAAATTATTCCTTATTGTTTAGGAGAAGCGGTTCACAAAACACTAAGTGACTTGTGCGATAAACAAACAATATAGCCAATTAATGCTTCTTCTTAAGGTATTCCAATTGTCACACCATTGCAATCTGATGGTCAACTCCTAGGATATGTGGTGATTATCAGTTAACTTTAAATCTACGTTTGGTAAAACAAACATGCACCACTGTTGAAACTGAAGACATTCTTAATCGTTTTCATGGTTCTGAAATATCTCTAAAGCTGATATTTAAATCCCCTTAGATGAAGCTTAGTCAGTGTTAACGACAATGAGCACTCCATTTAGATTGTTCAAATACAACTAACTTTCACTTGGTTTTAGTTGTTCTCCAGCCTATTTCGATGAAGTGATAAATAGTAACGTTGGTGATCTGGAAATTGTGTAAGTTTTTCAAGATGATCTTACTATTCATGATCCTGATAAGACAACTCATTGTAGATGACTTACAGACTTATTACGTCGTCTACTTCAAAAGAATGCGGCTGTATTTTCGAAAAAATCTTCCTTAAGTGTTTCTTCTTGAGTTTCATGGACACTTAATTGACTGTGATGGGTTTATACTAGATCCAAAGCAGTTTGCCCCACTTACTAGTATGCTATTTCCGAGCAATCTTACGGAACTACGTTCCCTAGTGGGTGTTTTACGATACTATTTGCGTTTTATTCCTAATTTTTCGTGTCAGGGTAATAATCTACTACTAGATTTATCGTCCGATTCATTAACATGGTGTTATAAGCAGGAAGCTTGCTTGAGAAACATAGAAAAATGTTCACAAAATGATGTAGTCTTGAGAATTTATTCTCCTAGAGTATATTTATTCCTTATTACTGATGCATTGCTGGTTGGTGTTGGTGCAGTTTTAGAGGAGAAAGGTAGACCAGTAATCTTTGTTTCACGGAAACTTATTGCTATCGAAAAAGGTTATTCCCTAACTCAGAGAGATTTTCGAACGAAATTCACTATTATTACGGATTACAAAGCATTAAAGTTCATTCATCATCCAGAATAATCTTAAGCATGTTCCTCACCTGCTATGGTTCAAAAATGGAGTATTGCTTTGAGTGCTTATGACTATACTATTCAACACTGGAAGGCTAAATGTACTCAACATGTGGATTATATATCACGACAGTGATTACAAGATAAGATCGATGATTCTTCAGGTTGTTTCTAGTGCAACCTTTACCGGTAACCCGTTTAATCATTATTTAGGAAACATAATTTGGATATATAATATCAGCTATGCGAAAGGGTGGAATGCTAATTCGAAACACACATTCTCTATGTATTTTTCCAGACAAGAAGAGCTATCTACTACTACTGATGGGATTCTATGTTCGAATGATCATGTTATTATCCGTGCTTCATTGCACAAAGCTGCACTTAATGATCTACATAGTGGGCATATGAGTATTCAGAAAATGAAATCCTTGACAAGACCAACATGCTGGTGATCAGAGATGATTGCAGATATATGTCATAGAGCAAGTAATTGTGTCAGTTGTCATTAACTGAAAGTTGTGCCTCAAATTGGACTCTGTAGCCATCATCGATTGAAGTTTGACAGAGAATCCATGCAGATTATTGTGGTCCATTCTTTAGCGAATATTATGCACTGGTTATTGTTAATTCATATTCTAAGTAGCCGGAAGCATTTTTTACGACTTCACCATATGTAGATATCACAGTACAAGCACTGAGGAAAGTATTTGGTCGTGATTGTGTACCATTGGTATTAGTACTTGACAGTGGTGTGCATTTAACAGCAGAGCCACTTACCACCTAGCTGATAGTAACATGTCACAAACATCTGTTCACAGACCCTAGACATCCTGGCTCTAATGGACGAGTAGAAAATTTCGTCAGAACTTTGAAAATTGCCATTAACTATATTTCCGCTAAAACATTCAGTGAATTAGAGAGGTGTTTGGATACATTTCCTCTACAATGTAAAAATGCTATGTATGTCCCAACTAAGGAAACCTCAGTAAAACAATCGAAAGAAGTCTGCGATTAAATATGAAGTGCTTGAGTCAGCAGAGACTACTTATTATTGTGGAAATAGATTTCGACCTCCTACTGGAATTGTGCTGAAGAAGTTGGACAGGTCGATGGTGATGATGATGATCTTAGTATACGTAATCGTCGTGTGGACCAAGTATACTTACAGGACTTAGTCAAATCCATTCCAATTTTCAATGTTGCTTCATAAATTGATGAGTTCTCTCTAGAACAGTCAAATACTGCTACTAGTGAACAATTCAATGTAAATAGAACGAATATTCGTTAGAAGCGCAGAATGAAATACAAAATTCTAGACATTCACCTAAGCTGTGGCAAATGTGGTGTTAGTATGAAACAGTAGTGGTATTGTACAATTGTGTGTACGCTTATTGAGTTCCGTAATATACGCTACCTTTACCTATGTCTTGTCGCTTCATGATTATCATCTGGTCTGTTCGCTACTTTCTATTTGAAATTTTAAAAAATGCTACAGTATGTTGATAGATACCGATTTTATGGGTTTAATCAAAGTATTTGGTTCGAGGAAAAATGGAACGTTTACGAGTTAATTGGAAAGTCACGTGATGAATTAAATAATACATTAGCGATGGAGAACTAAGTTGGTTTAGATGGTTCATTATCCCCATTTGTGTTAGAAATGAGTGAAGTTCCTCGGGAAACTATTTAAAGCTTTCTTCTTTTTTACTCCACATCACTGGTTTACAGACAGTCACAAACCATTCTGCTTTTTTGTACATAGGTGACACAGAAATTTACAGAGCTATTCACATTGTTGATGATAAGGTAGGATTGCAGGTAGATTTGGTTGTTTTTATCGAGTGAACAAACTTGTGTTCGCTAGAAACGAACTCTAGTATTGTGTACATTAGTCAGTGAGATAATCTTCACAGATACAAATTGTATGAGTCGCTATTACCTGATGGCTCTAATAATACAAATTAAACAGTTATATGTAACAGTAACCTTAAAGCTGCTAGTAACTTTAACGTGGATACTGCAACTCAACCACCAATTCAAAAGACTCATACTCAATATACTCAATCTATCACAATCATAAAGAATAACTAAAAAAGTAGTGTGGCCCGTGATATTGCAAAGACCTGCTAAAACACGGCGAAGACTGCTGGCAGTACTACAACAGGCACTGCTGCACAGAGTACCTGACCCAAGAATACACAGTTTTTAACTCCTATCCTTACCCCAGTCATGAAATGCATCAAGCTGGTTAAACATAAATCAAGTTCCCCACGAACGGCCTACAGCTTTCGAAATCTGGAGGTATTAATGTCTCTAAAATAGCTTAACCAATAAGGAGACTTGAGTGCAACAAGAACAAAAATTAGTAGCGAATCAATCACTTGAGGTATTACTCTTCTCGAAAAATACTAGTTTTCTGACACAGGTATTGAGATTATTCAACCTTTTACTTTGACTTAAACCTAAGATCTTTTGTACTGTACTGAACCCTGGATGGCATAAAGTGCCTCGATTATATATTATTCATACGACCAACTCAAAATAACCTCCAACGTTAGGATCAGCTGAGGAAAACCTTAGTCAGTGAGGAATTCGTTCTGGAGGCAGAGACGAATGTCATCTGGAGAAACATGGTACTACGAAAGTATTGGATGTTATTTTGTTGTTGTATGGAATGGTTACTTGTCAAATGTAAGCTGCGCGTATTTCAAAATACCTTTGGGTCTTGAAATCTTTGTTGTTTCAACTTCTGGTTCTGACTATCAGGTTATTTTATTTCTACTCTGGTTCTAATATATTTTGTGATCGGTTCTTTCCTTTATACATTTAGATGCATTAGTCTTATTTACTATATCGTTGTCTCACATATTCCTGTTTCATTTTAGATTCTTACAGTCGCTACTCTGCTTGCTAAAGCTCCACATAGAGTGCCTTGAAGTTAGATACCGAACTACCGAAGGGTGAACGCAACATTTGTTCATGGATTGCGTTGTGATTCACGGGTCCATCTTACAATTAATAAAAAGCAGTTCGAAGTACTGTATTTTGAAAAGATGGGGATACATTAAGCATGACAGTTTATTCATTTTTCCCGGTAAGTATGGAGGTATTTTATTTATGTTTGAAGACCATACAAATCGCAGCAGTTGCATTAAGATTTTTCTTAATCATTCTGATGTGTTCGTTTCATACCATGACGAAGCCCCCTGGATAACAGTAAGGTGATGTTTCTTATGACTTTCTTCAGATCACTGAACATTCTGAAGCCATGTACTACATCAGACCGGTAGCAGAAAACTTGTTTCAAAGTTGGCTGACTGCTGTTTACAAGGCGTCTAAAAAGTATACTTTTCGATATCTCATCAGTTATAAAATTTAAGTTATGAATCACAGACATCAAGGTATATTACTAAGCGTCAGTCATATCCTAGTAATGAACCCGTCCAAAATCCACTGGAACAGCGAATTCTAACTTCAAAAGTGAGTTTTATTGTTCTAAAAAAGATTGATTGATGTAAAGAATACTAGTTTGTTTAGTTATACCATAGTTTATTTCGTATACTGTATTCTTTGTGAGATCATCTTGAGACCTGTATTCACTTACAAGTAAGCAAGACAATTTTCAAACCATTGTGAAAGTAAACCCTAAGGAGTGATTTTAAGAAATCTTTGGTTCCAGTTCATAAACATATTTAAAAAAAATATGCAGACTAAAATAAATTGCACATTCTTAAGTATGCTAAGAATAAAGTTCTGAGTGAACAATAATTTTGTTATGTGCTACTAATTTTATTTGTATGCGTTAAAAACACTAATTTATAAATAATTAAAAAGGCCTTAGTTTACCAACACAACAACATGATGCAACATATTCATTGATAAACGCCTTGCGTATGATATCATCTGTTTTTTTTTATTAAAAAAGACTAATCATTGATTAAATCAAAAAGCTTCAGTTTAAGGAAACATTGACCTGCACTGTAGATAGAAGAAACTTCTCAGTTAAACTATGCGTATGTTTAAAATTAGAAGTTAGGATACTTATGTGGCTAAAAGCTGTGTCAGATAACGCTTATGTATTCGACTTTTTAGGGTTAGTTACAAACATCTGAGGAGTTTTACACGACTACGTAGTAGTTGATTCAGTTTTAATAGCAAAAACTCTTGCTTAAATTATGAAAATATGGAATCCCTTATTTTTACTTTAAAACTCGAAAATATAGATTTTTAGACAATATTAACTAATACCGTCGTTAGCTTTCTCAAAAGTCACAATTTAGCAGCCTGTGCAATTTTACTTTTAACAAAAGACACCATTATTTTCCTAGACTTAGATCAGAATTAAGTTACTATTAAGGTATTTTTTAAACTGAACTTTGACGAAGTCAATCTCAAACAAACGATTATTTTATATTTTGATAACTGTCAAGTAGTTAGCAAGAGCTGCGGGTCTAGACTAATAAGCTTCTATCTTTTGCGTATACTAATGGTGTATTTTGTTATGCTCATATAATACTAACCTTTTAGTAAAGATCGATACTGTCAATAGGACTCATAGTAATGCAGCAGTTCAGGCCATTAAATGGTTTGATTACTATATAGTTTGATTGCTAATATTGCATACAACTAAGGCTGAGATTATAAATTCTTACTTAAGAGTAATTTTTTGGTAAATTTTAGCACGACGTTTTGTATCACTTTATTTTAATTCCTTACAAATATGGTAACAGTATGTTTCTTCGACTATCACCTAAAATATCAGTCACAGATAATGTGAAACCTGTTATCGATGTATATTATTTCGCATTTCATCTCAATGCAACAAGGAGGGGAGGAATTTAGGAGGTAGCAAACAAGGGATTGTCAATCGTTGTATTCAATTTATGTATATCCACTTCCATGAATTTTGACAAAAGTATTTAAATATCTGTTGGGAATTCAACATGTGTTGATAAACAATAAGTCTGCATCTTGACTCATTTAAATTAACTTATCAACCAACAAAAACTACAATATGCGTAATTTTTTGGTTTACACCAAAAATGAATTAAGTAGAACTTTACTTAGTCAAGTGTAAAGTCCATCATTTTATTGTTAAACCACTAGGGTGCGGGTCCAAATCCCATTCTATATACCTTAATAAAAGCGACCGGATGGCATGACCTAGTCCTCACTTTAAATGTTTGTAGTTATCAGATGGAGATACAAAATTGTGTCTAGCTTCATTTAGCATGTATTTGCTGGACAGATATTTTGCAGTTTTATATTTTGAATCAGGCAACAGCTGAAAACCAGGAAGTATTGGATGCCTGTTTTATTGAAGTATGAAATTCCTCAGTATTAGTGAATATCCCTGATATCAACAAGTATTAAGTCTAGTAATTTCAAGTATCACAACAAACACCTAACCTTTACATCATTTACCTGGTATTTAGTGGTTTTGGCCACTGGAATCTGATTTTGAGAGGCAAATTCCAGAGAAACCTTGACTAGTAAAAGTTAACTACATAAATTATGAGGCATATATCGTTATTGGCAAGAGATAATGTCGATTAATATCACGATTTGAGTGAAGTTAGAAACTTAAATCATTAAACGTTGGTTCATTGGTCTAAATGTTAAACTTTCGCTATATGGCCTAAACATCCTGCATTTGATCTTTGGTAGGATTTTAGATATTTGATCACTGGGAAGTTATACAATAGAATTTATTTTACTAGTTGTCTAACTTAGGGTAGTCGGTTATGTAGAACTATAGGATTTAACAATCGCTTTAACTTTTTGTACTGAGTTAGATAAATCTGACCACATACTTTTCTATAAGTGGATCACAACGATTTGTATTATATAGTACATATTAACCTTCATATATGCATATACGTACACATTAAGCACGCCTTTATCGGAAGTCATTAGCAATTTAAATAACTTACATAACTAGAAGTCTGATGTAGAAGAAAATAGAACCTCGAGTAACTAATTAGCTTGCATATATTATTTTACATATGAATGTAGATATGTGAACAATCGATATTGATATGAATATCTAATGAACCGTGAACATTTTTTATCCAGAACAATAAATAACTTTTACATTACATTTATGATTAATATTTATTATTTTATTTTATTCAACAATAGGGATTAAATGAAAAAAGAAAATCGAGTAAGTCATTTTAAATATCGTAAACTATAACAGATTACTTAATAATGATAATACATTCAACTTTTTTCAGCTTCAGTAAACACTGGTTTATGTAATTTGCTTTTATATCGCTGTAGTAGGAGGTTGGTGGAAAAATCAATGTATTACGTCAATTATAGCAATTATCTTTGAAGGACTACTCACTTTTGGTGGAACACATGGGTGAGTGATGTTAAGGTTATAGGTAGGGTACTAATGTAAATAGAAAATCGGTTAGTAGTGCATATTTATCGAATCAAGTGCCTAAGACATGTGTTACGTATACCCAACTGCCACCTGCCTTAGCATTATGATATTAGCTAACATAAACATAGATTTGACACAAACTAGAGACTGCCCAACCAAAAAGTGAAAATCAGTCAACTAAGTCGTTGAGTGTCGATCGGAAACGTGTCGACAGGTGCAGACTACCTAATTGGTTAAAAGTGTTAGGTAGCACGGTATAAATGCATTCATTACTTATGCTTTTTCTAGATATTGAGTTTCAGTGTGTCTTCATATATACCTTTACATTCCGTCATTTAGAACCATATACTCACTGCCTAATTATTCTCATTACTGCAGCGATTTTTCGCTGCACATTTTATAAATTTCATCTTGTTGTGTAAATGTGGTATGGAAACTTAAGCTAATAGGTAACTAAACAACTAGAACAACGCTCGATTACAATGAATTGTTCATTAATCATTGAGTAAATAGACTAAAGGATAAAAACGTACAACATCCAAAAGTTACGCATGAAATTAATTGCATAGATTGCGGTTGTTATAAACATTCATTCCTTTTGTGGTTAGAATTCTAATTGTAGATGGTAAGTAATAACATGATTCGACTGAAAACTCTTTACGATTCAAGTCTACATCGACTAGTGATTACTGAGTGATCGTAACTAATGCCATATTTTTTTAGTCCATAATGCAGACCGGATTTTATCAATCAGGTTGTATTAACATAGTGGATTGACAGTACGGTGCAATTTATTCTAATTCGAACAACTTCATTGGTAGCGTTTCAGACTATGAAATTTCGTAACACGTTATGTAATTCTAAAGGTGGCACAAACTATAAATAAATACACTTGCTAATGAGTACTAACTAGAACTAAAATGTATACCCAGCGTTTTGCTGCCAACCACTTTCAACCACTTAATGTTCAAATAAAGACACAATTTACTTCAAATGAATGAGTATTAAAAGATAATACGATTGGCTACTTAGAAAGAAGTTTTTTTTGTCGTCAAGTCTAAATACATATAAAAGTTGAGTCGTGGCTGGCAAGTGGAATCTAGGAAGTACGTTTTGTTCTATTTAGAACTTTTCAACTGAATGTACCTTTGTGCCATTCTTAATGTTTACGCTCAGACTTAAACACAATCCGTTAGTATTAGACACCATCGCATTTACTTCCGGGCTACTGAATTCGAACAGCCACATTTTCGCAACGGATCAAAATCAATTGGTTTTTGTTGACTTATATACATCCTTAGCAACATTAACAGGAACATACAAACACTTTCGTATTATGAATACATGTTGTAATGCAGCAATAACATATATGAGACAACATTTTCTGGGATTTCATGACTTCTTGAAGAATTTGTACAAGGATAAAATAGATTGAATGGGTTAAGGTCCTTATTTATTGATTAGATTATTATTATATTCAGAATTAGTTAGTCTGTAAACTATGCAATCTGATAGCTAAATTCCACATGTCACTAAATGATCTAGAATTTGGTAAATCTCTTCAATCATACAAGAGATTGTGTGAATAACTTTATCTTTAAAAATAAATTCTATTTAATAACGGTTACAGAATTTCCATTGATCAGTATACTGTGGTATGCTATGATATAGACAAGGATTGTCTTAATAACTGGCATATGAAAACAAAAATATAGTTTCTAATAGAGTTTTTTCCACTTCTTTTCACTTGAAGATCATAATCAGGTAGATAGTACTGAGTTTAACTGAAGTCATGTGAATTCGTTATAGCCCATAATTGATAACTCGACTAACCGCGAACAATTTCAGCACTCAAACGCCTTGAATCCTCCTAGTTATAATTCAGAAAACAAAAGACAAGTAAGAAGGAGTCTTTATTCCCATAAGAGACAGCTGAATTATGTACAAAATATCCGTTTTTTTGAAACAATAAAAATCATCATTATAATCCATCCGATCCAGATTAAGAGTTTCAGCCATCACCCATTCAGAGCACGCCACATCGCAATTCTGGAAAGTTCTATCGATCAGTGATTGGACGGAAAGTTCTCGGCTCTTTTAATCGTTCTGGAGGCTTCATTGAAGTTTCTGGGAATCCGTCTCAACATTAACTAAATAATTCATTTATTGTATGGTTTGAAGGACATAGATTGGATCCTGAGAATAGTTATAGTTTATACATACTTCTGAAACTCTGATAGGTCGGATGAGTCCAAACATGTTACGTGTTGCTGCAAAATCCAATTAACTAACATACTTATTCAAGGTCATGTGAAATACTAGTGTTGGTATGCTACTGTAAATTAATCAGCATGTTCTAATTTGGATTAGTGAAGAAAAATATCAACGTGATTTACGTACAGTTTAATTTAGTTTTAGAGTTAAAACTTCTTACTCAATCATTGTCTTTGTACTATTATATAACTGGTTAAACCAGTCGTTAATAATTGTGAATAGTGACTAAACAGGACCAGACGATTATAACATTACCTTTCATGCTCCGATAAAACAATAACTTATTACTTCTCGACAACTATTGTTGATCAATGACAAAAGATACCTACAAATTAAACTATACTTTCTGATACTCCTCAAACTTTTGAATTGTCTTTAAATAGATCAATTCTTTACAAATCACTTGAAATGAATAATAACAATAATAATATTCAACTTTTAATACATTTGGTTTATGGCTAACAGTGAAGTTTGAGAGTTATTATAGGGACCCTCATTTTGATATTCATATTAGATGTCGAACCGTATTAGCCCTTACTTCAAAAGTCAGTGAACTATTCACTTACCGTTGTTGACATTCAAGCACTGGATTCGAATCTCTGTTTGGACATCAACATTAGGATTCAGATACATCCGGTTAATGAATCGAAAATGGGACGAAACACTCCTGTTAGGTTTCACTGTTGAGTATATTGTATGCTCATGCTATTTTTGTATGTTTTCGGTTACAAAAACAGGTCCTGAGTATTCCAACAATTATCATCGTGATAACAAAGAAGTAAGAATTAAACAACCATTGAATTCAGTATTTCAACCGATAAATAAACATTTGTATGATAATTTATCAATGAATCATTTATCAAGTAATAAGAATGCGAAAAATACATTAAGAAATAGAAATTCACAATTGCAATATGTTCCGAATGAAGATAAACCACCGCCTAGACCGCCAAGAAATCCACATGTATTACATACTGTTAAAGAACATTCAAATATGCGTGATGATGAAATTGTGGTAAGTTTTAATTACTTCATTTAATTTATCTGCTTAATATAACTTTATTTTTACTGAATCACTTTTTATCTCAAATCTTATCTCTGATCTCTATGCCTTCCCGTTAGTACTTACTCTGTTACTACCTCCCCTACTTTGGGATTTGGTCCGACAATTTAATCTTTATCTGCTAATTGAGGCATGGCAACTTGAACTGATGTACGCATGTACAAAGTTCTATGTTGTAACTGACTGACTGACTGCTTCAAGCCACATTCTTAGTACTTGAGTGATTGTTCAATTACTGTGCAGTGGGGAAAAATGAACCAGTTAGAGTGAGGTTCAAACTAGCCTTTTAGTGACTAGAAGCCGAACGACTGAACCACTGAGTACATTGTGTTGATATTTTTGGACGTTAGTTAAAAATGATTATCTGGATTGTTTTTCATTTAAAATTTAGTCACTTGATGATAGTATGTAGCAATGACTTTTCCTGGTTAAAACACTTGTCTTTCAAATAAGTAGGCTACGTGTTTGAACCCTCCCATACCTACTTTAATTTGAGCAATTTTAAGTCAAGACGATAATTATAGTATAGATCATGAATTCACTGTAACTAGACAAATATAGTAAACCTGGAAGCATTAAACATCTGTTTTATCCTAGTGCACAGTTATAATCCCGTGAAAAATCAGTCCCAGGACCTTTAAATCATGTAGTGAGTGCTTATTCTTTAGAACAAAGTATTTTGTGTAATTCTTGAATGTAACAGTGTGATCTAAGACGCGTTAATGTTTATACTGCGGCTTTGAAGGTTATACATCTTCACTGTTACTAGGATGTTTCATACTAGAACTGAAATAACTGTTCAGTACTTCATGTCATCCAAACTTGCAGCCCGCAGGGATATCCATCAACACTAATCACTATACCTATTTTTATTTGATTTCATTACAGACTTACTACTAGTTATAATACTTTCCATGTTCGAAATTTCACGGCCTAATCTCCTACTTGGAGATTCACTTATTGTCTTGCAATATTCAGATGTCATAAAATTATTTTATGAAGACTGACAAAGTGGAGTCTTTTGATCACATTGCACAACAACGAAAGTATGTTTTAGATGTATCCTTCACTATAAATGCGAAATGTTGCTTCAGGACTGGTCGAAACCAATTCCTACACCAATAGTACATAGTGAAGTGATGTAGGACGTCTACCGCCTTACTTGTCTTAGGTGTCTCACCAACTCTGAAGAGCTTGTAACTGACTAAGTTTCAACCAGGATTCAGAAAGTTTATTTGGCTTCTACTAACTTGTGCCACCTGTTGCGTTAGCAAGACATCTGTTTACCAGTCGAAAGGTGAATACTTCTGAGTGACAATCTACTCTGTTTAAACCTATGGCTGTAAAACATGAGCTGTAGAAATAGACGACATGTGTTGACTAAAGATCTTTAATCGTAGATATCTTTGAAGCATTTTTCGCGTATTCTGGCACCACGAGTAAGCAGTGGTGATGTTTGGAACAGAACTTATCTTTCAACTGATAGGTCTCAGGTATGAACCCAACTGTATATACTTCGTTTTGAACAATGCGATAGTAATCTCAAAGTATGACTTAATGGAGCTAATTGATCAATCATGTACAATGTCGAACCTAACATATGTTTATCTCTTGAAGTTCCCACACTGCATTATAGCGGAATGAATGGGAAAGTTGTAAAAGTAGTAGTAATAAGAATATTAGACATAAAGGACATAGGTTTTAGAAGGAATAATTAACTCACGCAGAAAAGATATTGAATGCCTGTTAGATCAGGATCGAAAGAAAGATAAAGAGTATGCCACTGTATCCGATCTTTAACTACTGGTTATGACGATCGATTAGGACCTAAACCAGGTAGTCTGTGCAAATCACCACATCTCAGACCAATAGTCTACGACTTCATAGCTTGATACCGTGTTTTAGCTTAGTTACTCCTTGGTTTGTTTTCATCTTATTCTTGTACCAGTCATCATCGTGCATCGAGGTAGTCAGTAGTTAGGTATGTATAATACATGTCCCAACTACCCCAAGTGTTGAAGAATCATAACCCTATTAACTAATTTGCCACCTCTTTTGTATCGTTCGTTTGAGTTCATCATCATTTAGAAAATAGTTCCAACAAACATCAGCATATGATTAAGTTGAATTGTGACTGGCTGGATCCAGGATACACTTTTCGTCCTGTTTAGGTCTCGTCAGCTGGATGTATTTCCAGCCCAGTGTTGATGTCCAAATCCATCCTAATTAAACATTAGCAATCTCTAGAAGATTAAATACTTGTAGATTATAAGTGTTATGTACTTTTATAGGCCATGTTTCACATCCATGTTGTGAACTACTATACTGAACTATTGTACAGCATACTCATCTTATGGTTGGTATATGAACATCTTGCCTATACCATAACTTACATAATATGGTAAAAGTCGAACGAGCTTTCGAATTCCTTATCTGAGATCACGTTTAGATACCACAATCTGACTAGATCAATCAATATATTAATGATATATCATGTGTATGTGACAACTTACTTTATTACTAAATTAAAACTAATAAAGTACTTTATAAATTTACGAAACCTTGATTACAATGGTGTATACTTATCTACCTATCTTTCTTTCTTTCCTCCCTTCTTATCTACCTACCTACCTACTTACCAACTTATCTCTCTATCTACCCACCTTATGATTACTACTCATTAAGTAATATACAGATTTATTGATTAATTTATCATATGAATGTCTCTCATCCTATCAAATAAACACAAAAAACGATACCATTTCTATTTGTTACCATAATGATTTGTTTGTTATTACACACTCTCTTTGTATGATTTTCTAATTAGATAGTTGAGTTGTTGTTGTTAATTTTTCAAATGGTATCAATTACACAATTGTGTATTGAATAAACTTTAAGGTCAAATCTATAGCAAAACTGTAGTGGTTTAGTATTGTTTTGTATTTTATTCAATTGATGATTTAATGATTTTTATTTATTGTAATCTTTTTCAGTCTGTTACTTGTTTACTCGAACTATAGAATTTCATCTATATGAATGCTTTTTTCTTTCAACAATGTAATAAATGTATTGTTATCTAAGTTGGATTGTGACTGGCAAGTGGAATTTAGAAAGCACATTTCGTCTTATTTAGGACTCCTCAACTGAACGTACCTACATTTAGATGTTGATGTTCATAGTGAGATTCGAACTCAGTCTGTTTCGTGCTAAATGCTACCACGTTCACCACTAGACTATTGAGTCCAGACAAGTCACACTTGTGCAACGGGCACATAGGTATTAAGATGAATTTGTATCTTTCCGTTGATTTGTTATGGACTGAAGTTTGTCAGTCTCTGTTGTTACATGTGCATCCTGAGCGGATTGCCTAGATATAGCGATTATTCACAAGTATTATTTAATTTGTATTGTGACTGGCAAGTGGAATCCAGGACGCGCGTTTTGTCCTATTTGGGACTCATCGGTTGGATGTACCTGCATCCTAATGTTGATGTTCACATTTGGATTCGAACTCAGTTCGTGTAATAAATGCATAGTTAATTCAGTCGTCTTTACATTTTAGTAGGCATAAGGTTAAGTATACTATATGCTTACTCACATATATACATGTATTTCATAAGTCAGCTACATTATAAGCATGTAAAATAAATAATAGCAACAGCACATTTCTTATGTGTAACATTAAATCACCATGCAACTACTTATTGCTATCTTTATTCTAAATCAATACATTTTATTGTGTAGATAATGTTTATCATAGATTGACCTTAATGAAAGTACCAGTAGAAATTACGAAGAAATGAATAGATGTTACTTTATTGGTAGAATGCATCCACTAACCCAATTATGATGAGATTTTTTCAGTATTAAAGACAAGCACTTAACTTTTAGACTACTGAGCTGGTATCCAAAGGTTCACTTTTTTTTTAAAATTTGAGTCAGTTTACAATATACTGTACTATTTTGTTAATGATTATTAAAGAGTAATTGCCTCACTGTCAACTTGATTGAAATCGACTGGTCACATCTCATTTCAGCTCTTGAATTATCTTCTGATGTAAAGTTTTACGTCACTAGTTGCTAGCTCATTTGTCTAAAGGTTATACACTCTTTAATATGTTTGAATGTCCTAATTTTGAACTCCTGTGAAGTTATGAATGTTCTATGGTTTCTGGATGGAATTTGTCACGGATCGATCCTAGATGAAGTGTCCGTATATATGAGATTCCCAGGCAGTATACGTCGACAACTGAGTCATTGGTCTAACTCATATCATTCACATCACTAGGTGAATGCCTAATCGTTATACTAATGGGTTAGTATCAGATGGTTTATATTTTTAAATTCAGGGATACTAGTTCAGTGGTTTAAACGTATGGTATGATTTACTCTTAAATATGTGAATGGACGTAAGTAGTTTCAATGGTGTTTGTTTTGATTTCAACTTGTAGAAAATGTAAAAACTCCTCTTAATTTATTACTAAGGTTCTTAAACAGATTTTATTAAAAGTTAAACTTTATTTATATATTACTTTGGAATAGTTATTATGTATTATGAATTGACTGAACTTGAAGCATTGGTTCCTAATTTTAATTGATTGTGGTTGTCATCAAATGTGAGAGTTGTGAGCTGGATCCTATGCATGAGTAGAGATTAAAAACTACGATAATTTAACTAATCATTGTCCCTTTCACTGCACCCAACTGGTATCATTTTGTGATGAAAATCATTTTCAATATTTGCTATGAAATAGTTCTAGCAACATAAGTTGAAATGTAAATGTTATAATGAATACTCTTCAACAGGACTTCTAGTATATCTGCCTTCCCAACTATTGAAAGATAAACGAAAAGTCAAAAGTTCGTTCATCATTCCAAAAGACGACGATGCAGAGAAAAGTGTATGCAAAGTTTTAACTGCATTCTTGAGAATAAATCTTTCAGAATTACATTTTTATGGCGCACTATTTTACAGTTTGTGTACAGTTTAAAACTTAAACATGAAGATTGTCAAAAAACCCTTTCTCAATTGACTCTAGTAGAATTTTATGGATATAATACAATGGGCAGCAATGTACAGATATGTTTAAAACAAAATAATCATACTATAAATGTTTATATTTCTATTTGAGTCATGGGTACTTACTGTTACTGATGAATTTCATAATTCGACAAAACAACCGTCTAGCGCTCCTTCATTTTCAGTGGTACCCAACAAAGACCAGTCTACAACTAAAACAAGCAATTAATTAAAAATCAATCTCCACAAGTCCAATTCAACTTTACTGATTAACTTCTGTCATTATGATCGGGTTTAGATTTTTAATCCTTTTAGTTATATGATCAATTTATGTATGCAGTTATGACTTGTATATGGTGAGATAAACAGATTACACTTATTATTTAAGTTGTAACAAGTTCTCATCATTTAATTTGGAATAACTACTAGTTAGTTTTATTGATATTCATTATTGAAGGTAGCAAATTTGATAACTCTAAAAATGTTTTTAGGTGATTAGTTTAGATAACAATTTATATTTTGAAATGAGCCAGTTACCTTCAAATAGCATTATTATACGATTGATCAGGTTACAAATCTTTACTATCTGAGACGGTTATAACATGTATTTTTTATGATCAACTACCACCTGTCTTGACAATAGGTGATAACTGGTGCAAGAGAAGAATGTAAGGAAGTTAGGAGTGGCCAATGATAACGTGATGTTAAACCACGATGTCGTTGATTATTGGTGTGAGATGTGTCGGTAGATGCAGACTACTTAGTAGTATATTAACTCATTCGCTACGAAAGTTGAATACCTTCTGTTTTGTCTTGCGTGAGACTGAATGTATTTACTGTCTTGAAGAGTTCCCCGCTGAAACGAAATGACTGTTCAGTGCTCAATAGGTTTCAGTTATCTTACCTTCGATGGAGATCAACTAATATCTAAAGTAAACATTCTTAAGCTTATAAAATTATGAAGGATTGTAGACTTAAAAGTTATTGAAAAAGGGACTGTTGGATTGGTTGAAGTTGGATTATGGCTGACAAGTGGGATTCAAAACTCTTGTTTCGTTCTTTTTGAAACTTATCACAGCTGGATGCACCTTTGTTTCAGTGTTGATGATCACATCATAAGTCTAATTCAGTCCAATTTTTTCGAATATCATCACCTCATACTTAAACAACAATGATGAATGGTTCGTATCTTCCCGTGGCTAATGTTTAGGGCTGAAATTAGTTAGTCTCTGTTGCCATTTATCGATCACGAGCAAATTACCTCGATTTAGATTTGAGTCAGTTAGATATACTTTCATCCTGACGTGACCATCACCACTGAGATGTAAGTATATCCAGCCAAATAAACGCTAGTTGTAGGTAATTCATTCGAGATGAACACATAGATCAGATTGACAGTCAACGACTACACGGATTAATACTGGGTTTTGGCTTGGTCACACCAACTTTCCTTCCATCTTATTCCTACACCAATAATTATTACACGTAGAGGTAATCTGTGGTAAAACGTGGGTAATACGTTTCACAGTCACTGCAGCCAGTGAAGACTTATTGTTTTACTATCCTTCTGTAGCGCCATGCACCTAACCTGAACACTGCTTACTCGGTCTCTCTAGGATAAGATAGCTATTTTTTGAAAACATATATGGTCGAATATGGTCATCTTCAGCATATGAATGTCTTTAGAGCTCATAGTACACAGCTGATTTCTGTACCGTTGTCGTGATGCAGACTGAATCGACATCATGTTTATTATATTTTGATCTTAAGAGTAGTTGCAGATAGTTCTTGAAAAACCCTAGACCTCGGTTTGATGCTCATTGAGACTCATCAGTATAGTATAGCTTTAAACATTAGCTGATTGCTGTTGGATTTGAACCGATGTCACCCATCTTCACATTGAGAGACGTTATTACTGTGACCTCTTTTTACGACTGTAATGTTTACACTGATTCATAATTGTTTTTGATGTACTCTTAATAAATACAATATCTTATCACATAGACTAATGACCATATTACAATTTGTTTGATAGAATTTGATTAGTACTAATGACTATGTAAACATGACATTCATTACTATTCAATCAGTTATGAATCAATCTAGATGATTATCCTCATTAAGATTACTTAGCATATTTGATTGTTTTATGTTTGTATATTATTTTTGCTAGGAAACGAAGGCACTGTCCAATGTTAAACATCGATATCCTGTTACAGGTTTAGCTAAACGAATGAGTATTGCTGCTTCTGATCTTTTAGGCAAATCTGTAAGTTTCATTAAATAGTTTGGTCAATTGTTATTGTTATTAGTGATACTTACCCGTAATTCTTTTGTTTTAAAGCTACAACTGTTTAATTTACTTGTGAAGCAGAACGCAATTGAAATGAATTATCATTAAGATTTAAAATGCATCAACCATATCGTGTATGAGGCAGTTGTACACCGGTGGTAATGAATGAGGTTGCGAAAATATATAACATATTGACTGAGTTAATTATAAAAATTGTTGCAAGCCAGCTCAATGATCTAATGGTTAGGTGCAAGGCAAGAAACCTGAAGGTTCTGAGCATGGCTTCCTGTTAAATCAGAGTATGTAAGCTGGTGAATAGTCCCATTCTAGAATAAAACAACTATTCAATGCTTCTTGGTTTTTAATGATTTTTCAGCTCTGACCTATTCGTGTTATCAAATTATAATGTATTTTCTTTAGTTATTTTAATGCATTTTAAGTATTATCATTTTGATGCAAACTGACTTATCAATTAGACTTAATCTAATAGTTGATTTATTTCAGTCTAATCCATCTTTCTTGAACTTCTTGTCATTTTATCCAGCGTGATGATCTCATCTTGTTACTTCTTCAATTAAATCGTGAAAAAGCTAATTTAAAAAGATGGTATGAATACTTCACCTATCAAATTGATCAAATACGATTAGTAAAAGGGTAAGTGTATAATTGAATTTTTTATTCTACTGATTACTTTCAACATTTCTATTCGTTACATTTAATGCTTTTACAGACTTATGAGCTACTAAAAGTCATTTAAGTTTCAAGTAAAACGTATATTTATTTAATCAAAAGAAAAAAAAAAGCGTAGTTTATCAGTTCATGACTATAAAACATGTTTTCTAAAAAAAGCAGTAAACCTGAGTGTTATGTTGAGTAAAAATTGCTTTGATTGATGTATGCGACCAATTGATGGATGTAACTTTTGTGCCTACAAGTGTTACAACAACAATGCCAATTAGAATGCTTAGTCAGTCCCTGTATGTCTGCTTGATGTCCACTCAATCCCACACCTAGAATAGGAAGAACATGGACAGATAAATCAATCAGACAAAATCGTATTATATTTTCAGACATTCCTTTATATATGTGCAGAACCAGACTACACAGTCAGCCAATTAAGAATGTAACATTAATACAAAACAAGAGAGATAATGGTAGGAAATAGAGGTAATTTGTACACAATGAATTAATTGTAGTTCATAAATAAGAGATAATATGCTAATAATAAATACACTAATCGGGAGAATAGAGTGAAGGGAATGTAACAATGACAGAAAGAAAGTGTTTACATTACCCATAACTAAAATAATCAAAGTAATCTTATGAAACATTTGTTACTCTTCTTTAATCGTTCAACATAACACTGAGTACGGTCTTCGAACCAATGATCGCGTATAATGTAATTATAATTTGAGTAATACTTGAGACTAAGTAGTCTATTAAAAAGAAACATCAATCTGTTGATTTTTGTGGTACAATTAATAATGATTTGAATAGTTGTCGGTTGGCAGAAAGGAAGGAGCAGTCAAACGAAGTTATTACATTAATGCATGAAGTTAGTAAGTTAGAGAACTGGAAGAAATGACTTCTAAATCTATCTTTTTTGAAGGATTTGCATTCATTCTTCATCGTCTTAATCGTGAGCTTAGTTTGATATTTCTTATTCCATATTCTTTGATTTTTTTTTTACTTCTTTACAGCTACAAAAGATTTCTCTAGTTTCCCATCCACCCTTTACCATCTTCTTGATTTTCTGCGTCTGTCTTAATTTGGGGACTCACAACTCTTACTCAGTATACATTCCAGCCATATCCTATGTTATTTATAACCGAATTTCTAATTTATTCAGAATTCCAAGTTTTAGTTGATACTTCCGCTATGTTTTTTTTTTATCCACCATCGATTGATCTCGGTTAGCTACTGTTGAAAACCAATGCCCACTAAAAAGCTGTTTTACCGTAGTATAGAACGTCTCATTAAAAGAAAACATACACGATCTTTTCAAACAAATGAGTCCAAGATACTCAGGTTTTATAGTGAATATACTTTATTCATTGTCATATTAGTCGACCTGAATGTCTTACGTTTGATTACCGTTTGAACCGTGACTGTTTACATACACTAAAGAGTTTCATACTTAGATAACATCACTATCCAGTACTCACTGGTTCTCAATGATGGTCACCTAAGATCAATTTATTACAGAAATGAACAATAAATTCAAACTAATCTCCATAAAAACCATTTCAAGTTAACTATTTCTGCTATTTATTTATTAACTTTAATAATGAACTAATTACTTCATTTATGACCTTGAAGTCTTATTAGTTACCACACAGTTATCATACTAAGTATGCTACTTCTGCACATATGACATCTTGTTCTATCGATTACAATTCAATAAACGGAAATCTTATAAAAAATTTATTTCTCATTATGAATGCTGTTGTTGAGCTGATACAGCTTAATAATAGAGCTTTCATTGTTTTTCTACTGGACACCATCATCAACTACTCCTACATTATGTAGAAATGTGCTGGGTTTTTTTATAGTTATAACATCAATTTATCCTGATGATTATGTTACTATGGTTTTTAATTTTTACTAGGTGTGTTATACAATACAATTCCAAACAGTTTTCAGTTCATTTATAATTTCTGCATATTATTAGTGTAATATTTATGAAAGGATTTCATTTTACTCTTTAAAGGTTACTTTTGTGTTTTGAACTTAGACTGTTACTTATTGGAACTTGAATTCTCGAAATCT
Source organism: Schistosoma japonicum (assembly GCA_025215515.1). Lineage (NCBI taxonomy): Eukaryota > Metazoa > Platyhelminthes > Trematoda > Strigeidida > Schistosomatidae > Schistosoma > Schistosoma japonicum. The sequence continues at coordinate 41,578,464 of CM046063.1, read as the reverse complement.
CCTGCGTTGCAAAGCGAAAGTCAGATGAACATGTGGGAGATTTGTATAATAAATAACTATATATATTTATTGCTTTGAGTCGACTAGAAGTGATGATTACACTTTGTCTAATCCAAGAGACGATTGACTAATAAAATGATGCTATTTCAGACTTCTAGAAATTCTGTTGAGTAATGATATAGTAGTGTGTTTTCATCTTCTTTATGAGTTCTTTAAAATTTTAGAAAATCAATCCAATAATTTGCATTTCCTCATTCAGCATATATGGCTAATCTACACCGAATATGTTAATTAATAACAAGGAATAGTTGAGAGTAACTTCAATTGTTCGAAATCAAATCTTAAACAGTAACTACACTCAAACATAAAGCATTCACTAAGTGAAAAGTAAATAAAAAAACTATCGAAAGTGTTGAATGTAGCCCATTTGACTGTGTTAGGAATGATATTGACCATTCGATATGAAAACGGTTACGTAGTACTATGAAACTGAGGTTGTATTAACTTTTGTCTTCATTGTAGTATATTTATGTCGGTTGAATCCACTCAGTGTGTTCATTAATGTATGAATAAAAACGAGTGAATTAATGAACCTTCTAGAATTAATCTATTTTACAGAGACATAACTATTGACCAATTGATTGTATACATAATATTATAAGGGGGAATAAAACGGTAAACTATGTTATGAAATAACCTGATTTTATCTATGCAAGTTGAAGTATCCTCTCAATGACTGTTAACCCAGTTCCCAGATAAAAAAAACCATTGAGGAGACAAAGTGAAGTTAAAATAGTAATTTATTTTCCAATCCAACTAATAATATGTTACATGGAAGTGAAGTGAATTACGAGGTCTTAAAGATCTCTACCTTCTCTCTGTAACCGAATGACGTGAAACACTTATTGGCTAGTAAGAGAACTGATTGACTAACACCCATCGATTGCAGAGGATAAGTTGAAGATTGGATACATTACAAGTAGTGAGTTATCATGAGATAGACCACTTCGTAAAATCAAATACTGGAGTATTTATATAGGGAAATAAAGCAAAAGGTTTAATGTAAAATTATAATAACTCAGGAATCGTAAGAATTATCATAACTACTAATGATTACATGTAAAGCTTACAATCTAATTCACATCGTTGTAGGGGTGCACAACATTGATACTTATACGATGTTTTAAAAGTTTTCCCGCGAAGTGAGTTTATGCTTTATTTGATAGCTTTCAAGTGACTTAAAAGTTTCTTGATGTAAACTATTCTGAAATACATTCTATGCTACTTAATTTAGAAATACAAATGAAGCTAAATCAGAGATTGATGTAGTTCAATCAGAATTAAATGATGTTATTGGACAATTGGAATTATCTGAACCATTAATAAAATTTCTTGATAATATGATACGTATGGGTGATGTTTACGGTGGGGATGATGTACTATTTGCAAGTGAATATCGAAGAGTAAGCTTTCAAAATTTCTGTTTGATTACTTTTGATCATTCTCGACTCAATTACGGATCATAGATTCATGGCTATACTTGTACCTTGTTATTAAGGTAGGTATGCTGGGTTTCGAACGTAGGACTTAGTGGGTATAGTTGAATATCTTAACTAATGAATCTTTGGTTCTGTTGTATATGATACTTCCATGTTTTTTTAGGTTTTAAAACGTTTGCTAAGTATATATAAGTACTTTTCCGTCAATCGAATCCATCTATTCAGCTGTTCAGTCAAAACCTTTAATTGAGCATCGATTTTGCGGTCAGAATACAATCTTTATTTGTTAGGCAGCCAACTTTGAAAATCACTACACCTACATCTGTTTCAGTAACTGGATATTTGGATTGCACATTTAAATTGTGTCCCAAAATTAAGTAAATAAAGTGGTATTTGATCACTTAGTTACAGTAATAATACTATTAATAATATTACTCTTTAATTAAATGAATAGTGAATAAATGATTAATTAATCAATGCAGTTAAACAAATAGTTTCTGTAGGGAACGAAGCTATTTTTCCAAATAAATAGATATCAGAAGGTATGATCAATGAGCAGCATACTAAATCTTATTAATGTTTCCAATACACTAAAACTTGTCAACCAATTTACAACTAACGATTCAAGGATGAAACAGGTCCTGTCAAACAGTTAATGAAGGTGAACAGTTAAATTTTGTACTTGTGCTCCAATCATAATGATTATGAGGGTTTCGACTATTGACAACTAAAGTCATTTGTAGCACAAGCAAGATACTTATTTTCCAATTATGGAGCTAGTCCAATGCTTATAATTTCCGTTTTCTATCATTCTATGAATATGGAACATGGGCTATGAATGTAAAGATATGCTCAGGCTGATGTTGAAGGAGGTTGAAAAATGCAAGAAGCAACCAAACTATGATGTACAATCTGTCTAGGACTTTATTGACTGTTGGCCTGAGTTATATTTTTACGTTATAAGATCACCTGTTAGATTGTATAGTTTACAATCAATCACTGGTACAGTTATAATCACTCTTTATTATCCGATATAAGTGCCTTCTTAATTCAATTATCCCGACTAAATGACTAAATGGTTGACCGATGGTTCTTGTTTTCACCCGGTTGCCAAAATTTATAGTAAATGGCGCAAAGCTTGAACTTATTATTTAATGGTTGACCTATTAGTGGATTTAAGAAAGCATTACGTGTATACTATATTTGTAATACAGGTTAGTCATACAGCATTCGTACATTCTCGAAGAGTGATACCACCAATCTATTCAGTTGAACTTTGATTTTCAACACTTCACTATCAATTTTCATGATTTAATATGCTTTTCTTGTGTATACAAATTATTCTTTTGATGTTTCAAAACAGCATTTATTACCCTCTCATGAAATTGTTCCATCAAAGCCAAGTTTAGAATTTGCTCGTGATATTGAAGAACGTGAAATTGCTACTATCTTAAACAATTCATTACGTCATTCTTTACATCGTCAATATACTCTACCTGATGAAAATAATTTTAATAAATCAATAACACCTATTATATCATCCTCACCAACAGTATCAACATCACCAACATCTCCTGTAAATAAATCAATTATAACAAAATTAGATGATATGCCTGAACCAGAAGAAATACGTTTGGAAAGAAAACGTTTAGAGAAAGAGTTAGATAATCTTGAGAATCTTTGTGCTCCACATCAATTAATTCATAGGAAATTAAAAGATACACAAAAATCAATTCGATTAACTGAACGCAATAGTAAATTACTTACAGAACAACAGGTAATATAATAATTACATATTTTAGTATATTTGATCATATTAAGATACTTCAAATGATTAACGTCGTTTATCATTAGTACATATTGAGTGAATTGATTCAATTTAATGTTAAGTTATAAGTTTTAGTAAAGTTGAAGGACAGGAATAGAGTTAGTTCAAGTCATTTGATTAAAGAATAACAACATCTTTGACAAGTTTTAAACTATAATGAAATATTATTTAATTTGTATTGTGACTGGCAAGTGGAATCCACGACGCGCGTTTCGTCTAGTGTTGTACGCGGTGGCATATGACACGAAACGAACTGAGTTCGAATCCCACTGTGAACATCAACATTGGGATGCAAGTACATCCAGCCGATGAGTCCCAAATAGGACGAAACGCGCGTCCTGGATTCCACTTGCCAGTCACAATACAAATTAAATAATACTTGTGATTAATCGCTATATCTAGGCAATCCGCTCAGAATGCACATATAGCAACAGTGACTGACCAGCTTCAGTCTATAACAATTCAATAGGAATATACAAATTCATCCTACTATAATGAAATATGTGTCTTAAGTTTCATTTACAAGTCAACTAACATTCTTGCATATAGCAAGTTATTCAAACTATCTATAGAATGTTCTTTAATCACCTCGTTGTCATTGTATAGGTTGAATCGAAGCCTGATATTTCATTAAAATTGTATGTACAGTTGATTCAGTTCGCTAAGAACAGTTTTAGATTGTTAATTATTAACCTAAAGCACAAGCATTCATTAAGTTTGATATATATTTTTCGTCATTAAATGTTAATAGCTTGTTCTAATTATGAATTCTCCATGCTGTCTTCACTTTCAACATTAAATCGCTTAAAAATGTGACATTACATGGTTGAAGGTAGTTTAGCGGGGGGAGATTGCGAAGGTAGGAAACCATATTTGATCTAGATTTCAGAATATCTGAAATTTGTCTTTAGGATCTTAACTCGTGTAACTTAGCTTCATAATCCAAAATGCTATGACTGAGCTACAGAACCGAGATATTATGTTTTTCTATTAGATAAGTCTTACACATTAGACTGTAATTTTGCATTAAATGTCTTTGAAGGAGTAGATAAAATGTTGTAGATAATATCAGCTCTTGTTTTAAATCAAGTCAAATGGAAGTTCTAGTGTAAGTTCTAGTGTGAAGATGTGACTGGTGGAGTTCAACCGTGTCAGGTGTGAGGCAGTTACCCACCGATGACATAGGATGAGGTCGCGCAAATGTATCACGAATTGACTGAAAAATAAATATCAACAGTTAGGAGCCGACTCAGTGGTCCAATGGCAAAGCGCTTGTCGCTGAGCCAGAAGGTCCCGGATTCGACTCCCTATGGGGTTGTGGATGTGTACTACTGAATAGTCTCATACTATGGCGAAACAGCTGTCTAGTGCTTTCAGGTGGTCAATGGTTGTCTGTTTCAAATCAATTCGTGATATCAGGATTGACAAATGAAAAGTGTTTTTGTTTATCTACATTTCAATGTTTTTTTTTTTGTTTCAGTCAAATAAATTTGCATCAAAAGCACCATCAGCAACTTTATTACGTAGATTACATCCAGATGGTGTACATAATCGTCAATCGAAATCTGTTAACAATTCTCTTAGACAAAAACCACTCAATTCTGATTGCGCTTATTTATATAATGAAATGTATAAACGTCCTAATACATCATTTGACCATTATTCTCATAAATCTTATCATAATAATAAATATGATTATGATCAAATAAGAGGTATAACTAATAATTATAATGATGATGCTGCTGTTGCTGCTGCTGCTGCTGATGATGATGATGATGATGATGGACAAAATGTTGTAAAGAATGGAATAAAACGATTTCAAAGGTTTGTAATGCTTTTTATTTGTTCAATCTATCATAAACAATACTTGTAAACTATTGTTATATTGAGGCTATCCTGTTTAGGAAGTACATATGGCAATAGAGACTGATCAATTATAGTCTATAACAAATTAATGGAAATATCTAAATATATTCTAATTTACTTGTTTAATGTGTCAATTTATATGGGATCTAATAAGTAATAAGATGTAGTCGAATTAGAAAATTTAAGCTTATTGAAAAAATTGAGCATAAATAAACGGAACTTTATTTGAACTTATGCTGAAAAGTTCTTGGAAATTCTTTGAAAGTTATCATTCAAAAGTTCATGACAAGTCAGCAGGCCGATTCAAACTTATTTAAATTGTATGCATACATATCCGTCGTACAAATGTACGGATTTAGTACGGATTCAGTAGTGTAGTGGTGAACGTGGTGATGTTTGGCACAAAACAAACTGAGTTTGAGTCCAAGGGTGTGCATCAACATTGAAGTGCGAGTATAACTAACTGACAAATCACAAACGGGATGAAACGAGCGTCCTGAATTCCGCTTACCATCTACAATCTAACTTAAATAATTACTTAGTTTGGTTTAATTTTTAAGGTTTACATTATAAAATTACAAAAATAATCTTCGTTTTCTGTTCATAAACAACATCATTCAATAACTGAGGTTTATATACAACGTTACCAGTGCACATGACATGTGTAGTACTTAACACTTTCTAACAGATACTTTCCTGTTTATTTAGTGAGTGAGTGCTGCATATTAGATTATTAATAATTTGATTTCATAATTCTGAAGTTATCCACAATTATCCACCTTGAACATGTTCAATGTAGCTCAACGAAACGGACTGAGTTCGAATCCCACTGTGAACATCAAGATTGGGATGCAGGAACATCCAGCCGACAAGTCCCAAATAGGACAAAACGCTCGTCCTTGATTCCACTTACTATTCACAATCCAACTTAAGTAGTGTCCAATGTAGCTCAGCCTACCATCCTATGTCTATAACACAAATACAATAGAAATTAGGATATGAAATGAAATCTTGGGAGTAAATTAACCTTTATTGTTCAACATTGATTCACTAAATGAAAGGTGAGGTTAATAGCCTCATAAGTTATGTATCACAAAATTAATGTCATATACAGAAATGCCAAAGTTACGTTAGGGAGATTATAAACTGAATATACCCTAGCAGAGTATGATGGATAACTGCATTTTTTTGAATACATGAAGTTAGTTGAAATCGTTAAGTAGTGATATCTTCAGCAATATGCAACAAATTTGAAGTTTAGTGGGAGGGGTGTTGTCGGGATTAGTTTCAAATTTACTATTTCTTACTCATCAAATTTGGATGTCATTAAAGACCAAGGGGCACTGAACAACTGTTTGCACTAGAACTGAACTCCCCACGACTCCATCAGGTCCTGCAATAAATACTTGGTCATTAGCACCACTTGTCTGGTGTCTATTTGTAGGACTTCCATTTCAATAAATTAGTGATTTAGCACGACAACGACCAAGTAGTTCTAGTGGCTGAGATCTGAAGGTCTAAGGTTTGATCCCTATTGGGGAGATATAGTTGTACACTTCTATAGTGGAGTTCAATACTAAGACAAAAATGCTACACAGCGCTCTCTCGTTTTTAATGGTATCCAATCTACGTTAAATTCAAACACTACGTCATTATAATTAGTTCAGAAAACAGAAGTTGAAAAGAATTCATCTAATGCTGTGCTACATTCGTTGTTCTCTTTTTATCCAAATCCAAAATTTTTGCTGATAATCTTCAACTTCTTTAAAATAAAATGTATTCCATACTTATCCTTTTTTTGTTTTTCGAGGTTTGGTAGTAAGATATTTCTAAGGGTTAGAAATCCACTGTTGAAGTGTTCAAGTACATAAACTAAAGCTAACAGTCGGTTTGTCAGTAATGAACAACTTATAACCTGGTACATCCGCACATGCATTCAGGTTGCCATACTACCTAATACAATGGCATCCTACTTAGCAAGATTAACAGGAGAATATAATTCAACTGGAAAGAATAAGGCAAATGTATGTACGAAAAAATAATGGAACTTGAGATCTGTAAACACATTAAGAGTGAATACATCTATGTCACTGTGACTGATTTTGATCTGTTTCAGCCACTGCTTCCTGTCACCAGTCGCGATTATCAAGTGGGCCCCAACCAGGTAGTCTGAACCTACTAACATGGCTTAGACTAATAGTTGAAGACCTCATTGGTTGATCCTTCTTTTCGATTTGGCCGCCCCTACCATTTTACTATCCTACTCCTACCCTAAATAACAGTGAACAAAGAAGTAGGCAGTAATTAGGCATTCATAATATATGTCGTAACCATCTCAATCGATGAATGATTTATGACCCCTTCCACTGATTTACCATGTTTCCTAGTACTCTGTATCTAACATCAATATTACTTATTCAGTCATTCCATGATATACAGACGATATTTTAACAATTTCAATGATCAAACTAACAAGTTAAACTTGTCTTATTTTCATCATCTGTTAAGTGGATTTTTGTCTTTACTTATTTGTGTTGTATGTTTCTCCCTTTCAAGTATCCCGGAAGATTTAAATTTATTTCCACGTGATTCATTATTTATGCAAAGTACCATGAAACCGTTACAAGATAAAAGACATACACCGTTGAATGTTAATAATCCAACAAATTTTATGCAGTAATCATCAAATCGTTCAAGATCATATTCTGATAAGCCAACATCACCGACAAGAATAATAAATAATCCTTTAAGAAAATCATTTGAATTACCTTCAAGATATTCTCATAATGATGAAAGTGAAAGTGATGATGATGTTAATGATGGAATACGAAAGAAACCTCTTGGAGAATATTCTTCAAATAAAATGACAAAAGTTAATGAATGGCATTTCAATGCATCGAAAAGGAAGGTATAATAGGATTTATGTTTCTTTCATAATCATAAATGATTTGTAATTTACTGATCTTATTAGGTAGAGATTCATGTATTTGACTTTATATTATATTCTAAACGCTAAAGTTAATGATACTATTTGGTTATCTGAATCGAAGTACGCGAAGTAAGGTTTTGAAGTTGGATAGAGAAGCATAGAGTTATATTAGATGTAAGCACAATTAATACTGTTCGGTTGTTTAAGCTAAGTAAAACAGATCTAGAACCTTTGATTTAGTGATTAAAAGTTGAACATCCTGAACCACGAACAATTATAACTCTGCAATTCGACCATAGAGTTCGAAGATTTCACTTATAATCCACTTGTCATGTACAAAGTTTTTGTCAAAGAATGTTATTCGCAGCAATATATTATATGTATGCACTAGAATCTATCATCTTCCAAGTTCACCATCCAAGGTATTTCCTTACAACCTCAGGTAGTATCCAGGTATTAAAACTTCAGGTAATCTGGTTTGGGGTTATACCATATTAAGTTAGAAAAACAACACATTTCTGCAAAGAAAACTCCACTTATTCCATAAGAAATAAGCTCGCTGATAACTATATTATCAAATGGCTTAGTTTATTTAGCTGAGATATAAGGTGTTGGCAAAGAATGTATTCTATGAAAATTTTGTATATGTAACAAAACTTTATTCAACAGGTCATTGATTTCCACTTCATGATAACATCTGTGGGTCAACCTTGAGCCCGTCAGTCAAATATAGTCATATATAACATAGAATCATTTACATATGTGTATAGGTTCAAGTTACCACATACCACTAACACAGGAAGGTAAAACAACAAGTAATAGAAGTGGTAGTAGTAGTAATAGTAGTAACAGTAGTATGGGTGGCCATAATAGAATGCTAGACATTGAGAATATGATTCGATAAGGAAGGATTTACTTTTGAAAAAAAGTAAATAAATATTTCGAATTAAGGTTACACATAGTGTTAATGTATATGCATCACTTCACAAGGACCCTAACCATGTAATCTCCAAACAACCAGGTCAATAACCGTCAATAACTTCATGGACTGCCATGTCTTGCTTTGACCACATCTTCACCAGTGAACACTGTGTTAGTAATGTCGGTGGTTAGATATGAATATGATGCATGCTGACAATCTCAACTGACGAAGATACACAACCTGATCACCTGATTTAAAACCTTTTCTTTGTACCTTACATTTAACCTTAGCATTACGCATTTAGTCTTTCTGGGAAATACAAGCAATGCTTCAAAGATAGCTGTGATAAAATAACTTTTGTTTAATTTCATAATTCATGTTCTTCAATCTTCGGTTAATGCACTATGGACTAGTCAACAGTTATCTCACATTTGAGACAAGTGATACTATTTGGCGAGTGTCTATGAAGATTAACGATTTATCAAATAAACTCCAACTCAACCATTAATGTTCAAGTATTGAGTCTGTTCTATAGCTCATGTACTTCTTAAAGGTACATCATTTAATGACAAACACTTCTATAGGACCTTTCAATTAATAAAGTATATCTATATTGTACACGTTATAGTTGTCATTTGATTGGTAGATAAATCTCTCTTATACCGAAGATGACTTCAATTAACAAAAGTCTAATTAACTTTTTCTTTAAAATTTAAATCCATACCAAGATTTCAACAAGCATTAACTTATCAAGGGTAATGAAACTTCTAAGACAAGGAATTCATTCAATTGAATACCTTACATTTTATTGTTTATCATTGAATAAAGAAAGAAAATTCTTTGAAGGCATGTATATTGTAATTTCTCATTTACTTTACTTTCTTTTTTTTTATATTGTTTATTTACATACATAAACTAAAGACTTTTAATCCATTGAAATCATCTCAGAATTTAGATGATATTCAATTTAAACCGAATATATTTTTTAATGAACATTCAATGTATTCTGCATATAGTAAGTAAAACAATTATTTTGTTTGTTTGTTAATTTGTATTAAAAAAAAACAAGTAAAGATATGCTAATTTGATTACATAATATTTTAAGATTAGATGATATATCACTTATTTATAAATATGCCTACTAATATGAATGAGCTTGCTAACTTAGTTAACGTTAAGGATTATCTGTTCTTGCCTGAGTCAAATACACTTCTGCCCTACTTCAGTTTGAATGAAGATTGAATATATAAGTTTGTATTTGATATATTTCTAGAAAGTGTGTTCATTGTGACTGAATCGATCTTCATGGAGGTCAACTCATGGATTCATTCGTAGTGAAGACCGGTGTAAGACAAGGCTGCTTACTGTCACCCTTCCTCTTCTTGCTGATAGTTGACTGGATCATGGAGAGCCGCAACATCTTAAGGTGATCTTGGAATACAGTGGACAACATCGATGAAACTAGATTGACTTAGACTTTGCAGGATGATCTAGCTCTCCTATTCCACACACAGCAACAAATGCAGATGAAGACGGACAAGGTAGCAGCAGCCTCCTATAGCCGGCAGTAGGCCTCAACCTACACAACTGGAAAGGCAAGATACTCCGATACAAAACAATGAACACTAACCTAATTTCACTTGACGGAGAAATTCCGCAAGATGTAGACACTTTAACATACTTGAGCAGCATCATCGATAAACCAGGAGGGTCTGATGCGGATATGAAGGCGAGGATTGGAAAGGCAAGAGCAGCATTTTTACAACTGAAGGACATCGGAAACTCAAACCGACTGTCAGTCAACATTAAAGTTAGAATTTTCTATACAAATATGTGAAGTCGGTTCTGTTGTATGGAGCTGAAACTTGGATAACTACGAAAGCATTATTCAGTAGATACAAGTATTTATAAACAACTATCTGCGTAGGATACTTCGGATCCATTAGCCGGATACCATCAGCAACAACCTCGTATAACAGAGAACAAATCAACCAGCTTTCAGGCGAGGGAGAAATTAGGAAAAGACGCCGGGGCTAGGTGTATAGGACACACATTGAGGAAATCACCAAGCTGTGTCACAAGACAAGTATTAACATGGAATCCTGAAGACCAAAAGAAAAGAGTAAGACCCAAGAATACATTGCATCGGGAATGGGAGACAGACATGAAGAGAATGGAAAGCATTTGGGAAGGGCTGGAAAGGAAAGCTCAGGACAGTGTTGGTTGCAGAATACTGTTCGGCGGCCTGTGCTCCACATAGGGTATCAGGCATTGATTAATTGATTGACATAACCTTCGCGTACATTTGTCTTAACAAGATTATTATTTTCTTACCGTACGTCGCCAATGATCAAGCGTTAGAACAGAACATTAAGAAATCCTATGAATAACAAAATACTTATATTGAATTTCACTTAGCAACTATAGTTCATATTTAATTTCCCATTTAGTATCTATGTGTTGATTATAGGTAACATTGATTTACATTAAACAGATCAAGTACAAAAGATTTTTTTTCTTTTTTCCCTCATATTTAAACCAAAAATTATTTTTCATCTTCTTTTTCTTTAACAAAAAAACAAATAAAAGATCCGAAAAATAATGAATTAACATATGCAAATACTAATCATAATATTCAACGAAAATTTGATGATTTACTCGAAAATATTGATTTTTTAACAGAACATCGTCATTTCAATCAAAATGATCAGTTCAATATGCCACAAACAAAATTTAACAAGAAACCATTTGAAACCGATGAAGTATGTTACAGGAACTTTTGTAAATATTTACATAAGTGTGATTTATAATTTCGATTTTATTAGTTGATACAAAGAAGTTTGGAATAGTGAACTCATGATTACACTGCAGAGGCGTGAGAGGTTAGAGTCTAGAATATTTAGGCTACTAAGTTGATATTTAATGGTTCATATTCTTTAACTTTAGTCAATTCACAGATAATAAGGTTTATAACTTGATCCACGTAGGAGTTATGGATAAGCACTAGTGTATCATATACTAGGATAGAACAACTGTTCTTTCCTTCCAGGTCTTCAATAGTTGTTTAGTTGCAGTCATCTCTTGATGAAGACTATAAAAGTAGGTAATCTTCACAATATCAATTTGTCACTACTGAATACATTAGACACGAAGATTAATGGCAGTACCTATTTCCCGTTTAGTTTCGTCTAGGAAGTACAGCTATTTTATCTTATTATTGAAGTTCTCAATATTAGTACTCAGGATATATAGACCTCGACATGAATGCTTACTCATCTAGTCGTTTAGTTGGTATACACCTAGATAACATTTCTTTAAAAGACAACTGGTTTCATGATATTTTTGAACTCAGTTACTTTAACATTCTGAACAGCTGTCTCTTTCTAGTATAAGACTTTTAATTGTGCATTCACAACCTCTCCAGGAATTCGAATCGAAATTCTTCAGATTTTGATGAGAGAAGCTGTAACCAGTAAAATGTAACCGAATAGGACGTGAGAGAAGTATAACTAACATCTATGTACAATGTTCTTATTATATCTCAAATCAATTAAATATAAATACATAAACTACTGAATACCAGTTTGGTAATATGAACTTCATTCGTTATAGAATTATAGATGTATACTGCAAAGAACGATACAATTGTTCAATTACTTCCTCATTTTTATTATTTTCCTTAATTAAGTTTCATATTGTAATACATTTTTAGTTATTCAAAGATTCAATTGATGATACAAAATTATCTCCTATTCAACAATCAATTACAGTTGGTAGAAATTCATCAAATAAATTATCACCATCATCTTTAAGTACTTGTGGACAATATCCAGATGCTGTATATGCAAATATATCACAAAATTATTCTGGTCAGTTTAATTTTGATTATGTTTATTATATGTATATTCAATGCATAATTATTGCTTATATCTTATACACAGTTGCTATGATGTCGATAAAAAAAACCTGTTATGATGATGTGTATAATCAATTTGTTGGTATGTGACCTATTACACATGAAGTGACAATTAGCAAACACTTATAAATGCCTAGCTAGTCTTTGTATGTCTGCCTGATGCTCACTCAGTTCCAAGCCAAAATATGAAGAACACAAGATGATGAATCAACTAGATAAATCCTGTTATGTTTCAAGCATTTCTTTATACAGACATAAACCGGACAACGTAGCCAGCCGCTTAAGTAATTTACATTAATACAAAAGAAGTGAGACAGTAGTAGTGAATTGAGGTAACATGTTTAAACAATCAATTAACCGTAGTTCACAAATGAGAAATGATACAGTAACATTTAATGTACAGAATGGAAGGCTAAGACACGACGAACATAATAATTTTAGAAATGCAAATGTTTACTTTAGACATACCGAAAGCAACTGAAAGTCTTCTACAACATAGTTCTGAAAATTACTTATTCTTCTTGAATCGCCCAATATAACAATAGTGATTTAACATTAAATTGCCTGACTATCATGAATTCTTAAAATAAATGTTACATTTTCAACTGATCATAGGAAACCTTTACCCTAAGCACATCAGTTAGTCACTCAGTTACAACGTACAACTTGGTACATGCGTACATCAGCTCAAGTTGCCATGCCTCAATTAGCAGATAGAGATTGAATAGTCGGACCAAATCCCAGAGTAGGGGAGGTAGTAAGTACTAATGGAAAGGTATAGTCATCAGAGATAGGATTCCTTTAAAAAAAGTGATTCAGTAAAGAGAAAATTATGAAAAGCTCAAAAACTTAGAATTTGAAGGAAGACAAAGAATGGATGCACCTGCGCCATTGCGAACGATTTTGAGCCATATCACCTAAAGTCACTAACCATTTGTTACGAGCATCGCATGGACCCTAACCAGGTAGTCTGCATCTATTAACATGGCTCAGCCCGATTGTCAATGCACCTAAGCACATGCTAATCAGTATTTATCATTGGCTAGGCATATATGCAATCTTGATTCAGATGGTGCTTCCTAAGGAAGTCTAAATTACGTCACTCAATTTCAGAGTATGTGACATTATTGCTGGCCTTTTCAGGACCATCATTATTGGAATCACACATTTACAGTCATAAGTCAATGAATAGTGATCAATGCAAGGTTTGTTTCAACATTAATGGTGAGCGAACTCTATCGAGGCTTCAAACACGATTTCGAGTCATCTAGATTAAATCTGAATAATAGGTTTGTTGTATAATAAATATCAGACAACCACGATGTGTGGAAAACAGTGACTTCGATAATACCGATCGGTGCACGAACACATCTACTCTGTGACTACTAGTCTCCAAGCCGGAATGAAGAATACGAGATAACTAAGTCATCCACCAGACAGTCAGATTGTATTTCACTCATCCATTTACATACATACAAAACCTGACCACTCATCACACCAGTAGGGAAAATAACATTTATACAAGACAGAAACAATAATGACTAAAGACTGAGGGTACAGGTACATAATTAATTGATTATAGTTCCTGAATGACGAAATATATGATAACAGTTTATGAGTCGTCTAGTGTGAGGTTAGGGCAATAGGAAACATTACAATAATAGAAATAAAATAATCGATAAACATATGCTTGAAGTTAGTTGCTCTTCTTGAATCTCCCGATATAATAAGGTTTATGATTAACTTTGTAATTCCCATTATGTACTGACTGTAGCTAAAGAAACGTTTAAAATCGAAAAACATTAGATAGATGCTTTGTCCTAGTATGGGAATTCTAAGTAATGTACCTTTTATGACCCTGTGATGGATCGAATCTGAGAGATATGGGATGAAACAACTATCTTACTCATCCTAGTTTCTAAATACACCTAACTATAATTATTACATCATGTAAATTACAAAATTCAACAATCTCCACGAAACCCTCTTTTTCTTTTTAATTAGTCTTTGAAAACAATAAAATATACGTCCGTCATTCATAAAAAAAGTAGGTCGTGATACATTTGTACTTTAACTCAAGTTGCCATTAACACAACGAGATCAAATTAGCAAAAGCAATACGAGAATTAGTTTACAAATAGTATGTGAAAAAGGTATACTTAGACGAACAGTAGAATTTAAGAAATAGAAGATGGTATTAAATGAATGCGGTTGAACCACAGTGATTAGCTCTGAGACATCTGGCTCAATGTTTTCAACTTATTGATCGTGATTATCACTTGACGGTCACTAGCCATGTAGTTTGTACCTATCGATTCAGCTCAGACCGATACTTAACTGACATCACGTTTAATTTAACTAAACCTAGTTTTCTTCCATCTTACATGTACACTAATCTATATCGTTGGTCGTGGCTTGAGGTGATTAGGCATAAATAGTAAATCTCCCAACCACCTCAGTGAATGAATATTTGTAGCCTCATCAACTGATTAACCATGTATTACCCTTCTATTCTATGATAACTTGACTGGTTCATCCCAAATCAGAACAATATTTGATTAAGCAGCATAATATATTTCAAAATAATAACAACGGAATGCAGTGTCAATAAATACTTTAGAGTTTACATAA
This sequence comes from Schistosoma japonicum, assembly GCA_025215515.1. Classification (NCBI taxonomy): domain Eukaryota; kingdom Metazoa; phylum Platyhelminthes; class Trematoda; order Strigeidida; family Schistosomatidae; genus Schistosoma; species Schistosoma japonicum. Next base: position 41,562,873 of record CM046063.1, on the reverse strand, counting down.
AATTCACTTACAGAATTCTATCTACTGTCTCGATTATTTATTAGAGCTGATTGGCTGACGATGAACTCGTCACCTAAAGTCAATACAAGCATGTTTTGATTATGCCTTCATCAGAACTGTATGCTACCAATGATATATTTTGCCTAATAAGCTGCGCGTAACGTTATCATTTCTAATTTGGTCGTTTCACAACAACCCAGGGGTGCTTTAAAACATATGTGATCTAAAACCTTCAGGCTACACATGTCTTTTTATCCTCATATGCAAATTTTTTACAGCCATGGGTTAACACAAAATGAATTATTCTGGAGTGTACATATGGCATAAGTCAAATAGTCTTCCTAATTGATTCTACGATTTCATCAGACATTGACTCACTAGGACTGATGATGATTCCAAAGGGAGTTATCGATGTGCTCAGCTGCTTCATCCACCAACAGTTTGAGTGTTGGTCCACATCTGTCCAGAAGTAACATTTTGCATTTAAAAGAAAACAAATACATGTTAAATATATTTCTATTATTATTCAAAGTATTCAAAATGATTACATATTGTCAGCATCTTCACCAAACAGGACCATGTCATCTACATAATTTAAGTTGATATATGAATGTCTCGATAGGTAATCATTCTTTGAAAATCCAAACAGGGTAAACATTATTTCTAGCAATAATCCTATACTGAAATCGAACAATACAAGGATGATGATTAGGCGTTGAAGAACACTACTTGATATTTCGAAAACAGATGACAGTCTAGTCATAATTTTATTCGAGTTAATAACCTTTAGTACACGTTTCAATAACAAATACTTATACAGAACTTCTTGGTTGACACAGTCAAGCATTACTTTAAAGTCCAGAAATATGTCAATCATCAGATGTCGTGTAAGTATATCTCTATCATAGAACAGTGAATATTTGATAAATATCTTCACGACCAAATCTGAAACCTTCTGGTTAGCGTTTTTTTTATAGCAAACTTGTGTTTTACGGGATAGTGGTGCTAGCCCGTATGCCCAACCTTCCTCCTTTACCCGGGCTTGGGACCGGCAACAACCATAGAAGAGCTGCGGGCTGAGTTAAATCTGAAACCACCTTGATTTTTGTTTTCTTTCTCCATAGATTCCGATAATTATTAGATGATTATAAACATAATCTAGTAGTATCTCATCTCTTTATAAATTAAATAGAAACTTATCATTAAAACAATATAAGAATATACCTCTTATATCAATTATCTTCTAATTACCTATTATAATTTTTATGTTTTGTTAAAGGATCAACATTACCAAAAAGTGAATTATTCAATGGAAGTTATCAACCATTTGATAATCTTCCAATAGATTCATTTAATAATTCCAATTCATTGTATAATTCTAAAAGAGATACAATTCAATCAAATTGTTCATCAATTATAGAACAGAATAAAATACAACCTATCAAGAAATATGTTTTATCAGAATTAAATACATTGTCAAGTAAATATAAATCCAATTTAGGTGATTCACCAAGACGAGTAAGTAACATTATTCTACATATAAATAGAAGAATATTGACTTAACATTAAGTTGTAGTGGTCAATGGTGTAGTAATAAAGTCAGTAGGTTCCAGAAGAAGTTTTCAGGTAAACTTCTAATGTTATGGTTTAGTGTTTTGTGTTAAATGCACTATATTAACCAGTGATTAATGGAATAATCTCTAATTAAGTAATGGAATCGTTATTGCAATGCGTTGATCACATTACAATCAACTATAAAGACGGACCACCGATGGACGGGTATCCGAATTTAATGCACCACAATACTGTTGAGACTCTCTTTTCACAATGTCAGTTACAACTTATTACTCCTTCAGTCCTACAATAACTCAACTAAGATCATGGTCACTTTATAACTTCCCCACCCGGATACTAGTATAAGTAAGTAAGGAGAGCCCATAGTGTCACTGCAGGGAAGCCATGTTAAATTTGTTGCATACTGATCACCAGAAGGCCGGAACTCTTTTCTCATATGCGAGGACTTGTGCTCACACTTCATGGGTATGCTGAGCTTAGAGTCTCAATAGGTCATTATTGAATTTTACCGCCTTGGTGAGTCAGTAAACCTTGTGGAACAGTCTTTGCTAACGAGAAAGCTGGGTAGAGTCAGTCGCCCAAATCATGCTCCTGAACCTTGACACAGGTACCTTTACCAGAGATTTCGCAGTGGTAGTCTCGACGAATAATACCATCATACAAGTCTCATAATTATCGTAGCGAACGCCAGTATGACCTTTAGAGCAGGGATAGTTCTAGCAATCTCTAGGAAACGAAACTGGATTCACTGGTTGAAATCTCCAAGAAGAGGTACAGGCTGCACTGGGCTCGACCAGGTTATCCCCCTAGCCAAAACAAGATACAAGTCTCACAATCCATACCCCTACCTAGACGAATTGAATCTTAACATGTATGGTTACGGTGCATACACGTGCTTTATAGATCCATGCCATTAGAAGCGTTAACTGGGCCTTACTTAGTTACTACACCTAAGAACACAGTATTCAGTGAGAGCCCCATGAAGATGAACTCTACGTTGTACAATTTCCATGCAGCTTTATCCAAGCTTTCAGGCAAAAGTTACAGTTTCTACCGTCAATCTATAAAATAATAAGGTATATGACCGCTCGCATGAAATTGTTTAATAGTCTCTGAAGTCACACTCCCAGGTCATCAAAGCAACACCTAACATAGTTTCCTTTTCAAGTTTGTTATGAAAAAGTATCTTTGCATTATATTACTTGCCTATAGTGATATTTCATGTACTTACATTTAATCCAGTATGAGGTCGTCTAAATGAAGTTTGAGCGTCATAGAATTACTTGTATTCCTTTATCCTTCTGTAAATATGATGCATATTGATAAATGAAAAGTCAGTTCATATATATGTATTCTATTGTTTTTTATTTTATTTTATGGATTCATTCTTTTTATTCCTTTTTTATGTCTTCATTTCATCTTTGAAAACAATACCTATCTAGTCATCTATAAATCAAGACAATGTAAATTCAGCTGGATCTCTTGAAAGTATGGTAAGAAATTTCAGTTATTTGATATGCTTACTTAGGATGTATTTAGATCTTCCCTGTTCGATTTGTCATAGACTGAAACTGCTCACTCTCTGTCCGACTAATGATTTCTGAATAGCACAAATTACGTCCTCTTATTCAGAATAGATTTTCTAATGCAAGTTAGTTCATCTGACAAGTATTATCATCTAATCATTCAATTAGCTGTTGTGTGAAATTTCTGATGGAATATGTATACTGTAAATATAACATTTGATAGACATTTGAATTTCATTAACTAGATTTTCCTTTCTCTCCTCACAGTTACAAGTTTATGCATAGAACACATTCTCATTTATTCCCAACTTTGAATGTTGATTTCTTACAGTATACAAAATGGCAAATCATTAGTATTTTGAATTATTAAGTAATTTAAATGACTAATCAGGTTATGCTTCTTTTCCTTTAAATTCTGCTTTACGACTGGCCTCCATTAAAGTCGAAACTAGTGATTGTAAGTTAAGCAGTTGATCCTGTCGACCATAGGAGGCTTATCAACTAATCTTATCACGGATTCAGGATCCTCGTTTATTTTTTTCAAACCTATGCTACCTGTGGCATAAACAACATACCCGACTATTAACGTGGAGGATAATTATACGACGCAGTAATTTACTAACACTTAGGGTTGTAATACGTTATCCTTTAAAGTAGAGAATATTCGGTCATAAGTGTATGTATGAAATAATTTTAATCTCACTATTCGCGATTGTGACGGATTTTAGGCGATGTCACACAGAATCTTCAGCTATTGGTTAAGGCGTTCACACAAACCCATCCAGGTAGCTTACATCTATCAACACATCTCAGACCAACAGGCAGTGACTTTATGGACTGATACCATATTTCGGTTTGGTCGCCCCTAGCTTTATTCCATTCTACTCCAATATAGATCAAGGTAGGGCGGGGGTGGGTGGGGGAGAAACACATTCCGAACATTTTTACATTGTTGCTTAGTATTATCAAAAGACTCTACATTTTATCAGCGTCTTTACCAAACAAAACTATTGTCATCTGTGTATTCTAAGTTAGTATTATGGATCTTGTCAATGAAAAGTTTTCCTATTTTGTTTCTTCAGCGATTGGTAAAGTTATACATAATTATAATTGGGGAGGGGGTTGTGGAGATAGTTAACAGTCAATTCCTGATATCACGAATTGATCCTTACAATCCCCCAATCGTAACTAAATATCAGCTCACTAGTGACTAGCTCCTGGAGGTAATTCCTGGAGTTCTAGTGTGAGAACGTGACTGGTGGAGTTCAACCGTGTTAGGTGTGAGGCAGTTACCCACCGATGACATAGGTGAGGTCGCGCCAGCTCATCCCGAATTGATTGAATTAGAAATATCAACCGTTAGGAGCCGATTCAGTGATCCAATAGTAAAGCGCTCGTAGAGGAGCCAGAGGGTCCTAGGTTAGACCCCCGATGGGGTGGTGGATGCACACCGTTGAAGAGTCCCATACTAGGGCAAACCAGCTGTCCAGTGCTTCCAGGTGATCAGTGGTTGTCGGATTCAGATCAATTCGTGATACCAGGATTATACATAGTTGTAAACTTTATCTTTTTCAAATATCGTTTTAATTTATAGTTTACCACTCAAGATCCAAATACCACAGATGAATGTTTGACTACTACACTCAAATCACCTTCTCGTAGAAATTTTGACAAAAGAAATAATAATGAAAATGAGGAAAATAATGTTGTATTAAGAAAAAAAGAGGATAAAATAAATTCTCTACGAAAAGTTCTACTACGTCAAAGGTTAGTTAGCCTCTATTTTTTTTATGTTGTATGAATAATATGTTACATCGACCACTACTACACAGTCATCTACTTAGTGTATTATTGTTATGACGTCAACAAAGCCTGTTATGATTGATGCGTTGATGCGATCGTGTGCACACGAAAGCACAATAATATCGGGTAATGAGAGTTCCTAGCTGGTCACTGCACGTTTGTCCGATGCTTACTTACTCCCAAGCCAGAAATAAGAGAATACAAGATTGACGAACCAACTAAATGGAATCGAACAATATTTCAATCATTCCTTTATGTGTATATACATGAAACCTGACCATTTAATCAACCAATTAGTAAACTATCATTAATACAAAACAAGCGTAATAGTGACAGTGAAGTAGAGCACTGCATACACAATCGATTTGCCATAGTTCATAGATGAGAAATAATACACTAACAGTCAATGTGTTAAATGGGAGGATAGAGCAAGGAGAACTGAATAATAATATAAATGAAATGGTCACATTGTATACAACTAATATAACTGAGATATTCTACAGAAGACAATTCTTGAAGATAATTAATTTTCTTGAGGTGCCCGGCATGTGAATCAACCTTATAGAGTGTCGCTGTTTATTGTTAAGTTGAGTGACTTGAGTTAAAATGCCAAGTGAAATATCAATTCTGTGAAGATTGTATATAGATTCTTTACTACTAATGAATATCAACTAGTATGTAACCAAGGTTAAACAGGATTTCCTTCCAACTACTAACAACCAATTCATATCAAATTACTTTTTGACATAGAGATTGTTAATAGACATTATTATTGTTGTTGATATTTATTGACATGAATAAGTAAGTTTCTTTTTGTGTTGTATAATACGTGTTGTATCCATGGAAACGCTTCAGTTTATAAGTGTTTGTGAGGGAATGACTTCGGCTTAAGAACTTTTGTAAATCATGAGAGGAGTTTGTAACTTTTTCTTTTGAAATAATGACGAACTGTTGCATTCTCTGAACTAGATAGTTTAATTGTAAAGGATTCGTTGACTTACCAGCTGAGATTATCCGTATAGATTTCAGAGTGGATTGAATTAATTGAAATTCTCCACAATAGACTAACAGTTTATTCTGTTGACCTGGAAGTTATTTTGTGTAACCAGTATCAATAAACTAATTTAATTTTTTATCTACTTCAACTTCGTTGTATTTATTCTGATCCCTTAGGTTGTTATGTTGGTAGAATAGATCGATTTTGATATGCCTGACTGACTAATAAAAGATTAGGATTATCCCGTTTCATAGATTCCTTTGTGACTTGCCTTTGTTTAATAGTTTGATTTTTTTGCTTCACAAGTGAATATCCATATTTAGTCCAACATGGATTGATAACAGTGAATACATATGATTGTTGTTTGTCTTTATTTAGACAAAGAAGACGTCAGCTTACCTGATGTAGTGTTTGTTACAGTTGATCCTTGTAAATGATATTTGCCTCATCTTCATTTGTTGTTGCATTATTTGTTTTTCATAGTAATAACTGTAGATTTCTTAGTTGCACCTATTCCTCTCTTCTCTAGTCGTCTATACTTTATGTATGTTGGGATGATTCATTTATTAACTTGAGTTATTGACTATGTGCTTGGTAAAGGATTCGGTAAGCATTTCTTCAAGAAGTTTAGTAAACAAACACTTACTGAAATGTATTCAATAAATAATTCCCTTTCATTTCTTCGTGAATTAACAGTGTTACACTGAATATTCACTCCTCTGAACACAGTTTATACAGAGAATAATTTATAGTGCTATGATATTCTTACTATCATTTAGAATTCCCAAGTGTAGTCACGTAATAACACAATAAGAACTCAGAAGTAGTAGTAGTTGTAGGATTGTATTGTAATAACTAGTTATAGGAATCATAAGCAGTTGTCAGTCTGCATTCAGCAATCCAGGGTCCAGTAATCGTGGAATCCATTAATTTAGTCAAACAGCGAATAAGGAATCTAACGAGGAATATTTACATAGGAATAGCAATATCCTAAATATAGATAATCACAAATGGGTGAGAATCGGACCATCAATAACAAATAACGAATGATATCAATCCAACATACTTCACCAAAACATGTATACATGAGTCATATGACAGCCTAAATCCATGTGAACTAGATATTGGCGATTAAAACAGTTACTGATGTTCTAATTAACGATTTAATAAGTGTATATTTTGGTTTCCGATAAATTTATGTCTCAAGTTTTTTCTCATTGTTTCGGTGATCTGTACATTCATTCCTAATTCGATCCTGGTTTTTTTTTTGTGAACAATAACTGTAGTTCTACAAAGAAGATGTGTTGATAGTATTGTAATTTAATTCTTTTTGGGAAAAATACCTATTTCCACTTTGATCAGGAATTGCTTTAATAAGTTTCCGCTTCAATTGATAACTTGGAAATCTTAAATGTGTTCTCTTCAAGCATAAGCTTTCTGTATCCATTACACCTTTCGATTGATTTTTTTTTTCGATTGTAGCTAACATGATTGTTAGATGTTCTAATGTAAGTATTACTTTATCCATTTTCTTTTAGTTATTCATGACTTGTTTGTATTTGTCTATTCCATAATTCATCTTCCACTTTATTTAATTACTTTATATCAATTTAGGGAGTTAGTTGATGATTTGAATGTAACTTATTTTGACAGAATATAATGGCGTAGATATTCATTCGTGTTTCTTTTGAGTTTAATGCTTATTGTATTACTCTATTGAATACATTGACAAATGAATTTATTCAGTGTTTTTGGCAATAAGAGACTAAACTCATAATCAGTCGCCAGTTATTACTTATCAATAGTATCGTATAATGATATACCACCCTGGGAAGTTGTATTTGGTATATTGAGGGTAAAGATACATAGACACTATAACACTCTAGTGTAAATACTATGGTGACCTATATATATGTGTATATACGTGCCTTTTTATTTTCTGTTTGTGACTTTTTACGTAATACCGCTTGTAAAACATATACTGTATCTGGTTCTTGATCATTCAACCGAATTGTTGTATCTAAGTTGAAGTATAAGGTAAGGTGGGATTTCCCTGTAAGCTATTAAGTCACAAGCATAAGTAATATCAAAATTTTAATCTGTCATCCAGCATCATTAACATTAAATGATGATATTATGTGAGTCATTGAACTTTTAGTCTGGATGAATACATAATATCATGCTTTTCATGGTACTTCATAATCTAAAATTGTGAATACAAAAAATACTTTCATTGTGATAATTGCCTTTAAAACTATGCAGTTTTCAAGTTGAACTAATCTCATAGTTAATCTATTGCCATGTAAACTGAATATTCTCCTTTCTATCCTTGGTGAGGTTGTGAACACTTATTGCTCCTGATGTGTACCATAAAATTGCCAATTCCGACAAAAAACTATCTGTCTATATTGTAATGTGAAATTGACGATAACTGACATAATTCTTCCGTAGTGACCTTCTTGTTTTGTTCTATCTATAACAAAGTCGTTATTGTAACTATAGACACAAAGATGGAATGAAATAGATTTAAAATCTTATCAAGTGTTAACTTCTTACTTTCTCTCCTCTTCAAACTTAAGCGAAAATCGGTTGAGATGAATTCAATTATCAGTATCGATCTCGTTTGAATAGATACTGTTCGTTGTAAGTGAACACTCATCATTGAATATCTTGATACAGACGAACCTCAGAGGCATTCTTAACGCGCATACTCATATACTTCTATATTTAGTGAAAATTACATTTCATTACTTTAAACACAAATATGTTGAAGTAAACATTATAATTTAATTTTCAATTTATTTATCTTCTTCAGTTTAACAGATTCATCAATTTACAATCAAAATGATGATCGTTTATGTAATGGAAATCAATTACAAGAAACAAATCTTGTCATAGCTGAACGTGTTCGATTAATGACAATTAAAGAACAATTAGCTAAAGAAGCAGCTAATACAATTGCACGTAAGTGTTTATAAATAAAATTTTATAATTCATAAACTGCTTACATTTGAATAATCATAATAAGTCATCATTATGGAATATCTGAAGTTAACTATTCAAGAATTTCCCTACTATTACTGCTACCTTGACGTAGTAGTCCAACTTGTTTATCGTCATAAAGCTATCGAATTGTACTAACTGGTAATGTTGTTTCATAAGGTCCTACCATGCCGACCAGGTCAGTTGAAGAGCAGTAAGGCTAAAAGTAACGAACCCAAGGTCTGAGGGCAAAGTTGTACTGCCGGCTGCACAGTGATGTGAGGACAGTAAGTTGTTTCCTTCAGATAACTAGTATGACAGCAGTGCTACCTCTCTACAAATGAAGGTGGGGTTAGAGGACGTCGGCCAAAAAATGCACATTTTGCCTTATTCCATGAATTTCTGTCTACGACAGTAAGACCTTAACAAGAACTGATCTAACACATCAGCAACCAACTGTAAAATGTCGTGTGTAACTGGTCCCAATCCAGTCGTCTCTTTAGCATTACGGTCATACTCTCACGTCGTAAAGATCACTTCTGACTCAGTCTTTCGAGTATCTCAAGAAGAAGTACCCTTCCACGGTATGGGTAACCGGGGAGTGATAACAGCTCTCATATCTCTAACAGTGTTCAAGATCACTGTCTTCATAGTGAAATTCTTTCTTCAATTCTTAACATATATAATTCAGAAATCAATTATTGTATATCATTCAAGAAGTTTAAAATTATTAGGATAAAATTCAAGCAACATACAAATCAACTCCATCTCTTTAGTTGAATTCTAAACATTAACCTCACCTCAAGCCATACGGTTCAACCAGAGATTATTTTCTAGACATTTAAAAGTCAAATTGGTGGTTTGAAGAGAGAGGGGATAGTTCACAGAAAACCTTGGATCCGAGTTTCGTGTTATATGACACTCGTCAGCTATGCGTATCTGCAATCTTCAGGGGAACTTATACTACTCTGTTGATTTGATCCCGGGTCACCCATTTTCACAGTCTTCAACCGTTACCACTGAGTTCAATTTAAACATAGTTCCATTAATGTCAAGTCACTTAAACTAGTGACCATATTACAACTCGATCGATTTAATTTAATGAACACTTTTAGTGATAAATTGTGATGGATGTAGTTCAGACATTTCAGTAGGGAAACAGTTATCACTAGTCCATTGACTGATCGTCGCGCTATATCACAAATTGATGTAAATGGGAACTCCACCACTGACAGCCGATCTAGGGGTGAAAATGATTGGGCCCTTGCCATGAAGCTTGAAGGCCTTGGATTCAGTTTCCTAGAAGAGTCAAGGGTGTAACACTGCTGAAGAGTCCCGTGCTAGAGTGAAAAACTTTTCCAGTCCTCCATGGTTTCCAATGGTTCCCAATCAATCTATGACAGATGCAAACGGTGACTAAATAACTTGATATAATGACATTTATTGACAATTATGAACAGAAGTTTAGAATAATGTTGATAGAAGTTCATTTCACATTTAGTTGAGTAGATATTATAGATTCGTTTGATCTAAAATTTACCTTGATCAAGAAATGACATCAGTCTATAAACCACTGTGTAGAAGGGAGATAGAGAGTATTGGAAAACTATTTCTCCTGAGTTTTAAAATTTGTAATGACTCGAATTCATTTCCATACCACCAATTTGTAGAGAGAGAAAAATCTTTAATACCTTGAATAAATATCAAGTATCACCAAAATATACAACATTTATGTTTGTTCACCAACGCATAGCTTCCAAACAGAATCCTAAAGTTTATGTTTTGGATTCTTGATGTATAATGGGAGGAGTTAATCATCCTCGAAGTAGAATAGCCATGTACTACCCGATTAGAGTTGTTGATGACTATCTACAGTTCGTGACTTGAAGTTATTATCTTTGCCAAAAAAACCACGAAATGCTTTAACTATGTACAACTAACTATTTGTCTAGCGATCGTTAGAGTTAGTTACCTGTTATTCCTTCTTTACATTTGATATCGTCATAAATACTCTTCTAAAAGTTATATTTGCATCTAATGTTTCAAAACTTGATCTCCTATTAGGAGACTTTCTTATTGATTCACAATACGCAAATGACAATGTTCTGTCCAATAATTAAACTAATAATATTCATAGTCGTTAGAATGCTCTGATTAAAGCTGTAATCGTGGTTGGGATGTGTTTCTTTGATTCATAATTGGTGTACGTTACCTCTCTAGATTTATTATATAGAGGGGATTAAGTGAATTAATTAATCACTTCCACTTATCGCAGAATTCCTATTTTTCTCTGTGAGTGGGGTCGGTGTCTAACGAAGCTTCGCCAATAATTCGAAAAGCTTACCTGGCTTTTACCAACTTACATCACGCGTACACAGGATGAGTATACTGGGCATCAGTTTCTCTCTTATTAAAATGTGGATAAGAAATATACATTATAAAAATATTGAGCCATATACAGGTTGAAAGTCATTAGTCATAAATATTGATTGCGTATCCTTAGGAGTTCGAATAAACAACAGTCAGGCTAGGCATATAGTACTAGGTAAATATGGCGAAATTAGTTGATAAGATTACGAAAGTTTATCAACTAAAAAAGGTTTTTAGATGTTAACTATTTATGTCTAATCACCTCATTTCTCTATCCTACACTGTAGAGTGGTGTAGGATGGAAGTAGATTAGATTTATCTAAATCAAAACGTGACATCATTTAAGCGTTGATCTGAGCTGTATTAGAAGGTGTAAACTACTTCGGTTGGTGACTGTTATTGGTTGAAAGTATTGAGTGAAATGGCTTCAGAATTTATCAGGCCCAGATGAAATTCACTATTTATTTTCTTCTGTATCTTAAGTTTTGTATATAACAGGAAAACTTACCATACTATCGAAACCTGTAAGTATAAGAGTTTTATTCATACTAAGAATTAATACAATACCTACTACCATAAGGTTAAAGTACAGTATTAATTAATCCATAATATGAAGTAAAATAAATCTTTTCAGGTAAAGTGAACTGACTTGAAATCATAATATATCATGCTTTATATATTCATAGATTCACTTCAAAGGTGTTCACCTTGTAGTTGTTAATAATCCCCTAAATAGAAACTTGTTATTGATAATGACCATGTTTGTTTCAACGGACACGACTAATTAAAGGCACTTGGTCAAGCATCACCGCCAGATTACTACATGATACGACGTGGAAAAGCAACTCAATCTTTAATTAACCAGCCTAGACGTAGTTGTCTTATTAATGTTCTACTCATGATCAAATATAACCCCTCTCCTCTATCCCTTCTAATTTATTATTATTATTTATACATGTAAATTCAGTCGTTAGAAGTTCCTCTGGTTATACAACAAACGTAAATTGGTCATATACCAAGTGTACTTCAACATCATTTTATACTTTTAAGTAAATTATACTACTTATTACATCATTCATGTTTATAACTTCGTTTTTAATTTTCTTTCATAATTAAAACAAATTTTAAATGTCCAAAAATATTTCATTCTTTACATTTCTATTTTAGGTCTTAGTACAAGTAACAAACATTAACTATTAACAATCATACATTCTAGATATAATTGTATCATTCCATTATGATTTCAATGAACTTCTTGAAATTTCATTCTATCTCATGATAATAAATTAAAACAAAAAAAATTTGTTATGTAATAAGTTAATTAGCTTCTTTTCAAAAATGAATTGTCATTATTACATAGTTATTTCATTTAATCAATTAATCAAACTAATGAATATCACAATGTACTTAAACAAACAATTGATTCATGTTGAAATGAGATCTTAATACTTTTCTTTATCTACCTCAAGTTATTCACATTGTTTTATATATAAATTGATGATAATTTCTACTTGTTTGTTGTATATTCATTTATTTTGTTAATGTTATAAAATGCATTTCAATTTGATAATTAATAGTAGGTTTATCACTTTTAACTAATAATAATGTTACTTATAAGTAGTATGATTATTATAAGTGGAATGATAAACACATTATATGATACTTTCATAATAGTATTTATTCATTTACTAAGATTAATTTCTATCTGTATCAGGATTGACAAATTAACTATCTCCACAACCCTCCAATTGTAACTAAATATCAGCTCACTAGTGACTAGCTCTTGGAGGTAATTCCTGGAGTTCTGGTGTGAGAACGTGACTGGTGGAGTTCAATCATGTCGGATGTGAGGCAGTTACCCACCGATGACATAGGTGAGGTTGCGCAAGCTAATCCTGAATTGATTGAATTAGAAATATCAACCGTTAGGAGCCGACTCAGTGATCCAATAGTAAAGGGCTAGTAGAGGAGCCAGAGGGTCCTGGGTTCGATTTCCGATGGGGTGGTGGATGAAGACTGTTGAAGAGTCAAGTGCTATGACGAAATAGCTGTCTTGTGCTTTCAGGTGATCAGTGTTTGTCTGATTCATATCAATTCGTGATATCAGGATTGACAAATTAACTATCTCCACAACCCCCTAAATGTATTTTTTTTAATTTAGAAAGTTACCAAATATATGAGCTTAATCATCTAATGGAAGCATAACGTTTATAGTTAACTGGATGATACAATGAATAGATATTTATATGTCTTATCAGTTTGCTCTGATACTTTCTATCCCAAACAGAAAGATAAAGAGCACTTGAGTTTGGGTAAATCAGATTAAAATCTAAATTATCTTTATATAATACAATCAGTTGAATATATGCATACATGACTTCATAACACAACAGGATAAGTAAAATAATAACAGGTACATTGTTGACACGAAAAGCAAGTTGTGTACATAATTGGTTCTATGTCATGACAATCAAATGATATAGTAGTAAAATGATTCAAATTAAAGGCTGAGAACAGCATTTCGTATGTGCTATCCTAAACCTGTGAAATTTATTTTGAAGCTGGTATCATGAATTATAATAGTGGTAGAATAACGAACAGTAATGGTAATACCGGTAGAAGTAATAGTAACGCTCTTCATGGCTAACTTAGAGTAATAAGGCCCATCCGCTGAACAACTCCCACCTGCATTGATCAACATCACAACTGAACTGATTCATGACTACCCAAAACTTCGTGCAGACAGGTAGCTTAGTGTTGCGATACGCTACCACTGACTTAATAATACTTATAAGCCGGAAGACCCATAAATTAGCTGCATGGCCAGCACTGCTTGAAACAACAGACACCCACCGACAAGTGATGTAAATGTTCTCTTGTTTTAACTAAGCAAAGTAGACTTAGGGGGTCAAGGAGCCAGAAATAGGACCTCCACATCTGGAGAGATCTGTCAAGGAAACGACTAGATTGGACACTGAGTAGCTGCGACGGCGACTACAAAATCTATCACTATAGTTGGAAGAGTAATGTTTCATTTTCTATTTCAGATGAGTCCACTGCAGATGTTTCTCCGTTTATGAAAACTCAAAATAATTACTATTAGCGAATCCAGGTTACACTTTTCTACACTCCTCGTAAATATTCACCCACGTCGATTGATATCTTTTCCACCAGGAGCGTGGGATACCTAACAATATCTCTGCAGGGATGACAGGATAAAGCGCAGTTTTCACGACCAAATCGAGTGTTGTTTACAGACTAAGATAGATACGTAAGAACAAGTAGGTAGTGTGATAATGAAGGCAGTAGTTGAACTCACCCAACCAGCTGTTGATAGGTAATCGGCAATCTAAGATCACCAAGAATTAGAGACTGTCATGGTGAAAACCCTGATCATGTTGATTACTATTCAAGCGATTCCCAAATATGCACGTGACAGATAACCAAACAACCCTAAAGTATCCTATAACAATCACACTGCAACTCTAACAACCGATTGTATTTACATCGATGTGCAATGTTTAGAGAGAAAGATAGTAAAGCTTGGTTACGTGTGTGCTCATATATAACCTCAAATACTAATTTTGACTGGAACATGATCATCGACAGACGTCTAAGCTGGAGGAGTCTACGTGAATAGTGTAATATAATTTAGATAAGAGAGAATTTAAAACGATCAGCCATCAGTTGTTTGCTCCGTTGCCTGAAGATACGTTTTGTGCTGGAGGGAGTATACGGTGTAGAATGGGGTTAATTTAAAAGAGAGCAATTATACACCAAGGAAATACAACAACTTAAAAAGCTGTTGTGCCGGGCTCCGAAAGAAGATTGATTAGCTTCGAGTACTGTTTTTCCCCAGTCTATATCGCTCTTTTTTGTAATTTACAGAGAGGACATTTCATTCAGTTTCGCCTGCTTTCTCCATCTATTTATCACAATAATTGTCAGTGTGTCATTTCCCATTTATGAATTATGACTAATCGATTTTGTATACGCTGCTCTATTTTACAGTCACTACTACCTTTGGTTTGTATTAATGATAGTTTTCTAATTGGTTGACTATGTGATCAGGTCCCGTGTATATGTTGGAAAATGTTTTAAATATAATTCTATTTTGTCTGTTTGACACACTTCATTGTGTTCATTTTATTCTGGACTGGGGTCAAGTGGGCATTTGGGAAATATTCAGGGACCGACTAAGTACTCGTTGACAAAACTGGAACCGGATGCGTGCAAAGCCATACTTATTAATTGATCTCATACGTCACCCATATCAGTTTGTTTTTTTCGTGGTGACATAAAAACACTATAAAACTCCCATTTGCTTATAGAAGCAACCGATCACAATATGTAATGTAAGAGGCGCGTAACAGAGATAATCTGAGAACTTTAACTGATAGTCGGTAGAGTTAGGTATCGAGTTTGTCATAGATTAACACAAAATAAAACGGAGTGAAAAATTAACATCAGTCATCGATTAAACACCCCTATTCATTGACACAAATCTCTTTACACATTTCTTGGAGTTGATCTAGTGATGTTTTAGAGTGAATGTAACAAAATGCCTTATCGGAGAGAACATGCCACATATATGGGCGACTCTAAAATCATGGAGTTTATCATCCTGTTATAATGGGGACAATGCATATTGTCATTCGCGAACTAACTGCAACTCTAATCTGCAAATTTATCTACGCAAACTGATAATCGAAACCGTGACCAACTACTCGACAACTGATTACTCACCCCAAGTCAAAATCAAGAAGACAGGAGTGCAGCACTAGAAAGATTCTAAATATTATATCCCAACTCTGCATATATAGTTACAATAGCAACGAGAGTAATTAGCACACTAAAAACAGTACAACCAGTCACAAGAGCTTAGGAAATGAAGGGAAGTACCGGTGACCGCCTACTTAACAATTAATAAAATTAGTAAAAGTAAAGATAATTACATGAAAAACGACTAGTTCTTTCTCTTCTTTTAAAATTCAGATATCGTTGACGCTTATATATCTCAATACAGCCCAGTAGTTATTAAAGAAGGCGTCAAAGTTACACCACTAGGTACATTGTTACTCGTACTTGGTAACGGGACTAGCCGCAGACAACTTTAGCACTAGAGAGCCTCGAACTTTCTGTTATGCCGGACCACAAAGAAGTGTAACAAACTTTCAGAACTGTGTTTGAGAACACCATTTCATCTATTCGAACTGTCTGTGATGTAAACATTTTGTTCCTATTATTGTTACGCTCCGCTTGCCCTATCCTCCCGTTTAGCATAATTACTGTTATTTTATTGTCTGTTGTTATGGACTACAGTCAATTAGTTGTGTATAAGTTGTCCCTATTCACTACCACTATTTCCCTCGTTCTGTATTCATGTTAATTTCCTAATTGGTTTGCTGTGTGGTCTGACTTTATGTATATATAAAAGAATGCTTGAAAAGTCTGAAAAGTCTCTGTACAACTGCTTTATAAAAACAGGCGTAGCACAAGTAGATCGACTCACCAAAAGGATGCTTTGTCAAGATAGACAACAATAAGAGTTACTATAGAGCCTACCGAATCCAGAAAATATGAAAAGACTAGAGGTACTTGTATCAGCACATAGTAAGAAAAGGCTAACTATTTAGTAGGCTATTGACATGAGTGGGCCTGGAGGTGTAAATTTGGTTACTGTAGAGATGATATACATTTTCGCGTCAGTTTTCGTATAACAGTTGAACCTGGATTATTTTAACATGTCCCGGGACTTATCCTCAGTCTTGGATAAAGCCCTGGACCATGTCTACTTCAGATTAGAGGTAGTCTTTCAAAAACTGGAGGCACTAGTCCCAGATAAGTCCCTAGGCTGAAGCAACAATTATACCACTGTACTACATCAGTTTACACAGTACGCAGCATCCTCCTACATTCATTTGAACTGACTGGCGGATAAAAAGAGGCCATTTACTCCAAAATATTAAAAAAAAGAGTGGCGGTAACCGAACTGCTGTAGATATATTGATTTGCTTCGATTATTATAAAAGCATTAGAAAGCTTGGTGGATGATCAAACAAACAGTTTATCCCCCAGGTAAAACAATAAGGATCCAGATATTCTGATCTACAAACTCTCTGACAGTAAAATGCAGTTGAATGAGCTTCTGAGATCACAAAATTCCAGTTCATCTCATCCTATCGACACTGTCATGGTGTTTTACACAGTATTAGAAAGATTTTGTGAATGAAAACCTCATGCATGTTTTTTTGACTCATCGTTCTCATGATGGCAGAATTATTTGCCAGACTGAGACTTGTGCATCAAAGAAATAAGAGTAAGGTTTGGTTGAAAAAAAATCCGTCGTCGGGAGCCTCAGAGAGAGCACTCTGCAGCACCTTTCTTCTCATCGATGACAATCCTCCAAAACCATCTTGTCAGTGCTGATTTACGAGATCAATGTAAGTTATGAACTTTCTGAAGCCTGAACGTGAAACACAGGTGAACTGCGGTTTAATTTTAGCAAGGGTAATATCGCTTAACAAGGTGTTGAATGTCATTCAAAGCACAATAATCAAATCAAATCATATGAACACAATTAATGTTGGGTTGGTCGTAGTAATAAAAATAATAAATTAATAATGCCGTGAAATGTGTGATGCCTGAAACTGTTGCCAAAGTAATTATGGCACTAATGATTAAAAGTTCATGGAAATCAAAAGTGACATAGTTCAACTGATAATGATAACAAGAAGATTGAAATGAATTAAGAAAGTGAAATTTGTAATTACAAAAAAGACCGTTGAGAGATAAACATAAAAGTTGTTTATGAAACGGAAGTTTACTACAGTTGGCTATCGTTGTGTAAAGTAGCCGTAATTTCTTCCTCCTTTGACAGTTAAATTGAGATGTGGTACAAATCAGTGCAAGCATCCTAATTTGGTGCTTGCTATTCATCATGTGTGCTATTATTATGATGTTGATGTACTAGAATACTTTTTTTCTTAGCTGTGCTATTAATCGCTAATAAGTGCTCTGGACTAAGGACTTGAAATTTAGTTAGATTAATTTTGTGTTGAATTGCATGTTCAAAGGTAAGGAATATAAAAATTTATAGGTGTTGAACTAGCGAATGAAAAGCCTTCAAAAATTTCGTAACGCAATGGCATGTACGATTGGTTAATAAAACAAATTTCTTGTGCTAGGAACATGTCAAGCGATAGTATTTAGTTCCCATATCATATTATCGGCCAGTACGTCAGCCCACATTAACAATCTACACCCTTACTGACGACTTGTTTTATTTCTGGAGTTCTGTTTGAATTGCCATTTCCCAAAATATAAGAAATCTCCATGAAACATGCCAAAAAATAGAAATCCCCGTTTGAAATAGGAGCGTTAACCATATTATCGAACGCTTTTGGTGATAAACTAGTTCACTAAACATTACCCCACTCAGAACCAATTGACTTATTTCCCTGATATCTGAGAACTAGAGATATGACAGTATTGCGTTAGCAAGCGAATCAGTGAGAATAAGTAACTAAGAGTATCGTTTCTTAGAAGACCATTTTATGTAATTTGATGACAAACTCATTAAATAATTTGTTTATGGTTTTTATAGCTCTCCATAACCTACTATCGGCTTGACAAAAGTAAATATGTTATTTTCCACTGACGACATATGGTTTATTAACTATGTATGTGTTTTTCATCAGTTTTTTATCCTTCTCCCTTTATTTTACATCTATAACAGTTTTCTAACTTATTTTCTGTGCGAATAGGCTTCTCATGTATACAGGCGTACGACTAAACAATATATGACTTTTGGCTAGTAGGCATATCAGTCTGTGATCCTATGACTTGGGTTGAGGCAGGCACACGGCCTTAGGCAGACGGTCTTGTGCCATCGCTGACTGCATTAATCCTGACCAGATCAAAATTCATACAGATTGAAGTTGATGATTCCACAATGTAGACAAGACATATCTAAGGTAAGTTAACACAAATTACGAATATACTCATAAACAACAAATACAACAGTTATGTGATTATCATAAGTTTAATGTTTAGGGACACCTTTTCTTAGCTGTTACTTCTATCTATCCTATGTGTCATGTACGGCTAACCAACCACTAACTTTACAGAGAAAACAAGTCTGGAATTAATTTCATATTTTGTCGAAGTTGCAAGCGAATTTAAGACTGACTTAGATATAGACGTGAATGTAAAAGAACTAGAATGTTTAGGCTAGCAACATGTCTTCTTAGTGAACATTGTATATTCTGGATTCACTAAGTTCGCCAACTTCAAAGTCTAGGCGACAGCGCACCTTTCGAACGTCTTTAATTAAATATGATTGTCAAGGAGTAGTAAGTTGGTTCATAGTGTTGTTTCTAGAAATGTTTGACATTTTTGATAATTAAAAAAATATTTGCTTTTTTGAAAGTCGTGTAATTTTACCCATGACAGTCGAAGAATATCAGGTCGGTCAACTGTATTCAGTTGCTGAAGCTTCCAAAGGAGAGACAGGTGGCGGTGATGGTGTACAGGTACTTGTCAATGAGCCATTCGATCAACGCACTTACAAGCCTGATCGTCCACTGTTGAAAGGAGACCCACGATTTACCACTGGACAATACACACACAAATACTATCACCTTGCACACAAGGTACCTGGGTTTGTTCGCGCTGTTGCTCCTGAAGGTGCATTTGTATTCAATGAGTATGCATGGAATGCTTACCCTTACTGCCGAACTATTATTACAGTAAGCATTACACTTCTAATGCTATGAAATCCGCAGAACAACTACATGGCAGAAAAGTTTAGCGTAACCATTGAGTCTCTTCATGTGGACTCATTAGTCAGCATAGAAAATGTGAGTTTGCACTTTGTACCAGTGTTCCATCCGTTTTAGTAAACTTGAAATAATTATCATCCATCGTTTCGACTTACTTTAGAGTATTAATGCTGGATTTTTCAAGTTACTATATCTGAAAACTTCGTAATCACTACCTAGTTTGAAAAGGTTTTCGATTCACTGACTTTTTCTCATTTAAAGAGAACTAGGATTTTCCATATATATTTTTCATTAACATTAGTGTTTGCATACTAGGTTCCCCTGATGAATTTTATTCAGGTGCAGGTTATTTTCTGAGTATACATGCATCTATAAGTTTGTTAATAATCTGTGTTAATGAGAACACTCCGAATGAATTCTAAACATTATACATTCCCAATCCATCTGACTTTAATCTTAGGCTGGTGCGTCTAAAAATTTTTTAGACCGAAAGTACTCAATACTCGTGTGTATTAAATTGATCTCTCAGTTTAATCAATTCAAGCTAGTAAACGTGTCATATAACTTTGGAACAAGATCTACCAAGTTTTCAACAAGTCAAGGAGTATAAAAGATGTTCCTTGTTTTAGGGTTGTTTAGTAAAAGGTTTATCTCAACTCTTAGTTCTTGCATTGTTGTTACTTTTGAATCACTAATCGACGCACCGACTTATGAAACCAAACAACAGCTTCTGATGTCTTCAAAACGTCGCTCGCGTTAGCTGAGATCACCGAGTAAGTAATAATGAGGTTAGACGATGGGTATTAGGCAAATGTGCCAAATCAGTCGACGAGGTTGTGAATGTTCATCGACTGGTGTGGTTGAAACATGTGTTATGTATGCCTAACCACAGCCTGCCTTTACGCGCGATATTGGCTGATATAGGGGCAGAATGGAAGAGAGATAGGAGTGGCCTAACTAAATCATGGCATCAGTCTGTAATGTCACTGACTGCTGGTTTGAGTCGTGTTGGTAGCTGCAAACTACTTAGTTGGGGTCATCACGAATACCATAGCCAGTGGCTGGAAATATTGGGTGATATGGCTCAGAATCGGTCAGATTGGTGCAGACGTATTCACTCCTTGTCCTTCCATAAACCATGAACTTTGAACTATTCCATAGCTTTCTTTCTACGCTCCATCCGTTCTCTCTAAATAATATTTTATATATGCACTCTTATTTGTTTTTAATATTATCATTGTAGTAATTTATACTTCTACTATGTGATGTTAAGCTTGCTGCATTTTAGAGGTATGGCAACTTGGACTAATGTACACATGCGCCAAGTTCTATGTTGATCATACACATGTAGGTATTATTACTGTAAATTAAATTCGCTAACTATTTCCAAGACTCTTAGACTGATTAAAGTTTAAGTTCATTTCATTTTCAGTAGAAATTAGAACTTGTTTTTTTCATATTTGTCTTTTGTAATCAATTAAGTACTCTTGCAGTATATTATGAACATTTTTCCTGTCTTTTCGGTTATTAGGCTCATCAGTTAAGTCCAGAAAAATGGGCTGAAGTTGAAGTGATTTACATAGATATTGGTGATATTTCTCCATCAGATAAAGACTATAACCCTAACGAAGATCCTACGAATTTTCGATCCGTAAAAACTGGCCGTGGACCCTTAAGACCAAAATGGTGGGAGGTAATTTATTTATAAATCCTCTTATTATTTTGCACCTACATATATGCATAGGTATATATACATGTATGCTTTGCCTGTCAATTCTGATACAATGACATCAAAAATCCGCGCAACACAAATTAGGTGGCAATGTTATGAATATCTTTTGTTGGTAATATTTATATTTTTACATAAGCTAGGATGTTATCTAGACTAGTTCCAAATGGGTAGTTTTCTTAGAGAATCATGCCGATCCTTTGATCTAGTAGTTTTATCAACAAGGTAGCAAAGCTACGTCAATAGATGCAGTCCTGTAGTAGCCGGTAATCAAAATTTGTCTGTGCACAATTCATTCTCTTAGGATCCCGAAGTTCACACCCACTTGGTCTGTAATTATGATCTTCCAACTCTTTTAGGTAGACCGTCCATCCATTAGCTGTATGTAAGTGATGGACGTTCACTTTTCGTCCTCATATTGTGACAAAAGCACCTCGCCATGTTGAAAGGGTAAAGCATCTGTAAGAAAGACATCTCACCTTCGGCAGTATATATATATATAAGCTTTATTTTACATGCAAGTTACAATTACACATTGTATTATGCTTAGCAACTTTTAACTATCATTTGCAATGTTTAGGTCAGATTTCTCATAGATTGTGAATCCATTTTGCAGAAGCGGGAAGAAAGCCACGAAGAAAAGTAATCCTATGTTAGTGGAAGCCATTTGATCATGTAGTGTTGTTTATTTATACAATAACAGTCAATTAACACTCAAGTACATTAGATTTGTGGATGGGAATCAATGGCCTTTAGGTTATGTTCATATTTCAGAAACCAATTTGCAAATCCGGTTTTCACCCAATGTACTTCAGTTTAAATGACTGTGAAGCATCACTGAGTACATGAATCTATGACTAGCAAACATGAAGTTTGTCACTTCAGTGTAACTCAGTAACTAATCACAGTTTCTTGTAGTCTCATTTAAATCACGCTTGTTTTAGGTAATCATACTATCTAAAGTATTCACCGAAGTATTCTAAAGAAAGTTCAGACTTTCAACTGAATAGTTAAGGGGTGTTCATTTACTCATAAAGATAGCTAAACTTTTGTTAGCAAGATAACTTAGAGCAGTTGTTGATGAACTGTCCTATTTCCATTAATTTATGAGCATCTATTTAGTTAAATATTTACTAGGAAATAATTAAAATTATACAATACTTGGTTGTACTCGTTAGTTGAAAACATATTTGTTTACCAATGCAATCAAATCGTTATCTATCTTGGATAATACAGTTGCTTAGATACTATTTGATTACAATCAGATTAATGTTGATTCGGGATTGTAATTAATTTGAACCGAAATTCATTAGTTAGGTTTATGCACTTAACTATAAGTAGCATTCTAAATTTTTTTTGGGGAGGGGATGTTGGGGGTCTAATGATCCATGGTACACACTAGCTAAAACTGAATCAGATAAAACGTAGTTCAAGCTGGCGACTTGTTAGTTAAATATTGAATGTTTACTGTTACTCCACTGCTAAATCTTATATCTTTCCGCATCCGAAGTTAAGGGTGATCAAACCGTGGCATTGATAGTCAATCTATAAAGCCATTAACTTTTAGTTGGAGGCTAGATGTTATCATTCAGAATCAGTCACAATACTTTGATTGCATTCATTATTTAAAATCTCCTTCTGGATCTTGAGTCCTAGTATTCTTTCTCAAACCATATTCTTGAAGTTTAGTCATTCTTATTGCTATCACAATTATTTCGGCTACATTACTAATCATCATATTATAGATTTTACCTGGTCGCATTGATGTGAGATAGCAACTTTGGCTAACCCACATTTCTTTTCAGGCTCTACTTTAGTTATGTGTAACTAGATTATAAAGGTTCATATAACACCATCATGTGTTGTAAAGTATTTCTTAATCACTTTCTCTTTGTTACAATATTTGCGTTTGTCTTACTGTTTTTATGAATATCTAAAAATATATGCTGAACATACTTGTTTTAGTGTTTATATTTAAATACAAGAAAACAATTATTTAAAAATAAAAGCTGTGAACTTTAGTTTTTATCGTTTCAATTCATTTCTAAACCGCATTATAATGCATTAATAATAATAATAATAATAATAATAATAATAATAATAATAATTTGTTATAGTTCATACTATTCTTATATTTCCGTTCTTATAAACTATATTTGCTCTTACCACCATATTTTGTTGTATTTGAACTTTAGAAGGTCAAAATATGAAAACCTAATACTACATACATGGATTTGTATATATTTTACTATCTACTAGGTGTCCATTATAATTGTTCTCATTCTTACTGGATTATGTAACTTCACGCCAAGTTGGCATGATAATCTTGACATATTTTCTTACTAACTAAAATTTTATGATAAGTTAGATAACTTAAGAATCAATTATTTGATGCCCTTTATTTTATTTGTATACAGTTTTTATATACCATATAGTAGTTTTCAAACTACATTCCAAGTGTGAGGAACCATTAATATTACGTGATTGTCCAAATTGAAGTCAGTTGGGGGGAAAGGTTCAAAGTAGAATGTCTTAGCTGATTAGCCTCTACTTGTTTATGCCATATGCTTTAAGCTGTCTTCCAATTCGTTAATCAATTATACATTAATTAAACTTCACATTCTACTTAAGCTTTTAACATACGAGTTTAGCGTTATTTAAATAGATTGCTTTGACTAGGATGCCATAAACCTTAGCAACTGATGTACACTTCATTTCCTAAATTCGTTTTTGAGTTTCTTATCCTTAGTTGCTCCTTGATGTAATTCACCTACCAAGTAGTCAAGTGAAGACATAAAATCAGTTCATGAATTCACTGATTGTTGAACTGAGCTGTTGTAGTTGGGGACGGCTGTATAGTCGCAGTCACTGGTTAAAAATGTTGGGTAAGATAAGTCAAATTGGTTGTAGTGGAGCAGATGTAATCATTTTTAATCGTTATCTGAACGGTTTTTAGTATTTCTTTATTCATATCTTTTTATCACTCCTCCTTCAGGAAACATATTCTCAACGTCTGTTCTTACTTACCACCACTACGATTACAATTATTTTGATTCCTTTTAGTGTCCATAAATTTGTACTGATTTGGTATAGAAACTTAATTTAACACAGATTTATACGTGGCTGTATTGTGACTATGGCTGATTGACAGGTATTTGTGCTCGGCTTTAAGCCAAACTGTTTGCGAGAGGGTTGTAATATCAATCGACTGCTCAGGCTGAAAAGCTAATTGAAAGCTGGGTGATTTAAGCTACTATGAGTATATACTTCATCGCTCCAAACAATACTTCATGTATGGTTATTCAACTACTATGATACATATATTCTTTATAATCTATGCTACGCACTGCTGCGAGTCCAATTGAGTTTTCCTCCCGCTATTACAGCTAAGTAACGTTGCTCACTTATCTATATGACTTATATGTTGAAGTAAATAGGGCTCTCCATAGGGTAGTGAATTAGGTTGATATCCATACTATGGAAGCATATAAAGAAAGTAGGTGGATGCTTGGCGGTTGGGAACAAGTTATTCTTACAGGCCTTCATTTAGTACATATCGTATGTCCTATAGAGTGAATACTGTCTTGTGCCGCTTCAATCTCTAAAGTTGATTGGAAACTAGTAACACTTAATGTTATGTGATATAGTTCACAATAGAAGCTAATGACTATCCTTCCATAGTTATGCATCACATTCTTGATATTTGTAAAATGAGTGTTGTTACTGTATTTGCCTAGTAAGATATATCTATTTGGTTTTCGTTTACATATTTGACTACATTTTCTTGAAGCTTATTCCAAACCTATTTCGTCGCATTTAATTGATGTGATTTTTTGCATACATATTCAAAATTATATGCCTCAAAACCTATGGTTAACAGGACTATGTATTGTGGTTCCGATTTCCCAAATATGTGCCAAAGATTGCCCAGTATCTCATTCCTTACGCAAAGATTGTGAATCTTCAGTGCCTACCACCCACTAATTTTTCTGGCGGTGTCAAAGCTAAACGTTGATCTGAGCTAGAGTTTTAGGTGCGAACTGTTTGCTTAAGGTCTGCACGAACGTGGTAGTCAATAATTGGCTCAGCTTCTTTCATTTATAAGCTTCAATTAGATCATAATTTGCTTTCTTACTGTGTACACTGTATTTCACGAATTAATTCTTCTTTCCATTTCCGGTCTCTTTCCTAAATCTTTTTTATTACCACTAATATTACTACTTTCAAGGCTTCGGTATGCTGATGTAGTTTTTGGTACTTATATACATATGAGGCCATGTTGTACCTTTTTTATAACTGATGGATTGACTGATAAGCTGTAACACCAGCGTTTCTTGATGTATATATCGCCTTTAGCTATTGAAATGCAACTTGGCTCCGGAAGTTTCCGTACGTATGTTTAAGATAAGGTTTTCTGAGCCATTTCCTGAATATTCTTTAACGACAGTACAATCGCTCAAATCCTTAACTTTTACTTAAGTCTCATCAATAGCATTTTAAAGGATAAATATTATGCAGTGATATCGAATTTCTTTTTGGCAAAAAGCATGTTTTAGTCTCAAATTTGGAGTTAACATTGTATTTTTGTATAGAACAGTTACTCAGTGGTTAAGTTGTTCACCTTTCAGCCATTAACTCTCTAACTTGGACCCTACTCCGTCTATTTCAGTCTAGCCAATAGGCTAATGGTAGTGATCTGTATCTAGTAATGAAATAATGAAAAATAATCTTATTGTGTTAGTAAATACGTAATTCATTTCAGAATAAGTACATGATGATGAAAGCATCACAAGCAAATTATCCAGCCTAGAAAACAAAGTACCCGCCCCCCTTCAATATACTTAATTTCACTTTCAACTTATTTATCTGTTAAATTTTGCTTTTAATAATTTGATCTAATATTTTATTTTCATAGAATGGTTATGATGGACCAATTATGTGTGCATATAAACTTGTCTCATGTGAATTCAAAATGTGGGGAATGCAAGGACGTGTAGAAAAATTGATTCAACGGGTATATACATATTTTTTGTTGTCTATACTATTTATTATATTTAGATTATAATTAATAGATTGTTTTCAATTACATAATTTACTTTATAACTAGACAACTATTTGTATGCATATTCACGACCTGATTAGAGATCGAATTCTGTTTCATAATCCATTGCTATTAGTATTAGGACTGAACCGCACTGACTACTTACTAAAACTATGGGAGTTATATGTTTATGTTTTGTTTCTTATCTTGTCGTTTGAAATGGATTTTAGTAACTCACTTAACAACTTCAGCAATGCATTTGAATTTTAGTTGGTTATATTTTGTTATGAAAAGTTTGCTAGTGACACTATTTGATTTGTTGTAAGGCAGTCATTTTTAACCTTTTTCTAATAGCCTGCTGTAGATATCTAATTTAGAAATATACATATATGATGTACAACTTAGAACGTGGCACATGTGTGCGTTGATCCAGATTGCCACACATCGTTACCACAACAGGGTGAACTCCAAATTAGTAGAAGTAGTAATTGTGTAATGATGGTAAGCGAAAAGTGTGAGCTTATAGAATATGATACACGGTGAAAGAATTAATTTGCAGGAAGATGGGCATAGAATAATTTTAAGCTCACGATACAAAGAAAGACAAAGAACTTATGTGCCTCCATCATTGTGACTGTATCTGAGCCATGTCACCTCAATTTTTTCAATTTTTGGTAATGGCAATCATCTTGACCCTAATCAAGTAGTCTCCATTTTCCATTACGGCTCAGAATAACAGTCAGTGACTTCATGGACTAATGTCACATTATACTTTGGCCGCCACTAGCTTTCTTCCATCTTTCTTTAATATCAGTTAACATTACGTGTCGAGGTAGGTGGTTATTGTGCATACGTATTACATAACCACCACCTGCCTACATTCGTAATAAATTAACATTTTCGTCGTCTGACTTTCCAGAAGTTGATCTTCTTCCAGAAGATAAACTTGTTGACTTAGAATGTGCAAATGACATTATTCTATTGAGTGAAGATTCTGACAAGATGAAGCATCTCTTGATCTCCCTTAAGTATCAATGTATGTTTGGGATGCAATTCTACCCATTCAAATGCGATATGCTGCTCTTGGATTGGGTTACATCGACGCCGAAATTAGTGATTAGGAACAAAGAAGCTGAATAATTCGACCGCTTTACATATCTTAGAAGTCTCATCATTCCTGACGGTCTGGTGTCTGCTGAAATCTCAGCTCGTATACATAAGGCCCGATTGGCTTTTGCCAATTTGTGTCGCTTATGGCGCAGGCGAGACATCTGTTTACTGAAGAAAAAACGCGTTTACTGCGCAGCAGTTAGATCCGTTTTACTTTATGGATGTGAAACATTGCCATTACAGGGTAGATGATATTCGTAGGCTTCTAGTATTTGATCATAGATGTCTCCGAAACATTGCTCGTGTTTTCTGAGACCACCGAGTAAGCAGTGGGTAGGTTGGGAATAGAGTACTAGGTAAATATGGCAAGTCTACTGATGAAGTAGTGAATCTTCACCAGCTTTGGTGGTTAGGGCATGTATTACGTATGTCTGACTACCGCCTACCTCGACGATCAATGTTGTCTGGTGTGGGAGTAGGCTGGAAGAAAGCTAGGGGTGGCCAAATGAAAACATGGTACCAATCCATGAAGTCATTGACAATTGAGTTGAGCAATGTTAATAGATGCAGACTACCTGGTTGGGGCCCACATGATGATCGTAAAAAATGGTTAGAGACTTTAGGTGATGCGTTGTATCTGACTGCCTGAAATACATAATACATGTCCAAAGCCATATCGATCGATGATGATTCGCAACCCTATCAACTAATATACAGTTCTTTCTCAGTACCCTACGTTTAACCCCATGTATATATATATATATATATATATATATATATATATATATAGTACAGCTTTATCATTTAGATCGTTTATCTACTTATTATTATTTTTATGTATTCCTAAAGATCAAAATCTTTCCTTTAAACTAGGGTTGATAGTCTTTGACTAGAATCATTAATAACGATATCAATAATTTAATTATAGCTTAAATTCACATGTCCGCAATATGTACTGCACTTTTGAATGACTTTCTCTTGATCACATTGTTATTTATTCATGTGTGCACTGATTCAATAACAAACCACATGAACATCTTGGATCACTTTCGTGCATGGTGTAATATATATTAAAAATGCTTGTTAATCATGTGGTAATGTTCACCAAAGTTTCAAACACAACACGCCATACCTGCTGTTAGTTTATATGTTTACTTCTTGTCATTTCTATAAATGCTGCAAAGAGTAAATATCTTAAATCACGACCAAAGTCAGTCAGATAAATACCGATGTACTTATATGTTGCCCTGTACATCCACCACCTCAGGTAGCTAGAATATGCAGACATCTCTCTTCTTTGTTTCAACCCAGTCCAGTTGTGGAGTTATGCAACAGCTAATGTTAGGTTAGTTGAAGTAACCATCAGGCACACGGGAACAAGGCATACATACAATCTTGGGAGGACTGATGCTTACTGGCCCCTTCAAAATCTGCGATTGTGACCACTGATCTGTTATAGTTGCAATTGTCACTGTGACTGAGGTATTTCGATTGATTGATTACTAAGTAGTGATCAATGTGATGTTTGTTTACACCTGTTTTAGTGGTGATTGATTTGTATCGATTAATTCACAGTCATATATTCATTATTCCAAGTGACTTGATATCTCATTTGCCATTTTACTGATGTTAGGAAGCACCACTTTCCTCATAATTGCAGGTATACCCTGCTGATGAATGCTAAATATCACAGTATCTAGGCATACATTTTTCTGTTGACTAACACCAAGCAGTCTACCACTAAAAAGATTGTGCACACAATGTCGAATCATTTAGACTAGTTGCCACATTAAAACTCGATTGGCTAGAATTCGGTTTACATTAAGGATTACACAGGCACAACATTGATCACTATTTAGTGATTAATTACTGCACTAAACAGGGTTGCTTAATGTAACTTTTAATGGTATTCTGAAAAAACACCTCTGTATGTTGATGTTTTGGACTCTGAGGCACTTATTTATGTCAGTGTTAATAAATGATGCCAATTAGCATGTGGCATCGAAACAGGTGTGTAGTTGAAGATCATATAGATGACTTAGTATTAATTTTAAAGCAAACTTTTTGATTGGTTCTGGCCTACAATATTTTCTACGGAGTTTTTCTTTGTCATTTGTTGAAAATTTTACCATCATAGCAAGAAAGACGATTGTTTGCAAACTTTCATCGTCAAGTATTCTGTTGGATGGATAAATGGCATGGATGGACAATGAATGATGTAAGATTACATGAAGAACAGACTAAAAGGGAATTAGAAGAGGTTAGTTGTACACAGTCTTCATACAACTTGATGGTTTGAAACGTGTTGATTTCTCTAATGTGTTTATATAATTCCGTGTCAGAAATATTTTATTTTACTGAGCATAAAGTCCATATATCTTATTACCTTTAATATACGCTCCATTTATGGCAATACGCTTGTCCTGTCTTCATTTCCATTGTTTAAAACATCTCTAGAATTTAGAATAGGCTTGTATCATCCCGTTGATTTGTAATGGACTGAAAGTGGTCAGCCTCTGTTGCCATATGTGCATCCTGAGTGGATTGCCTCTATGTATAATTTGTGTACTACCGCTATATAGAGGCGATCCGCTCAGGATGCACATATGGCAACAGAGGCTGACCACTTTCAGTCCATTACAAATCAACGGGATGATACAAGCCTATTCTAAATTGCATATGTACCCGTTGCACAAGTGTGACTGTCTGGACACAGTAGCCTAGTGGTGAACGCGGTGGCGTTTGACACGAAGCCAACTGAGTTCGAATCCCAGTGTGAACATCAACATTGGGATGCAGCTACATCCAGCCGATGAGTCCCAAATAGGACGAAACGCGCGTCCTGGATTCCACTTGCCAGTCACAGTCCAACTTAAATATAATCTCTAGAATTCTCTAGAAATCGGGTTTTCTCAGTTAGTTTCTTATTGTAGTTTTGCGTTTATACTCTCGATCCTAGAGATTTCCTCAAAACTTAATCCCCAGACAATGTCATTGGTTTCATTTAGTCACTTGTACTCCGGAGATTGCTTAAGCTCTTTTTCGATTTACTATTATTCATCAAAACTATCCGTTTTTGAGCTGTCAAACTATCCAGGCACCTGATCTTCATTCCACACTTTGTTATTAGTAAAATTATATCGACTGAGAAG
Organism: Schistosoma japonicum; assembly: GCA_025215515.1. Classification (NCBI taxonomy): domain Eukaryota; kingdom Metazoa; phylum Platyhelminthes; class Trematoda; order Strigeidida; family Schistosomatidae; genus Schistosoma; species Schistosoma japonicum. Next base: position 41,531,805 of record CM046063.1, on the reverse strand, counting down.
TCACTGAAGAACTTACTAAGCTGTTTCATATTATTTAAACGACTTTTCACATGTATGCATCAGTGATTTTATAAGGAATCGAATCTAAGATGTTCATGCCCTACTTGCACTAATCTATTGGAACTCAAGATAAATGAAACAGTTCTTCTGGTATAGTTTGACATTTCTCGCATGTGTGTGCAAATGTGAGTTGAACCCTCTAAACATATTTATTGAGTCAAGAAATTTATGGTAATAAATGTACATCTAAGAAAGAAATGATGCTCTGGAAGTTTGGACAAACCGCTTGCTAACATCCGCAATATTCTTCCAAGTTCAGAATATTCGACCTCCCCCTCTCCATCATCATTCCACATTTTATTGTTACTATACCACTACTGTATAGCTGCTTGTCACATTACTGTTTTTCGTTTTTGAAACAAATGGAAATCACACAGGGGCTATTTGCACTGTACAGATCAAAAACAATGACTACTGATTATGTGGTCGCATTGTTGTTAATGCAGCAATCGCCTTGAACTATCTCGTTTCGAACAAATAGATTATTGCATAGTGGTTTCAATTTATCGAAGTATGATACTAATTATGAAGTATGTAGGTATGTACGACGTTGTAACTTCCAGGTTAATCACATTGTGGTAAAACGCTTTTTATGGAGATACTTGCTCTTGTTATCGTGAGATAACTGCTTGAGTCTGTCAAGTTTTTGAAATATTAGCTACATAATTTTTAAGCGTACTATTTAAGCGGTAATCCATATGGCAAGAGTTGATCTTTCTTTTCACCCTGAGAAAGCATAATCGTTTCAGATGCTGTTTGGCTGATGGATTGCTTTACTTTCGGATCTCAGGTTTGTGGTTTTATTATTGGTGTTTTCCGACTGATATGCCTGGCATAATAGAAACCGATCGTTCTCACTAATATAACGCTACTAGGTTATCATGAAAATAAACTTAACCATTTCATCAAAACAGTTGTTATATTTAAGCCAAATACAGATACCTATATATGATTAAGAGTTCTGTTTCAGATGTACGCAGAGTGTTTAGGATTATAATTTATGAAATGAGGTCGAAGCCTATAGTACAATTGACTGAAAGTCAGACTTTTAAATCACTAGTACTTCTGCATTCAGCGATATTACTATGTATTAGTCCTAGTATCTGAAAGCCGAACATTTTCAGCACTAAACCATCGTTCTACATCAAAACACTAGCTATAATCGGATACTCGCTAAACAGTTTTTTTGTATAAGTTAACGTGTCTAAGTGTTGTACAATTTATAAATATGTATATATTGCTTTTGTTTTACTTTTTTTCATTGTATGAAGCAACGTTTACAAGGCAGTCTACGTGGCCATGTCACTGAAGAGTAATAGTAGCCTATATTTATTGTTTGTATAATAACGATTATAATAATTATTATAATATTTCTATTATTCTACCTGGTTATCATTAATTGACTTTTCCTTCCTCATTTCCTGCTCTTCATGTATTCTCATCTTTCGTGTATTGACAATTTTCCTTAGTTCTTTTTATGAATCATTTCACCTGTTATATACACATATATTCATGTTTGCTTACCATTAGAACGTTACATTGTTTCATAAAATGTTCATACTTCTTAAACTGATTGATAATGTAACTTCTTTATCATTATTTACTGAATCAACTAAAGAAGTTACTTAAAAAGAAACCTCTTTATATGTACATCTAGTTGTATTGATCAAGTGATAGTGATTGTAATGATTTCAAAGTGTTTTCACACTATTCACATTCATTTGTTTATACATACACATAGAATCCAACTTTATCGGTAGTGTTTTTTTTTTTCTTCTTTCTACTGCTACTACTATTAATAGTTACTTTAATGAAGCTATGTGAATAAATCAATCAAACTATACAATACCACTTTTTTTTTGCTTCTTCTATGATTAACCAACTCTTGTTTATTAATTGATTCTATTTATATTCTTTTCATATTACATAATCGTATACTATTACTAATTAATTATGAGATTTCTTATGGAATTTCTCTTCTTTATCTATCTATCTATATGTATACTGTTTTTATCAATTTCTAGGTTATTCTATAAAATTTTCCTGATTTTCCTCTAATTCAGTACTACTTCTCCTTTTTTTTTACTCTCCTAAGAGAAATTCTGTTTTATTAATTACTGTTGTTATCTTGTGGCCTATGCTTTATTACTCCTTTTTTAGTTAATACATGCTTATTTTTATGTAATACACATTCGTTTTACTCGGTGTACTTACATATATGATTGTATAATAATACAACTATGAACATGTGTTTCTTTTGAATTACAGGTCCATAGATCTAATCAGGTTCAATATTTACTTCTTTGTTGTGTGATTGAAGAGCATTTGTATAATGTATGAATTAGTGGAGGATAGTCGTGTATTTGTGTGTATGTTTATATACATTAAAAGCAGGAACAACTTTTGTTATGCTTATTTACTTCATTAGCAGTTTTCATGATTCCTTCAACATTAATCTTCTGAACTGTTATTAATAGTATTAATAAAATGGCATATCTTATTCTACGTTTGTCTTTTTTCAGACTTTCTGTTAACATTCCTTTCTTGTTGATTTCGTGTTTAGAAAACAGATACTGTTCAATTGCAATGTGGATGATTTATTATGGAATAAATGCTCATTTATGATAGTGATACATATTGAGTTTTGGTCTGTTTCACTGTGTACGTGTACCATTTTTTTTTGGTATATTAATGGAGTCAACCAAACAAATAAACAGAATTGTAATTAGCTGTTATGGAGTTTATTTAATGCCAACTTGACATAATGAATTAGACAACCGATGATCACCAGGAAGCACTGGACAACTGTTTCGTCCTATATGAGACCCTTCCGCAGTACGCATCCACGTCTAGTGGATAAAGCGGAGTCAGATGGTTCCTGGGTTCGATCCTTGATGGAGTTGTAGGATGCGTACTGCTGAAGAGTTCACACACCGAGGACAAAACAAGTTGTCCAGTGATCTCAGGGAGATCAATGGTTATCTAATTCAGACCACTTCGTGATATCGAATCAAAATAGAGAGAATATTAGGCTACAGAACAAATTATTTGGCAATTAATCTATGGTTGTTGAAATTATTATATGTAAAAGGTGCATGGGCTACAAACTTTCTAAATGTCTTCGAGAAACTTTTTGTGCATGCTTTCGACTACTGAGTGAGCGATATTGAAGAATTAAGTTCAACCAGCATCTACTCAGCATGTAATTATTATTCGTAGTATGGAGTTATTTAAAAGGACGGATAACGGCGGTTGGCATTAAAATGTTGCTGTCGGTTAGAGTTATGCTTTTTAAATAGGTACAAGTAACCTCGTTAATATAATTGGAATGTATTCGAATCTCCCACTGATATAGCATGGACTGAAAATTGATCAGTCTCTACTGCCTGTATGTGCATCCTAAATGGATTCGCCTCGATATAACGATAGTTCACAAGTATTATTTGAGTTGGATTGTTACTGACAAGCAAAACTCAGGACGCACGTCTTGAGATACAGGTACATCCAGCTGACGGGATCTAAAATAAGACGTAACACATCTCGTAGATTTATCTTGCCAGTCACAAGCTAACTCAAAAATTGACCTTGTTGATGTTCATTGTGACCAGAGGTTGGAGATAATGAGTGACGTGACTTAGACTCGATCATATTGACACAAATCTATAGATTGTCTTAATTTAGATTATAAGCTTCAGTATCTCTTCCTCTCTAACCATATTCTCACTGACTACTACTACTGTGACTATTTCATCTTTCCTTCTTGATTTAATTTCGTACTGACATTCTGTATCAACGGAGCCTATCAATGCTCACTGTAAGCAATCTAGAATAAAGAGTTTAATGAAATAATATCATGGTGTGAACATCTAAAAATGGTAAAGATTCATCCAATATTCAGATGTATCATATCACTAGATCGTGGTTACTTGAATAAAATCTTTATGTGAGATATTTAATGTTAATAGTATTATGAGTCTGTCATGAGCAACGTAGAACCTGGCACAAATGTGCGTTACCTTAAGTTGTTTCAAATTAGCAAGATTAGTACCACAATATTATTTAACAGGAAGAAATGAAAGAATTGAGTTGTAGAAGAAGATTAATAATCAGTACATCTATGCTACTGTGATGAATTCTGATTCATTTCCAATCACTTGTTATGATTAATGCTTGGAAGACTCAAGTCAGGCAGTTAGCACTTACCACAATGAATATGATCAACACATGACAACTTAATGGACTAGTGCCACGTTTTAATTTGACCTTGCCTAGTTTTCTTCTATTTTACTTATACCAATAAACATTATATACTAAGGTAGGGGGTGATTAAGCACACCTCAGCATAACTTCTTAGTAGGTTTTTACGCTTTGTAGACCTAATTCTTACATCACTGCAGATTGCTATCATATTTTGGGTTGTTTTCTGTGTAATTTCTTACCTATAAACGTTCTCCTAGGTGAACTGATAAACGGATAACCAGTCAAGTCTCAAGTCAAGTGAATTAGTTGTTAGTCAATTATTGAAAAAACTCAAATTAACCCTCATTTTACAGTATATGTCGTTAAGTAAAACACTGGAAGCTTTGAGAATAAGTCATGTTGCTTAGAGAACAACTACAAATCTCTCATATATTAACCTCCACCTTAATATAAGTACTGGTCTAGTGTTCTGAATACAATCAGATTTTAGTACCTAAATTCTTGTACTTATACCCTTACACCACATCAATATAAATGAAGTGATAATCAAATGACATTTAATTTAGCTCCCTCTTCTTAGTCTTAATACCGATATACTATTGGATTTCGTATTATGATAGTCGGTATACAATTTTGTTTCATACCACCTGATCCTTTTATCAAGTTGAAAAACGCATGAAGAATAAGATTTGCAGGATAAAATGAATTCATTAGTCTATTTTAAGGCATCTTATCATTAACTGGATACAGCCTTAAATTACGAACAATTAAGTGTTTGATATGATTTCTCTGTTGAGATTATGGTGAAGGTTTAAAGATACAAGTTAATTGTTGTCTAATTCAATGTGCGTTTATTTGCTACAAAGTAAAAGTAGATGAGTGTGGATATAGTTAATTAATCAGATGGGAGGGGTAACGTAATTTTTTTAAAGGTCAAGAAGAAAAGTATTACACAGTCGTAGAAACATCACATAGACCATTACATAATAATGTGATGAGACCTAAATGAAGATTTTTTTTGTAAACATCTAGATGATTGCACAAGAGAAAATAATACTCACCACTGTTTCTGACACTGCAAGCGTTGAAAAATGTGATATCAGAATATGAAAGGCGACATACTTCCACTTCATGATTCCTTATTGACTGGTGACAACAAATCCCATATACAATTCGTCTGTTGAGTAAGTGGTGGAAAAAAATTAATATGTAGGAGCATCAATCAAAATGTGAGAAGAGGGTATGCTGAATATCTAAATGATGTTTCTATAGGGTATCTACTAAATGTTAATGTCCGGGGAATATATTTTCTACTAAAATGCATGAATATTGAGCATTTATTCGTGGAAAAATCTGACACAACCACAAACGCAACTGTTTTAAGTAAGAAAAGAATTCATAGATGCGATAACTTGTTCCTAAAGAGTTCGATCTTGTAAAGCTTCTGCTGATATCTGGAACAGCTGTAGTCGATTTTGCATATAACTTATTTCTCAAAAAACTCATTTCACAAGTTGTATTTAACATGCAGCAAATATGAAATGAAGCATTTCTTGAAGTTATGAAAATAACTAAAATCATGACAATAATGATAATACGTATTACAGTAATAATAATGAAATAAGTCGTTTGTAAGCCATTCCAGTATTATGATAATCAATTTTTATCACTAAATTTCTTGTAATTATTTCATGAATTTCTTCAATAAATATTATTTAATCTCCAATGTACCAGACCATTGGATTTCTAATGGGGTCATGGATGTGCACCTCTGAAGTGTCCCACCTTAGGAAGAAACAACTCTCCATTGTTTCCTCACTGTCGATTATTGTTTAATTCAGATCAATTTATAATGTCATATTAACATTCAATAATATTTTTAGATGATTGAATTTGTCATAGATTGATGTTGATAGGGTATCACTGAAAACCAGAGAGTCTTAGTATATGGGAACTCCTCAGTGAAGAATTCAACTAAAACTTAAGTGATATTCTCTACAAACTACCTCGGTTCTATTATTTTTATACGTTTGAAAACTATAATTACCTTAATAGCTCTCATATTTTGTCAGTTGTTTTGTTAACTCATCGTAATTATCATAATGACCAATAATGTCTACACGTATAATCTTAGTAACTAAGGTAATGAAACAAAACTATTTTTTTTCTAAAATAATCAAACATTTAATGACATTTAGAAAACTTCATGTTTTGCATTCATCTAGACATCGATTCAATGTGAATAAAGTTCACTAGTCATTGTTTATCTAATACATTATAAAACAAAATAACATTGAATTAAGTTTAAGTTGGATTGGGACTGACAAGTGGAATCCAGGACACGCGTTTCGTCTTATTTGGGACTTATCGGCTGAATGTACCTGAGGACATCAACATTGGGAATGCAGGCACATCTAGCTGATGAATCCTAAATAGAACGAAATGCGCATCCTGGATTCCACTTGCCAATCACAATCCAACTTAAATAATACTAGTGACTAGTCGCTATAGTCGAGGCAATTCGCTCAGGATGCACATATGACAACAGAGATTGACCAGCTTCAGTCTATAATAAATCGATGGAATACACAAATTCATTCTAATTGAATTAAGTTGCTTTTTTCAGTTGAATGATAATCATAACCCTATTCAGTTTATTGAGTAGTAAGGATTTGTCATACAAAATTCATTATGACTATCGAATCTTCAGTGTAGTTCATTTCGATGTATATCGGATTACTGAGTTACAATCAACCTAGCGAATCAAATCAATGCTTGTTATCCCATATGAAGCATAGGCTCCCGACCAGTATTCTCTAATTAACTCTGTCCTGGACTTTCCTGTCGAGTTCTCAATTGTTATTCATTCTTTTCATATCTGCCTATGATTCTCGGTGAAATGTATTTTTTAGTCTACCTCTTTTTCTTTGGCTTTCAGGATTCCAAGTTAGTGCTTGTTTTGTAACATAGTTTGAGGATTTCTTCAATCTGTGTCCTATCCACCTCCAGCGTCTTTTCATAATTTCTTCCTCAGTTGGAAGTTGTTTTGTTCTCTGCCACAGATCATGCTTTTCGTAGTTCTACAAGCAAGTTTTAGCTTCATATAACAGAACTGTCTTCACATTTGTATTGAAAATTTCGACTTTAATATTGGCTGACAGTTACTTTGAGTTACAGACGTTCTTCAGTTGTAGAGACGATGTTCTTGTCTTGTATCAGATCCTCCTTGTTTAATGATGATGCTACCCAAGTATGCGAAAAGTTTCCACATCTTCCAGAATTTCTCCTCCAAGTCTAACTGAATTAGTGCTTGTCATTTTGTATCGAAGGCCCTTGCTTTATCTTTTGCGTATGTTGAGGCTTATTGCTGCCTAGCTGTTACTACACTAGTTCGTGTTCACCTGCATTAAGTGTAGAATAGAAGAACTACTAGATTATCTGCAAAGTGAGCATTATTCAAATTAATCATTAACTAACAATTACATTAATCGATATCACTGGTATCAATTAATGCATAGATTAAGTAGATTATAGCAACTAAAATAAAATCAATATTGTGATTAGTATTTACCGGCACAATATAAATGTGTATTATTTTTACAAAGCCTCCACAAACATAAACAGATCATATCATGAAATGAATTTTTTTTTTCATAAACAAAACAATCAATGTAACACTTATCACCATAGTTACTTCTTGCTCTAAATGTTACAAAACTGTACTTATAGTGAATTGAATTCTAAGCGAATATTTCATACTTTTTCATTTTGGCTGATGTTCTTGAACTGTAAATCATTTTAAGTCATATTAACCAATATTGAATAAAATAGAAATTTCTTTATGTTATAACGCGGGAAATTCTTGGTTGGTAGACCGAATGCTAAATTAGGTGTGCTTAATTGATAATTGCACAGTAACTGGGGGCAGCTGGAAAGGATTGCTCAGGACAGAGTTGAATGGAGGATACTGGCGAGCGGCCTATGCTCCTTCGAGAGGGGTAACAGGCGTAAGTAAGTAAATTGATAATTGCGCGTCTGCCCTATACCCACTGAGTCCCAAGCCAGAATAAGAAGAACACAAGTTGACAGACCAACCAGACAAAATCAAATCATATTTCATACATTCCTTTATATATAAATAAAACCAGACCACACAGCGAACCAATTGAAATAAAATAACATTAATACAGAACTAAGGAAACAGTAGTAGTGAATAGGGACAACTTGTACACAACTAATTAACCGTTGTCTATAATAAGAGACAATATAATAACAGTAGATATGCTAATCGAGAGGATTAGGTAAGATGATCGTAACAATCATAGAAATGTAATGTTTACACTACTCACGACCAGAATAAATGAATTAGTTCTGTAAAACACAATTCTGGAATTTTTTCACTTTCTTTAGTGGTCTGACATAACACTTCAGTAATTACAATATGTACATATTTTGACGAATTCAACTGATCTGTTTTTAAAGTAATAATGCATGTTGATGGTTGACTTACTAATGAGTAGGAATACGAAGAGTTCATAATGTTTGAGATGAAATAGTTACTTGTTTCTTTTTAAGCACCTCATCTAATCAGTTTAAAATAAATCAAAATTATTTTCTGGTATTCTATACTATTTTATACTATTCGAATCCCACTGTGAACATCAACATTAGGATGCAGGTACATCCAACCGATGAGTCCCAAATAAGACGAAACGCGCGTCCTGGTTTCCACTTGCCAGTAACAATACAAATTAAATAATACTATTTATGGGTTTTATTTAAACTGCATCATAAAGTTTACAGTGACAACGAAACTGTTTGTAGTTATCAAATTAGGCATACATTAAGTATAACTGAAACAATCACATCATCATCATGGTGACAGTTAGGAACCACGTATATGCCACATGGGAACAGTGTATTTCATTCTACAACATTAACTGATCTAAAGTAGACTTGTTACCAGTTACTCATTTTCTTAACATTATTTAATAATAACAGCTTTATTCAATAGTATGTTTAGTACAATATGGATTTTCAGTATACAGTGTCTCAACAAGCTACTCATTTCCCATGTGCATACATCAGTTCATGTTCACTAAAGTAGCTATGCTACTATCTTACTTTTTCTTAATGATAGAATTATTCTGACGAAAAATTTGGAAATATTTTAAGATACCTAATTTGCAACATACAGGTCACGTAGCCAAGATTGTTGAACTGGGATTAAACCACATTTACGGTATATGTTTAGACTAAAGAGAAATTGTTGGTAGTTCACTTTTCCATTAAGAGATATTCAGTTATAACAAAGAGTTTCAGGAATAAGTATCTGATGAATATCGATCATTTTTAGAGCGTGTTGCCAGCCATCGTGATATCTTCGCTTATATCTCACTGTACTACTTACGATAGGGTCGTAAACTTTTTATTTAGGCACTTGAGTACACAATGCAATTTAAAGTGGGTGCATCATTGAGCAGTTGAAACTAAACAAAAACTGAAAAGTAACTTGTTGAGATTTTTAAAATTAATAGTAGCCAAGGTTTTCAAACAGGCCGCCATATTCACATTTATTCGTATTCACTATCATTGTTATTGGTCTCCTTCTAGTGATAACTTTACATCTCTGTATAATTCAATGAAAAAATTGATCTAGCAGATAATTTCCACTTATTAGATGGATGGTGATCTAATTACCATGGTAATAATAAGTCTCCATCTATTTATTTTTTCCCAAACAACTCCTAGTACCACTGACTTACATCAGTGACGTTAGTAATTTTTATAAATTCATTAAACTTTTACAAGATAAATCTTATAAATGATATTTACAGTTCACAATACATCTCTGTGTAATTGTTGTTTAACTTCATTCTACTTATTATTATCAGACCAAGTATTGATCTTTCAATTCCGGGATTATTTGACTTCGAAATGATTCTTTTTAATTACGTTAGCTTGTAGAGATTGGTATTTTAGTTGATTTAGTGCGTCACAGTTTAACGTTTGCATGGTACCATTAAAAAATCAGGGAGCACTGGACAGTCATTTCGTTCTAGTATGGGACTCCTTGTCAACCTGAAGGCCCTTGGACAAAATCTAGGGTGTGCACTACTAAGAAGTTACCTACTAGGACGAAACATCTGTCCAGTACTCCCTGGTACCCTGCCAATATCAATCTGTGATGTAGTCAATCAACTAAATAAGTTTTTATAGTAAAAGTCAATATAATCGAAATAAAAATTTTATTTGTATTGTAATTTGCTTTGAAATATAATGCAAAATCTTCGACTTGTCGATTACATGGATATATACGTGCATGAAGAGTTATAATGCCTAAAAGGTATGGGAGTGAATAAGTGAATTAAACGTTGATGTATATCAGCTTTAACCGATTGTTATCAATTAGTATGACTGTAGGATAATAGGTTCTCTATCATTTTAAATATTTAGTCAGTAACTGGCCTCTGTTTCACGAGGGTTAACAGGCATCGATTGATTGATTAATTCGAAGGAAGCGTTAGTGAGGTCAGAAACGTTTAGAAAGGGCATTGTTGCTGTCGTAACTGTACTAATGATGTAAACTTCAATCGAGGCATAGTTTGCACATATATGCATATTTCCGTTGTTGAAGTTTAATAACGCCCTAAGTGGTTTTACTTTAGGCTGTATATCCTCACATTGACATGCCTGAACTCCACTAGTCACGACTTACATTAGAACTTCAAGAGTTTATCTACAAATTAAATCAGTAAATAATTGAAAGTATTTCTTTCGACATTTGTAGATTATAAGTTCTGTGTCTAGGAAAGCAGCAGGACCTGACAATATATCCAGCCGAAGCACTCAATTCAGACATAGACGTAACGGCAAGGATGCTCCACGCTTTATTCGATAGGATCTGGGAGGAAGAACAGGTGACAGGCAGACTGGAAAGAAGGATACCTTATCAAGATACCAAAGAAAGGATATTTGAGTAATTATGAGAACTACAGAGGAAATCACACTATTGTCAGTACCACGGAAAGTCTTCAACAGAGTGTTGTTGAATAGAATAAAAGATTCACTGGTCCAGAGAAACTCGTCAACATCATCCGGAATACTTACGACGGGACTACAGAGCAATATCGTGCATGGAGGACAGCTGACAAATGCATTTCCAGTAAGAACCGGTTTCAGACAAGGCTGTTTGCTCTCGCCTTTCCTCTTCCTCCTAGTGGTTGATTGGATTTTGAAAACCTCTACATCTGGGGAGAAGTACGGGATTCAATGGACAAGTAGGATGAAACTCGATGATATGGACTTCAGCGGATGATATAGCTCTTCTATCCCATACACACCAGCAAATGGAAGTGTAGCCAACCAACGTAGCAGCAACCTCAGCATCAATAGGCCCGAACATACATAAGGGAAAGAGAAAGATCCTCAAATTCAACACAGAGAGCACCGACCCAATTGAACTTGATGGTGAAACTCTGGAAGAAGTGGATACCTTTACATACCTGGGGAGTATCATCGATGAACAAGGAGGATCTGATGCAGATGTAAGTGCAAGGATCGGCAAAGCAAGGGCAGCATTCCTACAGTTGAAAAATATATGGGACTGCAAACAATTGTCTACCAACCTCAAAGTTAGACTCTTCAAGTTGAACGTCAAGTCAGTTCTTCGGTATGGAGCTGAAACGTGGAGAACTACTGCACACATCCTCAGGAGAGAACAGGTATTTATCAACAACTGTCTACGCAGAATATTGAATGTCTGCTGGCCGGAAACCATCAGCCTTACTTTGGAAGAGAATAAACCAACATCCAGCTGAAGAGGAAATCAGGAAACGACGTTGGAAATGGATAGGACATACATTGCGCAAATCATCAGACTGTATCACGAGACAAGCACTACTTGGAATCCTGTTGGAAAACGGAAAAGAGGAAGGTCAAAGAACACCCTGCGTCGAGGACTGGAAGCAGACATAAAGAGGATGAACAGTAACTGGAGACAGCTGGTGAGCGGCCTATTCTCCTCTGAGAGAGGGTAACAGGCGTAAGTAAGTAAGCCTAGGAAGGTTGTTTGTGTACAAAGTTGACTAAAGAGCTTTCTGATACTTCTTGGTCTCTTATGATATCCCAACATATACTAATTATAAAATGACGAATAAAATTAATTTTTTGTTTAGTTTAAATCCTTCAATTCAATTGTTCTTCATTGTTTCTTGACACATTGAATATTGACTTATATTTATTGACTTAATGAAATATCACACTAGAATCATACAATTATTATGATTATTTCTTTGATCTTTATTCCGCATTAATGTCTACGTCATCTATCAGTAGTATAAACTTTGCTCTGTAATAAATTTTGTTCATTATAGACTTTCAGATATAAATTTAACAATGTAACGGTTTACATATAGCCAAAAGGTACTTTGTATTCTACAGTAGTGTTCAATGCCATGTATGTGATGGCATTCGAAAGAGGAGGAAGGTAGAGAAAATGCTGGACAGGTGTATTTACATTTTAATAATGAAACCAATCGATCAAAACAATGAGTGACGTAAGCGTGAAGCAAGAACAATCTAATAATTAAAACTGTAAATCAAAATGTGATATCAGTGCAACGAATCGGAAATCGCAATCTATCGAGTCTATTCTACGTATTATTGGGACCATTATGGCTAAACTGCATCTGCTTAAACACTCAGTGATTATGATATTTTTTCTTTCTAAATTGTATCTTTTCATAGATTCATTAACAGGTGTCATATGTAATATTTAAGTTGGATTGTGACTGGCAAGTGGAATTCAGGACGCGCGTTTTATCCTATCTGGGACTCATCGGTTGGATGTATACAAGCTTATTGTAGTTGTCATTTGTGTTTTACTTTCGGAATTATTGTAGCTTAATTATGATCGTATGATCTTCTGCCTTGTAGACAATTCATCTAATGCAACCTTTATTGAACTTTTTACTTTCTGTCATTAATCGGTCCAGTATATGATATATATAAAAGCCAATAATTTTTCTCAGTGAACGACTTAGTCTTAGTTCTTACTTGCCATACCTCTGATGAAGGCTTTAATTACTCAGACATCATGACAATTAATCATCGTTTTCAATTCGCAGTAATATGGCAAGTCTTATTGTCTCGTTATGCCCCGGTAACTGTAATGTCATTTTACTTTAGAAATTTAAAAAACGTTAAAGCATGTAAAATTTATCACCATATTCATTATATCATCTGTAACAGACTAGAAATCTCTAACGATTTCCAGTTTCAATTATCAGATTTTTATTGCATCGCTTGTTTTCGCTATGACAAGTAAGTGTATCTGGTGTACATACTGGGTAGTTGGCTCACTCTTTTCTTGTATTCTTCCTCCTTCAAGATTTTCATATTACATGACCCTGTATTCTTCGGAATACAAAGTGTCTTCTGGCTAGATGTGAACCATTACACATATAGGATTATTGAAAATTTTTAAGTATTGAACACTACAACATTACGATTACTCAATATAAACATATTCAGCTGATTGAATATGTTGCAGATTGATGTTAACAGAGTACCAGTGAAAACCAGGTAGCACTGGACAGCTGTTTCGTTCTAGTGTGGAACTCCTTACATCAACCTGTGACATGTTCAGTAAATTAAATAACCCGTCTTCATAAAAATAGCCTTCCTAGATGGACTATATTAATCAATTCACTAGTAACTAACTCCAAGATGTTCCTTAAGCTCTAGTAAGAAGTCGTGATTGGTGGAGTTCACACTTGTAGAGGCTGAGACAGTTATTACCAATGACAATGGATGGTCGTTGCCCTTTATATCACAAATTGATGGAAGTGGGAATTCTACCATTAGATGTCGACATTGTGGTGGGGATGATTGGGTGTTCGCCGTCAACTTGAAGCCCCGGGTACGGAATCTGAGGTGCGCAATGCTGAGGAGTTCCACACTAGAATGAAATAGCTGTCCAGTATCTTCTGGTTTTCAATGATACCCAATCAACTAAATTACCTATATCTACAAAAATAATTATCTCAATTCAATAAACATATTCATTTTCAGTAAACACATTAGTAATACACAATCTAATTAATCATGTATACTTGAAAATGATAATCACTAGTAATCAATATAACTGTCTATTTAGTAGATATAAAATTTGTCTCTTGTAACGTAATTACATCATATTATTGAATTTGTTACAATTTATACCACTTCATGAAAACAATATATGCTATGTAATAAAGAAAGAATAAATAATCAAGTAATTTATGCATATTGTGCATATGTAATGAATGATTTCATACCTTACTGTTGATGTATTGGCTCTTGATACATTAATTTATTGATGAAGTTGATATAGACTGAAATGAATTGAAATCTTGGGTTGATTGTGTTGTATCTTTAATGTATTTCTGCTGTCTTTACCTTTAGTTAGACAATCATTCGAAAACCGTGAAACAATAGACGGATGTTGCATCTTAGTGTGAGACTCCTTAGTTGTAATGAACCCTACTAGAGCTTTCAACCTTGAACCCTTAATCCTCTTAGTGTGTGTTTAAACTTTAGGTCACTAAGTGAAAAATTCAATGGCTTACATTTATAATTCCAATCGACTTTTGATATTGTTTTATGTTACAAACAGAATCACCCTGAAATCAATGTCAGTAAACCACATTATAGTGAACATTTGTAACTCATTGTCGATCTGGATGACTTCATTTGATGCAAACTTCTGATACAAGTGACCTATGAGGTTGTATTCACAAGTAAATGGAAGTTTGTTTTGTCAACCTTGAATTTTATTGGTTGTTGTTAACACTTCGTCTTGTCAATTTTTATTTCGATTCCCTTCCCTCTTTACTTGATTGCAGTTGTTTATTATTTTTCGAATTAGTCGAGTTAATTGAATGCATCTCAATTTTTGTGAATTACCGACTTACGTATATGCTAGGCCATTGAAGTAACTCAATTCATTTTTGTTTGTCTTCTCTTGAAAATCACAGTTTAAAGTGTATCTATAATTGTCTGGATGTTTTGATATCAAAGAAGATATATCATTAGGTGTAGTAATTGATTGATATTCATGTAAACGGAAATGAAATGACTAAGAATGGAAAGAAAAGTCTTGAAGATCACTTCTATCAAAGTTTGCATCGATGATGTCATCCAGACTGATGATGAAAGCTCCTAAAATAAACCACCAACTCTCTTAGTAAAGCTATTCTGTCATTAAATGGCTTTTTAAAGCTGATATATAAAGACAAAATATGACATACTATATTCGGAATGTTGGTAAGTGATAGTAAGTAAGTTATTAATTTCTCTATGATTCTTAACCTCTGTCTTTTTCAGAATTTGTTACTTCAGATCTTTAGCACAGATCTACACTGTTATGTTGAGGAAGTTTGAAGCGATGAATAACCAAATACAGAATATCAGTTTCCTTCTGATATAATGCAAATATTTCACTTAGTCGAGAAATCCTGTTTAAACAGATTATCACTTATTACATTTAAAGTCATTTCTACGTAGCATTTACATCTTCAGTATTTCTTCTCACTAATGATTCATCCTTGTTCTTGATGTTTACTTACTAATTACATCTTAGAAAAATGAACTATTCGATTGCCATGCAGTACTTCACGTATATCATGTTAGCATTCGGACTTAAATATTTTGAGTTCGGTTATATCTTGGAGGGTGGGGAGGGGGGTAAAGTGGATTATTTATACTCAAATGATGGATAATCTATGCGTTAATGAAACGGATCACATAATAAATAACTGCCATTCAATATTCTGAATAAGTCTAACTGACTTCCTACTGAATCTAAAGTTCTA
The DNA here is from genome assembly GCA_025215515.1 of Schistosoma japonicum. Classification (NCBI taxonomy): domain Eukaryota; kingdom Metazoa; phylum Platyhelminthes; class Trematoda; order Strigeidida; family Schistosomatidae; genus Schistosoma; species Schistosoma japonicum. The sequence continues at coordinate 41,515,690 of CM046063.1, read as the reverse complement.
AAAGTGACCACTAATTTCAAATTGCAGTTGGTTTACATTACAATGTAATATCAAGATGGAATATTGTTGGAAATAAGAAAGAACTCTTCCAACCTAATTCGTAACTGTCTAGAAGTTCATATTCATTGTCACTTCTATGAGATAGAAACATGAGCTTATAGAAATTCCTGGTTACCACGATAAATATAGCCCACTGAGTATGGTTTTAATGATTCGAATTTTTAACTTCTAACAACTTAAATAATCACTAGTGAAATATCATAGTAGAGTGACTACTTTAGTTTATATGACAAAAGTTAAATACGTAGAGCTTAGTGTATACTATTCTGAATTAGGATTTCGAAGAGTGTTTAATTCTCTGAATAAAAATGAATTGTTTCTGTATGCAACTGTTGCCATATAACTTACTGCAAATAAACAGAAAAACATAAAATATGCTTTTATCACATCCAAACAGAATGTAACAGAATCATGTTTCATTAGTAGATCACTATTTAAGAAACAATGTATTGTTTGTCTAGTACTTTACAGTCTTAATCGAATTCTATCAATCAGATTATAGTCATGTATTCAGTAGTCTAAATGACTCCACATTTGTGTAGTGAAAAGCAGTTACATTTAACTCAATATTGTCATAATACACTTTGTTTTAAGTTGAATTGTGACTGGAAAGTGGATATCAGGATATGCGTTTCATCCTACTTGGGACTCGTCGTCTGAATGTACCTACATCCCAATGTTGATTGCACACGTATAGCAATAAATAGTGACCAGTTTCAGTCGATCGCTAATCAACGGAAAGATACAACTTCGTTCCTAATTACATATACATGTTCACTTGCACAAGTGGGACTGTCTGGACTCAATAGTCTAGTAGGCGAATGCAGATGGACATTTGTAATGAAACGAACTTAGTTTAAATTCCAGTGGGAACATGAACATTAGGGAGTGACAGGTGCATCCAGCTGACGAATCCTAAATTAAACAAAACGCTCGTTCTGGATTCCGCTTGCCAGTCACAATCCAATTCAAACAATAATATACTTTGGTTGCTAAATCATGTATAGTATCTGACTAATAGACATTACTTCATACATTTGATTTCTTAATGAACTTCTCAAGAGAAAGAACACATATTCCACCAAAGTAACATAACGTTTCGTTTTATTTTGTTTGGTACTCATCAGCTGTCACATTCAAACCTGTAAACTTTTAAAATCAAAATTTAAAAATAGAGATTTAACACACTTCACAAAGTGAAACTATTCAAAAGTTAGATACATCTATGACATCATCAGAATAAATAGAAGACATAAGGAAAGTTTGTTGAACCGATTGGCAAGTGTTGCAACCTGATCTAAACTTAGCAGACAAAAGTTTCAGAATGACACAAAGAAAGTCAGAAAACATTAGAGTGAAATACATTAAACTGATTACATAACGGAAGGTTTGATAAACGTGAATGGGAAGTTAAGATCAATTAATAAAAAAATCTGTGAAGCTGAAAGGATGTATAGATGATGTAATCAAAATCAGTGAAACATTTTAAAGAATAAAACAACTAAACAATGTAACTGAATGGTGATAATGTTACCATTCGAAGGAGAGGCTAACTACTGATTCATTTTGAAAATGGAGATCTGATTTTAGGCGTTTGATGACTATAGCTTGACAAATTTTAAGACAAGTGAAAGTAGCTGTTCATTAAATGATTGAAGGATTGTTAATCATCAATCATCTGTTCTGTGTGATGGAGATGTCATTATTGAATGTTTTCGAAATGTTTGATCAACGATTCTTTGGCATATGTTTTCGGAATCGAATCTAGACCTGTCTTTCAGTTCTATCGATATAACTGCTATGACAAATACATGTAAATTTATAGGTTCAGTTTACGGTAACATAAATGAGTTACCTATCAATCTGTGATTGTGATATAGAATATGTTGCATGCTATATACATGAGAACCAACTTGGCTTCAGGATACATACTGCTTAGTCCTATTTTCAGACTTTGATTAATTGTGCCAGTAGTGTTGTCGAAGTTAAAAAAATAAATTTCTTGTTAACTGTAGTCTTCAAGTTTCTTTTTCTCAACTTTACCATATTTATCAATGAATACTTCTTATCCTCTATGTACAAACGGAAAAGAGGAAGGCCAAAGAACACCCTGCGTCGAGAACTGGAAGCAGACATTATAAGGATGAACAGTAACTGGAGATAGCTGGAAAGGATTGCTCAGAAGAGAGTTGAATGGAGAATACTGGTGAGCGGCCTATTCTCCTCCGAGAGGGGTAACAGGTGTAAGTAAGTAAGTAAGTCTATGTACAATTAAACTTTCATTATCTCTTATTTTAATTTATCAACAATACAAATCTTTACTGTTCTATAAAATTAATGTTCTAATCATTGATTTCTTGTAGTGAATTAAACAATTACTACTAAAATTTAAGAAAGCTGTACATTCAATAAACTGAATAATAAATCACTTTCTCCTCTCTTCGGTGAATTACAACACTAAGAATGTAGAACCTTTCATCTTTTTTCTTCAAGTTATTCGTTATACCTATTTGTTCTTTGTCTCTGATTAGTAGGCTGGAAAGAAAGCTAGGGATTGGCCAAATGAAAACATGACACCAATCCATGAAGTCACTGACAATTGGGCCAAGCCATGTTAATAGATACAGACTACCTGGTTGGGGCCCACGTGATAATCGCAACAAATGGTTAGAGACTTTAGGTGATATGGCTATAAATTGTTCGAAGTGGCGCAGGTGCATCCATTCCTTGTCTTCCTCCAAATTCTAAGTTTTTGAGCCTATCATAATTTCCTCTTAATAGAATCATATTTTCTCAAATCTTATCTCTGATCTCTATACCTTTCCTTTAGTACATACTCTGTTATTACCTCCCCTACTCTGGGATTTGGTCCGACAATTTAATCTCTATCTGTTAATTGGGACATGGCAACCTGAACTGATGTACGCATGTATCAAGTTCTACCTTGTAACTGACTGACTGTGATACGTATGATTCTTTATATACAAGATCATAATGTTAACATTTTGACGATAGTACCAATCAATTAGTCATTTAGCCTACTGTTTATTGTTATACATTATAACCTCATTATTAAGAATCATTCTAAATATGATTGTTGTTATTATTATGTAATACAAGAATCATTAACGTATTGATATTCATTATTAAAAGAACTTAGTTCTACAGTCTTTTGTTTTTGTTAATTATGATTAGTATTTATTATGGGTTTCCATAGTTAATAAGAAACAATAATAACAACAATTGTAATAATAACATTAACATCATGATAATTAAATGTTTTGTGTTGAAGTAAATGGAAGTCACAACCAATGGAGTCTACTCTCCGTGGTATAAGAAGACTTTACTTCTTAACTGCATCTGTTAAACATTTAGTAATCATACTACTTGTATTGCTTAAACTGTAAACTTCTTTTTAGGTTTAATACTGGTTGTCATATGTTTTGGTTTCTGAGTTATTGTAATTTAATTATGAACAATTATTACCCTGATTTCTATAATAGAGACTATTTCATTTAGTTTAAGTATGTGTAAATCAATTATTTTATTTCTATTGTTGTCATGTTGCCATCACTCGAACCTCCCACTAGACCCGTGAAGTGTTGTCATTCAGGAATTTGTTATGAAGCGTAAAATATGATTATTTTATCGAAACGTTAATCGATTGTCCCTAGTCGATTACTGAGCGTCAGCTCTAAACTCACTCGGTTCCAAGCAGGAGATAGAAGAACACAAGTCGATGGACAAACAAGACAAAATCACATATTTCACATATCCCTATATATATATATATATATATATATATATATATATATATATATATATATATATATATATATATATATATATATATATATACTTCGAACCGAACCGCATAACAAACTAATTAAAAATCTAACATTAATACAGAACAAAGGAGATAATGGTAGTGAATAGGGATAACTTGTACACAACCAATTAACTGTAGTTCATAGTAAGAAACATTATATTAAGTGTAAATATACGAAACGAGAGGATAGGGTAAGAGGAACGTAACAATCATAGAAATGGAAACGCTTACACCACTCACAACCAAAATAATTGAGACAGTCCTCCAATATACATTTCTGAAGGTTCGTTACTCTCCTTTAATCGCCCAACGTAACAGAACTATGATCAATTAATCGTGTACCTGTACCGTCAGTCCTTAGTTGTTATTGTTTCTGTTCTGTATAAATGTTATTTCTCCCTATTGGTGTGATGCGTGATTATATTTGTGTATATATTATAAATGGATGAGTAAAATATAATTCCGACTGACTGACTGTCTGTTTGGTGGTTGGGTTGGTTATCTTGTGTTCTTAATTTCAGCTTGAGGACGAGCAGTCGCGAGGAGGGGCTGACATCTTCGTGAACTGATTAGTATTATCAAGGTTATACTACTCTCTGTACATTGTGATAGTCCATATTTATCAAATATATATTACAAAAAATGGATAAAGTAACTACAAGAAATCTCATTGTCATGACTGTTACATATGAATTAGGTAGCAATTAATAAGCAACAAATGGTGAAGTTATGAAAACAATCCTACATCGTGATAGTAATAATAATAATGAAAGAATTGAATGTAAGAAGTTATTTATAAGCCCTCCAAGGATTGGCTTTATGATAGCCAAGACAAGGAAAGTGGTTGTACAAACATCCTATGCACATATAGATTCAGTTAGTAAAAGTGTATACCAGTGACTTCTGTCGCATGCGAAAGACGCTGGTGTAAGCCATACGATAGGTTAGATGGGACTCAGTAAATTGTTTTAAAAGCTTTTGTTACATTTGCTTGATGTTTGGAATCAACCAAATGTACAAGTATGAATCTGTTTACTTGCCGTAGTTGACCTGTAATCAGCCATGCTGAGTAATGTTCAGAAATTCTATGACATACCTGCCCAATCGTAAGCCTAATGTAACTGGCTCCACAGAAGCAGTTGAATTGATATATAACCATGGGTATGGTGAATTTAATGAATCTGTCTTTAGTTTCTGTTCTTATGATAGGATGGTTGTAATATATTGTATTCAGTTTGGCTGCAATAAACATATTTTGCAATTTCTTTCTAAACCTTTAATCAACTTCATACGTTTCTTTTCTTTCCTTGTTACCAACACTTTCTATACATAGTCCAAAAATTGTTCTTGTAGAGATTTCGATAGCTCATCAACTGTATGAAATATGAAGTCATCAATCTAATTTATTCCATACAGCTTTAGTATGCTTCTATTACAAACTATAGATCTATTAGAGTGGAGCTGTGAAGAAGAACTTCTTGTAAGGAAAGGTTCCTTCGTCTTTTCTTAATGCCTAAATAGGCATTCCTTTATTTGTTATTGAACGTAATTGATTAACATAGTTTTATAAAGGCTATAAATCATGACTAGAATTAATAATTAAATACATTTCTTGTGCTAAATTAAGCTTTAGTGAAAGTATACATACCTAATCTGTCTAGAATGTAGTCACAGCTACTGAGTAGAATGAATCTTATTGTTTTTCTATCATTGATAATACTAATTAACAAACTCAAAGAATTCGTAACGTAGATATTCTGCCAGTTTACTGTTTATGATCCTCATGTTATTAACATTGGAAACCTTAATTAAGGTTTATTTGCTAGAAAAGTCATCGAATAGATGTCAGAAGAACTGGAAATCCACTTAAAAGGAAAGTAGTAAACTGGAATAATTATAATTACTTTACATAGTACTTCATTAAAATGTGAATAAATGGTTTTTGTTCATGTTGAGATTTCGAATAAATACAGGAATGTTGATCGCGGGAAGAAATATTACAACTAGTCTCGTAGCAGATTAACAGAGATTGTTATAAATTATTATCTACATGACTTTTATTCATCAATTTGCATATTAGTCAAGTTCTCTGATCTGTGTCGATTGTAGGCTTTCTTCCCTTGGTTATCCCCGATTTTTCTATGCATTCTTATTTTGATTTGCTTCTTGTCATCCCGCAACTCGCCTCATATGCTGTTTTCTGACTGTTTTTTATTTCATGCGACGTTTTACTGCCTACTACTTATGGACGACTTTATGAGTAGTATTCACCACACTATGAATGCAACTCGAATGCCACAGGTCACGTGTCCACGTGATTAATAATAGTACAACTTTTGGTAGTGTTATGATGCGAGAAAATCTGGGGTTGGTTGGTTGGTCGAGTGCCAATCACTAGTGCCTAGTCGGTAATTGTGCGTCTGCCCTACGCCCACTGAGTCCCAAGCCGAAATAAGAAGAACACGAGCCAATAGATCAACCAGACAGAATCTTATTATATTTCAAGCATTTCTTCATATGTACATAAAATCAGACCGCACAGCAGACCAATTAGAAAATTAACATGAATACAGATCGAGGGAAACAGTGGTGATTAGGAACAACTTGTACACAACTAATTAACTATAGTCCATAGTAAGAGACAATATAATAATAGTAATTATGCTAAACGGAAGGTTAGGGTAAGAGGAACGTAACAATAATAGAAACAAAATGTTTACATTACCAGAGTTGAAATAATTGAAATAGTGTTCTTAAAACACAGTTCTGAAAGTTTGTTACACCTCTTTGTGGTTCGGCATAACAGGTAGTTAATTAGAATGAAATTATATCTTCCTGTTGATTTGTTATGAACTGTAGCTGGTCAGTCTTTGTTGCTATATGAGCGTCCTGAGCTGATCGCTTCGATTTAGCGATTATTCACAAGTATTATTTAAGTTGGATTGTAACTAGCCATAGGGAATCCAGCTTGTGCGACTCGTTCTATTTAGGGCTCGTCGGCTGAATGCACCTGCATCCTAATGTTGATGTTCTCACGTACATTCAGTTGATAAGTTCCAAATAGGACGAAACGCACATCCTGGATTTCACTTGCTAGTCACAATTCAGCTTAACTGATTTTAGTAATTAATATTATTGTTTTCTGGATTTAACTTTAACATTTACATAGTTTTTAAATTTTAGATTTTCTTCTGACACCAGGATAGTGAAATTTATTAAATTGAGCGATTTAAGAGGAGAAACAAACTTTTGGAACTGTCTTTTAGAAGATTATTTCATTTCTGTTATTGTCATGTTCCTCTCACTCTAGCTTCTCACTAGATCCATAAACTAATATCACATTATCTTCTATTCAATAACAATAACTAATTAACTGTATATCTGTTCCCTTAATTTCCATGGTCATTATTGTCTTTCTTTAGTGTAAATATTATTATTCTTATCGGTTCACTATGTGGTTTAGGTTTGTGTGGATATGATCGACTAAATAAAATAATACTGGACTGCTTGTTTCTTGGCTCGCCTACATTGTATTCTTCAATTGATGTTGGGTACTAAGACTCATAGAGCAGATATGCTGGCATATAACTACGACCTAAGTGTCAGGGTTTTCCTGTATTGGTTCCTATCAAAGTTACTGTCTTTGTATATCGTGAAAGACAGTAGTTTCACATCATAACAAAATTATTTCACATTATGAAACAGAAATTTTTCGAAACTTAAAAATTTTAACTTTCAATCAAAATTAATTGTGCTTTATTGAATTTAACTATCCAGGTTACAGTAATAAATGCGATTTGCAACGAAAAAAAATAACAATGCCAACTTTTTACCAGGTTCTTATAGGATGAGAACCTCATGGATCTAGGATTATCAAAGCATCCTTCAAGGAAAGGATTACAACGAATGTAATCCAGTGCTATGCACCCACCAACGACAGCTACGAAGACGATAAAGACCAGTTATATGCGAGGCTGTAATCAATCATCGATAAATGCTCAGCCAAGAACCTGATCATTCTGATGGAAGACCTAAAAGCCAAGGTTTGAATGAACAACACCGGATATGAAGACATCATGGGATGACATGAACTGGGAGAAAGAAACAAAAACGGCGAGAGGTTTAGGAACTGATTCGCCTTTAACAAAACGATTATAGGCGGCACTATTTTTCCCTGAAGGTCAAAGAAAAAGAGGGAGACCAAAGAACACATTGCACCGGGAATCGGTGGCAGATATGTAAGAATGAACAACAATTGGATGGACTGGAAAGGAAAGCTCAAGACATTTTTGGTTAGAGTATGCTGGTCGACAGCCTATACTCCACATGGAGGGGGTGACAGGCATTGATCGACTGATTGATTTACAATTGAGTGATTAAAACATTTTAAATAATTTAAGAAACTCAATAAAATTATTCAACAATTATTTCTGTTCTTATTTAATAGTTAAAGAAAACTTTCTTCGTTCTATTCATCTTCTTTTTCGTCTTCAATTAATTCTAATAAGAGACATATAAATCATGCATGATTTCATCAAGTTATATTGTAGCAGCCAATAGTAACACTGGACATAATATTTTACTTATTCCACATTCTTATTTTGATATGAATGTTACAGCATGATTGAACAACTGATTTTACCTTACCCGCGCTTTCCGATTTAGCTTCATTGGAATAAATTATCTTTTATCGTCATTTTCTAAAACATATGGAGCTTTGTAAAGTACCCATGTGTTGATCAAAGATAGTTACTGAGTTATACAAGTGTATTTTATGTAAAAAGTCAGATATATACCAAGTATCAGCAAGGTATCAGTCTCATTAAGAAGTGAGCAAAGTAGTCACAACTTTTCAGAAGAATTTCCGAAACATTTGAAGTTAATTACTGGTAAGATGATTAATGTATGTAAGTTGATGTAGTTTTGCAGAGTATAAATCTAACTACTATACTCCACCCTGTCCATTCGTGCTTACAAATAAAAGTTTACTATGAAACATTAACCGATCTTTAAATAGGGTATTGGTTTAGCGCTTACAATCAGAAATTTCCTACTGGTATACAACAAATGTTTATTTCTTTCTCATTTTGAATGATATGTAATGGAGATTGATCTGTGAAGAGCACTAACGACTTATTAAAATTACTCTCACACAAAACGACATCAAATTATACTACTTATCTACCATTCTGGAAAATATGTAACAAATACTCGATAAACTTACAATACGATAATATAACAAATTACATTCCGTTAGTAGGTCAAGTACTTAAGTTTATAACTTGGGCCATTTTTATATTACCGAAAGATAATGATAACAAGAGTTATAATGGGACAAAGAATGAACGATTTCTGGAGACTGTTTACGATGGTATAGGAATATGTGCCGTTTAAATATAATAACCAAACATTCAGTATATGTAATAGTTGCATTGCCTAAATTGTCAGTTTTCTAGCAACTCATTACTTATTATCATACCTAATCCTGTTCACGAATTATTGTAATTTTATTATGGACCTCTATTATCCCAATTTCTGCACACGATTCTCCCACACCCCACCCTCCCACATCAGTTCAGTCTTTAATTAATCTGTATTTGAATTCAAATGGTTTGTAGAGACTGGTTTTAGGTTAAGTTGATTGAATTCGTTACAGATTAATGTTAGTAGGGTACTAGTGAAAACCAGGAAGATATAGATAGCTGTTTTGTCCTAGTATGAGACTCCACATCAATGTATATTAGATTCTGCCCCAGCGACTTCAGGTTGATGAGTGCCCAACCCTCTGCACCACTGACCAGGAATTCAGTGGCAAAACTCCTACTTCAGCTGCCAACCCGAAACATCTGGGGCGGGATCTAGGGTGAGCACTGCTGAGGAGTCCCGTAATAAAGCGAAACAACTGTCCAGTGTTCCTTGGTTTTCAGTGATATGCTGCCAACTCTGACCTAAGATGAATTTAGCCAAGTATTCTGCATTTCCGTTGACTGGTTGGTCCAGTAAAAGACACTGTCATCTATTTTTTGTTGTTGTTCACTTGTTCACTAACTTTGAACAAGGTTTCTAGTTATTCTGGCACCTACCCAACTAATCAGCATCCACGCAGTCAAGTCGTAGTTGTAGAACTAGTTCTATTGGTTCGCTTAAACTCAAGGTTAGTATTTACCTATCTCAGTCATCTTATGCTTTGCCGACACACCAGTACATCCCAAGAAAATTTCAAAAGTACTAAATTTTTGATTGATTGCTTATTGTTAAAATTGAATATTTTTTAAACAACCCCCTGTAAACTTACACGGTACAACGGAGCTCCAATTTAAATGTTTCACGGAAGTGATTCTAAATGATATCACTGGTCTTTCGCTCTAAGTTGTTTTGTTCCCTTTTATCACCTTGTACATAATTCATCTCTGGTCCAAAGATCACTTTCTAACCGAATATATACGAATGACACCGACTCAGCCCAGTTTACACCTACCTCAGGTTGATTTGGAAGATATTCACTTTAGAGAAGCTTTATATCATATTCTAAAGACACTGTATTATTGAGATGAAGGATAATGATAGGTGCTTTTAGACATCACGTTATTTTTTAGGAATAAAATGTTTAATGGTGTGAAACTTGTTCAGTTTACTATTTACCATCAACTTCTCCCCGCCTTACACAATATTCTTTCCCACTTTTTTAAGGTATCATAAATGTTTTTCCAAATGGCTAATGAAAAGTTGAACTCCGCCCGCAGCTCTTCTAGGGTTGCTGCCGGTCCCAAGCCCGGGTAAAGGAGAAGAGTCGGGCATAGGGTTAGCACCCCTATCCCGTAAAACACAAGTTTGCTAAAAAAAACGCTAACCAGAATTAACAAACTTAAATATTTAAACTCTGCCCCAGAAGTGGAAGGAATATATATGACGCTTCATGATGAAAGCCGAGATTCTTCGGAAGTCATGAGGCGATGTCCCTCCCCCTTCTAACGACCAGAGCAAAAAGTTTTATAGGTACACGGAATGTTCGGACAATGTGGGAGACCGGGAAGATCACCCAGATAGCAGCAGAAATGAAGAGATACAACTTGACTGTGCTCGGGATCGGTGAAACGCATTGAACTCAAACTGGACAGAAAACATTAGCTACGAAATAGGTCCTACTATACTCCGGGAACGAAGAGGAAAATCCCCCCCACACACAAGCAAGGAGTTGCTCTGATGCTATCCAAGAAAGCGCGCACTACACTTGTAGGATGGGAACCACATGAACCTAGGATCATCAAATCATCTTTCATGACAATGAAGAAGGGGATTACAGTGAACATCATCCAATGTTATGCACCCACCAACGACGGCAACGACGAGGACAAAGATCAGTTTTATCATAGGCTGCAGTCAATTATAGCGAAGTGTCCAGGAAAGGATCTGACAATCCCAATGGGGGACCTAAACGCCAAAGTCGGAGTGGACAACACCGGATACGAAGACATCATGGGACAACAGGGACTGGGAGGAAGAAATGAGAATGCTGAAAGATTTACAAATCTTTGAGCTTTCAACAAAATGGTTATAGGTGGTACAATATTCCCCCACAAACGCATACACAAGGTTACATGGGTCTCACCGGATCATACTACAGAGAATTAAATTGATAATATATGCATCAATAAAAAATTCAGAAGATCAATGGAAGATGTGAGAAACAGGAGAGGAGCTGATATAGCTTCAGATCACCACCTAGTGGTTGCCAAAATGAAACTGAAGCTAAAGAAGCAATAAATAACTGGAGTAACAGCATTACAACGGTTCAATACAGCCTCTCTTCAAGATACTGACCAACTCAAGGAATTCAAAATAACTCTTAACAACAGGTTTCAAGCCTTACAAGATCTTCTGAACGAGGAAGAAGCCACTATGGAGGACAACTGGAAAGGAATCTAAGAAGCACTAACTTCAACTTGTCAAGAGGCTGTGGGCTGCAAGAAACATCATTATAAGGAATGGATTTCCACTGAGACCCTGAGGAAAATTCAACAATGGAGAACAAGGGAACAGAAATCAACAACAGCCAACTAAAGCAGAGAAAATCAAGGCACAAAGTGGTTTTACAGAAGCAAATAAATAAGTAAAGAAGAGCATTAGAGCCGATAAACAGAAGTATATCGAAGGCCTTGCAACGACAGTGGAATAAGCTGCAAGAGAAGGAAATATGAAACAGCTATACGACACAACGAAGAGACTGGCAGGAAAATATGGTAAACTAGAGCGACCGGTCAGCAACAAAGAAGGCAAGCTAATCACCGAGATTCAAGAACAAAGAGATAGATGGGTAGAACATTTTGAGGAACTCTTGAATAGACCAGCTCCACCGAACCCACCAGACATCGAAGCAGCATCTACAGACCTTCCGAAAGATGTCAATCCACCAACGATGGAAGAAGTCAAGATAGCCATCAGACAGATCAAAAGTGGGAAAGCAGCAGAACCTGACAATATACCAGCCGAAGCACTTAAGTCAGACATAGACATAACGGCAAGGATGCTCCACGCTTTATTCAGGAAAATCTGGGAGGATGAACAAGTGTCAGAGCTCTACAGAGCAAAATCGTGCATGGAGGACAGCTGACAGATGCATTCTCAGTGAGAACCGGTGTCAGACAATGCTTTTTGCTCTCGCGTTTCCTCTTCCTGATAGTGGTTGATTGGATTTTGAAAACCTCTACATCTGAGGGAAAGCACGGCAACTCGATGATCTTGACTTCGCGGATGATCTAGCACTTCTATCCCATACTCAACAGCAAATGCAAGTGAAGACAACCAAAGTAGCAGCAACCTCAGCATCAATAGGCCTGAACATACATAAGGGAAAGAGCAAGATCCTCAAGTTCAACACAGAGAGCACTGATCTGTTTGAACTTGATGGTGAAACTCTAGAAGAAGTAGATTCCTTTACATACCTGGGGAGCATCATCGATGAATAAGGAGGATCCGATGCAGATATAAGGGCAAAGATCGGCAGAGCAAGGGCAGCATTTATACAGCTAAAAATATATGGGACTCCAAACAACTGTCTACCAACCTCAAAGTTAGACTCTTCAATTCGAACGTCAAGACAGTTCTTCTGTATGGAGCTGAAACGTGGATAACTACTGCAAATATCCTCAGGAGAGTACAGGTATTTATTAACAATTGTCTACGTAGAATATTGAATGTCTGCTGGCCGGAAACCATCAGCAACAGCCTACTTTGGAAGAGAATAAACCAACTTCCAGCTGAAGAGGAAATCAGGAAACGACGTTAGAAATGGATAGGACATACATTGCGGAAATCATTAGACTGTATCACGAGACAAGCACTAACTTGGAATCTTGTTGGAAAACGGAAAAGAGGAAGGCCAAAGAACATACTGCGTCAAAAGCTGGAAGCAGACATAAAAAGGATGAACAGCAACTGGAGACAGCTGGAAAGGATTGCTCAGGACAGAGTTGAATGGAGAATACTGGTGAGCGGCCTATGCTCCTTCGAGGGGGGTAACAGGCGTAAGTAAGTAAGTAATGAAAATTTTACGTACAATTTTACTTAGTAGTTTTTTAATCTACATAGCAACGTATAATTTTTATTAATATGTTTTCTTTCAACACATATTTCCCCATAATGATTTCGTCATGCACACTCTTACTCTTGACTATTCCAGATATGGAACTAAGATACACAGTGTCTAATTGTTTATATTTGTTATAGTTTGATATCGATTGGGAACCAGTGAAAGCCATGGAGAACTGGACAGCTATTTTGTTCCAGTATCGGATCTTTCAGCAGTGAGCACCCCCTAATTCCGTTATCCTCAAAGATTCTTACTACTGAGGAGATTCATACTAAGACAAAGTGCTTGTTGTTTAATGCTCCTTGGGATTATGTAGTACCCAACCAACATCAACCTTTGACGAATACAAATAACTCAGCAAGTTCATTTTATCTGATTTAAAGTTGGAATACGATTTCATTAGAGCTTTATCTATTCAGTTACCTAGATCATTTCACTACCTCTATTATGCAATCTGCATATATATCAAAATAATATTTGTAGTCTTGTTTATATTCTATTTGATTGTTCCTGTTCATCGAATTTGTGGTTTTAATCATATTTAAATTAAGTTTTGTTAGTTGATTGAATATAAGAATTAAGTAGATCACTAGAACAAAAATTAAGGTAGAAACAAATAGAAGATACATAAATGAATTACAATTTGAGCATTTGCCTGAAAATACTGAAGGTATTAATCTAGATTCCCTGGTGTAGTCCTGGAGTCTAATTATACTGCGAAACGTCTGTCTGGTGTTAGTTCATGGTTCTCATTGGTTATCTAATCCATGTCAGTTAGTGATAAATTCTAATCATACATCTGATATGTCATGAGTTTCAATCAATAAGGATAATAATTCACCAAACCGCCAGAATAGTGGAACTGACTGGTCGAACCACTTAACTCTCCCCTAGATCCTGCTAGTTTCAAGTCAGATAGAGGAACACAGATAATTAATTCAATAAGCGGAGCCAATTTACATTCCTTTATATATATGTAAAACCGGACGACACGATCAACCAATTAGGAAAACAACATCAATACACAACAAGAACAACAAGGATAGGAAATCGGGAGGTGGAGGTAACGTGTACACAATCAATTAATTAAAGTTCACGAAACAGTTTATACTTCAGACGGAATGATTATGGCGATGGGGATTTACAAATAATAAAACATTGTATGCAATTGCAACCAGAATATATGAAATAACCTTCTGAAGAAAGCTATGATAATTAGCCATTCCTTTTGATTTGTCTGACTCATCATAATCATTGGTATGAATGCTTTCATTTGAAGATGACAATATCAAAGTACAGACATATTCACCTGGTATGTATGCATCATTAAGCTTCTTTAATCAATAATATGATCTTAGTTACATAATCTCCATTACGAAATAAAGTAAATAATTCAGTGACGACTTCATTTTCACTATCTGTACAATCGTCAATAGAATCTAAGGTGTCCGATACTGACGAGTTCCATACTAGGGCAAAACAGTTGACCAAGAGCATTAGTGACTGGTAGATCAAGCGAAATAACGATAAGAGATTTAACTATTCTTTCTCACAATTACGTAAATTAAGGTCATTATAAATGATTATTCAAAGAGATATATAATCATTATGACAGTAATAATTATAATAATAGTAATGATAATATTATTAATAATGTACTGAATGATGTGAATACGTTCTAATAAGATTTCCATACACATATTTCCTGCTTTATATTGTATATCGCTGATGTCTATACAATACAAAGGAGCTATGTGCGAAGACCCTTCAGTAGATAAGATTCGATTTTATAAATAACCTCAAAATTGGATTCACCTACTGCATAGTCATGATTAATCATATGCTGTAGAATAAATAATCTTATACCTTGTCGCTGTCCTTTACTGAGTTACACTGGTAAGTCCTCTTTTATGCGTTTGAAGTTGCTTCTTGTTGAACGAACTATCTACCTTGCTTCACAAAAGCCGATGAAAAAATAAATGGGTATCGAATCAGTCAAACAAGGTACTTCATACATCACATGCGGGTGCAGTAGTAAGCGGTTAGTGTAGGATACTCGTATTGAGACTTCATAGAATGTTCTTCTTAGTGAACTCGTCAAATGTTTTCTTAGGATTTCGACTACAGCGTCACCTTTAAATTCAAAATTAATGTTAATTAATTCTTTGGTACATTTATTACTACTAATAGTCTCCTGGCACATCATCAATGAACTTAGAGTTGGGGAGGGGTGACCATTCTCAATAAAATTATCTTAAGGGGTCTGAAGTTTCTCTTTTAATTTATCTTCGGTACACATTTTGTATTGTTCTTGTGGTAAGGGAAAAGATCATATTCCTATTCCTCTTCATTGGTACAAAGTTATTGTGATTCAGCAAGCTGTCCGCTCCATATAGTTTTCTATAGACGGATCTTCGTAGAGTCCCTTAACTCCTCCATGTGAGATCATCTGTCCAATCTATATTCATGTTATGTCGTAAGAAATTGGATGATTGGGTTGGATGGCCGAGTGCCAATCGCTAGTGCCTAGTTGGTTAGTGCGCGCCTGCCCTCTGCCCACTTAGTCCCAAACCGAAATAAGAAGAACGCGAGCCAATAGGTCAGCCAGACAGAATCGAATCTATATTTCAAGCATTCTTTTATATATACATAAAGTCAGACCACACAACAAACTAATTAGAAAATTAACATGAATACAGAACGAGGGAAATAGTGGTAGTGAATAGGATCAACTTGTACACAACTAATTAACTATAGTCCATAATAAGAGACAATGTAATAACAGTAATTATGCTGAACGGGAGAATAGGGCAAGCGGGGCGTAACAATAATAGAAACAAAATGTTTACATTACAGAAAGTTCGAATAAATGAAATACTGTTCGAAACCAGAGTTCTGAGAGTTTGTTACGCTTCTTTGTGGTCCGACCTAACAATTCAAAAATTGTACAAATTGTTGTACATTGTTCGATTTTAAGTAAGCTAATTATCATTATAATAGAATGTAACTTGATTTTTTTTTCTTAAATAAACAAATTTTGTTTCATTCAATTTGATGGAAAATTCTATTTCAAAAGAGAAAAAAAAACTGATAGTCAAGAAGTTCAAGAAGTCAATGATATTTCATTATATTCATTTAAAGAAAACAATCTTTATCATATTTTCATTGTACAATGAATATGATGAATGTAAAGAAGAAATAGGTCAGTAATGAATATATACTCTTATAAGATATAATGATAGTAGTGATAGTAATGGTAAGTTTATTGCATTTAATACAACTGTACCGGTAAATAATCCCCAAAATAAATAGTTGCACAGGCTCTCGACATTGATGCTGATCATGTTTGTTTTAGCGGACACTACTAGTTGAAGGCGCGCGGTCACGCATCTTCACCAGGTCACGACTCGAACCACCGTGGGTAGCATCTCTCTCTAGTTTGACAGCCTAGACGTTGCTATCCCATTAAAGCTCTCTTTACGCTCAAATATAATTTCGCTTCCATCCTTTATTGCCTTCTGATTTCTCATTCGTAAGAGTGGGGTCCATTCGATAGAAGTGTCTTTGGTTATACGACAAGCGTAACTTGGTCTTATATCCGGGGAACTCTTCACAACCATTTAGAAATTAGATTAAAACTTTTACAAAATAAAATTCTGCTAGTGTACAGTATAAGAATGAATAAACTTGGTATTTAAACGATCAGGACGAACTTTCCAATTAATTTCTGTTAGACACGTTATTGGTGTTGAGAATTTAACCTAAATTGCATACCATAGACAATATATCTATAATTGCTAGGAATAGAAATTCTGGTTAAAGTTAGGTTTTTAGTGTTAGGAGTATGATTGTATATTAGGTGTCATAATAAAACATAAGTTATATAGTAAAATTTATCGATGAGTGAAACTATACATGTGGTTGAAGTTCCATTCATCGATATATTCGAATAGAACAGACTCTTGTCGTCAAGATTCATCTGCTTCCTATTCACAATTTCATCATATAATCAAGTATTTAATAGTCTAGTGGTGATTGCGGTGGTGTTTGACACGAAATGGATTGAGTTTGAATTCCACTGTGGATATCAACATTGAGATGCAGATACACCCAGACGACGAGTCCCAAATAAGACAAAACGTGCGTCCTGGATTCCACCTGCCATTTACAATCCAACTTAAATAATTTAATTAAATGGTTGAGAAACTTGTTTATTAGTCATATTGATTCAATATGATAACACAGTTTGATAGCTTTAAACAGTAAACTATATACGTGACTGGCTATTATATCATTTTCTGTTGGATGATGCAAATATACTTATAATTGTCTCTAGATTTCACTTTGACTACAAGATTATGACGTAGAAGTGTAATAAAGGTTAAATATTTTGAAGATAACACTAACGAATAGTAGGTTTTTCAAAAGTGAGAGAAGGGTCAAGTGTCGTATAAAAATACTGTGAGATCTTTCATAGTCATTTTTATTCAAATAGAAATTCGTATCACGTAATATCACACAGTATATACAGTATGTAGAATCTATAACAAAAGACAAACACTTAAACTTGATACGTATCTTCATAAAGACTATCTCATTTCAGTTACAATAATCAGTGCACTAGTGACAAACTTCAGAATGTTCCTGAAGTTCTGGTGAAAAATCGTTACTGGATGAGTTCATATATATCGGAATTGTTAGTTATTAACAATAACATTGACTGATCAACGTTCTATATAACAAATTAATGAGAAAGGGGATGAAATATTCAGGCACATAAGAGAGTAAAAGTAAAGAAATATAAACTCTGTTTGAAATATGTTGCTAAATCCTTGGAATATATCAAGAAACGTGAAAATTAATCAGTGATAGCATGATATTTTGTGTATGCTGGACAGCAAATCGACTTTGTTATCACTAGAATTATACAGAAAAATTTTGGTGTTTACACAGAATGATTAACGAGTGAAGCATATAATATGCGAACAAATCTAAATGATCTGTAGACAAAGAATGTACTACATTTAGCTACACCTATGGTAACTACTAATTAAGAAATTAATGTTCTAGCCTAAATCATATTACAATCTAATCCTTCATTAGCACACACACTAACGACAACAGACGATCAACCGTCTAGTAGCTAATTGAGTTTGTTGTTGGCATTTCTCATAGATTTACTTCGACACAGTACCACTGACAGCTGTTTCGGTCTAGTATCATTGCATACCCTCGACATCACTAGTGAATCAAACTAAGGAGACCTAAATGTCGCTGCAAACGCTTAACCATATGCACCATTGGAACGATCAAAGTCGTCATAGAATTCCCACCAAATCAAATCAAAACGATCAGTTGATCTAATTGATGATAACTGTTATTGAAATTTTAGTGAAAAATAGTGACTGTTGAGGTTTGAACATTTCAGAAGTTAGACATATCGAAATTTCATTTACACAGAAGCTTCTAACTGGTCCAGTAGTACTGACGTGAAACCTGATGGTTTTTGGTCACTAACTTCACCTCATTTCATATCTTGTAATACTAACCATAAAATCTAAATCTCATTATATTTTACCAGTAGAATAAACTGTTTCTGTAACCTGACATTTAATTAACTAAATTATCATAAGGTCATCTTTAGAATCCGTCAACTTTCGGCACTGAACTTGCATTCAACTGAAATTTTTATTAGAGATTTCATTTCGGTTGCATAGATTTATCTGTAACTGTGCACTGTAGCTCGATTCAACACATAAGATGAAAAAGAATGGGATACTTTACAGTCTTAAAATGGAAATTATATTACACTCAATCACTTAATGGCCTCAAATGCTTGATCTTACATCGATAAAAAAAAAACACTGAAAACATATCGAATTACCTCAGTGATTGGATTCGGAAACTGAAATGTCAATCATTATTGGCTAGTTGAATTATAACAACACAGTGGTTTAGCTAACATAAATTATACATTTGTTCTATGCTCCTTCGTAACCTGCCTTTGTCAATAAAACATCTTATAAAGGTAGCCCATGAAAAACCTACTATTGAACTTTACTGTTGTATTTGACTGACCCTCAAAAATTTATATTCAGTTAGAATATAAGTGATACAGATGAGTAATTAAGACGTGGTTTTGAAGCACATTCGAAGCAAAATGGCACTTACAATCACCTCGAAGATGTTGAAATAAGAGAAAAGGTATATAATTTATAATTGAAATGGAAAAATGTAATCCGCAGTTGATTACGAACGCTATTCTGTAGTACATGTGATTGCTAACGCATTTTTTGTATTCAACTAAATGAAAACATTGTAAATGGATGTTATATCGGAGTAGAGGATCGGAAATCACCATATATAGCCTATTCTTCGTGCCTATCGGTAGATTAATAGGTTTCCAGATATTATCTTGATACGAGTGAACTAGAACGATGATCAGTGACATAATGACACCGAGTGGAGATAAGCTATTCAGTGAGCACCTATACAGCTAACTAAAGCAATAAGTCTAGCGTAAGCAAGAAAGCTGTAGTTCATAAGTAGCCCAGAAGATGAACACAGCATACAACTTATATGCATATCTATCAACAGCTCAGAGATCGCAATCAAACCAAAACAATAATTATTACTAAAATAACATTGTCTTGATATAGTTGATTACAACAAAAGTTATCACACTGAATTAGATTAATTATGATGCAGGTTAATTAGAAATTCAATACAAAGCTTATCGCTTCATTTTCTGAATGAAAAATTATGGGGATTTGTAGTCCTCAATAGACCACTACAGCTAAGCTAGGTCTAGGCTGAACATTCAGTAACTATGATTGTATTGTTGAATGAGAAACGGTTTGTAGACTTATTAGTAATTGTCATGTATTTTCGTTTCCGAATTATTGTAGTCTTATTATGATCCTGTTATCCTTAACTTTGCACACAATTTCCCCTAATTCAGTCTATAATGTGTTTCGTATTTCCTGTTACCAATCGACCCAGCATATGATATACAAAAGCCAATCTTGTGACTCAACAAATGATTAGGTCTTAGCCCTTATTTGCCGGCGTTTGTTCTTTCTCTTTATTTCTTCAAAGAAGGTTTTCGTCATCCAGGCATCGTGCCAACCAATCATAGTTTTCAAGTCTATCAGGTTGTGGTCATAGTACATCCCTTATTAGCTTGTTTATGCCCCCACCCCCACTACAGAAAATGAAGAATAATTTAAATTAACTAGAATGTCCTTTTAGACCACTACATCAATTACGTTGTATACAAACTCTTCAACATGATTACTGAACAACTGAAATGAGATTATATTTTGTTGTATGATGACTACCTATTGGAAATCATCAGAAACCGTTAATTAGGAAATGAACAAACGGTATCAAGGAGTTTACTGGATGACCATAGTAAAACACCTAATGAATATATTTACTGAATAAATTTAGAAAGCAACTCGAAAATTGAGATCAGATGTTTACTTATAGATTTAAGAATAAGAAATAATTGTTTTATTAGGTTCATCGAGTTGGATGATTTAATTGAGGATTTCTCAAAAAAAAAAACAAGCCATCAGCTCCAAGTTGAGTGGTTCACTGGTACTCTTGTGTAGTTGGTACAAGTTGCAAGCATAGTCAATTTATCCACTAAATGCAGATACATTCGTCTTTGAGCCACATTCTACATGTATGGGTATAGCTTAGCAGCTCAAATCGGAGTAGAGCCGGATTTTAACTTACAACTTAGTGGTTGAAACTCGACCAGCCTAATCATTAGGCCACTTCTGCACATATAACTATCGGGACCTTAAAATCACTGGAATACCTAGGAATGATGTCTGTTTAGGTAGGTGAAGCACTATAAAGTTGTCGTATATTTAGACGTAACAGACGTCAAACACCGTTTGTCAAACCGAAGTTCGACGACTTCTACGAATTCATCTTGGAAGTAGGTATATATTATTAGTGACAGTAAATAGAATTACGAGATACAATGAATCAGTGTGAAGAATAGAGCAGCTGAACTATGAAAGGATTCAGCCAATCCAGCTCGCTTGTGTAGGTTATTTAATTAAATAAACGAACTATCCTTAAAGAGGCGACATAGTTGAGACTGTTATTTGGCAGTTTTATAAGGTGAATCTTAGCACTTATATACGAAACCTGACATATTTCAAATGATTCACTCTTAAATCTGAACGCCACAGTGCACACATAAGATGCCAAGAGTTTAATTCATACATGACATGAACTCTCACTAGAACTTCGAATTCCATCTAAAGGATAATTATTAGTAGTATGAAGACATGACCAGTGACGTCCAAACGTATGCAACAAGTTGCCGGTTGCATTATATAACATTAATCACACAATCAATATGAAGAAAAATTAGAATGCCAACTTAGCGATCAAGCGCTTAAGTCGAGACATAAAGGGTGCTGGTAATATGTATGCGTATTGTTGAGGAAACCCATATTAAGACTAAATGGTTATACAGTGATTTCTACTTTTCAGAAGTTAAAATTTTAAAAGTAAATGTAACAACGTAGCATACCATCACCCGAAGTTAGCCGTTACTTAGTCGAAAAACCATCTCAAGGATAATTTAGTAACACAGCAAACATCACGTTGCATACTTTTTTTTTTGGTAACTGAGGTATCAGGGAACTGGTTTAATTTTCCTAACCGTGAATATAACACCGTTTGCAAAAGGGTACATTTAGTACAATTGCAAAGAAGTGTTAACTAAATTAATGTTACGCTTGAGAGACAGTATTCGGAATACTTTTCCATACCATTACGTCAAGCGAAGCAGTAACATCCTGTTCGGATCCCGTAGAGTTAACGGTAAATATGCAACAGCCTCGTATTTAAATGGTGACTTGAAGGGACAATGGTATTTCATTATACAACCGTTTACTTTTCTGATGTTTACAATACTGGTCAGTGGTATAGTATGTTGGTGGACAACTAGGAGTGTTTGGAACAAGAAAGATAGGAATATAAATTGTATGCAATCCCTTCTTTATATCTTGTTGTCCGAACCTCAACCCGTGTTTTGATTTGTTAACGATTTGAGAATATCATTCCGACGAATGTCAAACAGTGAAAATTATAACACTAACTCATTTTACACCTTATACGAAGATGAACAGAATCGCAACTTACGACTAATAAGTGAGTAGGAAATTGTGTGTTTATATGATTGAGCAACAGGTTCGAAGGAGCTTTATATGAATAGAAATAACTGGAATTATTCCAGCTGAAATAAAGTATGTTGATTGTTAGAAATTCAGATGCTCACAAATATTTCTAACCTAGAATCACTTTATAGACGGAGATGGCTAAGTAATTACAGTGTTCAATTTGTAGCTGATAAGTAAAATATTTGCAGCTTCCCTCGCTGATTTCGGTTTGAGTGAAAGGACAGTTATCATCAACCTCCATACTCAGAGGTAAGAAGTCAAATGAACAAATCAGTATTTAGCGGGCTAGCTATTGCTCTTAAAATGAAAGAAAACACGTTGTTATCTGTGACAAACACTTTTATTTACAACGTACTGAATATTAAAATGTAAGCGTTCTTCTACAATATCCGTAAAAAAGAGGAAACTAAGTATAAATAAATCTGTTCTCAGGGTCATTGTTTAAAGTTAGATAGTGCTAGAATTCATAAATTAATTTGCTCATTACTGCAAAAAAGCCTGATTCTGGTAAACTAGCATTTTAAAGAAAGATAATGAGTGAACAAAACGTTTAGCAAGTGTACAATAAAATGAACATACATTTCATTGTAATCAATATCATTAAGCCATATATTTCTGAGATTTATAAGAGGCCAAGTCCGTACTTAATAAAAAAAAAAAACTAAGATAAACACGACAACGTTGCTCACCATTGGTAAAAAAAAACATTCTGACAGTTGGAAGTTACATTTTATCGATCCAGTGCACGAAATCAATATCTATTGGCTATTAATTGTATTGTTTAACGTCATACATTCAGCAAAACAACACGGTAACTGTGAGGTTTTAATGCGTGCACGGGTTTAAAGCAATAGCTAGGGAACTGACTGACAATGATAAGTAAAACTAAGGAGTTTGTAAATAACCAAAACCCAATTTAGTTGATCACCTGTTTTTCACTAACTGAATAGTAACTGTACATATATGACCTTAAATGTGTCAGAAAATTTCAATACATAATTGTATTAAGGAACTGATGCAGCGAGACACTGCGAATTATTTGTAATACCAAGTTGGCTATTTTTCGCCTAATGAATCATACTTAGTTTTTGAATCCTACTTTGAGAATATGACTGCGGAGTTAACAGTTGATAGCTATAAACGAGTGCAGCCTAAAGATACTACATAAGAATCTTCATGACTAAGTTACAAAAGAAAGAAGTGAAAAAAAACTGGTTGGAGAATATGAAGGTTTATGTACCAGAAATCGAAGTCAGATAAAGTCAAACAAATTGGTCAGGTAGATAATTCAGATAGCTGTTTTGCTGAAACTGATACGTAAATGGGAATTTTCTGTTAGCTGACAGTTATGAAGGTCCTAAAAATTAAGAAGAGAATTAAGCGTATTTGTAAAGAATGAAAGAAACTTACAATCATGGCTTGAATAGCCATATCTACATTTTCCAGTTGGATTAAGGCCATCTTTTTATCTTTCCTAAACAAAGAAAAGAGGTCAAACTAATATAGATAACTTACAATAAAAACTTGAAGTCTGTAACATGATATCCTTTAGTTTCAAAAATCATCCTAACCTCTTCTTCCGTAATATCAGACGGTATGTTACTTAAATGCAGAACATGATTGGGAGCATAGATATTTGAAAAGTTTTTAGAGTTTGGCTTTCGAAATCGATGAAGTGGACTATTAGTATAGTCTTTAGTCAGTCCAACATCAGTATCCTCTTTGGGTAACTGAACGATGTTAAAGCGTGAAACAGATATTTTTAAAGGTCTTCCATATAGCGGTTGCCCATTCAGATAATACAAAGCTAGAGAAGTTAGTAAGATGAACACACAAGTAAATAAGAAAATACCTGTAAGGGCTTGCTGAGGATCTGAAAACTGAACAAGAGCAGTACTTTTTTTGTTGAACATAATTTTAACCCGTGTCACATCACCATAAACACCTATTAGATGGAAAAGTCAACGAAAAATAATTAACGACACATCATAAACTATGTTAGAGGAAAAGTACTAAAATGAATAGAATGAGCTTGGAAACAGTAAGATTGGTAAGGTCAGAATGTAAAGTCATTTAAAAACATGTCAGAAACTGGTAAAAATGATTTCCTGAAAGTGAATACATAAATAAACCTACCGAAGAGTGTGAATAATGCATCTGGATATACTTTCTAATTCAGAAAACAGTAGGCAGATAGAACCCGGGTATATAAAATTGAAATATAACCAAAGTAAGTACGTGAAGTATACGTACAAAATGAGTTTGTATACATGTGGAAAATGGAAGTAATGAAGCAGACGGAAACGTGGTAAAAATGCATTATAAGTTCATGTAGGACACCAACGAAATATCGAATTGTTGATTTGTACAGCGAAGATAAATTGTACGTAGTTCACAAGTGGATTAAACACCACATCACAACGGAAGTTGAATTGTAGTTAGTCACATTGGAATCAAATGTATAGAGGATGGAGAAGAAAAAGTAAAACAAAGTAAACGCGATAAGTTAAAACAAAAACAACCGGAAACAACAAGCTTAATCGCAATATATAAAGCAATAATAAGGAATAAGATAAGAGTGAATTCAAAAATCTATCAAATAAATAATCTGTAAAGAAATTTAAATGAAAAAGGAATCGAAGAAGACTAAAATCTAAGAATTAACACGTACCTCCTCATTGAGATTCGAAACTATTAATACAGTGCTAGTTGCGGTTTGACCCATATTAGGTATAGATTGATTAATTATATTTGGTAATAATTGTGTTGGATTTTGTACAGTCGTTAAAGCTGTACGAGGACTTTGCAGTGCGGCAGCATTCAAAATGGTTGCTGGCGCTTGGTTTATAGCAGGATTTCCACTCTGAGCAGTCAGAGCCATGAAACTGGCAGTAGCGGCAGCTGCAGCAGGAGTTAATGCCAGACCCGATTGTTGAGCAAGTAACGTCAACTGGATAGCAAGGTCATTAATACCTGACGCTGAGGCTTGAGGGATGGCAGTGAAAGCTGTAGTTGGATTACCCAGAGATATATTTTGGCCGATAGTAGGTTGAGGTATTGTATTAATAGTTGAATTATTCGTCGACGCACTTACTCCACTTGGGAGCGCTTGCAAACTGTTTAATTCAGCTTCGGTAAGAGGTGATACAGTATAGTCACGACATTTATCATTCTCACGACGAACTTCTAATGGTCCCCGAGCTTTCCAAAACTCCACTTGGAGAGAACAACAACCCGTATAAATATTTTGACCGTTGAGAAGCTGAAATATGGAATGTGATAGCACGATTCTTTAAAAAGAAATATTAAAGATGGAAAATAACCTTCAAAATGGTAATAAAGTGATGAGAGAACAAGAAGGTCTAATAATGTTTAATTAGACTGTGTTGTAAGAACTTTCGTATATGGCCAATCATGCACTGAAAACTACATAATGTGAATGCAAATAAGAACTGTAAGTGATTGTTGAGGCAACTGATAGTAACACTGATTGATCGTTTCCCGCTATGATGAACTGATTAAAACATATTAAGGCAAGAATATCACAGAAATCTTGCTTAGATATTTTAAAAAGTAACACTACTAAGAGGTTGAGATAAATGTCAATAATGATAATGGTGATACAATCATGAGGCGAAAAGTGAACTTTCCAAATATAGTAGTAATCAAAACAAACTGTTAAGTTGGTTAAGTGTTTAGAAGTGGAATGTTGAGTAACATGTAAAATACTTTTTATTAGTCTAACGAGAAAACTGACTAGAGTGATTAGTGAAGTGGCTCAGAAGACAATTCAGTATTTAGGTTAACACAAAAGGTTTTGAAAAGTGTAATTAGTAGTAAACGACAAAATTTTGCGAGATAAGAAAATATTTAATTAAAGATGTTTTTGAAAACTGCTAATCAAAATACATAGAAAATTGAAAGGTTTCCTTTACAGCGAAAAATTTAGTTAAGTGTATAAGTTTTACTTACTAACATAGCAACGAATGCTTGAATATGATCTTGGAATTCCAACAAGCATCGATACTGGTTGTTACGTAAGAAAATCAGAACACGCAAAATGATCCCAAACCGATGAAATATCTACAAAGCTAATCCGGAATAAAAAGAAGAGGCTACCTTATATAAAATGACATGATTAATCTGCTGCCCCATAATGTTATCAATAACCACGTGTAATACAGTATTAGGAACACCTGTTTGAGCACCAGGGAGATCTTGTTGAACGACACGATTGGCATTCTTGATTGCGTTAACTATTGCATCATTTTCTGAGATTAGTTCGAGATGGGAATGGGTAGAAAATTGGAAGATAAGGTGCTTTCCGTGTAAAGTGACCGGATACTTCAAATAATGAGCAACCAATTGTACAGACTCCTCCAAAACATGCATTTCAATGAGTGCTTGATTATTTCTTTTAGAAAGAACCATATTTTTAAGTAGACCAAACGGTATGGCGAAAAGAGCAATCTCATTTTCAGTTGCATCAGCTGGCATATTTCGTATATGGATAACGCGCGATGGAGACGCCTCCAGCCGATCAACTCGCGACTACAAAGTTAGCTACAATTTTAAAGCTTACCTTTTTATTATCAACTATTTCAAGGTCCATTGAAGGATGACCGTTGCGATGTAAGTTTATATTTGGTACGCTCAAATCCCGCTAAAAAAATAAATAGATTATATGGTATAAAAGTAAAGTGTACTAGTAAATTGAATGACATGAACAATATGAAAGGACTGCAATTATATAGACTGCTAGCGCGCGAATAAAAGCTTTTCATGCTAGGTGCCTTCGAGATTTGACAATCAGTTTACAGACAGGAAAGAGAGAAATCGCTGTGATACATATCAGCCAAGGGCATTAAGCCGCATGCATCTTATGATAAAAATCAAGGCTAAATATCTGAAAATTACTTATCTCGAAAATTTAACATTAGGTATACCTAACAAACAGAGTTAAAGTAAGGTATATAAACTAAACAACTACAGACAATTGGAAAATCAGTCATCAGTGAAAAATAACGTAGAACCTGGAACAAATGAACTTAGGCCCAAGTTGTCAAGATTGATACAATAGTGTAATTTAACAAAACGGAATGAAACAAACGCAAGTATGAAAGAATAATGCGACTTAAGATCTAGAGCATAAAGAGTGAATATACTTGGGTTACTGTGACCTATTCTAAGTCCTGTCACTCAGCGTCTCCAGTCACTGATCATGCAGACTCTAACCAGGTAGTCTGTATCTACTTACATGGCTTAGAGTAGAGATCGAAGACTGCATGAATTGACGCTATGTTTTAGTCTGACCGTCCCTGCCTTTCATCCCACTTCTACCCCAGCAAACATCGTGTGACGAGACATGCGGCAGCCGGGTGTACGCAACACATGTTTTAACCGTCTTAGACTGGTTTCCCATGTTTTTTCGTACCTTGTGCCCAACATCAACACTGCTTATTCGCCAATTTCATGGCATACGGGTGATATTGAGCAAAACAATATAATCAAAGACCGAGAACCTATGCATATTTTTTATTTTCATGTCCATATTTGCACTCATAGGTTCAAAGAGTGAAATGCTGCGCAGTACACTCGTTCTTTCGTTGAGAGACGAATATCTTGCCATGGCCTCAAATGGTCCCTGTTGGCAAAAGCCAAACGAACTTCCTGAACCTGTGCCGATATTTCATCATGAAACAGTCCATCAAAGCTAGTCAGACATCCAAGATAAATGAAGTGGTCAGAGTTCGACTATTTTATATACTATTTTCGGTTCAGATGTCGACGCAGACTTATCCTTGAGCAACAGTTCTCATTTAGAGGGTCAATCGGTTACGACGTAGAACTTGGTACATGCGTACATCAGTACAAGTTGCTATGCCTCAATTAGCAGATAGAGATTGTCGGATCAAAATCCTAGAGTAGGGGAGGTAGTAACAGAGTATGCACTAATGGAACGGTATAAAGATCAAAGATAAGATTTTTTTAAAAAGTGATCCAGCAAAGAGAAAATTATGATGGGCTCAAAAACTTAGAATTTGGAGAAAGACAAGGAATGGATGCACCTGCGCCATTGCCTAAGATTTTGAGCCACCTAAAGTCTCTAACCAATTGTTGCAATTATCACGTGAGCCCCAACCAGGTAGTCTGCATCTATTACCATGTCTCAAATCAATTGTCAATGACTATATGGATTGATACCATGTTTTCGTTTGGTCGCCCCTAGCTTTCTTCCAGCCTACTCCCACACCAGACAACATTGATCGTCGAGGTAGGCGGTGGTCAGGCATACGTAACACATGTCCAAACCACCAAAGCTGGTGAAGATTCACTACTTCAGTCAATAGACTTACCGTATTTACCTAGTACTCTATTCCTAACCAGCCCATTGCTTACTCAGGCGGTCCCAGCAAACACGAGCAATGTTTCGGAGACATGTATGATAAGATACTAGAAGCCTACGAATATCCTCTACCCGTAATGGCCATGTTTCCCATTCATAAAGTAAAACGGATCTGACTGCTGCGCAGTAAACGCGTCCTTTCGTCAGTAAACGAATGTCTCGCCTACGTCACAAGTGACACAAATTGGCAAAAGCCAATCGGACCTTATGTATGAGAGCCGAGATTTCAGCAGACACCAGACAGTCAGAACTGATGAGGCTTCTAAGATAAGTAAAACGGTTAACAAATTCAAGTGCTTCGCTCCCTATCACTAACTTCGGTGCCGAATTAAGCCAGTCCTGAAGTAGCATTTTGCATTTGGATGGGGAATATCGCATCCCAAACATGCTTACATTTATGTTTAAGGTAGTTAAAAGATTCTGCATTTTATCAGCGTCTTTGCCCAATAAAACCATATCATCTGCATATTCTAAGTCAGAAGGAGATCAACCCTAGAGAAATCAGACGATGACAATGTTAACTCTAAAAGTATGTCCATGATAAAATTCAATAAAAATGGGGAAAGCATACAACCTAAACAAACACCACTAGAGGCGATCAATACCGACGACAATCCACCATAAGCTCTAACACATCATGTGGTGTTCGAGTAGAGAGCTTGTATAAGGTTAATGTGCTTCTCCGGTACACCTTTCAGTGATAGACATTGACACAACCTTACGATCGATAGAGTCAAACGCACCCTTAAGGTCAAGGAATACAGCTAATGTTGGGCATATAAAAGTGTGCCTATGTTCCAGAACCTGCCTAAGTGTGAATATTTGATCTATGCAACCACGTTCGGGTCTGAAGCCACCTTGGTTTTCTCGAGTTTGCTCTTCACGAGCTTTAGTTAGACGTCGCAGTATTATTGAAGCTAATATTTTAGACACTATATTCGTTAGACTGATTCCTCGGTAATTGTCACACGAGGACTTCTGTCCTTTCTTATAGATTGGGATGATGTGTTCGAGACCAGTCAGATACGATTACGTCCAGCCCCCGAATTCTAGCCAAGATCTCAGTTAGTCTCGCCGCTACAGCTGGACCACCGTTCCTAAATATCTCAGGGGTCAATCCATCAGGTCCTGCTGCTCTCCCTTGCTTTAAGTTCCCTGAAGCCTTCTCAACCTTACTGAGACTTGGGGGGCCAATATTAATTTGCCATTCAGATTGTTTGGGGATGGTGAGCAACAGGGATGATGCCGCGGGCCAGTTGAACTGTTCCCATCGGTCTAATCTTCTGGATTGACAGTGAATAGTGAAACCATCTTTTTCTGAGATAGTTTCACTTACAGTCGGATTTCTGATACCCATTTCCTTGATAAGTCTGAACAGTTGCCTACTGTTACCTATTGCCGCCACCCACCACTGCTCACAATCATTGCGTAAGCTTTTAACCAGCTTGTGTTTAAGTTGCCTTCGTTTTTCATCATGTTCAGAACCAGACGGGATGTGTTGTGGAGCATCTATCAGTTTAGCAGATGCAGTTGAAATCCACTGAGATTTCTTAACCTTTTGGTTTAGTTTATAAGTAGATATTACTGCTGTTTTAACAGCTTTATGGATATCGTCCCAAGCTAACTCGGGATGGGTACAGTTAACGCAGTTGATTAATTGGTTTTCTAGTTGTTCTTGAAATGTATTCCTGATTTTTTCATCACTAAGTTGAATGTCGTGGACCTTTTACGCTCAGTGAGGCACAGACTAATACGCACTCGTATTAAGGCATGTACTCCAATGAGCAGCAGTCTTCTATTGAGCCTCTCCAACGGTGGCTGATAGCAGTGTGGTCTATTTGAGTCCAGTTTTGAGTTGATTGTGGAGATCGCCATGTCAACTGATATCTTTCGCTACACTTAAAGTTAGTACTTGCTAGAAATAGACGGTTATCTGAACAAAGTTGTAGTAAACGGTCGCCATTATCTGTTTGTTGAGCCTCAACATCATAGGATCCGCCTAGGTGCTTTTCGGTTTCATCTAGTCTACCTACTTGCGCATTAAAATCACCAGCCACTAATACTACATCAGTGCGATTAGCTTTACGAAGAAGGTCAGAAAGCTTTACGTAAAATTCATCTTTTACTTTATTTGAGCTGCAATCAGTGGGAGCGTAGGCAGAGATAACAAAGTGGCAACGGCCTGTGTCTCTATCTTTACGAGTCCTTACCGTTCCATTTCGAAGGACAGCGCACAAGCGATTGTTTATTAGAATCCAGTCAAGAAGAGCTTGTTTAGCTTTCGAAATTAGTGGAATACCTAAATCAGCAACGTTTCGAGTTAGAGAGGTGGGGTCTCCGAAAATACGAAGGGTGAACCGAACCGGTACTTTATTTTCACAAGGTGAACTCGATGGAGCGGGATTCTAGAGTGATAGCTAAGGAAGCTTGCTGCTCTATTTGGCATAAGGATCGAACGTTAAAAGCGCCGATATATAGTTTAGTGAGGTTTCAGCAATAACGTTTCGTGAACTTAAACTATTAGCATTAGAGGCGCGAGGTGATAAAGCTATGCTAGAAAGATTAGGTATGGGGATAAAAGAGTTATTAGGAGTTGATGGTGGAATTTGACCTCGAACAAGATGATCTTGTGCGCTGTTAGAGGTATGAGGGCAATTGTTCCTTCCTGGCTGCCTACACCATGGAAGGTCATTAGTTCTTTAGGTACCTGAAAAAGAAACTGGGTTAGCATTGGTCATAGTGACCTAGGAACGCGATCAAAGAGCTCAAGGGACAACTGTTTGAGGCCGATTACGCACGACCTTGCTATGGGGTTTTTGAAGTGTTAGCTCCGTTCATCAGAAGGCCTTACTGCCGGAGACAGAAATCCGTGTAGTAAGGTGAGGTGTGACATTTGTAGGGTCGACCTTTTCTAACCTCTTCCGTCCGTTAAGGTAGCATCAATACAGTCTACAGCGTAAAGAAAAATCATCCTTGTCGGATAATGAACATGACGAATGATAAGTATTTGGTCAATACAACACCGACAAGATCTGAAACCAACCTAGTTTACTCTGATTTGCAGTTCATAAGACGTAACGAGGTGTCAAACAGTTGTTAAAGCCAATATTTTAGACAATACATTAGTCAATTTCATTCTTCTATGGTTATTGCAAGATTACTAGTCCTTTGTTACATACTGGAACGAAAAGTAATTGATGCGTCATATAAGATTATATCCAGCTCCACGACCAACTAAAATCTCAACCTAATCGCTAAGATTGTACCACCATCCTCGAAGACCCTCGTAACTAGTTCACTAGGAATTGCTACTTTTCCTTGTTTCAGTAACTGGTAATGCATCTCGGAAAAACGCATCAGGGATTCCTGCGGTTCTGGAACATAGTAATACCAAACAAATTAGTAGGTCTTGCAATAGAAGCGAAGCTATTCAAAAAGATTGTTTTGTAAAATTAACATACAGATTTGGAGAAACGAAATACATCAAAAACTTAAGGTATGAAGTAGGTGTTTCAAAACTTACGGATCCTTTTAGCTATGTGGCCATGAAATACGATGGTTTCAGACAAAGGTATGGCACTAGTCCATGAAGTCTTTGACTGTTGGTCTGAACAGTATTAATAGATGCAAACCACCTAGTCGAAGATAGTGATTGTCATGACAAATATTTGGAGACTAGGTAAAGCGGATCAGGCAAAGTGAAGCAGGCACATTAATTCTGTATCTTTCTTTAAACAATGAGCTCAAAATTATTGTCTTTCCACAAACTAATTCGATTACCAAGTATCATATTTCAAACGCTTACACTCTTATCGCAATCTGTGATGAAACTTCCGAATTACTTATTTAGTGTTCATCCTGCAGTGTTAAATGATGCACATACGTGCGATGTCTTATTTTGCAAATTTATATATAACACGAATAAGCTAAACAGTTACTGATATCATATTCAAATGACATCATACCATCAAATTAACCAGTACAGTGATATAAGGCAATCAGTGGTTAATATGGTTAATGTAACAGCTATTTCAATTGATGGTGGTAGTTTTCAGTGAAGTATTATACATGATAGTGTTACGAACAGGAGACTCCGTTTTTCAGGAAAATTCGGTATTACGTACTCATCTGGAATTGAGTGAACTTTTAATTCTGCAAGGGACCCAGTGTTTATCTTTCTGGTTTCAGTATCTCTTTGATGAGCTAGCACAATCATATTAATTTATTTGCGCTTGTGTTTTGATACCTGAAGCAATAAACTGGTAGAAGAGAGGAAACTAGGTAAACGCTTACAGAGAGGCGGAAACTGAGTTAGCTTTCACTAGTGGTAATTAAAATCAACCCCATCATCAAAAACAAGGAGTAAATAGACTTCAATCAGACGGCGGGTTAACGATGGCTAAAATAAGTCACAAGTTTGTCCATCATCCAATTCAGGACTGCGACACATTCAAAGATTTGCCTTTCCTAGATTTACCCAAATTAACGGTAAACCATGTACACATTAACTTTATACTCACTGCTGATACTGTATCAAATGTCGGGTTACTTGTTCATTTATGATGAGATATCGAGAATACATTGGTCATAACATCTGACCGCGTAAATAGTGACAACCTGCTACCACACTAATCCGCAAGGATATCTTTTGTCGGGACATTCTATACATACCAACGTTTAGCCACCTGTCGAAAACTAACGAGATGTATCAACCTAAAGCAGCTTTAAAACTGCCTACAAATTTATGGACAACTTTAGTAAATATGTAACTCAATAAACGAAATTAGGTTGCATTTAACTCACCTTACGTTTGTTAGGCTAAAAAAGAACAGAAACGAAGATTAGTACATGGAAACCTGAGGACATACGATCATCAAACAGAAGACAAACACTTACCATAGATGACGAACATAGGACACCAAACATGGCGTTTAAGCGCCGTTACCCAGATATCATAATTCATTGAAGAAAACAAATTCAGAAGAAGTAAAAAAACTTTCGTCTCTCTTTCATTGAAATTCCATTTGTGTAAAGAAAAAGTTTTCAGATAATTGTAAGTTGACGTTTCAAACGCGTTTTAAGGATTTCGATGAAATTTCAGGAGAGATTATGGCAATATCAAGGTCACAAATGAGTTGTGGGGTGTGTGATTTAACGGTAGGTTTTCTACTTTCGAGCAAGTGACGTTTAAGTATTTCTGAACGGCTGAAAAATCCGCTTTCGTATCTGTTTCTTTTTCGGTTCGCGTCAATGCAGTTCGTCATGCAGTTTCCCCTATCTCTCAACTGTCAGTAACTACAAAATGATGCAGATATCACCCATACGTTTCCGTAAACAAATAAGACACCCATTTAGTTGGTCTCAAATGTGGAGTCTATGTCAGTAACCTCTGGTAACTGTCCATAAAGGGTTATCACGTCATTCTGTGCAAAGATAATTTTTAAAGCATAACCACCACTGTGCCGAAGGACCTCAACTCTTTCAGTTGTACTTGAACGCTAAATGAAGTCACTAAGATTATAATTATCTAGACCATTTACACATACACTAATCTTACGTTCATCGAACGGTGCTGTTTCCAGATACTCCATTTATTTTGCGATTTACGAGGTCTTCTAACTATTCGTTGACTAGTTAGTCCTTCCTAATACGAAGCATATCTCCATGACAGCCATTTGAAAGTGGCTTACTAAAAGTGTGTCATCGATTTAAAAAGACGAAAAGTTTGTAATAATGGCTGAATTTTCATGATTTTACAGAAAATAAATAACGCAAAGATGGTTTACTTAACAAGTAAACGATTGCAACATCAAGGGCTTCAAATAGATGTCGGGATTATTAGTCAATTAAAGAACATAAACTGCAGTAACACTGAAATTTGGCATAAAAATGATCGAGGAACAAAACAAACCATGCACAATGTCACATGACTTTGCTACCGTACCACGCATCTGGTTGACTACAGTTATCATGTTAGTAACTCATAAACTGCCGTTAGTTACAGCTAGGCGAAATGTTGAGGTTCATTTGACGAGCCTGTCGACCATAATCAGGATGCTGGCAATTTAATGGATGAATTTTTAAATGCATTTGTTAGTAGATTGCGTGCTTCCACTGGAACGCCTGTGTTCTATGTAATCACTACGTAAGACTTTTTGAACATACAGTTGACGCTTCTTTTTGACAAAAATCGGCATATGGTGGAACATTAAAAAAATATATTAGATGTTACTAAAAGAAGACTTCATTCACATCTATTATATTTTCTCTTCCTAATAGCTGTTTCATCTATTTCAAGGATTTTTTTAACGTAACCGCATTTTTGAGGATATGTCTCTGCAGTGCTGATACCATCGCACAGATAATACTTCGCTAACGTTTATAAGGGACGCTGCTAGAGTAACAGGAGGCTGCATAACCAACAATAAAACTGACATGCAAGTTTGTCGAAGTGTCAGTCTAGACTGGCTAAAGAAACTGTCCGTTCTTATCGATTTCTTTTTCCAGCAATCATTACAACGAAAGGGGACTATAACTCGGGTATCTGTTGTTCATTTTTAAGCCATATTTAGTCCATAATCACAAATTAACTCAGTGAGAAGTAATCCGACAGCTTGTAGATTAGTAATAATAACATCCTTATAGAAAATTCCAAACAACAGATCCACTGTTAACATTTTCAACCAAACAAAGCAAACGACCTTGAAGAGTCACCTTGACTTTCATTGGCTCTCTCAAGTTCTCCGACAAAATTTAGTTTCACCACTTATTGTTATCTTTTCATCATACGCGTATTTAGTCACTTGCGAGTATGCATGAGTCCTTACGGTTAAAATGATTTATATGAGATATAAACAGTTAACGGAACCGGATTTGGCAACAATCTGACACGTGAGGCGCTGAAACATTGCTAAGAAGAGGAGAAACTAGTTATTTTTCATGTGATTTTGCTATTTTTTAATTAATTGTAAAGTGAGCGGAAACCGGTACTGCTTTTCATTTCCTCCGCTGGACCTTGTTAACTGTGATTGGTTGTAATGTCATTTTACTATGCTAATTACTCTGTTTTTCCCAAGGTCGTTCTTGTAACTATATATACAGACTTGAATTGTAATAGAATCGAATCTTCCTGGTGCTGTGTTGGTGTCTTCTTGATTTTGTTTTGGGGTGAGTAATCAGTTATCGAGTCGTTGGTCACGGTTGCTAGTATCAGTTGGCGCAGATAACTTCCGGCTAGAGTTGCGGTTAGTTCCTGCATAGCAGTAGGCGATATATTTATTATAATATTACGACATATCAAACATGTACTTGAAAAACGCATAGCTATATATAGCAGGTCGCATGCTATAAAAATTAAACTTTTGGACAATATAAGGCCATCAAAGCAAGCAAAGGGTCATACGTTAGAATTGTTTATATTTTATTCGGATGAAAAATTAGAATGCAGTAAAATCATTATGATTCTAGTTCGAAAATGGTCAATAAAAAGGATGAATAAAGGTATTTTAATGGTACTTCACTTAGGCTTTCGACTGCTCGGTATTTTTAGGTGAGTTAGCATAAAACTGTTAAATTCTTACTCGTGATTCATAATGATCTAGTTCTAGGTTAAAATGTCTTGGCTGCTTCTGCTGTGATCTGTCCAGCTGATTACTTGTCTTAGCTTGAGTGGCAGACGTTAGGAGAAAATCACTTTTCACTTCAACAGTTTTCCATTTATTAATAATGATTCCACTATTCCACCTATTTATTTACTTTCTCGGCTAAATGTTTCATTCTAGCGTCTGCATCTATTAATATATTTTTCATGATCAATAATTCGACTGATTAATCGAAAAGCCAGCTTATCGCTCGTACGCATGTATTACAACAACCATAAACCAATAATATACAAGATGTATAATTATATATAAGACCTAGTCTTTGTCTTATATATCTGTTATACGACATTGACCAACCACATGTCTTTTCCCAGACATGTCAGTAAGATATATAGCAATCTTTAGGCTATTACTAAGTCATTCTACGAAACTTTTTTTGCCAACTATCTACTGTATTATACATTAAACTACTATATTGCCTAATTTACCAACATTCAGTAACACTTTGACAAATATGCTAGTATAACTAGCACTGTTGAATTTAATTCCAATAGCATTATCAGATCCATTAATACTTTGAAACACTTTCAGAGTTCTGGAGTAGACAGCACAAATTCTTATGTACCTGAACACAGCGGGCATGATACATTAACTATTTTTCTTTAAACTGTATTATTCACTAGAATTGTCTATTCACCCGAATGTCTAGAAAGCCTTTTTCATTATTTCCGTACATAAGTCAGGTTCTACTTTGGAAATTAGCATCTATCGACCAATCAACATTACTTCTGTCGTAACATGAGTTATGGAAAAATAACAAATGAAAATATGCGTAAGCACTTACTATCTCAACCTGGTGAAGCCCAGTCAACATTGTTTCTTCCAATCTTGGTAGTGCATGCTTAAGAGACTTAAAGTAAACATTATTGCCCGACCTCACTCAAGTTGAATCAGGTTTTTACTTATAGATTGGATGCAAATTGTTAAGTTTGTTTCTATGCCCTTTAATTCAAAGCCTATAACCTCGGGAGTTTTTCACGGTAGAGTTTTTGTTTCCTCCCCTTCACTCTCTATTCTAACAGTAAGTCGTTTGTGTTTGCTGTTGATCTTAAAGTGGCATACTCTTTTCCATCTAACAAACCTGCCCAGTTTCTGAGCTTCATACAAAGTCACTTGTTGCTCGTAACTACTTGTTGCACTGCTTGAAAGCTACAATTTAACACTACAGATTTGGCTGAATATGCTTCAGCACATTGCATACCAGCATACTGTTGATCCATTCATTCCATGACTTTCCCAAAGTTATGAAGTGCAACTGGTCTTAGCATGGCATATTCCGATAATCTCTCTTTCTCCTAACCTGTCACAAAACTGACTGCTAGATGAAAAAGACTTTTAGGTTGCTTTCTTCACAAATGCCACAACTAAGGAGTCAGAGTAATGTTGCGTACAATTTGTGCATGGCCCATTTTAAAACATTGTCCGTTTGTTCTCAGCAGTATACGCACAGTGGATAAACACAAGTCAGATTCTTTTCAAATGTGCTTTACCCCTTATATATTGAAAAAACACTAAGAAACAGGAATATCTGTCAAGATACCAGGTACTTAGATTTCGTCCCCTTTGGCTTTGGCGTCTCAAATCGCCCTATTTATCTCCACAAATTGTTTCACATGTGAGCACTCTTAACATGTAGCGGAATTAAATAAAAGCAGAACACAACACTTTCCATATGATCTGTGTACCCACATATTTAACATTACGATTAGCACATATAAAATCAATTCTCAGATATAGAACAGGTTACCGGTGGACATTAGGCCTTTCATACTAATTCCTTCTTACTAATTCGTTTTACAAATTACTTTAAAAAACACTTTCTAAGAAAATTTTTATTTTAAAATAACGCAAAACAATTGTTTATATCAACATGATGGAATATATTCATCCCGTTTTGACCGTTGTCAGGTTGTAGTTGCAATTTAGAATTCTGAACTAATAAAAGAAAATATTAAAAAAGACATTTCTTACTCAGGAAATGATGAAATCGATCATGGTTGTGTACAAACGAGATCAATACAAATACCGAACAGCTGTTTAATCCCAGTATGGAACTACTCAGCTATGCGAATTTATGGCTACATCTGTAAGTTAAGCCTAGAACCATCAGATCTGATTGTAGAATCCAAACTGAGGCAGTTTGGACTGAAGAGTAACTGTCGAGGTTGGTTTAGATACGCGTACTCTTGCCCAGTCGAAATTCAAAACAAATGGTTGGGTGAGGAACGGTTCTATATAAAATTAGTTATACAAATGTACATTATTACCTAAACAAATGTCACCACCAGTTACTCAATCAAAGTTTATTCCAAAAATGGGGATAATCAATTAGGTTCCAAATAATACACAAAAATGTTACTCTATCCCCTTAGGATAGATTGCGTGTTGCCTATCCAGGAAGTAAGATCTAAATCTATAGAAATATCAACAACAATGCATCAAAAGTTACTTGTTACAATATAATAATGCAATTTCTGAAAATGTGCGTCCACCCACAATCTGGAAATGCACAAATCCAGTCAAAGCAAGTAATACAATCAAAAAGAGGAACAGACCAATATGGCTTCCGCCCAAGCCAAAACGTCCAGTAAAACAAAGTGTATAAAGTTCATAAGATAACAGAAATCCAGCACGAACGCAAGGAAATACAGATATTACAATAAAAATAAATAGCAACTATCTCATTTAGAAATAAAAGATTATTAGAATGTACAACTAAACAGATTAAGAGAGGGTGACAAACGTATTTTGAACGAAACACAACGAATTACAATTAAAGAAAAAGGTTACTTGGAGGGATTTTTAACAGAACCATCGAAAAAGATCTTACACTGATAGTGAATGAGTAATCATCAGAACACATTAGTTTAGTGGTGTACAGTGATGCAATTATTGCTCCGATCAACTTATGACACTAAACGAAAATCAATCAGTCCGATTAATACAGTTTCATTTGCGAAATATCTAAATTCCTCCCAACCCACCAGGTATGGTTACTCTCTGGAACTTTCAATTTTGAGTTTGACTCCCCGATTGGGTTGATGACGGAGACTTTTGAAAAAGTTGAAAATAAAACAAACAGGCTGTTGGGTGTTTCTCTTACTTCCAATGGTACCAAATAATGATTAATCTGTTACTAATTGTTATGACGAGAGAAAATCGGGGGGTGTGTGAGGTTGGCCGAATGCCAGATTACTAGTCCCTAGTTGGTTATTGCGCGTCTGCCCTGTGCCCACTTAGTCCCAAGTCGAAATAAGAAGAATTGATGCACTAAATTGAGCAATCCCCATTCTCATTAATAGCTAATATGTGAAGATTAGGTTTTGAAAATATGCAATAAGACCGGTGGTGATCTGACTACACTAAGACAAATGATAAGCCCATGACTATACAAACGATGAGTATATATATATATATATATATATATATATATATATATATATAAAAGTCGATATCAGTACACAGAATGAATCATTAGACCATACATGTAGTTTATTTGGAAAACCGTCAGGGTTCTGGGCCCACAAGTATTTCTTCATAACAGTACACTATGCAGACAATAATTTAGTACTGATAATTGTTAGTGAACTAAAAAGGCATGAACACCTGAACCGTAGGCATAAACCAGAGGCTTCTGTTGTTAGCTTACGTAATAGTGTGTGACGTCTCATCGATGATTTTGTTTGGAAAGACTAGTAAACTTAAAGTTACACTTCCAGAGTTTCTATTAAGTAAGGATTATAGAATTCGTTCAGCAGTGTGCGAGTTTACATTGTTATTATTGAATCATCAAAACAATTTACTATTTTACTACTTACTAGCATTTAGTGATTTGCATTTTTATCAACCATTTCTCACATTAATGTAATGAGCCTATTTAAAAATACATAGCATTAATAACCATGTACAGGAATACTTAATATTTGTACTGAGGATTTGCAGAAATTTATGTGAAAATTTACTGAAATTTATAGTATGTTGATTCATATACCCTCTTATCAGTGTTTGCTTTAATGTAACACTGACAATCATGTGTATTGCTTACTTACTTCTCTTCAACCTTCCACTATGTATGCGCCACCAAGTTCTTTGTTTGAAACAAACAAGATCATTCACGCACTATTACACTATTTTAGGTGTCAACCACGGAGGCCTCCATGATTTACTTGTAAATCAGGTTATCTTGTCATTGTGGCCTACTTCGGATAACTAATAATACATGTTAGTCATATCTGGGTTACTAGTATGCCACATCTGTAGTACCATGGAACTCAGTCGGGTGTCCGGTGTCGTAACGAAGGATTAACACCTCTTACTTAATAATGTGATTATGGTAAGATATCTTGTATTTAATTGATCTGCTGTACTAGATACTTAAACCACCTGTATAATGTTAGTAAAGGCAAACAAAGTGTAAATACAGGGCAAATTTTGAGGGTGAACAAAGTGTGAATAAAGGTGACAATGCATCACTTGGCACCTTCTCTGTCTATCATGAGTAAATAAATAGACATGTTTATTTATTTACACACTGACCCCACATAATTTGTCTGATTCGGCTAGACGCGTCTACATATTTACACCTTATTATGAAATAAATAGCCTACATTTTGTCTTTATTTACACCGTGTACTCTACTTTCTCATTACAGCCTGCATTCACACAGCTTAGCCCGATCATCGTCCACAGTCATTATCTAGTCTACTTTTCACACAAACATCCTGTTTTATTAAACGCTTACGTTAAAAACGTACGTTTACCTGTCATTAAATGTAAATAAAAATGCTCAAGTTTATCTGTATAGTATATATTGGTAAACAGTTGGATTGCAAAGACAGAGATATCTTTGTCTCTGGTTGAAAAAATACAGTTCTAGAACAGCTCGATATACCACATCCACTATTTATTGACGAAATCTGGAGAATATTGCTTTGAATTGCAAGCTACAGTTTTTTACCAAGTATACTGAATTATTATAGACATTTTTCTGTTTAGTCTATTAACATTACTAATAATATACATGTATTTCATATTAGGTTTAGACTGTTTGAATTCACATTATCTCTCACGAGTATTCTGCGCTCGTTACAAAATATCCTTTCAATAGTACAATTAAATGCAACGGTATACCGATTGTTAGAAATACCACAGATCAACTACTTCACCATCATAATAGGAATTTGTTTATTTGGTTGATTTTTCGGTAGATATAAATTATACGGTAGAACTTGTGCAACTGTAAAATGACTTAGAAAACCTTAATCAGAACGAATCAATCACGACTCTGTTAATTAGACGGCTTAACCATAATCTCGAAAGCAGTGAGAAATCCACAACTTCTAATGAATCACTTATAGCTGAAAAGCTATACAGTATACATTGTTTTTACATCATCAAAAAACCTATGTAAGTTATCCTAGAATTCGTTCCACTGGTAATCACGATGCATTTTACACGAACATTTATCTCGGTGACACAATATCTTCCCTTTCTTACGATCCATAGTATGGTCGCAAATGACACCTTACTCGACTCCACATTGATTAGATATTATTTGTATGAACTCCAGTTGATGAATCAAAGAAAGTATTTAATATGCACTACAACTCTGTATACGTACAATATGTTTAAATGTGTTTCATAAGGTTTTCAATTGTCACTATACATTATCGTTCCAGGGAGAATGCATTTTTCTACTAGTCCAAGCATGGCACTAACCTATTTGTCAGGAATCCTTTCTTTGTATTCTTTGTTTAATCCTCTATTTCATACACCAAGGAGTTACTTACTATATATTCTTTAACCTGACGTCCTCTAATATACTCTTGTTTGCAAATCAATGCCTCATAGATTTCACAGATTTTTCCTACTTCATTTTGGAATTGTATGGGAACTAATATGCTGGAATATATTTCACGATGATATATTCATATCAGTGAATTACAGCCTTTTCAGAAACATCTGCAAGTGAAGCAACTGTCGTTATGGTAGTCCCAATCACCCATTCGATGACTAATACAAAGATTTGTACCAGTTATAGTCTGCAACAAACAAAACAAGAATCCGTTCAAATCAATTTCTTACGCCAGCATTCAGTGCAACAAAATCAATATCCCTCTCTCATTCGTCTCACTTTTTTGAAACTTGTCATTTCTCTCTACTGTTAACATGATATATTCAAGTGTCCACACTGTGAACTTGAAACATTTCGGTTGTTCCTTATTGTTTCAACAGTAAGAGTCATATCCACTGATATTTAGGTTTTCATTTATTTCATCAACAACATTTAAATGAATCACTTGTAAATAAGTAGTATAATAAGAAATCCACTGTGGTTATCATTACTGTATTTGTATAGCGTTATTAAGAAATGTTGAAGAGCATGATAAATAGTGTTTTAGTAATATGCCAACATGTTCAGTTACTTCTGTTATGATGTTTACTTTCTTCCAAATAATAACATTTTGTTTTACCTAAATTGTCATTTAAAACACAATACATTTGACTGATTAGAATAAAATTCGAAGAAAATGATCAATTTCATTCGAAAGTATATTTCATTGATAATTGAGATTGACATTAATCATTGAACCATTGAATTGTATATGTTGAAATTGTCTTTATTTTCTTAAAGTCATCGATGGTGTTAACTTGTGAAGAGTGCGATACTAAGTGGAAATAACTATTTTAGTGCTTCTTGGTCTTTAATGATACTTAACCAACATCAATTTGTAAAGAATTCCAACAATGTAGTTCAATAGTTATCTTAACCAAACTATTACAATTCAATTAAAATGAATATGTCTTCGAATATAAACTAGTTGCTTTAATTGATTCGAAGGTGAACATTGTTAATTGCAAACAAAAAACGAAAGTGATAAATGTGTTTAGTGTTATTCTGTGTTATCTCTACTAGTCACCGTAATATTATGTATTAATCCCGCTTAGTATTTTTCTGTTCAACAACGACAGTGATGTGATTCCAAATGAGAACAAGAGTGGAACAGGTAGCAAGATGCATTGAGAAAGTAACAGAAGAAGGCGAAAGAAAAAAAAATAATCGCATTAGAGTTTATATAAACATCGGTATGAAGTATTCCAGAAACTTTCCGATTAGTCTTCGGTTCTGGTTGGCTAAAAATGTACCAGTCACAACACAGCTTCGTGAGCATGTTTCGAGCATGCTTTAATCAGGCTCGTTTTGTGCTAACACCCAGTTAATTTTGATTACATAAGATGCCTATGAAGTTGTTGATGCAAATATTCAACTCATC
This sequence comes from Schistosoma japonicum, assembly GCA_025215515.1. Classification (NCBI taxonomy): domain Eukaryota; kingdom Metazoa; phylum Platyhelminthes; class Trematoda; order Strigeidida; family Schistosomatidae; genus Schistosoma; species Schistosoma japonicum. The sequence continues at coordinate 41,471,662 of CM046063.1, read as the reverse complement.
ATCTTATTTGTCATTGAGTGAATCAGGTAACAAATTTTCACATGACTTTATTTAAAGTCGTCGACTTCATGACGATCCAAGAAGTTTTCAAAAACTATACTAACTACTCAATAATGTTCGTGAAAAATTAAATAGTACTTGTAGGATCATAGAATATTTAAGCATTGAGTATTATCTAGAATTCGAATCACATTTGAATCATAATTCACATCATAGAGAATAATGTATATTATACAAATGTACACTTACAGAGATCGAATCCTTTCAAATTAAATCAATTTACAAAAATAATGAAAGATATTTTGATTAGTTTAACAGATGATTGCCTGTAAGATCAAAAACAATTCACTTGAATACCACGAATAGAAATATTCCTAGAAACCCGAATTGTCAGATTTAGTCATCATTTCTATCACAAAAGATTGTCAACAATCTTCATGCGATAAAATACTACAATTAAAATTGAGTTACTGATGAGAAATCATGAGGTATTTTGTATTATTTTCAATCTTTGATTCGATGTTTTCAAAAACAAAGTTGGTGGATTCGTCACTACGTTAGGTTCTATCACTTATATATACTATTCGGAAAGTAAACTTTGTTAGTTACAACGAGTTATGCATACTCACGACAATATCAGGATACATGTATGGTTAACAAACCAGTAATAAAGATGCGACAATTATAGATTTGAACCAAAGAGCTCCAACAACATAAAGCGAACAGCTCAGCGGGAACTCAACAGAATAGTATTTAGCTGGGCACACATGCCAACAAATAGAAGGATATGTTAAGATGCTATAGAACATTGATTATATCCTAGAATCGTTCAACGGTGGGCCACTTTAATTATCTTAGTTGTGTGTAAAGTAACCATTTTATTTGTATTACTGTCATGTTACCTTTATCCTAACCTCCATCTAGACTCATGAACTTTTACCGTACTATTTTACATTTAGCAATAATTACTGATTAATTGTGTATTTATTCTCACAGTTCTTAGTCATTATTATCCTTCTTTCGTATAAATGTTATTCTTCTTGTTGGTTTGCTGTGTTTATATAAACGAATGAATAAGATGTGATTTGGTCGGTTTGTCTTCAGCTCGCTTATCTTGTATTTTTCTATCCGGCTTGAGAAGTAGAACCCACAAAGCAGATATGCTGGCATTGAACAACGGTCTTGATGTCTGTGATTTTCCGATATCGGTTTCTAACAAGCTAATGTTCTTTAAATCGTAATCAGTCGTAGTGCTCATCATAACAGAAACATATAGTACAGAAAAGGGGGGGATACAACCACAACTTCTGTGCAATTACAACTTGCTCATAGTCAACATATTGTCTTTTATTCACTTACGAAATCACAAAATTAGTAAAGGTAGGTGATCTCACTTCGATATATAGCATTATAAATACGATTAGTCCCTTTCTGGAAGGGGAGTTAGCTATAAAACACACCTCTTTGAAACGCATTAACTTATAGTTTAATACTAGTATTATTACTTAGCAATTTTTTGAAGCTTCTAAACAAGTGTCTCTCGTGAACTGATAATACAACTGGCTGAATTGTAGTGACAAGAGATCTAAGCTATGAAATACTTGCAAAGTGTCACGACATTGATTCTTCTAAAGTGTATGGAAGGTATAATTATCACTTAATAACCTTATATCTTTTGATAATTATGTATGAATATTTTAATATTCCCTTTCTGTGTTGATGGTAAACCAACTTCTCTCCAAGGGTTTGAGCGACATCTGAAACTACTGGCATTATGTCAATTTACAGAATATGTCTTGCCTGTATTGTTTAAGTTGGACTGTGACTGGAAAGCTGAATGCAGGACACGCTTTTCTTCTTGTTTAAGAATCATAAGCTGGATGTGCCTGGACCCAGTAGCCTAGTGGTGAATGCGATGGCAGTTTGGCACGAAACGTACTGAGTTCGAGTTCCATTGTGAATATCAACATTGGGATGGCAGAAACATTCAGCTGATGAATCCTAGAATGGGACAAAACGCGTCATGCTGTATTCCACTTGAAGTCACAGACCAACTTAAGCAATGCTTATGAATTATCTCTACATCGAATCAATCCGCTCAGGATGAACTTATAGCAATATAGACTGAACAGTTTCATTCTATGACAAATCAACGGAAAGATATAAATTAATCCTAATTGTATGTCTTACCTGTTTGAGTTCCATTTCGATCTATTTATCAAAAAAATGCAATTCATATTATTTCAATGTTGATATTTTAAAGTTTATAAAGAATATTCATTGTTGAATAAAACGGGCATTCATAGATGATGTGATCCAATGGTGTTGTACTGATTATATGATGCAAGGTGTTTAGAATATAGGATGATGCTTTAATAACGGACTTTGGTTGACGTTAACTTTGTGAACTTGTATCATTTACTAAGTCTGTAGTTAATAATAACTTGTAATTATCTACTGGAAGAGGTTAGTGGTTGCAGTCGAATGTAATGTTAGGAGGTGATATTTTGCGACACGCTAACAACTCTGCATATAACTCTCAAGATATTGAAATCTAATTTAACGAATAACCCATTTTTCATGCTGATTAGTGAGTTCTTTAAGGACATTAGTAAGTCGTTACATAATACATACTCTTTTTGAGCGTTCCATTCTCGAACATATTCATTTAGGACTTCTGGTAGTCATAACTTTCAAAATACTAATGCATAGTCATGTGTTATGGTCTTCTATGGACAAATAAGTAGAACAATCTCCAGAGGATCTAAATTGCATAGAAGCCTCTGGAGGTAGAAACTGAACCGTGGAAAAAGTATGAAACCATGGATGTAGTTAAATATTGACTAGACTGGACCAGTTAATGGTCAGTATTTTCTTGTAGTTGTGGATGTACACTCTAAGTAGCTTGTAGTTTTCTGTGTAAAGAGACAGGATGCATCTTAAATTGTACTTCATTCATGTTAATTGGTTGATGCGATTGGTTCACCATTTTTTCCAGTATTAGTAAATGGAACACAATTTGTTTTGACTGGGTTTACTCAATGTTATCAGAATATATAATTAGAAGAAACTCAAATACCATCTTCTCATCGATAGTGCAATCGACAAATCAACATACGTGTGAATATAGGAACAGAAAGCAGAGGCTAATGATGATGAAGAGGCCGTACAACAGATTTCTTCCATTATACAGAGTGTCATCCAGCCATAATACAGAGGGTTGTAAGTCAGTGGTCAAGATAATACCTGGAAAACTCATTAAGGATATTTTCAGAAATATAGTATCGTTAGTACAAAGTGACGTCAAAATGGAGGAGTAAAGTGTCACAAAATGATTCAACATGAAATGAAAGAAGCCAGAAATTGTAAGGTGGTGTACGTAGAGTGAGTGAGATAACATAGTAATCATACAACACAACACTGAAATTCGAATTCATAATAACTGTGATGAGTCACTTTCGTATGGAATTCAGGTACTAATATTTTAATATGTCACTATCCCAAACACCACTTATGTAGTAGACGGAGGTAAATGAACGCAGAAATAAAATCAGATGAGGAATGTATAGAGAATGCAGATGAAGCCAGGTATTGTAAACTGATCCAGTGGCTAAGCCTTACAGAAGAGAGAGGAAGTGACATGTCTGGGAGAAGATATGTGATCGATGTAACACTGTAGGATAGATATATGTCATAAAAAATGTGACTTTATCTTCCTATGTTTGACTCATCCGCTTTCTGGTCGGTGAGTTGGATTATCGCGTATTTGTATGCATGTAGAATAAATGAAATAAGTTGTTCGAAATTTTAATGGACTACTCTACATTTTAACACATTAATCACTAATGTATATCAAGTAGATTGACACCTTTAACAAGCAATTCTACAACCTGCAATTTTTTCATCTGTAATCGGAAGAATCGAGCCTCAAATAGAAATGTCGACATCGTCTATCACAAGTAAATGACACAAATTCGGCTGCAGAAAGCATTTATGAACAAACACCCATTATTCCTCAGCATTCAACATCATATTCCGATCTTGTTGTGTTCAAGTCAGTTTCGAAAAGACGACCACATTGATTTGACAGCTTAGCCTAGAATTTCCTTCAGTAACACGATTGCAGACTGAATCGCATGTTGAATTTATTGTTTCTACATTCAATACTACCTAATATTAATTCAAATTAATGAAAAATACTTCTTAAAGAAATAGCAAACATTCAAGAAAGTATTAAATTATCGGTAAGTAATGTTATCGAATTCTACCGTGTATGTCTAACTAATCATTGAACTTAAATAGTGGAGGCATTTGACATTTCAAGTTTCCCAATGGTTGTCATAATGGTAAGTCGTAACTAGTATAGTTCTGCTAGTTTCACTAGTTAACATTATGGAAAAACCAATTTCTTTTGTTTAACTACTTACGATGAATGTCACATAGAAACAGACCTAAATGCAAAAGATTAATTGAAACATGGATTAAATGGAATATGACGACTTGTCCACAAATTATTATTATGCATGAACACAACTTCTTTGAAATTCTACCAACACAACTGAGTATTAGACTAAGACAAAATTGACGATTTAGACAAATCCTAAGAAACTGATCGCTAGAGAATGTTTGAACGTTATATGTCTTCGTTGGGCGAGAGGTCTTCGAAGACGACTTGAATCTCTATTCTTGATCAATTAATATGCATGGAATATAAAGACAAAACAAATCGTCTATTATCTGATATATAATGTAAAGGAAACCGCACAATTTATTTGGGAGAATGAAATTGGTAAATCACTGTTACCTACTTTAGTAGATTGTTTCAGTACATAGGTAAATCAAAAGTGCTAATAAACAATGATTATATTTTGTAAGTGGAATCAAGGATTCGTGTTGCCAAGTAGTAGAATTTAGATTAACCGATAAATTACAGAGTATCAAACAACCAATTCATCTTATAACTCATTACGTAATAAGAATGGTGTCAAATTAACTCACATGTGGCAAAAACTTTATTAGTATCTGATGGAAAGTTGCAAATGAATTCAATATTAGCATATCAACAAGTTTCACAATGTATAGTCTATCAATAATAATAAGTCAATAATTTACAGAGGATTATCCCATTAATACTATAGACATTGTTCAATCTCATCTTATAACTTAACTGTATCCACCTTTTGTTGGTCATGAAACTTCTCAAGCTATCTATTCAAAGAGAATTGTTTACACAACTAAAGTATATATGTAATGCCCTATGACAACAATACTGGATCATCATCAGTGTCTTCTACTTACCAAGTAAAATAATTCTGTGAAGATTCACAATCTTGCATCAATGCAAATGCTAACTTGGCGTTTCTTAACTATCGTAAATGCTAAGAAGAGAAAAACCTAGTCATTATTCATGTAACTATTCTCATTTTTGCTATTTTTTTATTAACTGTTGAATATGCAGTAACCGGTGCTGCTTTTTATTTCCTCCGCTAGGATCCTTGTTAATTAAGAATGGTTGTAGTGTCATTTTAATGTGCTAATTACTTTGATTTCTACAAAGTCGCTTTTGTAACTATATATACAGAGTTGGGTTATAATAGAATCGAATCTTCCTAGTGCTGGGTTCGTGTCTTCTTGATTTTGGCTTGGGGTGAGTAATCAGTTATCGAGTTGTTGGTTACAGTTGCGAGTATCAGTTGGCGCAGAAAAAAATTCAGATTAGAGATGCGGCTAGTTCGTGTATAAGCATTAGGCGTTTCATTGCGACATAACAGTATGCAATTCATGATTATAACACAATAGTGCATTCACTTTACAAAGAAAAACAAATTACGATATTCAACTTGATGATGTGATATTTACAAAGTATCTTGAAAGATTTCAATGTTTTAATTGTTTATTATTCAAATACGAATATACACTCACTATCACTACAAACTGTATCACCTATCAATGTTATTATTAAGAGGTAGGAAAGAATTGAGTAAAACAAGGGGAAGTTTAGATGTAAATTTAAACACGACAGTTATAAGTACACAGTTTCATGTAATGATTGATTATGATGTAACGATATATGAGTATATATGCGCTTTTTGACAAAATGTGTCTATTCTTAACGGAATTTTTATCAATTGACATACACTAGACATATACATAGACTAGACTGGTTAACACAGAAGTGACTTTATTCAATTAATGCAGATGAAAGTAATGGAATTCAGATGGTTTGTGAAAATTAATATTAAGTTATAGTTGATTGAATTCATCATAGATTGATGTTAGTAGGATGATAACCAGTGATCACTCGACAGCTGTTTTTTCTAAATGTGGGACACCCCACTGGCCTCAGTTTGATGAACACTCTCTACACCATTAGACTAAAATTATCCAATGGTAGCATTCCCACTTTCATCAATTTATGATATAGTACGATGATCACGAAAGTAGTTAATGTTGAGGTTGTAATGATTGATTTTAGTTCAATTGATTCATTGTTGTTATCACTGGGGGTTTTCATTCAGTAAGTTATCTATGGAATGTGTTATGCTAACTTAATTGACTTCTTATATCATATTGGTCTAAACATTATATAACATACCATTTCGTATGAGATCTGGTTGTTTAAATTTTTGTACATCTAAAGAACATTTATTATCTTGTAGAACAGTTTTTGTGGTTGTTTGGAAAGTGAGCATTTTATTTTTATTATTAATACTACCCCACTCGATTCATCCTTCAATGTAACACGTTAACTTGTAGTTTTTCATTTCTCATTGGTGAACTACGGTTAATCAGCTGTGTACACTTTACTTCAGTTCATTATCATTGTTATTATTATTTTGTAATGATGTTAATTTCCTAATTGGTTAACTGAGTGGTCAAGTTTTATGCATATATAAAGCATTGGATTGAGATGGTTTGTGGAGAGTGATATTTTTTTTCAGTTGGTTGAATACGTCACAGATTAATGTTGACAAGGTACCACTAAAACCATAAATCACTGTGTAACTGTTTTGTCCTGGTTTGAGAATCCTAAGCAGTGCACACAACACATTTTACATCAAGGGGGATTTCAGTTTAGTGAACGCCTATTCTCCTGTACAACTGAGTCGACATCCAATCGTAGAATTTCTACTTTCATCAATTGGTGATATAGCGAGACTATCACCCATTGTCACTAGTATAATCTGCCTCATTCTTGACAAGTCTAAACTCTACCAGTCACGACTTCTCACTAGACCTTCATGGAAATCATGAAGTTAGTTACCAGTGAGCTGATTATTATATTGATTTGAGATGGTTAATGGAGATCGGTATTTTGATTCTAGTCAATTGAATAGCCGCTTGAGCAGAATCTAGGGTGTGCATTACCGAGGATTCCCGTACAAAGGCAAAACAGCTGTCCAGTGGTTCTTTTTTTCGCAATAATACCATGTCAATATAAAAGAATGCTTAAAATATTGCTTGATTCTATCTGGCTGTTCATTAATCTTGTGTTCTTTATATTTCTGGCATGAGGTTGAGTAGGCATCGGGTTGACGTAAGGCTATTAATCAGACATTCTTGTTTCTACTACTCACTATGTTAGCGCTTACAAGGCCAAACCCAATAATTAGTCGATAATCACATCGTAACATTGTCATTGTACATTACTGATGTGATTATGAAACTTCCTGATTTCACTTGATAGCAGTTACACACTACTTTAATTGTATATTCATATTTATAGCCAACTTCAAAAAGTATGTAGTTTTTAAAAAATCACAAAGTAGTAATTAATGAATTAATTGATGAATTACGTAACATTAAATTAATTTTGTTAAAATAAAAGTCAACATATTTATGTTTATATTTACTAGTTGAAACAGTTGGTACTCATGTAACTTACAGATTTCCCTATACTTAGCTACAAATAGTAACAATAATAATAATTGCGATTAGGGGGTTGTGAAGATAGTTGACTGTCAATCCTTATATCACGAATTAATGTGAATCAGACAATCATTGATCGCCTGGAAGCAGTGGACAGCTATTTCGCCCTAGTATGGGATTGTTCAGCAGTGCACATCCACGGACCCCATCACTTATCAAACCATGGACCCTCTGGCACCGCGGTGAACACTTTACCATATGACGAATGGACTGAGTTAAAAATTTTAACCGTAAGGAGCCGACTCAGTGGTTCAATGGTAAAGCCTTCTCCGCGGAGCCAGAAGGTCCTGGATTCGATCCCCTGATGGGGTCGTGAATGCACACTGCTGAAGAGTCCCATACTAGAACGGAACAGCTATCTAGTGCTTCCAGGTGATCAATGGTTGTCTGATTCATATTGATTCGTGATATCATGATTGACAATAATAATAATTACAATTATTTCTGTATATATGCACATATCAGGCTGAACATGTTTACTTCATCTTTGTTCTAATGGCATTTGACTATCCAATCACTATGATGGCCTATTTCTTAAGAAGCTGAACAAGAGATGATGCAATCAAGAAACATTTTGGCATTTACTACTTGTTCATGTACATACACCAAATAATCTGCTCATAGTTTTTTACTTACAAATAGCTAATTTCAAATGAGTACTCAAGTTGATTATCAGTTGTTGACAAGATGCATTTCATAACAAGGAACTTATTTTCAAAGATCTCTAAACTTAACATGAACTCGATAGTCAGGATTATAACATATTTATAACAAGACTTGAAGTGTGTATACACACTGTCAAGAAGTTCCATGCAAAAGTGAAGTAACATTACAGTACTCTGAAGCATTCTCTGCACCCCTTACTGTTGAAGGTTTGTGATTAGAACCATTGAACAGTTATACAACTAGACACCTGTATACAGAAGTAGCCTTCAATAATCGTCAGTTACCGTTGGCTCAGTGTGAGCGTGAATGTAGGTGGATAGGTCAGATTGAATAATACAAATTATATAGTAACATATACACATTCACTTACTATGTTCGCGACAGTCCCATCGACCTTCAATTAAAGTAATGGAAGATGAAATTCGGTGGGTAAAAAGAATGCCAACAGAATAATAAAATATGTTGTTCTTTCTGGAGAAGTCCTTTTCACATTCATCTTACTATTCAACTCTTGATAAAACCCTAGTGTAACATAATCAGTTTATCATTCCTCAAAGGTTAAAAATTACAATCGTTAAATTGGTTTGTAACTTCAGGAAAGTAGTATCTTTTAAATAGTGTGAAATGTGAAGTTACGGCCAGTCAAACGGTTGTATCCTATGCACTAGATCATTACAGAAGAAATCTATGAAAGAAATCCTACAAATGACGTTCATATGACAAACGTTGACATTGTTCAACTCATCTTAAGCAAAATTTGTCTTTACTAATGAATCTAGTAACAACTAACAAAAGTTCTGAGTAGAGACAATTTCACAAATGTTGAACTACAAAAGTTAACTTAGAGGGATAAATAAATCCTCCGACTACAGTCATTTTATTGATTTATTCACAAAACTGACTCTCAGTAAAGACATTTCATGGTAATTGTAGCGTACTTAATACAGTAACAAAAAATATGAAATGGATAGTTATCTTTTATATTCACCGTCTATTTACTTACATTGTAATACATCAGGATATTTTCTTCCTACAAGAAATAGTGAAAGTCTACTATGGAGATCAATGTGTAAACGTTAAATACAACTTCATCTAAGTTATGATAATTTTTAGCTGTGTACTCTCACTATTTATCTTCTCGTCATTAACTAGTTCATGATAACTCCAATATCTCAAGGAAAGCGCCCAGTACACTACACAACTTGAATGCAACTACACGACTTCAACTTCACAGATGACTTACCTCTACTCTTCCACACACACACACAGCTACAAATGCAGGTGGAAATGACCAGTGTATTGGTAGCCTCTGACAGCATTAAACGATGAAACGAGTTTGAGGAAAAGCAAGAACACTAGATATAACGCCAACCAAATCACACAATCGGTGGTCATGTTTTGGAAGATATGGAAATGCTCACATACCTGAACAACATCATCATCAACAAAGAAGGAGGATCTGATGCAGAAGTTAAGACAGGGATTGACGTGAAAAATCAGAATGACAGCATTACTATGACTGAAGAACATCTAGAACTCAAACTACACATCAGCCAACACCAAAGTCACAATTCTTAATACAAAAATCAAGGCAGTTCTATCTTTTTGAGCTTAAATATGAACAATTACACAATCTCTCATTCAAAAGATACAGGTTTTTATAAACAGTTGTCAACGCAAGATACTTTAGATTCGTTGGACAGACAACATCAACAAATCAACCTACTGTGGTAGAAAACAAACAAACCAACTTCGAGCAGAGGAAGAAATTAATGAAAGATGTTGTAGGTGGATAGAACACACATCGAAGAAATCATCAAACTGAGTTACAGTGTAAGCATTAACTTGGAACCCATATGGTCAAATGAAACGAGTAAGATGAAAGAACACATTGTGTTAAGAATGAGAAGCAGACATGAATAAAATAAATGGGAGTTGGAAAAATTTGGTACAACGAATGGTGTACAGAGTTGGTTGGAGAATGCTTGTCGGTAGCCTATGCTCCACGAGGAGTAACGAACATTGATTGATCGATTGATTAGCTTACATGACCTGTACTTGACATATAAATTCACTCTGATACTTTTCATGACTTACTTCGACAGTTTCTTCTACCTGGAAATAAGATATTATAATAGTTGTGCTTGTTTCTGATCATAACCTTGATAAACAATGATAAAATATCATTTCCATAAGTTAATGTCAAATGGTGAATTGTTTACTCTTTTGTGTTGACTTGATAACATGATTTAAAGAATCAATGATAGCTAGAACAGATAAGAATGAATTCAAATGTGTTTCATAGTTTCTCATTGATTGATAAATTACCTCTTTATTCAGAGCCATAATTATGATCAATGTAGAATCAGACAAAAGTGACGTAGAAATTCAACGAGACAGTTTGAAATATGAGGTATGTTGATGACATACCTGTTGTTTACAATAATTAAAACCATGTCTTTTTTTAATTACGTTCTCCGTAATATACGATTTACAATGGGACATTATGATGAAAACATGTATTATTGTCTAAACCATGGTATACTATGCTCTGGAAACAATCGAAGAAAATATTTCGTCAAGTAGGTAAATTATATTGAGTGGATACAAAAAACACTAAAGTAATCTGAATGAAGCGTTCTACGGCTTTTATTCCACTTGGCTTCAAGAGGTAAACAAATACTGACGTGATAGGTTCCAGACTACAGTCTACATTAAAGGGGGCTTAATTATCCATAAACTCTGTCTCACTCTACCAAACGAGTTCTTAATCGTGACAATCATAAATAAACAAATACCTGCCTTACATTACTTCCGAATGAGTTTTTCAGTTAACATATACGTGAAAACAAATACATTAAGACAACTTAGAAGTGAATTCCTATTCACTTCTTATCATCGATTCACAAGAAAAGGTCACTAGGCTTTCTATAGTTCGATCAGATGTCATCTACTTCATATGAAGTCAATTCATTTATAATAATCAACACAGAAATATTTCTGATCTTATCTAAGCTCTAATTAATTCAATTCGATTTCGTAACTGAATTATGTACTTTTTTATATATCAGTGTTGTGACCTATCACCAGGTACGGTGTTCTCTGAGGAGCCAGTGTGTCATGGGTTCCATTACCAATGGTATTGTGGAAACGCTTTGCTAAAGAGTCCCATACTATAACAAAACGGCTGTTTCTGGTGACCAATGGTTTCTAAAATATGAACTCTACTCAAACTATGGCTGACTAGTGGGAGGAGGCGATCGGTGTTACCTCATCGGTTAATGAGAAACCATGAAATAAACCCGGGCTCATACTAATTCCGCTAATAAACGTTGTCCTTAGTTTTATCAAATTTATTAATGTTAGAACTGTATGAAACTAACTGTAGCATTATGAATTTAGCTAGTAGGAAATTGTATCTTTGTAACTAAAATATAGACCGAAGCCGGTCAGTCTCTGTTGCCACATGTGCATCCTGAGAGGATTAAATCGATATAACGGTAGTTCACAAGTACTGTTTGATTGGATTGTGACTAGTAAAGGGAACTATAACGTGACAAACTGAGTTCGAATCCCATTGTGAATATTAATAATGGGGTGCAGATACATCTATCCGACAAGTCTTGAATAAGACGAAACGCGCGTCCAACATTCACCTTGTCAGTCACAATCCAACTCATACAGTACAATGTAGACGCCATCATTGTAACATAAAGTTTGAGGTTAACATTTTAGGATACCGTTATGTTTACAGTAGTTTTTTGTTTTATTTGCATGACACAGTTGTGATATTTCAGCTATTTCTTGATTATTTTAACTTTAGAAAAATCGTGTTAATAATATGGACTATTGAGAATCCATCTTATCCATCATCTTCACAAGCCATTTAGTTACATAACATGGTTTTCATTAACTATCGCCTGATTACATTAGAATAAGTCTACACAACATATCATGATGAAAAATAAGTATTCATGGCACCTTAGGACATTTACAAGTAAAGCATAATTATATACATTACGAGCGATTGATACTTGTATCATGATTTCTGTTTCCAGCTGTTTCCAGTGTTTTCTATTTGTTAATACAAAAACTTAAAATTCAACAGTATTTAGAAGTTATTTATATGAGAACTGTAAAACTTACATGCAGGGTAATGTCGTGCTTTCATATCTGTAATGTTAAAAATATACGACATTCCTAATAAGAATGTGCTTGTATCTCTCAGTAGATTTGTCATAGACTAGAAGTGGTCAATCTCTGTTGATATATATGTGCATCTTAAGAGGATTGTTTAAGTTGGAATGTGACTGGACTCAGTAGCCTAGTAATGAACGCGGTGGCGTTTGACATGATACCAACTGAATTTGAATAACGATGCGGACATCAACACTGGGATGCAGATACATCCATCCAATGAATCCCAAAGAGGATAAAACGCACATCCTAGATTCCACTTGTCAGTCACAATCCAAATAAAATGATTCTTGTGAATATTCGCTGTATCGAGTCAGTCCGCTCAGGATGCACATATTGCAACAGTGATGGACCAGATTCAGTCTATAACAAATCAATGATACTATACAAATTAATCCTATTATCAAGAACTAATAAATTCAATCGAAATCATTGGTTGCCTGTTTATGATAAAGTTGAGTTAGGTAAAAAAAATGTTTAATGCTTTAAATAACGAAGAATTGGAGTGTAACCATCTTGTCTTGTTGTTGTCATGTTATTTAGTCAACAATTTAATGTTTAATGTAATTGAGTGTTCTTGATATTATTGAATTCTATCTTAATGTTAAGAATTACTCTAAATTAGACAGTGACTAACAATCAAAAACTGGTACAGAGCAGCCATTTTTCCTTAGCATAGGACTCTTCAGCAGTGCACAGCGACAATACACTAGGGAATCTAGCCTAGAATCTCCAGGATTAGCGACAAACCCTCAACCATTTCACAACTGATCCGACTCACGAGAGTTAACAATTACAATTCAGTCAATTAGTAGTACATTCGAACGAGCACATTCATTTAACTTGGTGGATAACTGTCTTGCACCAAACACAATTGAACTATACTGTTTTTCAATGATTCCCAACTTAGACCAGTTCATAATATTGAATTAATACACATAATTAGATTTTAATAAAACTTACTAATACCACATCCAAGTAAACCTAACATGTCATTGTTCAAAGAATCAGAGTTTTATTCAGTCACAATAACGTATACTTAGAATAGCAGTTATATTGGCCGAATAGAAAGAAGGGCCTACCTACGCTTTAATGAACATGTTCCAAAAAATCTACGATTCACAGGGATAGAAACACTCAATAATACAATCGCTAAACATCTAATTGACACAGGACACCAGATTGATATTAAGGAATCATTCAAAGTGTTCAATAGACAAAAATTTCAAATCTAAAATATGCTGAAGCGATTGCCATAAAATCATTGAAACCAAACTTGTGTCCAAAATGAAATGGTTATATGCCTTTCTTTACCCTAATAACTTGACTTTTGTGTCATCATTTTCATCGTTATAAATCATTCGCCAAGTTTTATTCATTACTTCTTTCTCTTTAGATCAGAATTAAAGTTTTTCGTTACATCACCGCTTATTCACATTATTTTCAAATACTTCCAACCACCTCTTATTGTCTAATCACTTGACCTCTGATCTCTATTTTACCACCTGGTACCTTCTTCTGTATCGGATATATGAATAGTTACGTCACTTTCTTCAACATTTTAGTGATGTTAACATGTCTAGCATGTTTATATAATTTTGATTTCAACCAAGTCCATGCATTCTCATGAGTATGTTAAACTTTGTTACAAAAGTTAGTTCTATAGAAAAGTATCAATCTAAGTTGTATGCACCTAACGAGAAACAAACTAAATAAAACGAAATCATCTTATTCTGCACAAATATATATATTCGCTCTCTTGACAATAACCATAGTATACAATCTAATTTACATGTACACATAACAGTAGGTAATCTGCTAACGACGTATTTTAGTCGTTACGCTGTACACAGATGAACTATTCTAACAGTATGTTCATTTCAATTGTGATTGGCCTTTAGTATATTGTGTACATAAGTTAGATTGTTATCTTTCTTAACAGGATTCGATTCAAAGACTTATTGGTAAGAAAACTTGATTTCCTACTGGGACAAAACACTTTCGATAAATTATTATCGAAATGCCCATAACGATATAAATGATGATTGTAATCAACTTGTTTGCATACCGACTGAAATCCAGCAAATTTTCGTAATGTTTAACATCGCTAAAATCTAACTGATTATCAAAACTTAGACAAATTAATAATGTAGGCTAAAGCGATAGGTTTTAGTTGATTGAATTTGTTAAAGATTAATGTTGACAAAGTACCATTGAAGACCAGGGAGCACAGGTCAGCTGTTTCACTCTACTATGGGACTCCTGAGCAGTGCGAACCCTAGATTCTGTCTCACGGGCTTCAGGTTGGCGAACGCCTTAGTCTCTGCACCACTGAGCCATCATCCAATGATAGAACTCCTACTTTCATCAATTTGTAATATATTTAGCTTATCCATTTAGCATCATCTATTGTCATACTCCAGACACGTTTGAACTCTGTGCCAACATCAATATGCAGAGGAATTCAATCAACCAAAACTTATTACTAATCTCCACTAACTATTTAAAAAGATAGGTTCATGTTACTTATCTCGGAAATATTTGTCATTTAATAAAAAATGAACTCTCAATTAGTTGCATTCAAAGTGAATATGATACTTACAATAGAATCTATGAACACTGACTCCTATAAATTAAAGTGAATGAAATGCATTTGTTGATACAATCATATAATCTGGTGAATAGACAAATTCCTCTAGGCCATTTCAAAATATTTCCAAGTACAAATTAACTTCTTGAACGATTAGCAGTTTGTCACTTAACACACATTGAATATGTAGTCATAGGTGATGTCATTCGGTTATTTCTCGTGTGAATAGACAATTTAACGGTAGGTAACATATTGAATGTTACAGATTGTTTTGTCATGCACATTGTGTAATACATCAACATGAGGAAAATTGTCTTCATCAAGTAAAGTATATTGTGTCATGTGATTATAGTTATTCGTAATAGGGTTCCAGAACATCTCAGTATTGAGTAAGTATTCGACAGACATATCAACTTGAGAAATTGCTGGGTAATAGTAATAATATTCACTTACGTTTCTTGCACATGAAACGAACTAAACAGTGAATACATTCAATATAAGTGTTGTTTACATTGAGTAGATTACAATTATATAATGAATGTAACTTAGAAAATGACAACTAGTTGTTTGTAAACAAATAGATGCTTAAATTGCTTAAATTTATACCAATGAGATCAAATTAAAAGTCATTGAATCTCTCAGTGAACACACTGATGTCACATCTTCCAGTAGAAATTCAATGACACGATTGTATAATTGTAAAGTGACCTTGGAATTTTTCCAAGTGTTTAATAAGCAAGGCACATTTATTCAGTTAATATTTACAGAAACTAGTACTATTCAACACTCTAAACCTGGAATATGCATCCAAAAGTTGTCAGCGTTTTGTTACCGAAGTAATTTTCGTTTTTTAATTCTTTCACTGAACTTTCAAATGCATCATACATACATAGGTTACCAAAATTCTTTTAGGCTGTACTTCATATCTGCTGCATCATCCTAATATATCTCTAATCTAAATTCCGACTGAGATCAGTAATATAGAAATGTGAATTTTACTATTGGATGCGGGCACAGTAGTGCTGAGGGCGGGATCTAGGGTGCATACTACTGAAGAATCCTATACTAGAACAAAACAATTATCCAGTGCTCCCTGGTTTTCATTAGTTCGCTATCAACATTGATCTACGATGCATTTAATTAATTGAAACTCAAAAAGAATAGCTCAAAACATATTTATAACTTATGATGCTGTAATATTACAGGTTGAATGCAGCTGATAAGAATTAAGTGAAATGAAACAAATTTATATTGTTCTGTACGATTCACTATACTGACTGTTTTCAAGTTGATAAAAAGAACCAAATGTATGAAGGTTACACAATTTCCTAACAGAAAAATAATTTTACTAATTCATTAATCATGTCAAAATTACCGCTAATCATTACCTCTATATCCGACATGAATACACCAGAATAGACGGAGTGTATAATACAATAAATTAATCATGTCATACACTTACACTTTGATCCAAAATGCTTTAAGCCTACATTTCAAAATATGTTTTACAAGTGAATCAGATTAATGATTGTTTTAACTGATGTAGTTTATATTGTCATACAACTGGATCAACATAGTAACAAAGATACTTACATCTCCTTTCTATAAATAGAAATAATAACAAAACATGGATACATTCATTATTCGATTTGTTACTGAAATTATTGTACTACATGTAATTGACTGACAGTTTTGTATTTTATTCAATTTTCTTCATCACTGAACAATAAACATAGTCGATACATTTGAACCTTACATTCCGAATTAATACTGGTAAGAGAACTATTGGGAAGTGGAAAGAACTGGTCAATTACTTTTCCTGGTAGAAGATATCACCAACAAACTTATTTCAATAGGTGTGGTGAGGAGAATGAATGTAAGCAGTCTCAGAATTTTCAACAAACGCTTAAGATCAGTTTACTGTAATCCAACAGCTGATATTTGTATTGACATTGACATCTATTGATATTAATGGGTAACTGTCTCACGCTTGACATCTCTGAACTATACTAGTTACATCATTTAGCCAAAACTCTGTAACTGCCTCCCTTATGTTAGTTACCTACCACTAGTAAGTTACAATGGAAGAGAAAACGATAATCTAAATATTCACATAATTAATATTTGTATGTAACTTTCAACAATTCAGATGTAATCAATGAACATATGCGGTTAGTAACCTACTTAACTGTGAACAAAATGATGTTAGATTTAATAGTCATCCTTTAGATTATTTTATCACTTTTATAAACTGAATATGATGTAGTACATAGAACTGAAAGGCGGTTAGTTTCAATGAACATACAGTAAGTAAAAATATCTGCACATTCGAAATCAGTTATTATGTACTGTAGTTTGAATATGTAGTTTCAAGTGTCATAACTTACTGATTCGTGCCATTCCTCGTTCTACAAAGATAAGTAATCATAATACACGGTTAAAGATGATGTATCAAATTATCATATCAGTCAACCAGACCAATGAGTCATTGATTATACATCGCTTAGTGACCAGTTTGATGCTTGTCAAATCCATTGAAATAATTATATTCTTCTAGTTATAATATGGCCACTAGTCCAAGTGACTGAACATTGCTGACAGTGAGTAGAGATGGAAGGTTGTTGGAGGAGGTAGACCAGTTTCATCAAAGATTGAAGGTGCTTCTTGATGACAAGTGCCAAGTGGCATAAAACGTATCTACAAGGTTTCATTCCGACTACGCCTGAACACCTTTCAAGGTTATACATTTTTACTTTACGATGGTGATATTTCTTCTCTAAACACTTGTCAATTATCAATCGTTAAAAACAACTTACAACATGATTTGCCATTATTCACAATATTGAGATACAGTTGACGATAGTAGAATTTAAGGACCTAACGGTATTCTGAGAAAGAATACATGCTTATTATCCCAATCGATTGTCAGCCATTTGCTTTGGGAGGTTTCTGACTTTATTACACTCAACTTTATTGTGGAACATTATACATCCAATTTCCTCCATTTCAGTTGATAACACCTATATACACTGATACCAAACATCAGATTACGCGTACTTCTATTGTTTTGTTAATATGTTTCCCACTGATTAAGATAGTTTTATCAGAACATCTAAAAGTAAAGTACTATTTAATATGTTTTTGATAGGATCATATCAACTGATAAACTCGGTGATAACATTTCTCCCATTTATTTCTTGACCAACATTCAGTTATTAAAAATAGTGTATAGATTATGTCATCATGATAATCAACCAGTTTTAATTACAGATGAAGTCATTCTAAGATGATAATCATGTAAATGTTGTCAATTATAGTAGCTTACTGTAATATGATCCCAATTTGTCCGCTAAAAGACATTACAAAGGCATTACAGTAAATGATGATAAATCTATTGACGATTATGATAATATAAAGTTAATAAGTCAGTCCTGGTATCACGAATTGATCTGAATCAGACAACCATTGATCACCTGGGAGCGCTGAACAGCTGTTTCGCCCTAGAATAGGACTCTTCAGCAGTGCGCATCTACGACGCCATCAGGGGGTCAAACCCAGAACCCTATGGCTCCGTGACGAGCGCTTTACCATTAGAGCACTGAGTCGGCTTCTAACTGGTAATATTCTTATTCAGTCAATTCGTGATCTTTTGCGCGATCTCATCCGTTTGTCATTGGTATGTAACTGCCTCATACCTCGACACGATTGAATTCACGGTCACGTCTTCACACTTAGAACTTCAGGAGTCAGCTCAAGAGCAGTCACTGATGGCTGATAGATGTTGCCAATTAAAAGGCAACTGGATGAATCAATGATGTTTATCAAGTATCAACTACATTATCAAGTGATCTAAAAAAAGTAATTATACTAGAACAAGCTCCTTGATTTCAAATATTAGACAATCCTCAGTTATTAAATGAATAACGTGATAGAGTAGCATCATTATCAAGCAGTTTATAGATCAGATGAAGTCAGTCTGAAGTATTTATCCACTTACTGTCACAGCGTGTTTTACCTGAAAAATAAGCAAGACAAGTTTGTTACTGTCCTAGTCTGAACTCCAACGTACCTGTTTGATCTACCTGGTATTTTCATAGTATGAATCATTCAGAAGTGAATGGTTTAGTTGACTGTTTATATGAAATGCTAATTGATTCTAATCACTGAATGTCAGGAGAACGAATTTAGATTTTAATTTAATTTCGAGAAATGGACTGAGTTAAACAAAAATTAAAAATCAGGAATGGGTACTGCTCGACAGTCTATGCATACTATAGTTCACCACCTGGCATGAAAGTGCTGTACTCATAATTTTGGTGTGGTTATTGAAGAGCATTAGTGACTTGTCCCTTACTAGGATGATAAAGCTATTCCCTGTTGGTTGTTGGTTTTCCATGATTGTCTAACTAAGATCAATTCCTGATATCAGATTCAAATTAGATTATATCTTCAACTCCCAAATATATATCAAATTAAACAGATAACTGTTATGCTGAACGATTACAGAAGAACGACTAACTTTCAGAACTATGTCTTAGAAGAATATTATAATTATTTTATTTATCCACAATGTAAGAATTTTATCCCTATCATCTTTATTTTTCTTGTATTCTATCTTCCAGTTCAGCATATTAACTGTTAATGTATTATCCCACATTTATGAACAACAGTTAATTAGTTGCGCACACGTTACGTCGATTTACTACCACTATCTCCCATGTTTTGCATTAATGTTAAATTACTAATTGGTTGACTGTGTGGTCTTGTTTTGTGCATATATAAAGGAATGCCTGAAATTTAATATGATTCTGTCTGGTGGTCAGTTCAGTTGTATTATCTTGTTTATTCCAGCTTTGGAGGTACCAGCAATCTCAGGATAGGCGTACTGGCGCTTACTGATTAGTCAATCTGTCTCCAATCGTCATACCAGTCTTTTCTGACGTTAAAACAATAACCCAAAATGAAAGCAGAATATGTCAACATGTGTGTTTGTGTTCTGATTTATCACAATCGAGTTTACAAGTATGTTTAATCCTAATTAAATCTGTGATAATCGACAACTCCATACTTTCATTGTTCGAACTCTAATTCAATAAAGAATAATAGTCATACTTGTTGACTGTAACTGATATTGTAACCTAATATTCAATAATCAGCAATAGAATTTGCAGTATCTAA
This sequence comes from Schistosoma japonicum, assembly GCA_025215515.1. Lineage (NCBI taxonomy): Eukaryota > Metazoa > Platyhelminthes > Trematoda > Strigeidida > Schistosomatidae > Schistosoma > Schistosoma japonicum. The sequence goes on along the minus strand of CM046063.1, from coordinate 41,451,102 downwards.
CAAAAATATCTTCATATTCATAAAGAGATTGATAGTTGTAAAGATGAATCCTTCCTTTGTTTCAATGTTAGAGGTGACATCGATGCATTAATTTTAAATGTACTCTTGTTAACTTGTAAGGGCGAAATTATTGATGACGTTCTGTATTTTAGATTTTGTTGTGTTGGGCGATCAGATTTTAGCCCCATCGGTTGTGTATAAAGTAGACATTTTATTTTTATTACCATTAGGTTCGTCATGTTCTATCCTTTTGTTTTGTAAATTGAGTATTACTTTATCATTTGATATTTATGAACTATATTCAGTCGGTTGTGCCTACGTTACTTCATTTCACAGTCATTGTTACTGCAAATTTTGTTTTAGTGTTAGTTTACTAATTAGCTGACTGACTGGTCAGGTTTTATGTATATATATAAATGTGGTGAATGCAGTGGCATTTGGCATGAAGCGGACTGAGTTCGAATCATAGAGTGAACGTAAATATTCAGATGCAGGTGCATCTAGCCGACGAGTCCCAAATAGGACAAAACGCGCGACCTGGATTCCACTTGTCACTCACAATCAAACTTAAACAATACTTGTAATATGTTACTATATCGAGTCAATTCGCTCAGGGTGCACTTGTAGAAACATAGACTGACTAGCTTAAGTCCATATCAAATCGAAGGGGAAAATACAAGTTTATCCTAATATATATAAATGATTGTTTGAAATATAGTTACATTCTGTCTAGTGATCAGCTCAGTTGTTTTATTTTCTTCACTCCGGCTTTAGGAGAGGGGGACAAGTAATCACAGTGTAGGCATGTGTGCCTACTGAATGAACACCCTTATATCATCATGACAGTGTTTTGTAGCATTATAACAGTTTCTAAACTTACATATCTGGAATTTTTCTTGATTAATTGCTGCAATGTGTAATTAAAAAACAAATATCGACAATATGTTCGACACAATACTGAAAACCATTAAATGCAGTAAAGTAGAATAAACACAAATACGAAGTATCGAAGTGCTCAATGAGACCAACGTATTGCAAATAGTTTAAATGAGGATGAAACAGTTCATTAAGTCTAACTGATGATTGAAACATTTTAAACTGATATCATTAAATTCATCCAATTTGTAAGCCAGATATAAATGATGTAACTGATATCTCTTAGCAACTAATAAGTAAATTAAACTCCTTGAAAGACTATAAAAATATTGAACAATAACGATACTGAGATATATTATGGTTCTTTCATGAAATCAGTAGTGAAAACATCAATTCTACTTCATAATATTGACGTCATTAGAAAACTAGAAACTATGAATTTCTTGTATTCTTTACGAAAATAGATTTATACACCAACTGACCAGTATCATGGAAGCAATCATTTAAATTCATTCATAATAGCTTACAATTAATCATATCATCATCATCAACGTAAAAGCGGGCACATTTGCCCATAGGTTCAAGTTGCCAAACCGCATCAGCACTACGAGATAACAGAAATAACATTATAACAGAATACAAGAGGGCAGAGTGAAGCAAAGTTGTGCAGAAATTAACAACAAGATTCAAGATTAAGATGAAATCAAAGAGTGAATATACTTGTGCCACTGTGACCGATTTTGAGCCTTGTTTACAAGTGTCTCCAACCATTTATTGCGACTATCACGCGTAACCCAACTAGGTAATCTGCATCTATCAACATGACTTAGACCAACAGTCAAAGAGTTCGTGGACTGATGCCATGTTTTGTTTTGGCTGCCCCCACTCTTTTTCTATCCTCCTTCAACCCTAGCCAACATTGTGTGACAAGGCAGGCGGTAGTCTAGCATGCACAACACGTGTCCTAGCCATCTCAGTCGATGATGTTTAATGACATCTTTGACTGATTTACCAAATTCCTGGAAATCCTATTGTCTAACCTCTACATTGCTTATTCTACTGATTCCTTATATACGAGAGATGCTACAAAGATTTCTATGGTCAAACAGCTTGAATCGATGCATATCTTATGTTTTCATAGCCCATATTTTGCAGTCATATGTTAAGATGGTGCGTCGTGTTGCGCAGCACACCCAGCCTGTCTTTGAGAGACGAATATTGCCTGTGCCACAAGTGGCATAAATTGGCGAATGCTAATCGCGCTTTCTGAATCCGATCACATCACATTAGCAAGAACTTATTAATTTATTGAAGCCCAACATACATTTCATTTGTAAGTAGTAAATGAAACTCACCGTTATCACATCTAAGGTAACCTGAAACATGAATATTCCAAAACATCAATATTTTAATTAACGAAAATGGAAACTGTTAAAAATCTATTACAGAATAATACACATGACAAATGATACAATGTTGTGTGATTCTTTTTTCATAAAACAACAAGTGATCAGTTCTAAGTACATCAGAACTGATGTTGATTGAATCTTCATTATGGTTACATACTTACTAGGTGAATGTTTAAGTGAATACTACCAAAATTATATTTGAATGCAGACTTGTATCATAGTTTTACAGTAAGGCAGATCACTAGACTTCACATTAGTTAGATGTTTTATATCATGATGGTGATTTGAATTAAGATTGTTCTGTCATGATTTCTTTTCTGATGTTTTGCATGTATATCTTAGAGTGATTGATAACAAAATAACAGCAATGGTAACAGTAATAGAGTACGAAATATCTGTACGTTTGCAGTTTTTGAGAACAGTCATAATTAGTCTTGATCAGCAAATGATTTCTTTGAACTGATAACAGTATGGTCATTTTCACTGGATATTTGATGGTGATTAAACGCGATAGCTAGAACTGTCAGTTGATTGAATGGGATACTCATTCGCAAAACTTAAGTATGTTAATCTCAATCAATTAGTTTGACTAACTGAATGCTCTGCATGTCACATAAACCATCATTCAAACAACAACTTAATTAACACTTGTCTCAAGTAGTGATTATCAACATGACAGTTATGATAATATCAGTAAAAATTGATTCGAAAAGCTAATATCGATTGTCAATCAATGAACACATTATGATCATTGTGTTATGACTAAGTTTCATGTTGTACACTGAAATGACGATATAATAGAAAACCCTTCAAATGACAACTAACTTACAGTTGAATGTTGGAGGATCAACAACTACATATCAAAGTAAATAGTAAAGTATTTTGTTAATGATTTCACTTTATCTATTAACAACTTGGAATGTTATAATTATGTAAAATTATTTATGACAATTTAAATACAGAGTAATGATTACTACTACTACTTCTACTACTACTACTACTACCACTACTGCTACCATTACTATCACTACTACTCACACTACTACTACCACTAATAATAATACTACTACTACTGAAATCTGTATCTTTTTACTTCACATTCATTTAATAATTGATAATTTCAATGATGTACTGAATGTTATTATCATCCAACATTGTTCTACATAATATGTGCGCATGTAGATGCCATTGCCAAGTAATGTTGTTAGTACGTATTACCATAGAGGATCAAGTGCTTAATATTCTTCATAAGTTCTTATTAATAACTTTCAATTACAACAACACATAATGAATAAAAGTGTGCAAGTTCGAGTTGTCCTCCCGTAAACGAGTATATTCTTCATGTAGGTATAATCACCTACTAACTAACATTTTCTGAACCACTATTCTATTTCATTTTATGTTGGCGTGTATGTAATGTAGGTTTCTTTATTCTAACGTTGACGTTAGATTATTTTATGCATACTCAGTTCATACATCCAACATGTACAGTTCAAGTAAAACGAAATATTGGCCAAATGTTGAAGCTGTTGATAATGTCTGGTGTTATTCTACAAGATGTATTATAGTAAATAATGTACATTCTTGTCTAACTATTCAATATTTAATGCAAATGTACTACAAAATGGGAAGCTGAATGATAGAAATTTTACTGTATCCGACACAAAATCCTAACCCAATTCATAACACAAGCATCCATCACACAACCATGGCAAACAAAAGAGAGATATCAAAGTGATCCACTACATCCAAGTTACAATGGCTAGTAAATATTGCATTACAAGTCATATACATGATTAATATGATTTGTTAACCTAAAATGTGGTTCTGCATTAGACATCAATGTGAAGAGTATTTTATTTCTATCAGATAAATTGATTAGTCAGTCACTAACACATTACTATCACCATGTAAATTTACTGATCAATAGTAACTTACCACCAGAACACATACGCTCCCCTAAAACGATGGCACATTTATCAACAAATATTTCTCTATTAGAATCAATACAATTCAACTATCACCGTTACATACAATCTATCACTCACAACTACGTAAAGAACGTCGCATCCTTTGAACGAATTACTCAATCACAGAAATCAACAGTTTACTAAGGTTGCCTAACATTATAAGTATGATTTCAAATACCTAAACACCTATGAACAATGTCACCTCTGTTTACAAACACTTTTCAAATAATCTCATCATTACGCTTTGACGAACTGGCACAGTGCAATAATCAAATAGGATTTCATATACTCACAACAACTCACAAGTGCGTAATTTATTACTAGCTTACCGTAAAATGCATTGAATCAAAACACTTGCAACACTTGTCTCGGTCACTTGTTTGATCAATATTTCAAGTGATAAGTTAGAACGATTGTAGGATTCTAAGGAAAACGTATGAAATATCACAACAAGTCCACTCTTTCAATGATTACAAAATCATACCACGGAGCTGATTCTCAAATTATCATTCGGTTCAATTTACTTAACTTATCTAGATAATATTGTGATTGAAATTGGTTACGATCACCTAGATAACTAGCCATCTAACAATGAGGTGAATGCCAACGTTGTAGTCAGTCATGTAAATCAGTGAAATCAATTAAATCGAGAATTGAAATACACTAATTATACTACTGAATGACAACTTCCACAATACCCATAATATCGTCGGATGAACTCACATCAAATCAAACACGTAGTGAATGAACCAGTTCCCAATTCCCATTAAAGCTATAATATCTATTTTTGAAGATGTCTCAGGTGACAGCTGGCCGATTCTCAATACGATTACAAATAAACACATAACAATAATCATCACCAAACTTCGTTTTCAGAAGATTACTTTGTGTGTTCAAACACCTCACCACAACAAATCAAAATTAGTCGATATATTGAGATTACAATGAGGATTAGTTCATAGTGTTATGTTATATTGCCTATACAATGAAATATATAGGCAATCAAGTAGTATATTCAGAGCATTGTATATCACTTTTGATTTCAAGTAAAAATGTATATTGTAAACAGAGAGATGAACTCACAGAGTGGGTAGGGAATCATTTCTGTAGTCACAAATATTCACCAATAAATCAACGTATTAGTTCTAGCTACTCAGATAACATGTTTCACAAAACTGACCGTCATGTGATGCATTCAGAATATGAATAGAAGTGAAATAAATTATAAATAGTAGTACATCATTCCCAAATGTTACAAAGATCCACAGTAAGCTACTTACAAATCGAGGAAACTAGGAATTGATTCCAAAACGATTCATTCTATCTAGAGGGACAACGTCATAAACCACTTATCTAACATGTCGAATTTTCCCAATCTCAATCATCTTACAATCATCAGCCGATTCACCATTTCAGATACACATTACTTTATAAATATACGACGACTGTCAAGCTCAAATATTATCGTTCCTCATAACAACTTTCGATCATATTCAACTACACAGTAACGGTCGGTCATCCAACCTCCTTAACTAGATTGACTGTATATGCTAGCAATTGACCACAAACTTCTGAAAATATTCAAATTGATATATTCACGTTTTAGTTTAATTAATTCCTCATCATTGAACTAATTATCATGGTGATTTGGAACTATCATTTCATATTGAATTTCTCATAGTTGTTATGCACAATGAAGACTAGCTAGTTGCTGCATGATATTGTTTTCTGATGATCAAATATATTAAGCAATGTATAAAAAACGCGATGAACGATGTAAAGAGAAACATAATACATACTGAAAAGTCGAGACAATTATCAATGTTATGTTCACTACTGGAACATTCAGTGTATAGTGGAATAGCTTTGTGCGAGTACACAACGATGTTACCAAACAAGACAATAAACATAACATCATCACTGCGTTCGAAATAAGAAACTTTGATATTCGATACTACACAGTCATCATTCAACACAATTAGTGAGTCTCTATTCAACATCGAACAATGCAAACATCTGTATATATGCAATGCGCAAATGGAGCATTATATCAAATGATATGTTGAACAGCTAAAACGAACATAATAATAATATCTAAACAGCTGTGAAGAATACATTGCAACAAATGCAATGAATGATACAACAATAATCACTCATTATACTCACTGCGATGCTTGTATTGTTTTAGGCCTATTTATTCATAAATTTATGTATAGAAATGAATATCTCATTAGTGATATGCATATACGTTATGTTGAAAGATCAAATATAGCATAACAAGCGTAGATTGCATCACTTACATTCCGCAACTGTAAATGAAAACCATTCATCAGTGATTATGTTAACACAAATTCGTGATACATATAAACAATATTCAAGGAATATACTTCAGATATTGATGTCGATTCAAATGTTAGGAAACATGAAATAAAAGTTGAGTTTCAGTTTGATATTGTCATCCCTCCTCCTACTCCACCTCCTGATAGACAGTATTTCATTATGGATTTCATATCTGCAATTCAAGCAACTACATCACATTTGCAACCTTTTACAAAATCATTCAAAACACTTAGATACCATTGATTTATCAATACATTTAGTCAACGGCAAGGCGATTGCATCCACAATGTGTCTAGGTGTAATAGACGTTATTCGAATTATCTTAGTCCATTGTTGTTTGCACCACAATTCACAGTGTACAGAATAATTATCAAAATGCATCGATGACATTGAAGCTGAGTATGAAAAGGAATAGAATATTGAACTTAAATCAAACATTGAATTCTTTCTGAATGTAAGCTATTACTAGTTTGGGTAACTATACCCAATCACGACTTAATAGAAAATATCTCTTACACAAACTATGAAAACAGATAATGTAATCAGTAATAAGCGATTAATTAACAGATAACATGTTGAAGTACATTCCAGTTATACTTATCATTTACACCTGCAATTAAGTTAATGCTTACAAGTGAAATAACTTACTAGATGGATCATTTGAATTGTCTTAAAACAACGGCATAAATAGCAGAAATAAAGGTATGAAGTAGTGAACACAGTATGATCAAACAATAATTCAGATTAAAGCAGAAAGGTAACATGCTGGAAATGATCATCAAAAACGAATTAACAGTCAGTTACAGACGGATACGTACAAATAAGTAGTCGATAAACACAACTCAAAAGACAAAATAATCCACAAAAATTTAAATTCTGTTAGAAATGCATTCAATTAGAACCAGTCAGTCAACATTCGTCTATCGGTCTTCACATTCATCGTTCATTTGAAAATGCGGCAAATTACAACATTAAAAATACACATCAGTGTATTCAGAACTGAATTTCATGAAGAAAAAATTGAAATCCGATGGAAATTTGCAACTTGGTTTCCTAATTGGTTATTTATTAAACAAGCTACGTTTGAACTATCATCCACTACATAGAAATGATTCATGTGGAAAACACAATAAACGTCTTGCTACGTAAATCACTGTGATGATTGCAGATTATTTGATTCTCATACTCTGTGTAATTTGTTTCAGAGACAGAATAAACATACATTGTAACATTGATACCGACCTAGAACATCTCCAATTAAGGGGGTCATATCAACAATTCAAATTATCACTTAAATCATAATTAGGACTATACCACTGCAGATCGACATTATGCACGTAATTATGCAACAAAATTTGGTTGGTTAAATGTAATCCATATCAAAATCTACAACAATATGCGCAGTTGCAGATCGGTGGGGAAAGAATCTACTACATAAGCCTAACATAAATCTATTCAAGTGAAAATATCCAGATGAATTGTAACTAACAAAATGTCATGTAAATTTAACTTCATAATAAGATGTAGACAACCTTATTTGAATTGACAGAATACAAAATTACAGACAACCGACGTCGATTCCGAACAAATAAATTTGATGATTACAGTTTTTAAAAACTATTTATAATTGACCAACATACTGAGATTTAAATTCGATGCGACACCTGAAAAAAATAACATTGGTTGACATCAATCAATAACATCAGTGTAACAAAGTAAATGTGGGAGGATTGTTGTATTGTGATAGGGTGGTAAGTGAATTTCAGAAATAGACTTCCATATAATTTGCACACTTACATAATATAATGATGAGTCGGCATCACAATTCCAATATACACATCACAACTCTTGCAATGTCCATTTAACATATTCCGTAAACTACAAAATACACATTACGATTTCAATTCGATACCCACGAAACAACATTATTCATACTTGTTAACTGACAATCAATCAAGACAATCCGTTTACTGTAATGATACGTCAACATACAAAATTAAATTTAAGACCTAATCAACATCAATTGCATCATCCAAACACTTTCAGATTCGAATTGAGTTAGTCAGCAAAAGATTCACATTACTATACCAATCACCATGTTCACAAAACGGCATACCAACCTGTTAACCTCCCATATAAGTTTTTTAACACCTATTTAAGTCTCTAATTACTGTATCAGGTTAAATACAGCTAAAAAAACCGATAGCAATCAGCAAATCGCTCAACAGTTTCGCATATAACCTGAGTTAATTAAAACTCAACTATCAAAATCGAAAAACACCAATAACAACTAAATTTGGTAAATAAAAAACCGCTGAACAACTATTAATAATAAACCAACATACTGATAGATGAATTCAAAGCGGTGCCTGGAAAAATTGACATTGGTTGATATTATTAAATAACATCAGTGGAACAAAGTAAAGGTGGAAGAAATGTTGTATTGTGGAAAACTGGTGGGTTAAATTCAGAAATAGCCAACCATATAATTTGCACACTCACAAAATACAATGATGAATCATCACATAACAATTCAAAAATACACATCACAACTCTCACAATGTCCATTCAACATATTCCGAAAACTACAGAATACACATTAGAATTTCAATTTGATACCCACATTACAACATTATTTATACTTGTTAACTAACAATCAATCAAGACAATCCGTTCACTGTAATACTACGTCGACATACACTGTTAATGTAAGACCTTAACAACATCAGTTGCATTATCCGAACACTTTCAGATTCGAATTGAATTAGTCAGTATTAGATTCACATTACTATACTAATCGCCAAGTACACAAAACAGTATACAAATTTGTTTACCTCATATTTAAAGTGCAATCGATAGATTATTTTGTTGAACACTAAGTAGAATATCAGATAAATTACAATCAACATGGCCACATTGCTGGTTGCATATGTTGATTCCTAATTCAAGCCGATAACCAAACCATATTTCACATTTCTGACAACAATCATCACATAATCTGTCAATCATAAATCAACAGGATGATTCAATTCCCATGTCAAATATTACACAACAATAATCCCATGGTAACTTAACAACAACAACTAACGCTATGTTTACAATTTCATCATTATCATGACGTCAATATGGAAGGTAATGATGATGGGAGAGAATGATCAATCAGAATGCACACACTTACCTCCCTTCGAATAGATAACACCCCCTTCCGTCTCTTCAAATCCATAATGAATATGACATGACTATTGAGCTGACCACTAGACCAAATCAAATTATACCTCAAACGATCTTTTATACATATACATAAATCCTAACCAGTAAGTCAACTGACTGCATAACTAACATTAATACAAGATAGGAGTAACAGTGACTGGCAACTTAAGTAACGTATTTACAACTGATTAGCTATTGTCCGTAAATAAGAAACAATATACTAACTCTTAATGCAATAACCTGGAGGTCAGGACAAAAACAAATCTAACAATAATAGGAATGTCTATTTATGTTCAAACAAAATAACTGAAATAGTCTACCGACACACAATTCTAGAAGAAAATCAGTCTTTTTTCGACAGCCAACATATCAACCATTCATCATTCTCAATTTATACCCACTTCATTCGAAATAAACCATTACAAGTTGACCAGCATTGATATGAATATAAGTTGTTAATGAAAATAAACAAAATGTGTTAATTGCAACAACTTACCGTTTGTTGAATTATTAGCATAAGTTAAAACTGAAAAAAACATTACGATTACATTATTAATTGATAACAACAGTAGAAATGGTATAACATCAGTCAACATTTCGAAACCTCCATCTTCACTATCAACGCTCTCTGTTGAATACACATTTACGTTAACCTAATCACAAATCAGAATGAACAGTACTAATTGCATCACAGTATTGGTCAACCATACACAAAAATACATTCATCATTACAACATTGTGCATTGAATACTAGACAATATTTCGTTCTGTTCTACTTCACTTACCAAATGAGTGAATGCATAAAATAGCCAAGAGAGTAGTGAACAACATCTCCAAATACTCAATACATCTCTTATGTAATTCATTGTGTATTTATAGTGAAGAAATCAGATAATTAACATCACGTGATTTTCATTCTACTTACATCACTACTCATTAATATCATGAATATCTCATCATCTCAAATGCATAAATTAAGGTATTAACACCGATTGTCAATTTAATGCTTGAGTATAATCTGTACTTATTAAGAATTCATTAAACGATGGATTGTATTATAAGCATCAAACAGTTGCATAGATCACGCAGTCAATAAAATTTTTGACTTTACTTTATTACCATTTTGCAGACTTAGTCAAAGAAATTATCAAAAGTGCATCATTTCCTAACTGATGATTTGATTAACAATAAATGTTTATAGCATCCAGCATATTCCTATCTACTTCGATATCTTCACAGATCCTTAATTCTAATTTCATTCAAGGAGAATGTTGATTCACGATTTCTTTGAAAGTGTTTCAATGTAGTACGAAACGTTTGAATATCAGATAAATTTAGCAATTGAATTCGAACGTAATATAATAAAATCAAAAATTTTACTGACTGCGTGATCTATGCAACTGTTTAATGCTTATAATATAATCCACCGTTTGATGAATTCTAAATAATTACAGATTATACTCAAGCATTAAATTGATAATCCGTGTTGATACCTTAATTTATGCACTTGAGAGATTATGAGATATTTATGGTACTAATGAGTATTGATGTCAGATATTATGTAAATATATAAAAGATCGTTCGAGGTATAATTTGATTTGGTCTAGTGGTCAGCTCAATAGTCATGTCATATTCATTATGGCTTTCGAAGAGAGAGAACGGGATGGTATCTAATTCAAGGGAGGTAAGTGTGTGCATTCTGATTGATCATTCTCTCCCATCATCATTACCTTCCATATTGACGTCATGATAATGATGAAATTGTAAACATAGCGTTAGTTGTTGTTGTTAAGTTACCATGGGATTATTGTTGTGTAATATTTGACATGGGAATTGAATCATCCTGTTGATTTATGATTGACAGATTATGTGATGATTGTTGTCAGAAATGTGAAATATGGTTTGGTTATCGGCTTGAATTAGGAATCAACATATGCAACCAGCAATGTGGCCATGTTGATTGTAATTTATCTGATATTCTGCTTAGTGTTCAACAAAATAATCCATCGATTGCACTTTAAATATGAGGTAAACAAATTTGTATACTGTTTTGTGTACTTGGCGATTAGTATAGTAATGTGAATCTAATACTGACTAATTCAATTCGAATCTGAAAGTGTTCGGATAATGCAACTGATGTTGTTAAGGTCTTACATTAACAGTGTATGTCGACGTAGTATTACAGTGAACGGATTGTCTTGATTGATTGTTAGTTAACAAGTATAAATAATGTTGTATTGTGGGCATCAAGGTAAAATCGTAATGTGTACTTTGTGGTTTTCGGAATATGTTGAATGGACATTGTGAGAGTTGTGATGTGTATTTTTGAATTGTTATGTGATGATTCATCATTGTATTTTGTGAGTGTGCAAATTATGTTGAAGTTTATTCCTGAAATTTGCTTACCACCCTGCCACAATACAACATTACTCCCACCGAAGCTTTGTTTCACTAATGTTGTTTATTCATGTCAATCAATGTAATTTTATATAGGCACTGCATTGAATTCATCTATCGGTATGTTGGTCAATTATAAATAGTTGTTCAGCGGTTTTTTATTCAACAAATTTAGTTTGAAATGATTGCTTTCGATTTTAATAGTTGAGGTTTATTTTTTTTCTTTAATTTGCTAATTTCTTCAGCGATTTACGAATTGCCATCGGTCTTTAGCTGACTTGCAACTGATACGGTATTCGGAGTAGTGGATAGAAGGTAATTAATTTTTAAATAGGGAGGTAGACAAATCGCTATTCCGTTTTGTGAACTTGGTGATTGGTATATAATTTGGTTCTACTACTTACGATTTCATTTTGACTTCAAAACTGTTTTCATGATGCAAGTGATGTTGATTAGGTCTTAAATTTAATTTTGTATGTTGACGTATCATTACAGTAAACGGATTGTCTTGATTGATTGTCAGTTAACAAGTATGAATAATGTTGTTTCGTGGGTATCGAATTGAAATCGTAATGTGTATTTTGTAGTTTTCGGAATATGTTGAATGGACATTGTGAGAGTTGTGATGTGTATGTTGGAATTGAGATGCCGATCAATCATTATATTTTGTGAGTGCAAATTATGTTGAAGGCTATTTCTGAAGTCTATCCACCAGCTTGATTCAAAGTTTAAATGAACTAGATAATCCCTACTATTTATTGTATCATAATTAATGTTACTAAAGTAACTCACTGGTTATGCAATGTGGCAGTTTATTAATTGTAATGCCGTTATTCAAATTCACTTTTCCAACTATTAACCGTCATTTATGAATTTGCTTACGGAAAGAAGCAAACAAATTCGTTCCAAGTGTAGACTGAAGTCCTACAACGTTGCTAACTCTTCTTCTTTCTTTTTCTTTTCGTCATTGACTGTGTCACGAAACATTCAATATCTCAAGAAAAGCACCGAGTACACTGGACAACTTGAATGCAGTTAGACGACTTGAACTTCACAGATGACTTACCTCTACTTTTCCACACACACAAAGCGACAAATGCAGGTAAGAGTAACCAGTGTATTAGTAGCTTCTGGCAGCATTAGGCGGTGAAACGAGTTTAAGGGAAAGCAAGAACACTAAATATAACGCCATCCAAATTGAACTTGATGGTCAAATTTTTAAGATATGGAGATGCTTTTATAATCACGCACATCATCATCAACAAAGAAGGAGGATATGATGCAGAAGTTAAGACAGGGATTGACGCGAAAAATCATAAAGACAGCATTACTATGACTGAGGAACATCTAGAACTCAAAGCAGATATCAGCCAACACCAAAGTCACAATTCTTAATGCAAACATCAAGAGAGTTCTATCTTATTTAGCTTAAATATGAACAATTACACAATCTCTCATTCAAACGATACAGGTATTTATAAACAGTTGTCGACGCAAGATACTTTAGATCCGTTGGACAGACAACATCAACAACATCAACCTACTTTGTTAGAAAACAAACCAACCAACTTCGAGCATAGGAAGAAATTAAGGAAAGACATTGTAGGTGGATAGAACACACATCGAGGAAATCATCAAAGTGAGTTACAATGTAAGCATTAACTTGGAACCCATATGGTCGATTAGGATGAAAGAACACATTGTGTTAAGAATGAGAGGCAGACATGAAGAGAATAAATGGAAGTTGGAAAAATTTGGTAAAGTGAATAATGTTTAGAGTTGGTTGAAGAATGTTTGTCGGTAGCCTTAGAATAATATGCCTATCCATAATTATATATCAGAAAAATACCATTAATGTGTTACATTTCATCTAATTAGCTTCGTTTATATCTACTTATTAGCTTAATTAACGTGAGTTTGTTACAGTGTTATTGATGTTAATAAGCTCGATGTACATATTCGACGGCAAATGTTATCCATTTACAATTTTATACTATCCGGAATGTGAAGTAACAACTACAATGAAGTATACATTATCGTTAACATTTGTTTGACTGAAGGAGCATAATTCAAATTAAGACTAGATATTGGTGTAGTTGATGACGTGAATTCGACGTAAATGTGATGAACAATTTTAATGCAACTTTGTCAAGTGAAATGCATTTGAAGTATTTCATACTATGATGTTGATGTCTTAGTGGACTATGAGTCAAGCACGTACAGCTAAGAGAATTTCGACATTTTATTAACCTCAGTTTATCAATGTTAGAGTAATATGACATGTCGCAACTCGTGGTGTGATATACAATTAACTTTTTTCTGCGTGGCCCGTATGAATAATTGGTACTTATGAGATCTTAAGTAAAACACTATAAGATGATATCAGTGTTTATAAATTAATTCCAACTCTTTGATACTTCAACAAGCATAATCAGGAAGTAAATGATTTGTACTACATTATGCAAATACAGGTCAATTAAAAGGGTTAGAAGGTTAGAAATGTTCATTATATCAAGATTTGAAGTATCTTTGATGTTACAAATCACTGTCACTAATAGATGCACTTTATAATGTTAATTTGATATACTGTCCACCCTACATGTGCTCTGACTTGTGTTAAAACGTCTTTGTTTATCTTTCAGGCATTACATTAATGTGCCTGCTAGTCACATTATTAGGAAAATCGAACTTACAACAGACATGGAGTAGCCTTGATAATAATAAGAATTTACGATGAAGATTTCGACAGAATTCACGTCAGTTTACGAGTATTAGCAGGTTGTTATATATTGTCAAGTAAAATAAATTTATGTTTGATGATGGTGCAATAAATTATCAGTCAATAATGGTTTTTCAGTGGATATCACGGCTTAGAATGCAATGCATTCAACCGTGATACGTATCTACACGATGTTTTTGACTGTAGCATTTTATTGCCTCATAGAACAATAGAGATGACAATTTTACTGAATGGCTATAATTTATAACATGGAAAGCAAACATATTCCCGTTAACCGGCTATTACTATTACTGTTATTCATCGAAGTATATTGTTGTATGCTGTAGATAATCTTCTGTAAATCTAATAAAAGCTAAATCACTGTTTTCTTTATTTACATCAATTGAAAACATTTGACCAATGTGAGTGAACTGTTTAATACTATTTTGTTCTGGCCTTAGAACTATCATTAAGCTCTTTTGTGTGATTGACCTTATTTGAATACTTAAAGTATTGTAGGTATCACTTATTAAATATGGAATTCAAAGTGCAGTTGCATTGATTAGTAATAAACTAACGATGCTATAAATATACAGATACTACTGATAAGAAGTAAGTGAAATATTCAGTGAACGCGGAAAATATAAGCTAGATACTGATATATGAAATGACAGTTTTCCAACTGGAAACACCGCAGCTTGATCTCGTACGCAGATCTCCAACAATCAATATCACTGTGTAATCTTCAGTTCAGCCGATTATACTATTTCTAACTCACTCAATTTGTGATATATCCCTGCGATCAGTCACTGTCAATATTAACAAGTGTATAGTTTCTGACATGTCATTTCAGAGTAATGAACTTCAAGATTTTTTACACATTCTGCTGAGACGTTATAACTGATAGAGTTCACATATGTTGTCTGTGAGACATTGATAACTAACAGCCTTGACTGACCTTTGCACACATATTATCTCTCAATGAGGAGACTTATTTCAACTTATTAACTAATACTGTCATTTTTCCGAACTAACAACCCTCATCATCACTATTATGATGGAGAAACTTTTAAGTTATATTGACTCATGATATTGATTGACTGGTTTAATACTTATAACAAATAGTATTTCTTGTCCATCGATGTTTATTCATATGAATTCGGACTTTTTTTCCTCACCACTATTATAAATGATGAAACAATTGTAATAAATTATTGATTGTAAGTCAGGTGAATCTATCTCTTAGATTGGTGAATAACTGAGTCATGTCTACTTACAAATCTTCCGGATTGATGCAGTGCTCCCCGTCTGTTGAACTGAAATCAGAAGACAGAATATTCGATCGATATATAAATACAAACAATTGAATGAGATGGACTGTGGAGATCGGTGTTAAGCTTAGTTGATTGTAATCGTCACAGATTGTTGTTAGTAGGGTGACATTGTTAACGAAGGTGCATTGAAGGGACCGTTTTGTCGTAGTATGGGATTCTTTAGAAATGCACACCCTAGAGTCTGTCCCATGGACTTCAAGTTGAATGAACGCCTAACCATCCTGCATCACTGAACAGGTAATCTAAATATTTTTTTTCATTTGCAAACGGAAAATCCTATATAAACCTTAGGTATTTATATTATCCACAGAAATCTGTATACTATTCTTAATATTCTCTTCTTTGAAGATAAATATCAAAACATATTACTGTCATGTGGACTGAATGTGATCGCCCATAAATTCGTTACTATGAGTGGATTATGTAAAAATTCACTTTCTTTATGTCAATACTTATTAGGTGAAATGTCCATTTATGTCGAAGAAGTGAAAAATCCCGAAAGCTCGTCTGGTTACAGCATAATATTGAAATGAAGAATCTCGACAAGTCTACAAACAGGTTAATCAGCTTCTCGATCCATGTACCACTTTTAACTAGTGAAAAATGTTGTGACGCGTGAATTTGATTCTTTTATCGACCGTGAAAATCTCTGTTGTCAATTATTATCTCGTCTAGGTTGACCGCTCGATTCGACTTCTAAGCTTTGATAAGACAGCCAAGTGAAAACTACTCTTTAACGTGAACAAGAGAAGGCACGAAAGACATCAACATAACACTATACTACAAGGTTCAATTATGTTCAGAAAACTAGGGTATTTATAGTACTATAAATGTCTTATAGGCTTCTAGAGATTTCTATATTTTACTAAACAGAGTAGTAGTATGATAACTGTCCAATCAAAGATATATCACGTGACTTCTTATTGTCTAGAAGTTTCTGGTAAATAAACCGTCTGCGTACTGATCGGACACAATGTCTTATATTGATTTCCACGCATTTCTGAACTTTTTTTCAAGGGGTTTTCTGGATCTACCCAACAAGAACAAACTATTTACTAATGGGTAGTTTTCCAGGAAAAAAAGCGTCACCATTAAGATGGATGTAAAGAATTTATGTGGCTACCATAATAAATCATAGTTGTGTGGTGACTTTGTGACAGTTAAACAGAAGAAATAACAATATAGAAACTCGAAACATGTCACAACAAATAACTATGTTAACTCTGTAACCAATTTAAAAAACTGCTGTTTATAAGCGTTCTCACTACGACACAAAAGTTTAAGCTTACACACCATTAGACGACTAGTTGAAGGGAGCAGCTGTTGACATCACGGCTCTTGGAATGTGCCTCCTTTCTGAGGTCATAGCCCAACAGCCTCCGTGGCTCATGCAGTCCAGTAGATGGATGTCATAAAATGGAGAGTTTAAACAGACACTGGTGGATGTGATAATTTCTTCCGTAACAGGAGACAACAGGACACTCACTATCGAGGAGCAAGTCTCAGAGTTCCGAGACTCACAGAAAAAAGGGGTAGGTGTTTGAAAGTGGTGAATTTTGAACATCACAGAAAAAATTGCCTAAAAACGACATCACATACTTTTTAAACATTATACACTACCTTCTTCTTCCTTTGAACATCACTTTGTGTTGTTGAGTTAGTTAATAATAGTGCGATGTACACAAAAGTGCTAGTAAATGAGAATGCACTGGTTTGTTTAGTTGACATGGCTGCGGCTATATCCCTAATAGATGTAGAACACTCGACAGATAAGGTCGTGTTCATTAGCAGTACAAACCATGAGGAGACATGCGCTGGAAACATTAAATGTCAAACTGCGGCATCGAAATCAGTGATTACGTAGTGTCGCAATCATTTGTAGTGACCAGGTGTATACAGTAAATAATACTGTGAACAGACTTGCTTAGAAATGTGGGGAGGGAGAGCGGTTACTCACTCAAAGAACAGGAAAGTAAGCACTAAGTACGGACAGTGGTGATTGTAAACAGCATAGAAGGTGAGTTGCGAGGTGACAAGAAGCAAAGTCTGATCACAGTACATTGGAGAAATGAGGACAACCTAGGGATTTTTGATTTATGCATACTGTATGCCTGCTAATTCGTGTCACATTCATAACAGCAGATGCCATTGATTAATTAATGTATACGAATGCCATACAAAGTAAGCGTGTTAAGACCACTACGCATAAGTGACATATCCTGGATTCAGTTGGTCTACTATTTCGAAAATCTTCGTCTCTGGGTAAATCTGCATTGTCTGATTCTGCTCGGAATACCATATACATTATTTATTAAATGCGATGAGATCTGGGGAATATTACCTTCAAATTACAAATCGCAGTTTCTACCGAGTAAACTGAAATAATATAAACTCCCTCTTGTATTTCATATTTGGTCTCAACTGTTAACATTCACGTAACTAGTATAAGTTTCGTACACTCACTACAGAACTGTAACATACAAGGTTACCAATCCTCGTGTATTCATTAATGTAACAGTTTAAAATGTCTAAAGGAGAATAAAATGTATGTCACTATCATTACTTAACCCATAAATACTGACTACTGAATGCATAACTTGTAGTGTTTCGATTGTATGAAACTTCTGTAAACTAGAACTCTCTGTTCAAGATAATGCAGATTTATTATATTTAATTTTAGTTAGTAGATTATGATGATACATTGTAGTAGGCTACATAAATCAACTTTGTTAGGTAGTAACAATGAAACAATTAATTCATAATGAGTTGGATACACAAAGTAATCTCCTATTATCATTTAGTAGATCGTTGTGTAGCCATTTCGTAACATTTATCTTTACCTTAAATAAAAAACATTCGGTTATTAAGACAGACATGAAAATGAATTACTGAATAGAAACGTAATATTATCTGGAGATTGCATAATAATTAGTCTCATATATAAACTGACCAATATTTATTACATATTGAAGTTCTTCTATCAAATAGGAGTTGTGCATGTTGTATATCTTATCATTCTTTGTTCTAGTTTAGGAATGACAACTTCATTATTTTACTGCTAAGTATCGTTACGTCATCATTGCCTATTTCAGCATAATTATAGTCTTCAGGTATATATCACGTTTCAACGATAGAAAGTATATTACATAATATTTCTATGTGATGATAAAATAGTACACTTACATTTGTCAAAGCCTATTCAAATGATATGCAAAATACATGAAAGATAGTTTATTAGTCTAACTGATGTTTATTGAATAAATAATGTACATAGAACCATGATGAATATCACAAATAGTAATGTTTGTCAATTTATTCATTGTAACACTTTGTTGGTATTTGCCTGATGCATGAAAGAGCATCATTCATATTATTGTCTACAAAGTTTCTGAGTTGTAAAATCTGGAAGCTAATATTATGATGATTTTTATTAAACCTCATCTACAACAGCTCTAAATGACACTGTGAATTACCGTAATCACAATTATTGCTTATGATGTCAAACCTAAATTGAACAATCTCCATAAAACACAAAATAGTATTCATTATCAGTGTGTTAGTTACTAAATTCAGGTGACATTAGCTGGAGTTCTAATGAGAGAACGTAACTGATGGGGCATGTGTATATCCAGTGTAAGGTGATTACCCACTGACGGGAGAGTGTGAGGTTACGAAAACTTATCACAAATTAAGTTTCCAATATCAACTGTTGAATGTAGATTGAATAAGCAGTTTAGTGGAAAAACGTTTCCCCAAAATCTATGGGTCAATCACTTCGCATTCTACTAGAGTTGTAAATTGACACTACTGAAGAGTCTCATACTAGGACAAAACACATGTCTACTTGCCACTTTCTAAGTTTTGGTGGTTGTCATACTCAAACACATCCGTGTAGTAACATTTAAACGGTTAGAATTTCGCAACATTTGGAGTGAGGTAATATCATAGTTTTATTATTTTAACTTGAATTATGATGAATATATTTGGAACCGACGTTGCATGTAAGTTGATTATTACTAACTGTGGTTACTAGTTCTCAACCAGGTATTCACTGAATTGACAACAATAACTTACTATCACTTTGTAAAACTTTATGAGACTTTCTGTGGGTGTCTAACCAACTTTTAATGAATATGCAGTCCTGACTATTCAAAAAACCAATTTCTTACGAAGTAGATAAAGTTGGGACGAATTCTACTACTAAAAAATTGTTGATATTATTTTTAAGTCTTCTGTAATCGAATATCTCCGTATCGTGAAAGCTTTGACTTGTCAAGATATCTGGTGGAAGATACAGTTTAACAATAACTCTTAAAAACATAGTTTAATAATTGAAGTTAGATTACACCTGAGGATGGAATCTAAGACACATGTTTCGCCCTATTCAGAACTATTCAACTAGATGCATTTCTTACAACCATGCTGATATTGTAACCGAGACTCGAACTTTATTCACATATATTAAATAACGTCATATTTACTGATAAGCTACTAAGGCCAGATAAACAAATAGACTGAGTTCGAGTCCCATTGTAAACACAAACATCTGGATATGACAGGGATATCCAATTTATTAGTCTTAAATAGCGCTTAAAGCTCTTTTTGAATTCACATTGTCGGCCACGATCTAACTTTAATCACATTTGTAAATTAGGGCTAACTCAACAGTATCCTATACACATCAGCATGCTACAAACAAGAATCATCAATTTCAGCTCCTAGCAATATCTAAGGAAGGCTATATGTCTAAATGGCTATCTTCAAAATCTGCATCACTGATTATCAACAATATAAAATCTGATCGAAATATAATCAGATGAGGTTTGTTAAATGTATTACTCACAGATTGATATCGTTTTCATACCATTAAAAACCAAAGAGAACTAGACAACTTATTCTTCTTAATGAGCAACTCATTAGCACGTACCCTCGATGCTGATAAAGGATGAAAGCCTAAACCTTCATTTTTTATGACTAACGCTCACCCATCACCAACACTAGGCCAGCATCCAGTAGTTGAATTTCCTTTTCCCGCAATTTGTAAAATAGCCCGCTGATCATTTTATGTTATTAGGGATAATTATCACACTCCCCAAATATCTGGAATTCACCAATCACGAGCTCTCATTGAGACTTCAGGAACATCCTGCAGTAATTCACTAGTTAGCGAATAATCGAAATTGAACTAAGGTGGTTTTGTGAATACAAGCACTAATTTTAGTTGATTGTGTTTGTCACTGATGGTTTGACGTTCTGTATGAACCTGAAGTTCCTGGGTTCTTTTCTCTGTGAAAATACACACTGCTCACTTCTGAGGAATTTCACACGAGGAAAATACAGCTCTTAGTGCTCTGCTGTTTTTGATGGTACCCAACCAACATCAGTCTGTGACGAATACAATCAACTAAATTTGATACCTTTCTGAACTAACCACCCTAATTGAATTACAATAATCAGCTTACCAGTGAGTAATTTCGGGATGTTTTCAAAGTTTCAGTAAAAATGTCATGAGTAGTGGATTACAGAATTATTGAGAGTGAGACAATACGAATTACTTTAATTTATACCCTTTTCATGACCTAAAAGAAGTTCACAAGAGTATGCTTCACTGTGTAGATATATGAGCAACTATTGATACTTCAAAGAATAATCATTATAATAAGTTACAGAATGTGTCTTACGTTTTTGATTTCCATTAGAATCTATGGTTTAAAAATGAAATAAAGTCTTAAAAAATGTGTTTTTTGATGCGATTGAAAGCTAAATGTCCGAGAAAGTGGGGAATATTTCAAATGCATCATTCGTCAGAAAATTTCATTGTGTCAAAATGTTACTTCATATTTTGTAACCTATTTGAGTTCCAGATATTTTAACTGTATGAATGTGTATATGAAAATCTTTTAAAAAATTGTTTGGGTGGGATTGTGTCTGCCGAGAGAAAGCCAAAACGCGCGTGTAGTCCTATTTCAGACTCATGAGCTGGATGTACCTGTATTCCAGTGTTGATGATCACCCTGTGATTTGAACTTTGTTTTATACCGAATGCAACCGCTTTTACCACTAGGCATAAAAAACAAAATGAATTCGAGTTCCAGTGTGAAATTCTACACTGGAATCCAGGCGTATCTAGCTGATGATTAACAAGTTGAACAAAGCACGCGTCCTGGTTTTGGCTTTACAGCTGCAATTTAAATCAAACAATGCTTGCAAACTATCACTATGTTGAGGCATCCCGATCATGATGCTTTGAATGCAAAGAATCTCTATGAAAACTTTTCAGAGACAAATGATTACTGTTTTGATACACCTTTGGAATTAATACCATGAAATTGTCTTCACTCTAAAATTATTTGTGTATTCACGGGACATGAACTACATGTAAACAGTATTATCAGTTCATCATATTCTTAGCACTCTTAAAAAAAACAAAACGCTCTACGTTAATTAAATGTGGTAATAATTACAAGGGTAGTATACGATATCGAGTATAATTGAAATAATTCCTGTCAGCTACCCCTAAACCCCCTTTTATCTAAATATAATGTCCACGATATGGAGTTACGCAGACTAGTGGACATATGAATGTAACCTGATCATAAGATTAGTTCAACACTAAAACAGAAATATACAAACAGCCTATTGATTAATCACTCAGATAGTGATTAGTCAATATAAGAATCTCCGTAGTTGACAGACTACATAACACATTGCTTACATTCTCAGACTGTGGAACTAAATGACCTGAGTTAATTTCACCATAAAGCGTCAGTTCTCTCAAGATAGTTGAGAAAGCTTTTGGTGTCAACCATTCTACAGGATCTAGGTCAGGCAGTGTTTTTTGCCGATCATTCTTAATCCACATTTTACATCAATGTAATGTCTTCAGAATTGAGTTATTTAGACTAGTGACCATATAACTATAAATTGACTGATAGACTTTGACCAACACTATAATGGAGTAGATAAGCGTCACACTGATCACTACCCACTGATTAATTCTGTTGACATAATGGTTTCACCACAAAACATAAAAAGATTAAAATAGTTTATTTTCATTACTCACTTTCATGGTCACAATTATACAAGCCTAGAAGTAAAGTAGTTCAACCATAAGGCTGCATAGATTAAGTATGAAAACACTTGTAGAAAATGTCGTAATTTATATTGTGTACTTGTATCAGTTGATAATATCCAGTAACCCTATTGCATACCAACAAGTTTTATGGATTGTACATCTATTATTTTACAATATGGATGTTGTAACATGATTAAACACAGTAAATAGTATAACTTACACCCCTTACTCGTTCTGATTTCAAACTTGTCGAATTAACGGTCATTTCAAATATAATCATCTTATGTTCATCGGTATCAACTTTCAACAGATTCACTCATCCTATAAATTGTGGATGTGTATAAGTCTATTGACACATACGGTGACTTATAGGCAGTTTAGAATTGTATTATTATGGAACAGAGTTATAACGTAATCCGGTAGAAACAAGCAATAATGATTCAATCCATTAAATGCTCCATTTATTCGATGACTTGTCAAAAATCTGTCTACTGTTCAGTTCAGTTTCGAAAGTGGTTTAGGTGTCATAATGTAGGCGATATATTGACGAATAACATGAGCATGATTCATTCAGAAGAAAGTAAATCACATTATTATTAGTATAATTCTATCAGTTAGATCATGCTGCAACCATAAATTAGTGACTAAATAGCTCTTTGCATCAAACATCTAGCTGAAAAGAATATAGGTTTGCTAAACCTATTTCATCAGATATAAGTTGCTTTCATTACACTTAATGTATATTTCGATAGAACATCACTTTACACTGAGACATTTGGGATTCAATAACCACAGGTTCACAGCTTAACCGAAAACAGGACAACAACTTCGAGTGGTGGAATGTGGAATAAAATCATTATTTTGATCCTATTAGTTTAAATACATACGTTAAATCCTGAAACAAATTTATTTATTGAAATCGTTTGCTTTCAGTAAATTCATTATCTAAACTTTGTAATCATGTAGTTCAATTAGTAATTGTAGAATTTAATTGGTTGCCATATGAAACTATATAACAAGTAATTGTAATTGACTCTAGAGGAGAAGGGA